>BSBN01001261.1:7642500-8842500 GCA_027924645.1 Cunninghamia lanceolata | reverse complement strand
TACATCATACCTTGGAAGTTCTTGAAATATGCCTAGAGTGCTATGCTTTGAGCCTTGGCATCACCAAGCCCATACATATAATCTCTGATTTGTATGGCAATTGGTCTGTCATTTTGCCATACCCAGCCACTTGATCCAGGTAGCTCATTCATATAGTAAAAGAATAAAAAAAGTATTAGCCCACCATACTTGAATGAGTTCTTCTTGTTCTTCTTGATCTTTTGCAAGTTTTCTAATAGTTAGCTCAGGAGAAGCTCGCATAGATCATAGTCTACATTTTCCCTTAGCATCTAATATGCCGAGTTCTAGACATAGACTTGTCCCTGCTAGAATGATATATTTTATAGACAATTATCATAGAGGCAAATTTGATATCCAGATCTATGATATCTTCTATTGTCATTGCTCTCTTGTCAAACTTTGATCTGGTAGCCTCACTTATTGTCTAATTCTTGACAGATTTGAGAGCAGGCAACCCACCGGATGAGTGCAATCCAGTTACTGCCCTAATGGCATCTTTTGTTATCTTGAATGGCCTCATCAACCACATGAAGTTGTCATGTATTCTGCTAAGAACACTCCAGACCCATTCATCCTCTACAAAATAGGGAAAGTGGATGCAATATCAAAAATGCTTATCTCAGAGGGCCTTGTATTGAGGTTTAAGTTCAAATGTTTCATCTATTAATTTCTTATGATAGATATCCATTAGCTTGGATTCCCCAAATTCCTCAATATTGGCATGTATGTATACCCTAACATCTTCTATGTGTAGAACCCCATGCGAAATGCTAGAGAAGGCACCTAAGGGATCAACTTCTAGGGATTTGTAGGGATGTTTCTTGAACTTTGGGTGCAACCTATCAGTGATCTTAACAAAATTTGGAGTAGCCATCTTGCAAAAGATTTAAAGAGAGATATCCAAGAACAGAAATACCTTTTTATTCTTCTAGGGTTCACGATATGAGCAGGAAAAGATCGTTGGTTGAATCAGATTCTGCGGTTGATCTTTGAGGGGGTTGAAGCAATCTTGTTGCAGAGCTCTTTCTTTCTTCTTCTCAAATGAAAATGTGTAAATGATGAATAAAAGAACCCTTTTATCTCTGTACAAACCCTAATTTCATATTGCAATAAATGCATAACTTAAATCATTTCAATTTCTTTGTTCTGACTTTGTTCTGAGAGAGATTCTTCTGAATCACTGAGATGGACTTAGAATTATTCTTAGCAATAATTGACAATGTATCTCCCTTCCTCCAATCATGTCATTTATCTGTAGATCAAGATATTTCAACTTTGAATCATACTGAATCTAACTGTGAAAATCCTGCTTTTACCGAAAGGCTGTCAAACCGGATCAATCTTGGATGATTAGACTTTTCAAATCTCCTTGCAGATCTTTCATATTTTTACCTAGGGTTATTTAGATATCTCTTTGAGAACTCTTCAATCCACAACACTCCATGTGCCAATTTTAGGCACCAATTGACTGGCTGGGGGAATTTACTTTCCTTAGTGACTCCCCCTGAGCCAGAACTCATCTATTTAATTTCTGGAAGGAATATCAGCACCAGATTCTGGTGTGGATCCATCCCCAACATTTTCTATACTTCTCTTTACCCAAATCTTGTTCATCTCCCTTTGAACTTCATCCGCATTCACTTTTCCTTTTCCTTTGTCTTGATTTTGATTATGATGCACTAGACCCTTTTTATCCTGATTCTTACTTCTGTAGAATTTGGCAATATGACCAAATTTATTGCAGTTGTAGAAAATAACATTTCTTTGCATATTTGACTGATATCCTCTTGATTTGCATTGATTATCCATATGTGCCATTATATTGCATGCAAAGCATCTACCATTGAATGAATTGTTTATTTGCATATTTCTATATTCATGAGATTTGTGACCATACCTTTTGCAGTTGAAACACTGTCTAGAGAAGGATGAATTAGTCTGATTCATTCTTCTTCTGCACTGAGTTGCTTTATGACTGAAGTTGTTGCAATTGTAGTAGTATCCATTGAAGGATGGATATCTTTGAGCATTTGGTTGCCTTACCGGAGGTTTTCTGGGCCTGTTTCTTTGATTTCCTGATCCAAAGTTCTTCTAACCAGATCTGGAGCTTTCACCTTTCTCATAACCCAAGCCATGTATGTCATCTACCCTCTTTTGGCTTTCAAGGAGAACTTCAAGTTGAGCAGAGCTTATCTTGAATTTCTTTTTGTATTTATTTACTATTTGAAGATCCCTTTTAAGAGTGTCTATCTGATTCTCAAGTTGTTCTTCATTATCTCTAGCTTCTTCAAGATCAGATTCTAGATGTTTGATTATTCTATCCATTTTGTGGTAGTCTTCTAACTTCTCCTTGAGAGATTGTTTTAGATTATCTTCAATTTTTCTTTTATCTTCAATCTCTTGGGTGAATTTCATAACCCCTGATTCCATTTCATGTCTTACCATAATGACCTCTTTTGATAGCTTTTCACATAGCTTGTTTTTCTCATTCAGATCTTCATTAGTATCATTGGCTTCACTTTGAATTGCTAATTGTTGAAGTAGTTCCTTTCTCTTTTTCACAGAGATACTTAGTTTTTCTTTTAGTTCATTTATGAAATCATCAGATTGTTTGAGTCTTTCCCTCAAGTTATTGACTTCAGAGTGAGATTGCTCAAGATCCTCTAGGGAAGACTGAAGTCGTTCCCTCATACCATACATATCTATTGAGATTCCTAGATCTTCCTCAAGATGTTAGGCTTTGTTTGGAGGAACTTGGCTCTGATACCAATTATTGGGAACAAGGTAGATAATTGAGAGGGGGGGTGAATTAGTTATCTTAAATATTTAGCTTTATTTTCTTCTTTATCAATTAGTGCAACATCAAAACATATAAGCATACATAATCATGAGAGCAAAAAAGTAATCAACACACATAACACAAGGATTTTTTACGTAGAAAACCCTGTTAAGGGAAAAACTACGGGGTGACTAACCCAAGATGTATTCTTTATTAAAAGAATAAGAAGTACAAAATGGCACTTGCCAATTAGGGCTCACTACCTGAGCACACTACTCACAAGAGGCACACTGCCTACAAGAGACTCACTGTCTACCAAGTTATAGAAGGTAACTAGATGTTTGAACTAAAGAGAGACATCCACATATGCTAAGGTTTAGTTCCGGTTAGGCTCAATATACTGATCTACTGCACTTCATTCTTCCTCTGCTTTAGTGTTGTTGTTCTGTCACATACCAGACTTGTGTTACTACTTCCACACTTCTCTCTTCCTTTTCTCACACGCTCTAATAACACACACACCTTCAAACTAAAATCCATCTGGTATATATATCTGCACTAAGGATTTCAACATCTTTCTAGTCGGCAACTGAAATACTCAAGATAAATACTAAACACTGATCTGTCGGCTGAATCCATGCTTAAAATGTGATGCGTATCAAGAACATAGACATATAAGTCATCAATCATGTTGGCCAACCATGAATGATCCCTCAAGAAGCTTGATCACCATCAATTTCTCATCCGGATTAAAGTATGATGCTCTGCCGGTTAGTTCTTCCTCAGTCTACTCTGCCTATTAGGAACCCAACACTTAGATGCTCATATCTTTTCACTATTTCATCATCGGAGGCTTAATCTCTAGAATGTAGTAGTCATGGTACTCCTCTTGACTTCCCCAAGTCCGCACTTTGCTGAGATACTTCCTCTGAGAGATCTGGACCTGATTATCAGACCTTGTTGTATGCTCTATTCTTGTTCACCGGACCAAAACATTCTTCAATCTTACTTCTGATATAGTCATACTATGCTCTACGGATGTGTGGGATCGACTTTGTTGCCATCAATGACAACAATCATGAAGCCACACAGTGTCTCTTGCCAACATAATCTCAAGGTATATAACCCTCTGACTCACTATCAGACCTAACTTCTACGATCACAGCAGTTGAGGGTATGTGAGGATCTCACCTAACCATACTTGTTTCCTCATCTGACATATACTCTATGATTTTGGTAGTGATCTTAACTCTTTATTTGTCTTCCCTTCTTGCTCACTTAATTTGAGTTAAGGTAGTCACCAGACTTTCAATATCACTTAACCAAATGTCACTCTCATCATTGGTTCCCTCAAAGGTTTTGATAATAGCTTCACGTTATCTTTTTGCTTTAAGGAAACATTGACTTGAATTAACACACTTTCTTTCTTTCTTATTAAAACATACCATCCTGGCACATAAATTTTCAAACATTAGCTAACTGCACAATGTTGACACAGGCAAGCATAGTGGTCTCATAAGCCCTAGTGTTAAACCTTGTAGCTCTGATACCATATGTAACATCCATGTTCTATAAACCTAGTAAAACTAGAAAATTTACCATAAAGTAATTTAACAAGGTAAAAATGAGATAGAGATTTTTTTTTTCTTTTATTCATCATATAATCAAGTACTACAATTTCAAGATTTCTTTTTTTACAAAATACAATAAACCGATATTGCCTTTTCATTTACAATGTTTACAAATGTAAAACCATTACATATACAAATTTGGAATAAATACTGCATCTGTATATCTAACATATTTATCACAACTCCTAGCATGTTTCCTACTTGGAGAGAGAGCATCTTTCTAGTGATTTACCTCCATCCACAAACCAGCGGTCTCCCACACTTCTTCCACAGAGGAACTGGTCCTACCCTTCACGAGGAATATAGACCTTAGGTGACCTGTGGTAATTTGCCTTTTTTGAGTACATAGTGTTGTATTCTACTCAACTCTATCAACCATACAACCTTAGATACCATCTAGCTAAGTATGATTTCTGATAGGATGAGCAATCCGAATACAGTGAACCAATAATGCATGCAGAAAACAAATGCATTACTTTGGCCAAAGTTTTTAATATCAATATCCTTCATAATGAACATAGTTGTTGTGTTCACCCACCCCTACTCGACTTAGATATTGCCATATTCTCACAGTTTTATTCTTATACCAATTCGTAATCATGTAATGGTCTAATCCATGAGTCATAATAATAATATCTTTAGACCTTAATAAGTCCCTTATGACTAAACTATATAGTTGGTTCATAATCATCTCTAGGTTATCCAATTGTCCCATGGCTAATTTAATAATGCTATAAAACCTTATCTCTTTGCTAGGCAACCTAGATTCATAAATGACTTATGACTAATTCAACCAAAGAGTAAGAACACTATAGTTCTTTTAAATAATATTAATGCTTGACCAATACCTTTACTAATGTAATAAAGTAAAACATACCCAATATGCCTTTCCTACAAGGTCATCCCTTAGTAGAATAAGTCTATTCCATTGTATTGGATCTTCTCTAGAATAACGTGAATAATGAATACAATATATACATCAACAGATTCTCATAAGAACCTTATTTTATTTCCCATAGTAACTCTAAGTTATTCTCGTTTGATGTGTTACAATAGTTTTACTAAAGATTCCTATGAATCTAGTTTCCAAAAAAGGATAACAATTTCCATTATATATATATAGTCTAAACAAGACAATATATTAAATCGCTATTATCTCAATACTATACGACTCAAGTTGGTAGTATAATAACAAAGTTCATTCTTCTCTATAATACTCGAAAGTCCTATTGTTTTGTTAACTCACCATCATTCTATTGACCATTTACCAACTCAATAAAAGGATGATCTATTATCAATGTAAATGAAAACTTAACCCATTTTATACCATGAAGAACGTTCTATTCTTCATTTCAAGCATTGGATATAATAACGGTTTCTCATATATCTAAGTGGTTGAATTCATTAATTATATCATGTACTCACTAGGACTACCATACTCGACTCTATAGTTGCACTCTATTTCTCGTTCAAACAGACATAGAACGACTTAAATTTCTCAATAGATAACTGTGTCTCTTCCCTCGTTGAGTCTACTAATTATCAACTATCACACACATAATATAAATCAAGCAAACACATGCAGTCGCCACAAGACTATAATATAATTCCTAAGATATCCTATTCAATTTCCTTCATTGTTATCAAATAATCGATTGAGGAATACCTGAAAGTAATGGTTTCTTGTATTGATAGAGGTATATAAATATTACACAGGTCGATGCCTTATCTGAGTGTACTTTCTCACGCTTCCAGTTAGATCACTATTCCACAATGTATTTTTGTTTTTTACTCTATTCCCTTAACATTCTCATCTTGTACTCTATTTCTATCTGTTTCTCTACTACTGCTCAAAGTTGAGTCATTTCCCTCTTATTAAAGTAAACTGGGCATGACTCCTCTAGAGTCACCCTCCATTCATCCCATATCTATAAATCAATCGCAACATTGATTGCATAATAACAGTCTTAAGAGACTTAGTCCAAACTACTAATCAATTTCTTAGCAAAATGAACACATGTCGATAGAGATAGCTGCCTATAGGCTCATTCAGTTGGTCGGTTAAACTTATACAGTCATCCTCACTAGGATGAAGCTGATGCTCTTTTAAAAACAAAATTGATCTTCAATGATCATGTTATGAGTGCTTCAACCCACTTCTTTCACTAATGAAGGCTTACTAATAAATAGCCTACATTTTCATCACTACCTTTGATGCATTTAAGAGGTATTATCCTCTTACTATGTTAAGACATTTGTATATATTTGATTACATCAAATATACATATGGTTATAGTTTAATCAATACAATAATAACATTTAAACAAAGAAATATGATAATGTGATTGGGTTGAGCTTGTCTCCCCATCACATTCCTTCAACATAATTCACATAGTCTTAACTTTACTATATCATCTTAATGTTAAGAATTGTTTATAATATGTCAAGTAACTTAATAATAATATGACAACTATTTTATGACAATAACGTCGTAATATTTACGTTAAACATAAATAGTCATAAATCAAACTCAAACGACGTTATTAACATTATTAACGACTAAGATGACTTAATACGACTTAGAAAGATTTGAAAACAATATCGACTACCTGTCGATTAAGTTCAAAAGTAACTAACAAGACAAGGCTTACCTCTTACGACACATTGGTTTACATTTTTGTTATACATGTATAACTCAGTTTGGCAAATAAACCACTCGTAGCCCGAGGTCTATATTTCTCTCCTAAATAGATACTCTCTATCTCTCTCTTTTCTCCTAGAGTCATCTGATAACCTGAAATCCTGTTTCACTTGTCACCAAACAATATTTGATCAGTGCATCATTATTTGAATTAATTCAACTAATAAATCAAATCTTGTAATACATATATTAAATTGATAATAGCATAATCATTCCTATGATTTCAATAAATGACATTCAATAAAATCTATGTTCTTCCTTGTCATTAATCTTAACATCACAACAAATTGACTTATGTCCATGTAAAAAAATAAAAGTATAGCAAGACAAAAATTAGGGATGTAATAGGTATGTATAATGTAATGGTCAAATATCTAGCTATTTAGTTGGAGCCCTCTACCCTATCTAAACAACCCTTTATGAAGGTGTGATGATTGTTAGGATAAGCTATGGAGGTAGCTATCCCAAGATCAATATGTCTAAGATCTAATCACAAGAATCAAAGAAGATCACCATGATAGAATAATATTTTATACACAAGATAATGACTTGATACAAGATGATATGATACAATGAGAGACCTTGGTTATAAAGACCAAGGTTAAGAGCTAGGATGTTGTAGTCATGTGACAAGTATCACATTCCTATCACATATGACAACTAGAGGATATGATGCCAACTAGATGACATTTGTAGGATAAGACAAATATCAACACCTAGAAACAACTACACACAACTAGAAACATCTAGTAGACTCACTAAGTCAACTTAACATTTGAACATGTGTGTGGATATTATTTAACTAATAAATAGTTAAATAATATGAATTATCCACACAAGGGTAAACTAGATTGGTAATAAACCTGTTCACACCAACACCCCTCTTAAGTGCAACTTAGGGAGGAACAAATAATTCAAAGATGCAAAGATGGGTCCCAACAACAAGGCCATGTTAGGTACCTGTTGACCCATTTTTCCTCTGACAAGAGCCAAACAATCAACCTGATGTTTTCCTTGAAAATCCTTTGGAAAATGTTCCTATAAAGCTTAAAGTGCCAAATTTTCCAGAAGTCTTGCCTAAAAAACCTCACCATTGGAAAGAGCTTGAAAAAATAGGCAGGTTTGCTTTTTTACTTCACCCTGAAATTCGACCAAACAAAGAAGTTATTGACAGTCAAAGTTTTGGTCAACATACAGTTCAAATGTACATTTAGCGGGCTTGCAAATCCCTATCAGCCTTAGAAAATATTGAGAAAAGGGAGTTTTATACATTTCTTGAATGTATATCAAGCCAAGGAAATGCATATACAAAGGGGGAATCTTTCACATATTCCTGGTTTGTATATCCGGTTGCATAAAAATATACAAGGATGGAATGTATATTTGGCTTGTATATTTGCATGTACAAGTGAAAGATACAAAGAAATATGCATGGAATATATACAAGGCTAGTGGACATACATGTGCTATAGTGGAATGTATATTAGGTTTGTATATTTGCATATACAACCCAATATACAATGAAAAATATACAAGGCCAATCTATATGCATCAGGAACAGTGTAATGTATATTGGCAGGTTGCTACAGTGGCTTGTATATTTGCACTTGTATGTTTGCACATACAAGTGAAATATACAAAGAAAAGATACAAGGAAATATGCAATGGCTGATATATAGGTGCAAATGTACATTTGCTACAGTGTCACAGGAAAATATACAAAGGCATTTGTATATCGCCAACATACAAATGGTGGGGCTCGTGCATATACAAGGAGGATTGTATGTTTCGACATACAAAGGATCACGTGAACAGTGGCTTGTATATCATGCATATACAAGTGAATATACATTGGCGATATGCAAGCCAAATTTCAAATGAATATCATTCTGGCTCATTTAGGCTTCGGGTCTGATTTGTATGAATGGGTGTTTGTATATTTGCATGCATGCAGGAATATACAAGGTAAAAGATACATTGCAGGAATATTCCATTAGGATTCCCTATTTGTATATGGGGGGTTTGTATGTTGTGTTTGTATGTTCGCACATACAAGCTAATATACAAAGCTAACATATACAGTCTGAACCCGATATAAGTTTCAATCTATTCTATGTTGTTTTTAGGTCCGCCATGTTTGAAAGGTGTTTGTATGTTTTTACATACAAAGGAACAGATACAAAGACACATGCAAGCTAGATTTCAAAAATACTTTCGATCTGCTTCATAAAAGGTTTGGAATCTGTGGCTTGCATGCATGTGGTGCTTGTATATTGTGATATACAAGTCAGAATATACATGAGAAGGTGATACAAGCTGGACCCGACAAAACAATGAAATGCAGCTAATGGTGTTTTGAGGTCCGTAGCTTGTATTTTGCATATGTAGAAGAGGAGATACAAATGGTGGGGTCCACCAAGGCAGGCACTTTGTATATATTTTTATGCTTGTATGTTCACTTGCACATTTCAAAGATGCAAGGCCAAATATTTAACTCCATAACTGATGCCCCTGGGCAGTGAAAAAATGTAGATATTTTCTGAGATGGCTCTTAGAGCACTTTTGTAACTGACTTAGGATAGTTTTGGAATGCTATATATATGCATTCGTATGTTGTAAATAATGTTAAAAATTTTTTGGCATCCGAGTCTTTCTATTTCTAAAACAGAGTTTTCATATATTGTAACCTTGCCTCTCTGTCAAATATATGCAAGTTATTTTTACCTCTTTATTGATTCTTCTGGTTCTGTGTGAATCTGCATATGGTTTGTCTATGAATGTTGTATTCCTCTCAATCATAGTGATTCTCACCTCTGCTAGAGTCATCTAAACTGTGTATGCCTACTTGCCATATTTTGATTATGGTGTGCATCCTTCAGTTCTATGGAAGTTTCTTTAAATCTGTCTGGTGTATCACCCTTTTATGTTTTCAAGATTTTATTCATTTTCATTACAAGCATTCTCTCTCCTTTTTTCCCCAAAATTCAATAGTTTCAAGTGATACCTAGACAAGGAAGTCGGCCTTCTCCTGAGGTTTGATCTCATTTAGCAAAGTCCCACACTTAGAGATCAATCCCATGTTATTCTAGTTTGCAGAGCTTTAACAGCTTCATGTAAGGGTGCAAAACTGGGTGATAACAACTTTTGGCATGCCCAGTGGGACCAGAGAGTCAGAGTAACAATCAAATTAACAATCATTATTACTGGTTTTGATGTGCAACCAGTGATTACAGACCTTTAAGAGGTTAAAATTTACACATATGGCAACTCAGACTGAGGAAAGACAAATAGACCAGTTTTGTTGATACATGTTTTATGAGAAAGATAGGAACCAGGAGTTCAAGCTCATTTGAATATTTGCAGCTCTCTTCACCTAGAAGGAGGGGTAGAGTTGTAATAAAGACTCCAGTTTCTAAGAGGATACAGTCAACTCCACCAAATTTCAGACCAGTTGCTTTTGTAGTTCCTGTAGCAACTCAAGCAAATCTACCTCCAACGGTTCAGATGGAAAGGAATTAGCCCTTCGTGACTTTTGATGGGGGCAGCCCTTTGAACCTAGCAATATATGATGTTATACCCATGGCAACTTTGAAAAATATGCCTTATTTTATAGGGGAAAGTCAGACCACTCCTATTGAGCACATCAGAGACATAGCCTCTCTATGCGGGGTACATCATGTTAGTCAAGAGAATGTAGCCATCAGGCTGATGGCTGCCTCATTCAAAGGGAAGGCATTGCAATGGTTCAGGAGTCTACCAGTGCAGACTATAGGAACCTAGGATGATCTAGGAGAGAAATTAAACAAACAATTTCAAGAAAAATTAGATAATCTATCATTGGTCGAACAGATGACTACCATAAAGAGAGCTCCATAGGAGCAAATGATGGATTCCAACTTTAGATTTCAAAAGACATGGGACAGAATTCCTGCCATGGTAAGACCTCTAGCTGAATATGTATTCTTGTATTTTTTAAAAGCCCTAAATAGTGATGTTTCAGTAATGATTCAATCATTAGGAGGTAATAGTTTACCGGATGCTTATGAATTAACTATTAGGGCAGAGAATAATCTGATTCAGGCCAGAAAAATAGCATCCAGACCACTAGTACCTATCTTTCCTAAGATTCAGGCTTCAATACCTTTGCCAATTCCATGTTTTCCCCTTGTGCCTATTATCGCAGCATTACCTAATATTGCTAATTCTGAACCTGCTGCCTCTAGTTCATCTCAAGAGTTGAAAGAGATAAAAAATAGTCAACAAAAGATTGAGGGTATCCTTCAAACTTTTGGAAATGAACTGGTAAACATAAAGAAGCAACAATCCCAGAGGCCCTTTCAGCCTTATCAGCAACCTAGTCAGGGGCAGAATCAACCATTTCAAGGCCAAAATCAGCCGTATCAAGCTAATAGGCCTCCATATCAAAGCAACTATCAAGGTGCCATGCAAAATATGAATCAGAGACCTTTTCAGCCTTATAATCTAGCACCTATTAATGTAGTAAGAGACTTAGTCTCTGCTCAGAACAACCTTGCGGCTGAATATGAGTGGTGCTACCCATGTAATTAGCCACACAGTCAAGCAACCTATTGAAATGAAGTCATAAATCAGGCTTTAATGGTGCAAAATGTGTCAGCCTCACAGCCAAGTACACCAAATGATGGGGTTGTGCAACAACAGGAACAACCTCAGAGTGATTCTACTTTCATGAATTGGCAGGAAGGTGTATTTTATGGCATAAACATCAATTCAACCTCAGTTGTAGCAAATACAAGAGCTAAGAAGAGGGGTTACAAGATTGAACAAGCAACAAATAAAGGAAAAGCATCTGCCAATGTTCCTGCACCCTATATTCCCCATATTCTACAAAGAATTAACCCAGCAGTAGCAAGGGAGATGTCCCGTTTGCAAGCAGAGGTCACTGCTACAAAATCAAATCAGAAGGTGAGTGTCATTCCACCTTTCAATATTATTGAAAATATGAAAGAGATGAATGTGACAATGTCCATGTGGGATTCGCTAGCCATCCCTGGTCAAAAGAAATTGTTGCAGTCTGCTTTATCTGATTTGAAATTATCCAATGATATAACTATTGACCCAATTAGGGTTGTCCTTACTATATCCTTGGAGGATAATAGCAAACAGCCTAACAAAAGTGCCAAGCCACTCCCATTTTATATATCATTGATAATTGGAGACAAATTAGTTCATAATTGCATGGTGGATAGTGGAGCAAGCAGTTTTGTGATGCCTAAACAAATTACAGACCAATTAGGGCTCAAATACCAGCCTCTTGAGAAGGATGTACTCCAATTAGATGGCACAGCTATTAATACTATGGGTGTAATAAAAGACTTAGGTCTTACTCTACATACATGTCCTAATGTTTCCATATTCCAAGAGGTCTTCATTATTGATTTGCCTCCCTATTTTTCCATGTGCCTATCAAGAGAATTCACAGCCAAAATAGGAGGATATCTATCCTCAGACTAGTCCCACATGTTTTTCAGGACCAGATATGGCACCAAAGTAACTTTAAAATCTGAGTTACTTTCAAATCATCACATAGAGCCCTACACACCAAGTGTTGTTAATGCAAATTTTATTATTTCTGATGATCCTGAATTAGTTGTTGCTCAAGAACTACAAGCTGAAAGCATACCAGAGGTACTCTTAAGGGAGTGGTCCTCAGAAGATGTTGTAGATGATCTTGAGGCACATATTCAAGAAAATGGTATGGGGTTCTATATACTTCATGAGCCAGAGGCAGCAATTCCAAGTATGGTAAGGGATGTAGAATAGTAGACAGAGCAGCAAGGAGAAGTATGGAAAATGTACTTTGATGGCTCAAGGAGCAGAAGTGGATCCGGTGGTGGTGCAATGCTTATATCTCCCCAGGGTGAGAAATATTATGCTTCTTTCCATTTTGCCTTCTCATGCACCAATAACACTACTGAATATGAGGGGCTAATCCAGGGATTGCAATGGGCAAGAAAGAAGAAAATTAGTTGTTTGCAAGTATTTGGGGATAGTGAACTAATTGTAAATTAGGTAAAAGGACTACATCTTACCAAAAATGATACCTTGAAGTACTACAAACATAGGGTGTGGGACATGATTGAAGAATTTGATGCTTTTAACTTGATATCCATTCCAAGGAATCAAAACTCCCATGCTAATAGATTGGCTGCAATTGGGGCACAATTTGATATTCCCAGTGATATCCAATGAGGAAAAATGCAGCCTCATGTAAAAATAGTTGATAGACCCTCTATCCCTGATAATAATGTTCATTGGTAGGTCTTTGAAAGTGATGAACAGATTCTAAGATTCCTGTTAGAGGAAGATGAGTTTTCCATGATGAATTAGGATAAACTCAAACAGTAGTATGGCAATGATCAGATTATTCAGCTGAAGACAAATAAACTGCCCAAGGGATTGGTAACTTTGGAGTCTATTTTTGGCACCAATGATCAGATGAAGAAGACTAAGACCGGTATGCAAATAAAAGAGGAACATTATGAGGAGTTAGAAATTTTTAAGGGAAAACTCCTCAAAATAGGTAAAATCTATTCAGCTAAGGACAGGAGAGCTTTTATTTCTCTTTGTCAAGAATTTAAGGAGGTATTTGCTTGGGATTATTTAGACCTGAAAGGATTTGATCCTCATAATGCCCAGCATACCATAGAGTTGGAACCTGGTACAAAGCCTGTAAGGCAGAGGCAGAGACCCCTAAATCGAAAGCTAGAGCCCCTAATGATTAAAGAATTGACTAAGCTAATCAAGGGAAAGATCATTTTTCCCATCAAGCATACTTCTTGGGTCTCAAACCTTGTCCCTGTGAGGAAAAAGAATGGAGAAATTAGGCTGTGCGTTGATTTTAGGGACCTAAATAGAGCCTCCCTAAAAGACCACTACCCAGTTCCGTGAATGGAGTAGATTCTGCAAGTGGTAGCTAGCTCAGAAAGATTTTCTTTGCTTGACGGATTTTCTGGTTACAATCAAGTGTTAGTCAAGGAGGAGGATCAGTTCAAGACTGCTTTTACCACCAAGTGGGGCACTATGGCCTACAGGAGGATGCCTTTCGGTCTCTCTAATGCTAGCTTGACTTTTCCAAGAGCCATGGATATGGCGTTCAAGGGTTTGCTATACAAACTGGGGCTGGTGTACTTAGATGATATAACAAATTTTTCCAAGAATGCATCTGAGCATTTATCCCACTTAAGGCAAGTTTTTGAGAGATGCCAAGAGTTTGGGATATCCCTTAATCCAAACAAATGCATTTTTGTTGTCCATGAGGGCAAGCTATTAGGACAAGTCGTTTCAAAGGAAGGCATTACCATTGATGTTAAAAGGGTAAGGGCCATTTTGGAGCTGCCCTTACCCAGTTATAAGAAGGGATTGCAAAGTTTTATTGGCAGAATTAATTTTTTGCAAAGATTCATCCCTAATATTGCGAACCATTTGAAACCCTTGACAGCCATGTTGAAGAAGAATACAATTTTTAGCTAGACGAAGGAGGCCAAGCTAAGCTTTGAGTCTATAAAAGTAGCATTGTCAGCTATGCCAACTCTGGTAAACCCTGACTTTTCCAAATATTTTATCCTATATGCTTATGGTGGCCTAGATACAATCTCTGCGATTTTGGTATAGCAGCAGAGTAGCGACTTTGAGGAGCCAATCACTTTTTTCAGTCATGGGCTAGAAGAATATGAGCAGAGATATAGCTTTGTTGAGAAGCACGTCCTTGCAGTGATAAGGAGCCTTAAGAAATTTTGGCATCTTGTTTCTAATAACAAGATACATTTGATGGTGGCTCATCCCAGAGTGAAGGAGTTCCTATTGAGCAAAGATATAAATGAGAAAAGAGCCGGCTGGGTCACCAAGGTCATGGAATATGACATGGATATCCAGGTAACCAAGCTTGTCAAAGGCAAGGGACTTAGTGAACAGCTCGCTACCAGTTCCAACAAGGGGGATGAGATGCTTTTAACAATTGAGGATGCACCTCAAGTTAATTCAGAGACAGTGGGCACAAGTTGGGTTACTGATATGACTCAATTTTTGCAAATTGGCAAATGTCCAGTAGGTCTGGATAAAACCAGGAGAAGATATTATAGACTGCAGTCTGTTCCATACGTTTTGATTAATGACACTCTTTTCAGGAAAGATTTTAATGGTGTATTGCTAAGATGCATTGCTGAAGATCAGACTGATAAGGTACTACATGAATTTCATGATGGAACAACAGGGGGTCATTTCGCCCCAAAGTCTACTACCTAGAAGATAATGGGAGCTAGATATTACTGGCCCAGCCTATTTAAGGATGCCCATGCATGGGTGAGAAAATGTATAAAGTGTGTCATTTTTGCAGGAAAAGAGAGGTTGCCAGCCTTACCTCTACAGCCAATTCAAATAGAGCAACCCTTCATGAGATGGGGTGTTGACTTCATAGGACCCATTAATCCACCATCAAGTGCAGGCCACAAGTGGATTCTTATAGCTACAGATTTTTTTCACAAGATGGACTGAAGCAGTGGCTCTAAAGGAATCAAATGAAAGTGTTGTTTTAAATTGTTATCATGATTTGATTTCCAGATTTGGAGTGCCTGAGTCAATAATTTTTGACAATGCTTTATCCTTTGTCAGCCTAAAGATAACTAGCTGGGCTGTTAAAATGGGATTTATTTGAATACTTCTTCCAATTATTACCCACAGGGTAATGGTTTGGCTGAGTCTACGAACAAAAATCTCATAAGAATTATTAAAAGATCAATGGAAGATAACCAGAGGACCTGGCACACTAATTTGAAGTATGCCTTATGGGAAGACAGAGTAACTCCTAAGAGGTCCATTGGAAATTCTCCATACATGTTAGTATATGGGAAAGAAGTAAGGTTGCCTATCTCTGTAGAATTGCTAGCATTGGACATCAGAATCAGCTAGAGATGTTTGAAGAAGAGGATCCCATGGCTATCAGATATGCTTAGCTTATGGAGCTTGAAGAAATCAAAGACAAGGCTATGAAGACTATGGAATATCATCAGCTACAGACCAAAAGAAGTTTTGATCAAAAGGCCACTCCCAGAATCTTTAGAGAAGGTGATATGGTGCTCAAATGGGACAAATTGAAGAGTAGGCCTGGAAAGCACTTCAAATTTGACAACATGTGGAGTGGTCCATTTCTCATTACTGAATGCAAGGAGCACAATGCATTTCAGTTATCAAATATAGATGGACAAAATCTACCTATCCCAGTCAATGGGATACACCTAAACAGATGTTTTGAGGTATGAGTGCCTTGTAAATCAATAAATTAGGTCTCTATGCTTTCAATAAGTGCTACTGCACATTAGTTTAGGTCTTCTTTTTGCTTTCCCTAAGTGCTGTCCAGCACAATTGAGTGGTTGCTTGCAACATTTTGTCTTGTTTTGGTCTCTCTATTCCCCTCTGTTGTAATAAATTGTTAAAGTCAAAAAGCCTTTGTATATTTCTAGTCTCAATATGACTCTATGCCCATAGATATATAAGGCCACTGATCTAACTATTTAGCAGGCAAACATCCCATAGAAGTCGCCAAATTATTGACCCATTTTTCCTCTGACTAGAGCCAAACAATCAACCTGGTATTTTCCTTGAAAATCCTTTGGAAAATGTTCCTATAAAGCTTAAAGTGCCAAATTTCCCTGAAGTCTTGCCTAAAAAAAACCTTACCATTGGAAAGAGCTTGAAAAAATAGGCAGGTTTGCTTTTTACTTCACCCTGAAATTTGACCAAACAAAGAAGTTATTGATGGTCAAAGTTTTGGTCAGCATATAGTTCAAATGTACATTTGGTGGGCTTGAAAATCTCAAACAACCTTAGAAAATATTGAGAAAAGTGAGTTTTATACATTTTTTGAATGTATATCAAGCCAAGGAAATGCATATACAAAGGGAGAATCGTTTGCAAATTCCCAAAATATTTCTGGTTTGTATATCTGGTTGCATAAAAATATACAAAGATGGAATGTATATTTGGCTTGTATATTCGCATGTACAAGTGAAAGATACAAAGAAATATGCATGGAATATATACAAGGCCGGCAGACATACATGTGCTATAGTGGAATGTATATCGGGTTTGTATATTCGCATATACAACCCAATATACAATGAAAAATATACAAGGCCGATCTATATGCATCAGGAACAGTGTAATGTATATTGGCAAGTTGCTATAGTGGCTTGTATATTTGCACTTGTATGTTTACACATACAAGTGAAATATACAAAGAAAAGATACAAGGAAATATGCAACAGTCGATATACAGGTGCAAATGTACATTTGCTACAGTGCTGCAGGGAAAATATACAAAGGGATTTGTATATCGCCAACATACAAATGGTGGGCCTGCGCATATACAAGGAGGATTGTATGTTTCAACATACAAAGGATCATGTGAACAGTGGCTTGTATATCACACATATACAAGTGAATATACATTGGCGATATGCAAGCCAGATTTCAAATGAATATCATTCTGGCTCATTCAGTTTTCAAGTCTGATTTGTATGAATGGGTGTTTGTATATTTGCATGCATGCAGGAATATACAAGGTAAAAGATACATTGTAGGAATATTCCATTAGGATTCCCTATTTGTATATGGGGGGTTTGTATGTTGTGTTTGTATGTTCACACATACAAGCTGATATACAAAGCTAACATATACAGTCCGGACCTGATATAAGTTTCAATCTGTTCTATGTTGTTTTCGGGTCCACCATGTTTGAAAGGTGTTTGTATGTTCTGACATACAAAGGAACAGATACAAAGACACATGCAAGCTAGATTTCAAAAATGCTTCCGATCTACTTCATAAAAGGTTTGGAATCCGTGGCTTGCATGTATGTGGTGCTTGTATATTGCAATATACAAGTCAGAATATACATGAGAAGGTGATACAAGCTGGACTTGTCAAAACAATGAAATGCAGCTAATGGTGTTTTGAGGTCCGTAGCTTGTATTTTGCATATGCAGAAGAGGAGACACAAATGGTGGGGTCCACCAAGGCAGGCACTTTGTATATATTTTTCTGCTTGTATGTTCACTTGCACATTTCAAAGATGCAAGGCCAGATATTTAATGCCATAACTGATGCACTTGGGTAGTCAAAAAATGTAGATATTTTCTGAGATGGCTCTTAGAGCACTTTATGTAACTGACTTAGGATAGTTTTGGAATACTATATATATGCATTCGTATGTTGTAAATAAGGTTGAAATTTTTTTGGCATCCGGGTCTTTTTGTTTCCAAAACAGAGTTTTCATGTACTATAACCTTGCCTCTCTATCAAATATATGCATGTTATTTTTACCTCTTTACTGATTTTTCTGGTTCTGTGTGAATCTGTATATGGTTTGTCTATGAATGTTGTATTCCTCTCAATCATATTGCTTCTCACCTCTGCTAGAGTCATCTAACCTGTGTATGCCTACTTGCCATATTTTGATTGTGTTGTGCATCCTTCAGTTCTATGGAAGTTTCTTTAAATCTGTCTGGTGTATCACCCTTTTATGTTTTCAAGCTTTTATTCATTTTTATTACAAGTATTCTCTCTCCCTTTTTCCCCAAAATTCAGTAGTTTCAAGTGATAGCTAGACAAGGAAGCCGGCCTTCTCTGGAGGTTTGATCTCATTTAGCAAAGTCCCACACTTAGAGATCAATCCCATGTTATTCCAGTTTGCAGAGCTTTAATAGCTTCATGCAAGGGTGCAAAATTGGGTGATAACAGTACCCATGTACAAAAGATCTCTCACAAGTGGTGAAAAGGAGAAAACCTCATGGAAAAAAACTCCTCTCGAAAAGAGAAAAATATATGCAAAGAAAGCATGAAAAAGTGAAGGTAGGAAGGAAGGACGACTCAACATGACCCCCCAAGGACTACTTCCATCACAAAGATACAAAAGATATCCCCCCCATAGGAGATAAAAGAAGGACTAAGAAGCCCTCACAAAGGATGTCCCAAAAAGATTAGGAACATGAAGAACTCCACTGAAGCACAAAAAAGCTACAAACAACTGCCGAAGACCTGCTACACTGCTTAAGAACCTTCACTAAAAATAGGATGAAGATTAGGATCAAAGAGAAAAATCTACATGAGTGACCCCAACGACACTACTCAACCAATTTGATAATCGAAGATGCAGGTGCCAATAGTCTCAAAAACTCTGATCATTTGAATAAGGTAGAAGGTTGTCTCCATAAACAAGAATGCAATAGTGTCTATATGGTATGTGTTCCATCTCACTGAAATGCATGGGTAACCAGCTGTTGCATCTGCCTAGTATATAGGAACAAAAACTGGATACATAGTTCACTCCAAGTGAAACCAAGGAAGCATTAGCACAAGTAGTATGATATCCCCCATAATGCTAACAAGGGAGAGGTATGACAACTCCACTGAAATTGTGTGTCACAATGTAGTGCAAGAAGGTGAAGAAGCAACATCAGAGGATGCACATAGTAGTACCTACAACTAATAAAGGGTGTGCACATAACACGGCACACATGCATGAGGCTGAAAATGTTGTCGTGGAGGGATATTCACCAGACAAGATTGTGATGGAAAATAACAATGCACTAACACAACCCCCCATGGCACTTTATAAGTAGTGCAAGTACAAAAATGACACAACATGATGTGCAAGATCCCCAAACTACAAATACAATATGTGTCACTTTATCTCAGTGCATTTACAAATCAACAAGTGCATTCAATGGATGCATGCAATGTCCAAAACAAGGACTGAATGAGTTGATGTCATGAGGTGAACAATCAAGACATAGAACATGCATGCCTTACAAACCTCAAACAAATGACAAAAACTACAAAAGCTGAACCCCCCATAACAAATAATGCTATAAAATATGCCCCTCCTAGAAAGAGATACAAGATTGAGTACAATGTTGTCTATGTGGAAGCCTAAATCGACTGTTTAACATACGGCAATTTTACAAATTTTCAAGAAAATTATCTTACCAAAAAAAAAATGACCTATACCAATAGATTCCTTGCATTTTTCTAATCAATTTCAAATAAATTTTGCTCAATTTTGACATCGTAGGCAAAACTTATGGGGTGTGTGCAAGAAGTTGAGTCCACTTTTTGGTCAAAAAGTGGAAGTGTTTTCCTTGATTTTCAAAATTTGTCACATTTGACTTAAAAATTTGAAGCACTTAAAGGTGGAATCTTGAACAAAGTAAATATGAAATGTAGTACTCAAAGTCTAGTTTCCAAATAGATAAAATTTTTTAATACCCAGATGATACAAATTGATTTTTAATAGGCATTTCTAAAAACTAATGTTTAAAAGTCACTTTTTTTTACTATACCATGCATGTGTACGTCATCCATATTTTGACATAAATAATCATATTTTTCTAAATCATTTTGGGAAAAGATTTGTAACTCACTCAAGCACATTTTTCATATTTTTTTGTAATTTTTTATTGAATATATATTTTTTTTGTTAATTTTTTATTGGCCATTTTTGGTGTTTTAAAAAATCATCGTGTACATCACGCATAAGATGACCTAAACTTATTAATTTTTGAAATTTTTTTCAAATTGAAAAGAATTTTTTGAAGTACATTTTCATACAATTTTTTTAACAAAAAATTATTTTTATAAAAAAGTTATTAAATTATTAAAAAACCCTGATAATTCAAGTGTATGTACCTATTTCATCAGAAATTAATTGAAAAATAGAAAAATAATCCAATTGTAAAAAAAATTACATATTTAGAATCTACACTGTCTCATCTATAATGGGTTTCAATTTTGTCAAAAAATTTTACAAAAAAGCCCTTCAAACATATGCTCAAAGTCACTATTTTGTTCTAACATTGATAGGACCTTCAACTTGCAGGTCAAACTAGGTCCAAAGCCAAGGGTCGAGTTCCCAAGCCTTTTTTCCAACCCAAAACCCATAGCAAATATGGGGTTGGAAATTCAAGTTTTATGAAATGGGATCCAAACGGGACCCCATTTTGAAACGGGACCCCGTTTCTAGAAAATGTGATCCCACTTTTGGCTCGAGATCCTGAAGCATAATGAGATCCCGTTTTGGTTACCTGATTTCAAGTTTTTTTCTAAGTCTAAAACTTCCACCTTAAGTGGACTCATCTTTGTGCATTCTTGTTGAAAAATGACAAAAAAATAAAGCAAAAATGACATTCGAAGGCAAAATAGGGATAAATACAGCAAATTGGGGAAAATCACCTATTCCATGATGAAGTACTCAGAACCACCTTTCTAATGACTATAAGGACTTGAAAAACTAACTCCCCGGGTGCAAGTTGTGGCAAAAAGAAAAGGTCCCCCTCCTTTGTAGCAATGAAATGGTGTAGGTGAATAAGTTATCCCGTTCTGGGACAGAGTGTCCCGTTCTAGGACAAGTTGTCCCATTTTAGGACAAGTTGTCCTGGGTGGACAGGGAGGCCAACTAGAGGATTTTGATTGCAGGCCACTTGAAATACGCCTGCAAATGTATTAAACTTCTATTGAATGATGAAGAATCTGCCAAAAGATATGGAAGATGTCGGAGAATGATTTAAACCCACTATGCAAAGTTTGAAAGATGTCGATCAAACAAACATGTTGGGGGTTTAACATAGATGCTAAAAAGCCAACTATGTTCACTTATCCGATAAGAACAATTGATGAGATTAGATAATTTTCCAATGTAACACAAATGAATGCTTAATTGATGTTATCATCGGAGTACGGATGCCGCCGAAGTTGAAAGATCGTTGAATGCAAAAAACAAACCTGCGAGATCTAAAGCCTGTCGAGGGAAACAAGCCACCAAAAACTATAACCTGCCAATATGTTCATTGTGCTTGACCATTAAAGATATGTGAAACTTTCAAACTGTAGATGTCGACTGAAAAGCAAACCAAGTGTTGGTCGCATAACCATCGGATGGTGAAATAAAACCTTTGCTTAAAAACTCTTGTAAGATCTGTTGAAACAAACCACTAGATTGTTGTGTTGTTTAAGCCTTCATGGACCATGAAAGACCACTGACTCGTTGTGCTCCACAGTTATTATGTGCAAGCCACAAATCGAAAATGGCATCAACTAATATATAGATCTGTTGGAATTAGGGCTGACAACCAAGAGGGGGGGTGAATCAGTTGTCATAAAACTTTAAATCTTGTTGCATTTAATTTCTTCTTTACAACGTCTTAATAGATAAATGATATAATCATGAAAAGTAAGAATCAATAACTCATGAATAGAAACACAAATAACACACTTGACGCCAAGATTTTTAACGTGGAAACTCGGTTAAGGGAAAAACCACAGTGGGGGTTAACCCACAAGGATTATACTCTGTTAAAAGTATTACAAAAGGGGAAGGTACGTGCCTTCGGGCTCACTACCCAGAGCTCACTGCTCAGGAGAGGCTCACTGCCTACAAGAATGATTACAAAAGGATTACAGATTTTTTGAACTGATGAATAGCATCTACCAATGCAAGAATTCAGTTCCAGTTAAATACAAAATATTGATCTTATACACTTCATTTTATTTTGCCCTGTTTATTGCTCTGCCATGATTCAGACCTTAAATCTCTTCTCTTTCGCACCTTAATCTACCTTTTTGCACTTACTCCATCATCGTACACCACACACACACCATTGCACTCAAATCCATTAGCTATATATATCCACCTCAAGAAATTCAATCACCTTTCTGTTAGCCTTATGAAGAACTTGACAAACAGTACAAGTACTCTATTCTGTCAGCTAAATCCATACATCATTATTGATGCATACCAAAAATAACACTTGTAGATCACCATACATGTCGGCCACTAACATTATATCCTATATGCAACTCACCAAAACAATTCTACTAGATCCGCACAAGGATCTAACACAAGTCATCCTGTTCTTTACTGAAATGTTCTTGTCATATTAGGACCTGCTGCTCAGATGGTCATAAATTTTAATCCCTTTGTCTCCAGAGGCTGAAATCTTAGATTTAGATTTTCTTGACACTCCTCTACACTGCCTCAGATTCACCACACAATGATTAACTGGAGAGATCCGCTGACCAAAATATTGAACTCTATCATATACCCTATTCCTGTCTATCTGGACTGGATAAATCTTGGAACTGACTTCTGGTATGATCTGATACTATACTGTGAATGTGTGGAATGGAATTAGTTGCCATCAATGACAACACATGACATGCCTTGCAATGTCTCTTGCCAACAATCTCCCCCTTTGGCATTGATGGCAACACTTAGTGAAAAATGACTAAGTGTCATGACTGACTCCCCCTACTGTGTACACTTATATATTCCTCTGCTATTCCCCCTTTGATGGATTCTTCATTTCCTTTCTTTTTTCACTGTCTCTCACTCCCCCTTTGACATCAATGGCAAAGGGTGGGATACACAAACTAAAATTTTCACAAGAAATCTGTATATCAGGTCACATATGTACAAATAATCCATGCATTATATTTACATGAACTTGAGGATATCTGCAAAAGTATTTTTCAACTGCACAAGTTCAGAGGCCCAACTACTTTTCATGCCATCCAAAATTGAGATGTGTTCATTTAGTAGGAATGTCTTTGTTTCTGCTTTCTTCAAACCTGTTGGATCACTTGTCCGGGCTGCAACTTGAGCTTCTAATAAAGCAGTAAACATTGTTTCTAACTTGGGGGCAATCAATCCCTAGAGCTCATGCATTATATCCATAATATTGCTCTTTTCTTTTACAAGTTTCTTTATTTCATCAATCAAAATGATTGCTTGACATTCCTGACTTACGGGAGAAGTTGTTAGAGTATCACAATTTTGAGACAGATTCAACAATTTGTGTTCCTGCTCCTTTATCTTTTTCTCAATATCCTTAACAACTTTGGGTCAAGATAGACAAAATTTGTATACATCACTTCCATCATTAAGAGCATTTTGAATACTTTTTATATTGATATCAAGTACCTTTCTATCATTCCCTATTAGGCCCTTTAGCTCACTAAATCTCTTATCCAAATATTCATTCTGGACTTTGATTTTTGCAGACTTCTCAAAAGACTCAAAGTGTGTACTTACAAAGTTTACAAGGCTCTTCAGATTTCCAGAGGGAGAATCAAATGGATTCTTTTGGAAGGTTGGCATTGTCTTCTCTAATATACTAGATGCAAGGCCTAATAGCTCACTGTCCTCTATGTGAGATTTCAATATCTTTTTTCTTGCCTTGGCATGTGTGAAAGAAGCTATCTTCATCATTTGGACCAAAGAGAGAGTATCTAGGTTGATTGGTCCTTGAATCAGTTCTGGTTCATCAAACTCTAGCATCTCTTTTCTCAGGAAACTCTTCACTACATTTGCAGTGTCTCTTGCCACAATTTCTGGACCACCTTGAGTTTTCTCAGTATCAGGACTATTTTGTTTGGGTGCATCAATATTTGCACCATCTTCTGCTTTTTCTTCCTTACCTTTGACTTCTTCTTTCTTTGCTTCACCTTTCTCTACGTTATCTATAGGGGGATTCTTTCCTTTGTCCTCACCATCTGCAATCTATTCTGGGGGATCTTGTGTAGCAGTAGTATTCTCAACATTGTCTTCATTACCGGATTGATCAGGAAGAGTTAGATTATCTCCTGCATCATTAGTTTTATCGACCATCTCTATATCTTCCTTGTTTATTTGCTCCACCTCTGGAACTGAGGATTCATGGACCTTGGTTTGCTTCTCATCAATTTTCATTTCTTCAATATCCAGGATTGATGAATCAATCCCATCATCAGTCTCCTCTTCAACAAATGGAAGATTGTGTCTCTTCAATGCACTTAGAAGTATTTCTTGTGTTTCTCTAACTATTTTGTCTAATTCTCCAAGCTTCAGTTTGTTCATTCTCTTCTTGCTCCTAAATTCATCCTTCACTTCTTTGAATATCATATTCATTTGAACTTAAGTGATCTGAGGGCATAGTTTTATCAATATATGTTCTCTAAGCTCTATATCCTTGCTTTTTGCATTTTCTTTCCTCAACTCCAAAATGTCTGCAAGATTTTGAGAAATATCAGAAGTTATTTCAATCGGGGCCTTATTATAGATATTCAGATATCTAACAGTTGCTTCCTCTAACACCCTCTTATTTGTATCACTATATTCATCATAGAATTCAGTCATGGGTTTCAAATTTCCATCCATAGTGACTGATTTTATTACATCTTCCACAGAAAGTGTGGGCTTCTCAACATATGTATCTGTCTTCTACCTTTTGCTTGCCCTTTTTCTTCCAAAGGGCTTCTACTTAGTCATCTTGGTAGCTTTTGTTCCAGAGGCTTTCAACTCCTTAATATCATCATCCGAATATGTTTCTTCTTCATCAACTTTTGTACTCTTATAGGTTCTTGTGGCCTTTGTTTTTACTCTTTTCCCTTCTTTTCCTAATAATTTTCCTTACAATTTCTTAGGATTGGCAAGTTTTGGGGGAATAGCAGCAGCAGAGCTTCTAGTAGTCCTTGATGTGGAGGAGGATCCTACTGGAGCACTTCCTTGTTTCTTATCCTGCTTCTCCTTCTCTACCTTTTCAGTTCTTCCCCTGAATTGCCTCACAACTTTCTTTGTGAGACCTAGATTCTCAGCCAACTGCTCAACTTCTTTTCTTACTTTTCTTTTAGTTTCAGGTTCTCTAAGCTCAATGTGCAGTTTTAAACTTAGCTCCTCATATGTCCCAAATCTTTCAACTGTCGTATCTTTTGGCTTGCTTAAAAGGTGTTGACCATACATATTCAAGATTTTTCCATCTACATCATACCCCATGGGCATGATCCAAACAGTTATGGGTTCCACTACTTCCATTAATCACTGATCAGTGTCAACCATAAAACATATTTCATTCTTGTATTTCTCAAAAATAGATTTAGGGATTCTTTCCCTTGAATGCATCATACTCTAGAAATTCTTGAAGTATCCCCAGATTGCAATTTTCTAAGCTTTATACTCAATAATGTTGTGTAGATGATCTTTGATCTAAATAGCAACTGGCTCATCATTAGTCCAGTGTACACCCTTTACTCCAGGTACCTCATTCATAAAGTAGAAAAACAACATAGAACTAATGTTCAATATTTAAAGGTGTTTTTCTTATCTTTCTTGATTTTGTTCAAGTTCTCAATTAATTGGTTTTGCAATAATTCGCACAAGTCATAATCTGCATTTTCTTTTAACATTTTGTATGCAACATATATGGCCATTCTAGAGATAGAGTTCTCCCTACTGGAGTGGTAAATCTCGTAGCCAATCACCATAGAGGCAAACTTAACATCCAGTTCTATAATATCATTGATGGTCATTTCCCTTTTGTCAAACTTGGTACCAATTGCATCAGTTATAGTCTAGTTCTTCATGGATTTTAGCATGGGCAAGCCACCAGTTGAATTTAACCAAGTCATAATCCTGATAGCATCCTTTGTAATTTTAAATGGTTTCATCAACCACAAAAACTCATCTCGATAGCTCTGTTGCTTTCATGGAATCTGCACGAGCTACTACAGAAGTTCTCTACCATAACATCCTCAGATGTCAGCGCTAAATACAACTCCACCTCACTATTGCTCTTCTTCTTCTCAGGCAGCGGCAGAGCACCAAACTAGATAGCACTCTTCACCAGAACAACAATGTCACTTATTTTCAAGGACTTTCTGAGAGAATAAGCTTCATCCAACTTCTACTTCCCTAGCCCTAGGTTTGAAGGTTGGGCTTGGTTTAATTTGGAAGGGGCAGAGCCTTTGTAGGCCTCTGTTGTTTTCCACCAGGTGGACACAGAGGGAGAGGCCTACTTGCCATTTCCCATACCTAATGACTACACAAAATCAGCCATAATGGCACATTGTGCGGAAGTGAAATTGTCATACCAAATGAGATGAAGATTGAGAATGGGTGTTGTGGTAAGCAGAGGGCCATTGTGGTATTGCAAAACAAGAGGCTCTTCTTCCACCAAAGTAGAGACCTTTCTCCACTGAGTAAGGGGCTGAGCTGCGGCATCCACTGTGGACAATGTTGCCATACATTTTAACACTAAGTGCATCACAACCTTTTGAGACCCTAAAACAACTATTTTTAGCCATGTGTATTCAAGTTGGAACATGGATTTGAAAGATTAGATGTATAATGAAGGGAAGAAGTGTGTTGTGGGAATGAGCAAGAGGAGGATGGGGTTTTAAATTGGCAGAAAGTGAAGTCCAAGTGGGATGAAAAGGATTGACAACATAGCTTAAACTGCTAGCAATCACAAGCACCAATAAAAATTGAGCAATTTGCAGTAGGGCTTCCTGGCAAGTTCCACTGTTGATGTGGCGGGCTTTCCTAAAAGATAGCTCTCTTCTGTCTAGATGCTACGCATTATGCATTTGAAATTAGGGTAAGGTTAGGCTCTTAGTGGCACAATTAAGGACTGGCTCACACCATCTTAGGTGTGAAACTAGTAGATGGAGCAGTTGAAACTAAGCGACACTTCATTTGGGAGTGTGATGTGTACAAGGATATCCCTATGTAACATAATAATAGAATGAATGTTGGGAGTTTTAGTGAGTTATTAACAATTGTAAACTTTGTAATTGTAGTTACTTGATTATATGTTGAATAAAAGAAATTTTTTTCTCTATCTCATTTGTTGATTTACTCTATGGTAAATTTCTGGTTTTACTATGTTTTTAGAACTTGGATGTTACATATGGTATTAGAGCTACCAAATTTAGCACTAGAGCTTATGAGACCACCATGCTTGCCTATAGTCAACATTATGCAGTTTGCTAATGTTTGAAAATTTATGTGCTGGGATGGTATGTCTTAAGAAGACAACAAGAAAGTCTGTTAATTTGAGTCAATGTTTCCTTAAAGAAAAAAGAGAACGTGAGGCCATTATCAAAACCTTTAAGGGAACCAATGATGAGAGTGACATTTGATTAAGTGATACTAAAACTCTAGCGACTACCTTAACTTGAATCAAGCGAGTAAGAAGGGAAAACATGGAAAGAGTTAAGATCACTACCAAAAACATAGAGTATATGTTAGATGAGGAAACAATTATGCTTAGGCAAGATCCCTGCATACCCCCAATTGTTGAGATCATAGAAGTTAGGTCTGATAGTGAGTCAGAGGGTTATATACCTCAAGATTATGTATCTGAAAATGAGTCTAAAGGGTATACTCCTCTTGAGCATGACTTTTGAAGTCATTTCTTGTATAAATGAAGAATACTCTTTACTTTTGAAATAAAAAAAAGAGTTGTTTTTGTGTCAAACTATTGTTTAAATTGAGTTTATTATGTTTAGATTTAATGGGATGAATTATAATCTTGAACTAATGGACAACTCAATATTCTTAGGTGTGAGAAATCGATAAACATGGTTCAGACAAGAACTAACCAAGGAGAAAGTGAAGAGGAAAACCACCTGCCAAATAATAAGCTAAACCAAATCATAACCATGCTTGAGGAAACCAAGAAAAGTTTGGGTGATTTGGAAACAAAGGTGGATGATAAAGGGAATGCTGAGGGAGGAGGTGAAAACTCTCATGGTGAAAGTGGATAAAATCATGAAGATCAAAGTAAGAGTGCGAAAGCTCATAAAGAGGCAAGGAATAGATTGACCTTGAAGCTCTCAAAAGATATGAAGAAGGTCACTCCACCAAAATTTGATGGGACAGAGACCGGAGATGCTGTAGAAGCTTGGTTAACAGAGATGGAAAAATATTTTGAGATAATAAATTTCTCAGAGGTGACCAAGGCAGTATGGGGAGCATTCCAACTGGTGGGAGAAGCATCCACTTGGTGGATGAATAAGAAGATGGAATTGAATTTAAGCTCTCTAAGGGTAACTTGGGATGTGTTCATGGAACTCTTTTGCAAGAGATGGTTACCACAACTCTATTTTGATCATAAATTGACTGATTTTCAGAATCTTCGACAAGGAGATATGATAGTGGTGGAATATGGAGAATAATTCACTTGACTCCTGAAATATTTTCCACAGTATCAAAAGGATGAGAGATTCAAGATCAAAAAATTCATGATGGGCTTAAATTCTCAAATTGGTGGTGAAGTGGACGTGCATGGTCCCACAACAATGGATCAAGTGTATGAGAAGGGGATCAAGCAAGAGCAAAGCTAAAATCCATCTTGGCTTATCATGATAGAAGCTGCAAGAGGTTTAATGGAACTCCTAACAATCAACCATACAAGAAAAGATATGAAAAGAGCTATGATAACAAGAGAAAAGATAAAGGACCTCAGAAGAACAAGGGTGGATTTGGTAATGAGAAGAAGAATGGCAACTATACAAGAAATGAGGATAACAATGGGAAGACTTTAGATAAGAAAGGACCCATTAGAGGATGCTTTACTTGTGGGGATGACCATTATGCAAATCATTGCCCTAAAAAGAATCAAAATGGACAACAAAGAGGTACTGCACTACCTACTTAGTAAGAAACATTCCAACAAAGGATTCATGCAGCTCTAGACAATCGTCAAGCAGAGTATCAAATCACACCCATTGAGATGACAGGTACTTTGTTTAGAGTCCCTATATCTATTTTGATTGATACAGGAGCCATTGAAAACTTTGTTTCTCCTAGAATTTTGAATAAATTTCCTAGAAAAGATGGGTACATGTCTAAACCTTGGTCAGTAGAATATGCTAACCAATCTAAGGCTCAGGTAGAGCAATGTTTGTTTGAAGCCAAGATTGATCTCCCTAGTTTCTCAACTAAAGTAAACCTGTATGTAGCTCCCCTAGGTTCCTATGATGTAATCCTAGGAATGACTTGGTTATGGAAGCATAGATCTAAGGTAGACTATTTTTCAAAAACAGTTGAATGCTTAGATGATTTGGGAAATCAAACCCAATTCCAAGGGATTCAAAGAGAAGTTAAAATCAGACCTATCTCTTCCAAGCAATTGAAAAGGGCTAGAAGGAAAGGTTATCAGTTGTTTGCAGTGAAAATGGAACAAGTGGAGGAAGGGATAGAAAACCCTAGTTCATCTTTTGGAGAAAAGTATCCTTTTCTTTGGGAATTTCAGGATGTGTTTCCAGAAGAACTTCCAAGATTGCCTCCCAAGAGGGTTTTGATTTTGCAATTAACATTAAACCAGGATATGAGCCTATATCAAAAGCACCCTACTGTATGACAACTACAGAGTTAATGGAATTGAAAGCACAATTACAAGAATTGTTGGCAAAAGGTTTGATCAGACCCAGTTTTCACCTTGGGGTGCTCTGGTTATTTTTGTTAAGAAGAAGGATGGAACCCTTCGATTGTGTATAGATTATCGTATGCTTAAAAAAGTAAAAATAAAGAACAAATATCCTTTTCCATGTATTGATGATCTTTTTGATTAGATGTGTGAAGCTACTATGTTTTTAAAGATTGATTTGTGATCAGGATATCATCAATTAAGACTGAAGGATGAAGATATTCATAAGACTGCTTTTAGAACCAGATATGGACACTATGAGTTCATAGTTTTGCCATTTGGTTTGACAAATGCACCTGCTACATTCATGAATCTCATGAATAGTATATTCAGAGATTGTTTGGAAAAGTTTATTTTAGTCTTCCTGGATGATGTACTTATTTATTCTAAGAATGAAGAACATCAATGACACCTGCAAATAGTTCTTCAAAGGTTAAGAGAACATAAGTTATATGGGAAACTGGTAAAGTGTACATTCTTCTAGAAGGATATTCAATACCTAGGACATATTATATCAGCTAATGGAATATCTGTTGATCCTACAAAAATCACAGCTATTCTAGATTGGCCTGTACCAACAAATGTGCATGAGGTGGGTAGTTTCATGGGCCTGGTAGGCTATTATAGAAAGTTTGTTCTAAATTTCTCTAGTATTTCTAGTCCAATCACTTCCCTGTAGAGGAAAGGAAAGAGATTTGAATGGACAGACAAATGTCAGGATGCATTTAATCTCTTAAAGGAAAAGTTAACTACAACTCCAATCTTGAAAGTTCCTGACCCCAAAGGACAATTTGAGATAATTATAGATGCCGAGGGAGAAGGATTAGGAGGAGTGCTTATGCAAGATGGAAGAGTTATAGCATATGAGTCAAGGAAATTGAAATCCTATGAGAAAAATTATGCACCACATGATCTAGAATTAGCAGCAGTAACTCATGCCTTGCAGATAAGGAGACACTATTTGTTGGGGAAGACTTTTGTACTTAAATCAGACCATCAAAGTCTTAAGTATATTTTCTCTCAACCACATTTGAATTCTTGACAAAGGAGATGGTTAGAATTGATATCTGACTATGACTTTGAGATAAACTACATCAAAGGAAAAGAGAATAGAGTAGCTGATGCTTTGAATTGTAGAAGACATATAGCTTCTATTATTTCTATTCGCGGAAATTTCAAGGATTTGGTGTTGCAAAATTTTTCTAGTGATGAGTTTCATAAGCGGGTTAAGCATGCTCTAAAAAATAATCCTAGAGATCCAAGGTAAGATGGTTTTCTATTTGAGTCAGATGGACTATTGAGGTATAAAGATAGAATTTATGTTCCTGATTCAGCTGGATTGAGGGATCTAGTATGGAAAGAAGTTCATACTGCACCATATTCTGGACATCCACGAGTAACTGTTGTGCCTCATACATGCCCCATCTCAAAATAGGGACCCCCTCTTTCAAATTTTGGTCTAGGATGTCAAGTGGATTTTCGCCTCCTAAGTGGTCAAGTGGTCAAATTACATTTTGGCCATGATTGAATGATGACGTTAAAAAATCATTTCAAGAATTTTCTAGGTTGGATTTTTATATCCCTTTTGGTGGCCTTGAATAGCTCTTTTGTGCTAAATTTCTGTCTAATTGACCTTTGTGTTGATTTGCCTCCCAACTAACTTTGCATTAAAATCCTTCATCACCAACTCTGGAGTTGGCTTTCCTCCCTACGGACTTTTGTGCTAAAATCAATCGTCTCTAACTTGCATTGTATCATTCAATCGCTAACTAAGTTGGATGAGGCCAAAGTTGCCACAAGTCTAAAGGACCATAAAGTCCCACAAACTACATAAAGTTGAGCCTATAGTCACAGCATTAAAAATATCTCTCACCGACCAGGTCTGTCGCATCCAATTTCTCCGCCAAGTCTGAGAGAATGAAAAGCCGTGTGAAAACCCTAATATGTCAAACTGTACAATGCGCATTAATGGTGATTTGGCCGAGCTAATAAAAGGGATAACCTCCTTTGTTTAAATCATTTTTTCACTTTGATAAAGATTTTGGAGCCCCCTTTGCAATAGTTGCAACCTGTTGACCATTTCTCACCGACATTGCCCTGAGTTCGATCCCTCGTCTGTTTCCTGCCTGTGCAAACTGGACATATTTTTTGCAAATTAATAGGTAGGGTTTCCACTTATCCTCTTGGAGCATTCACTATATGCAGTTAGGGTTTGATTTTGAAGTACATTTTCTTTCCAAGCAATGCATTTAATGTTTCATCTAGGGTTTTGTACATGAACTATTTGTTTTCCCTTTGAAACCTAGTTTGAATTTCCCCTTGAAAACATAGATGGATTGTTATGAGCTAAAAAGAATAACTTAAACAGACCTGGCCAAAGTTTTCATAAACTAGAAAGACATTTGGTCTTAGTGCTAAACTAGAGTCTAACCAACCTGTAAACATTACAAACTCATCTAGTCGGTCAATGACCATTAAAACCCATGCTGCACTTTGAAACCCATTTCAACATTGAAAACATTAACTTCTGACCCACATAGCTTTGTCATGTTAAAAAATTAGATCGTCGGGACCTCAAAACCCTGCAAGCTTTGAATAGTCATTTAGCGCTAAAAACCTCTTATGCCGACCTTGCGTTAAATGACTCTGTCTTCGACTTGGTCAGATACCTTGAATATCTAGGCAAATCAGTGACATCCAAAGTCCCACTAAAAATAAGAGAACAGCTCTGTGCTAAAAATGATCCCATCCGACCTCGCTGAAAAACTCTTCCACTGACTTAGTCGGTTGACCTCAAAACTCATGCAGGTCAGACAAAGTCAAATCCCACGCAAGAATAGCGAAAGAGATCACAAAGAGACTTGCATTAAAACCTAACCGACTAACTAAACAACCAATGAAAGGTTAGTGACCTTCAAAAGTCGCGCAAGTCATTAACATCCAAAACCCATACAAAAGCCAGAAGAGAATGAACAATAATAAAACATTAAGTCAGACAAGCCCATTTTCTCGCTGAGGTCGGTAGACCTCAATTTTAGCACTTTTCTACCTATAAGTTAGTTGATCCTAAAACTAGCACAAATGATGCAAAATAACTGTGTTTTAAGAATTTTCAAAGGGAAAATGTTAGGAATGATGAAGTTAATGTTGTGATACATAGATAATGATGATTTTCATGCTTTCAATAAGATGTCTTGCAACATTAAATGTTTTTTACATGCATTAATGAAGAATTGTTGTGAAGTAGGTATAATGGTAATAATTGTTAGATTTGTGATTATTTAAAAGAGGGCATAATAGTAGTATTAGCAGATTCATTAAAGTTCATCTCAAACTTAGGAGTGTCTAAAAGAATTCTCAAGGTGTCAAACTTATAAGGTTTGGTCCTATAGATTAAATGGCTGCCCGATCTCAAGCCATGAAGTATTAATTCAAGGGAATCCCTCCAGAGACCAAGATTCATTTCAGATGGAGTGATGTAGGAGACAAAGATCTAGGTCACATAGACTTAGATGACTTCAGATTGAGAATCTTTGGTCCAAACCCAACTCCTAGGGCCAAAATACTCAGAGACAGTGGTATATCACAAGTTGTTGCCTTCCCTAACTCAGTACAATGTACATAATTGATGGTAACATGTGTAGATAGGTATGATGTCATGACAAGGACAATTCAAACTACTAATGGGGATATCCTGGCTGATTTAAGTCCACCCTCTTTAGCTGAGACCTTTGATATTCTGTGGCAGAAAGTCATGACCATGCTAGACAAACAAGGATTAGAGGGGACTTACAATAGATATGTGGAGGGATACAAGAAACATATGAGTGACCATTGGGCCATAAACAAAAGGTATGCCCTCAGTAAATTTCCCCAAGTGCTATATAGGAGTGATTTCCATGATGAAATTAGAGATTTGATAACTTTTTTGAGTATAATATATGGATTACCCACAACCTCCACTTTTGAGGGGTGGATGTTTGTTATCATAATTGAGATATTGAAAGGGGCTAAGTTCCACTAGGCCCAAATCCTTAGTGACAACATTCATGAGGCCTTCAACAACTTCAAAGAGAAGAGGTACTTTAGATATACATCTTATGTTGTCTATGCATTAGCAAGGAGAAATCACTATGTTGGGTTATCCAAGATTGGGGAAGTTGGAAATGATGAGCAAACCCAAATAAAAGTATATGAATGTTACCCACAACTGACCTCATATCAATCTTTGATACATTTTAAAAGTGTAAAGGATGCTTTCACAATGTATATAGCCAGACTGTTGCAAGGTAATACAGCGTTGAGGATTTCCACTGAAGCAATGAATGAAGTAACTAAATATGGTAGCTAGTTTATTCAATTTGAGAAATTCACATATCTAAGAGTATAAGGCTTCACTGGGATGGCTTATAGACTTCCCAGATATCTTGATGACAAGACAATGCTTCTAGAATTGTCTAGACAATTGATACCTTGTGCTGAGAAACTCAAACACTTACAAAGAACCAATGTGCAGTTTCCTATCAAATTTGGCAAGGGGAATTATGCATGCCCTTCCTTAGCTTTGACAGAACATTTTGACAAAGAGATTCAACTCCTTAATTTACATTACTATAATGCAAGGGATCATTTCGATCCAAATAAGGTAATGGAAAGATTCGTAAGTAAGAAGTTATTTCACAAGATACATATTGAAGACTTTTGGGCCAACTGCCCAGATGATTATGAAGTTATGAAGAAGGCACACTCAAGGCTACCTCTAGCCTTCATCAAGAAGTTCCACATTGTTGCAGTGCCAGATTAGTTAGAAGATAATGAAAATGTTATGGTTAGAGGACCTTGGGAAGCTCAATACCATCAACCCATCCTACTACCAAATTGGGCAAATGCAAAAGAAAGCTCCTTGGATACCATAATGAGAGAACCAATCAGATTGAGCAAGGCCTAGAAAAGGGGTCAGGTGGCTACTTTGGAAGGACAAGGAGTACAACTTACTTATACCGCATTTGAATCAAATAAAGACTCTGGAGGTGAGGAGGATGAACCAATAAATGTCACAGATGAGGTAGAGCCAGCTAAGAAATAGAAATTAGATAGTGAAGAGAAGATATCTCTGGTAGAAAAGGCAAAGAAAATTAAGAAGACATCTATAAAGCCTCTTCCAAATAAAGATCAGCCTCCCTCCACCAGACCAAGGGCCTCCAAGAAAAGAGATATGCCAAGTGGCTCTGAAGAAGATTCTAAGACCAAGAAAGAAAGAGTAAAGGAGGTAACCAAGGATGATGCTACTACATCCATCTCGCCTACGACCTCAGCTGCCATTTCAACTACTTCCCACTAGTTGGCCATTTCCTCCAATGCCCCTAGCATCCCTATTTCCTCCACTACTGCCACTTCATGTCCTTCCACTATTACTACACTTACACCTTCTACTTCTTTCACTCAATTATCCACCCCCGCAACATTACCTCCTATTTCTACCATCCTTTCACCTCCTCTTCCTCTACCTTCACTACCTTTTCCTTCACCTCTTGTCATCTCTTCTTCCTTGTCGGTAGTATTAGCTAACTTAACATAGATTAACATGCCTTCACTACCTATATCCTCTGTAGTTTCTATTTGACAAATGCATGTAGATTCCTTAGCTATACCTATGTTACCCAGAATTGAGAAAGTATGTGCCGAGTTGGGTCTGCAGGAGCTTGAAACAACATTATTACCTGAGGAGGAAAAAGATGTATTGATAGAAGTGAGTAATGAAGACTCCAATGAACCTCTAACCAATGTTGAAGTCGTTGATGTATCTAACAGTCCCCCAAAGATAGGTCAAACGAAGGAAGTTTTCAACTCAGCCCAAGAAAGTATAATGATAAACTAGGAAAATGTGGCCCAAGAAGGAGAGAAAGAAGAGATGAACATAGATAAAGATGGAGAACCAGAGAAAGAACAAGAGCCACTTGAAGAATTGGCTATAATTAATAATGACAAAGCTACTGAATTAAATAAATCTTCAGCACTCGAATGGTTGCAAAGCAGAGTAGCATATCCTAAGCCACAAGTAGAAATAATGTAGTTGGATTTGAGTACCATCTTGTCACAAGCTCAGAGGCCTAAGAAGCAAAAGAAAGCAAAGATGCAATCTAGGATCTATAAGGATGAATCAGGATCTAGAATTGCAGAGATTGCAGTCCTGCCAACTGATGTAGCCAAAGAATAAATCAGAGCGGAGGATTATGTAATCTCCACAATTGATTTGGGACCCACCACTCGTGCTCAAAGAGTGGATGATTTCAAAGAAATGGTTACATCAATTTTGGAATAGTTAGACAAAGACGAGATGTCTAAAAAGGATTTAAAACAACAAAATTAAGAGCTTCGCACTTGCCTCCAGTTTTTGGTCAAGCCAGTAGATGCGAGAGGAGATATAAGGATAGTGCCACTTTCCTGTCTACTAACAAAATGGCAAGGCTAGGTGAGGTAAGGTCCAAATCTCAAGGTACTAAAAAATGGTTGTTTAGAGTTTTTGAAATGGGATGCGAGATTATCAATGCCTCTACTCAAGCACACAAGAAGTTGGTGGAACTGCATTAGAAATGGAAATATTTGTGTGAGGAATGTGACTCCTTTGATGAGTATTACTCACATATGTATCTGCAGATAAGGAGCATCAGGGATTTGCCAACCCAGACTCTGGTTGTAAAAAATATTCTAACTAGGAACCAGCTTCCCAAGGCCATTGAATGGTATCAATAGCTACTCTTGAGAAAAGAAACTTTTGAAAACATAAAAGAATCATATAAGCCAACAGATGAGGAGCTATAGTCAATTATATATGATATCAATGATTCCTTGAAGGATTGCCTGGAAGCATCCTATGATGACTACGCCCATTATGATATCGAAAAGTGTAAAGGCATATTACACAAGGTAATTTTTGAAAATACAAAGCTCAGTATGGAAGATAGGTTAGATAAGGTAAGTGACCTCAGAGCTGAATTCAAAGCATTCCACAAGGCTGGTGCAAAGATAGAGAAGATATATAGCAGATTTAACTAGGAATTGGAGATGTTTGATTATCAGATCAAGCATTTGAAGGATCCAGATCCCTCAGAGACTAATCCTGCACTTGACACATAGTTGACTTACCACAACAAGCTGGCCAGTGAGGACAAAATTGATTTAGATGAGGAGTCCTGATATTATTTTGAATATTTTAAGGATGTAATCCCATCATAATTGTAAATTGTTGTATTCAGGGTAGCATGTGACTCTATTTTGTCTTTTCTATGCTTTTAAAATGTTCTTTTCTATTAATATATTGAGTTGGCTAGTAAAATTGACTAGATTCAATGTATCTAGAGGCTATTTTTTGTGTTTTTCATAAGAGACAAAATATAATCTGAGAATTGATATGATCTATTACAATTGTATTTATTGATGTAATCTGGACCATCGGTGTTGAGTTAATCTCCACCATTCATTTGAAAACTTGATATGTTGCTTTTCTATATAAAGGGCTTCCATTTCTACTTTTTGTAAGAGAGAATTTGATGTCAAATTGTTGACATTCTGCCATTTGAAGTAATACAAAGCAAGTTTCTGCAGTTTTTCTGAGAATTTGTGTATTGTGTTCCTTATTTAGTTTTCATGGTTCGCTTCTTTCTCTCCCGTAGTTAGTTAGTTATGCTTTTATAATGTGCATGGTTTGCTGAAAGTATCTAATGAATACTATAAGTCCATACTTTTAGTTATTTACTGATGGTAGATAGCTATTCAAAGTTAGTCTGGGCTGATCACTTATGCTAAAGTTCAATTGCATTTGATAAGTTAAATTGTGCCATTTATTGGGTATTTGACAAGTGAATGCAATCTTAAAATCTATTGACTTCCATTGAAGATAGCACTATTTTCTATAGTACTGTAACACCCACTTTAGTTTGGTAATTCAGAAAATTGGTTAAGTTCTAGAGTGTTTGTCTGCTCAAAGTAACCCATACATTGTGAATGTCACTTAGGATTTCTCTAAAACCCTAAACCTTTTTGCATTTTCTTTAAAAACCATCATTAGATTAGGAATTTTAGTAGCATTTTATATTATTTTATCAGCTAAAACTCATAAAAGGGTTTATGTGTATTTGATGTCCCAACTTAAAGATCTTTAGAATACATGTAAGACCCCTTGTAGGCACAACTAGAACATACCAACTGAGAGATTCCAAGCAAGCTAAGACCTAGCTATATTATCCTTGGAGTAGTCTTACCTAGGGTAGGATACTTTTCAAAAGAGGTGTGAAACTAGCAATCACACCTGCATTGTTGTGTGCTAAAACCACCATCAACAGAATTGGCACTAGAAGGAGGGCCACAAAGAACTATTTCCCTTTGCTTTAAAAAATTAGCAAGTCTAGGGACTAGACAGAAGCATACTAGATCCAGCTCAGCTGGAGAAGAGTTGCTGCCTCTTATAGAATTTAGACGAATAAGAAGGGATCAAGGGATACCAAGAACCCCAAGAGCTCATTCATCCCCAAGGAACACAGCTGCAGCTCCTTTCAATCCTCCTATCATGGCTTTCTTTGTAGGAAATAACCAGTCTCCTTTTCTGTTCAATGCCTACCATGATATGCCAAAGAACCTAGATAAATTTTGTTCAAAATTCAAAGTAAACGATCCAGATAGGACTGTAGATGAGCATATTAAAATCTTTGTGGCTAACATGTTCATGTTGCAAGTATAGTATGAGGATGTGATATGTAGGTTCTTCCCTTATTCTTTGCAAGATGAAGCTTATTATTGGTTTGCTAACCTCCCTGCAGCATCCATAAACTCATGGTTGAAATTGAAGAACATATTTCTAGATAGGTTTCAAATGCCTACCACTCCAGCTAATCTTTATCGATCTTTCGTAGAAATCCACCGAGGTGAAGGAGAAATGATAAGTTCCTTTAACAATAGATTTCAGAAAGCTTTCAGTTGTTTGCAAGATCCTTATGCTGTAGGACAGGCTACTGCCTTGCCTATTTACTATGCTGCCCTATACAAACTTATCTCCATGTTTGCAAGGAGAGCTGATCCAATCCCTACTGCTTTAGCTCAAGCATATTCTGCAGCTATCTCTGTAAGTACCCAACTAGGACAAACAGCCTCTAGTCCACTCAACCATATGGGGGTTGTAGCCATGTCTAATCAAATACCAATGATAAATCAAGCCTTGGCTAATCATACTCTTGTGATGAATCTGATTCCAAGCCTAGCTGCAATGCAAGCTTTAGTAATCCACCTAGGCAACCCAGTAGCTAAAATGCCTCCAGCACAAATGCCTTTCTTATAGTCTTTAGAAAAAGCTAAAGCAAAAGAGGACAGAGATGATATCAAAGAATTGGTTGAGCAAATGAAGAAGCTTCCGGTCGAAGTTACCCACCTCAAGAACTAAAATGCTTATCTATAGCAAAGGGGATAGAATCATCAACATTTCTAGAATCAAAATAAGTCTCAGTTTCAAAATTAGAATCAGTTCCAAAATCAGAGTCAATACCAAAACCTAAATTTTTCAACAGCGGTTGAATCGATCTTGGAACACCAGACCAAACAATGGAGGGGTGCCATCACCATTAGAAAACTAGAACAATGATGCCAGGCCTCCTGGTCGTGTGATGTTAGCTGAAACAGCTTTGTCTACTTGGTGCAGACTACATAATATGAATGCCCATTCTGAACTAGATTGCCTAGAATTTTAGATTGCATCCAATATCTTCCAGATGGAGATTCAGAATACTGAAACTCAAGAGACCCCACCAACAGGGTATGAAATTCTTCCTTCTTAGAGGTATGATGTTGCTCTAGTTCTTGATAGTTATACATTTCCATTTCAAGATGATAACCACCCTGAGGAGGAAGAGTCTGAAGAAGTCAATGCTTATCAGTAGTATATTAAGACTCCTTACAACCTGAGAAGTAGCAAACCTAAAGGTTCTTGCACCACGTCCATCCCTCCAAATAGCTATCAGATCCCACCAAACCCAAAAGCTTCTAATAACCCTGAACCCCCAAAAGTCACCCATCAACCAATATATCAGGGGGCTACTGCTAAAGGTTCTCAATGGTCTGACATAGTGAAAATGGGGTAGTATGTTGTTGAGGAACTCAAGAAAATGAAGGCTAGTCTTTCTGTATATGAGTTACTTAAAATACCTAAGGTTAGGACATCTTTCTTCTAAGATATGGGTGTTGGAACCAAAATTGACTATGTACAAAAGGAGAATGTCACCAAAGATAATGTTGAAAAAGGGAAAGAAAGAGTACATGTGACTGATGTGGAACAAAAGATAACATTGTATAAAGACAAGAGGGAAAGTCCTCCTTTCCTCTTAACACTCAGGATATTCAATAGAAGCCTTAATAACTGTTTAGTAGATTTTGGTGCATCCACGAATGTAATACCATTATTAGTCTATAAAGCACTTGGGCTCACTCCAGCCATGTCTTCAAGAAAGGTGACACAATTAGATAAGACTGAAGTGAATGTAGTAGGTGAGTTGAATAGGATACACATGCAGCTAGCTTCTGATCCAAGGGTACAACAATATATAGATATTCAAGTAGTACACATTTTGGATTAGTATGGTATGCTTTTGAGTAGAGACTAGTCCAGAACTTTGAACGGTTACATGTCAACCGACTTTTCTCATATGTGGCTTCCATGAAAAGGATTGGCCAACTAGATACGTATTGAAAGAGAACCCAAGATGAAACATATGATTATAGAGTTGTTGGTTAACAGATTTGTCTTGGTCTAAAAATATTTTATTCTAACTCGATAACCCTTTCTTTTTAGAACAAATAAGTTAAACAACAAATGGGTGAACTATCAGGGATAATTCCCCTCTAAATTAAGGTATAGCTCCCTTTTAAATCTTCAATGAATTCAAACTATTCTAATCATTCAAATACACTTTCAATGAGAAAGCATTTAAGGCAAACTAATGTCCATACATCACCATGCTATGAATGCGATCATTTTCCTCCATATAACATCATTTGGTGATAGAACACACAGATTCCATCTTCAACAATAATCAGATATATATATATATATATATATATATATATATATATTACTGAACCAACAAATGATAAAAACATATGTGATGATTTATCCAATGAAAGAATAATTACCACATGAAAAAAGAGTTCACACAGAAACCTGATTTCAAGTACTCAAACACATAGATTTAAGTATGCAGCAATCATTTCTTCTTTTCATTCATAGATGAAAATCTTTCAGACAACCATCACATATATTGTAAAACATAAAAGTTCAGCTCCAAAATTCCTTGTGTCTTCTTAACTTTTCTATGTCTCAGTTTTAACAAATAAAAACATATATATAGTTACCCTAATTAACTGTTCTTTTAAACCCAGATTTAAAACAAACTCTGACCCATAGTGGGATTTAGTTTCTTACAAGCTCATTAAAAGACAAAGTTTTTAAACATAATTCCAACTAAATAACTGAATAAAGAGATTATGTAAGCAAGCTCAAGACTAGGGAAGCAGATTGGAATCTCTGGATTTGCTTTGTTCAACTGAGGAGACATGTTGTACCTTCCATTCCTGATATGCAGTAACAAATTCATGGATTTTTGAGAAGTTAGGGAAGCCAATGTGTTTAACCCATGCTTTCCAAACATCTTTCTCTCTTCAAATTTTTGCCACTTTTTCTACATGCTCCAAGAGTGCATCGACACAGAGGTGAATAAGTGATTCTACTTTTTATATCCGAGAGAAATCATCAATTAATAGGTTATCATTTTCTTTAACAAAACTAATTTTCTCTCTAAAAGATTGAACCACAATATCGATATCCTTTTCTATCTCCCCATCATCTTTTATATACTTCACATCGATACATTCCAAATCATGTTGTAAGGACTAAGTGAACTCGGTTATCTCTTTGATCATTTTGGTAAATTCAATTCCTCCTTGTCTAGATACTGAGTTTCTCCATTCAATGTTTCTCTTGCTTACATATAGTATATTATCGTTTAGACTTCTCATATTCTTTTCTGATAAAAACTTTGTCACCCCATACTTCTGAACTTCACCAATTTGATTTATCACATTCATCCATTTCCCTTCATCTTTTTCCCATGAAGCATTCTGTGTCTTCAAATCTTCGATAGTAGCCATGGTTTCATCATATATACTTTTCAATTCATTAATATATTTTGTACCCTTCTGGATGATACCATCCAACCAATCATCAAACACTTTGGTCACCATTTTGTTTCTATGTATCTGATCTAGCATTTTCTAATTGACTAGAGATTTTGGGTCAAAAGACAAAGGTAGTTAAAAAATGAGTTGTGTATTTGGATTATGAATGGCATCAATATACTCTACCATTGATCATAAAGTTTGTTTCAATTCCCTCTTGTCTTTTTCATTCTTCTAGGTACGGCTGACTGTCCTTTTGGTAGATGCTTCGAGATGGTGTACATCCACGGCACGTGATGCAGTCCCAAGATCTATTCTTTCTATTGTGAAATCCTGAACTGTGGGATCCTGAACTTCATCATCAGTTATTGGCCGAGCTATTTTTGCACTCCAATTCCCTGTATTAGGGTCAATGTTCACCCTAGATGTGGTTTTTAGTTTTTTGGATTTAGGAGTCTTTCCTAGACACTTGCTAATCATGTCCTCCAATGGTAATGAAAATGGAACTATTTTTATTTTATCACTAATTGAGTTTTCCAACCACTTGGGTGCAAGGATCAGAACTTCTTTACCAGGATTCAGTTGTTCAGAAGGCACATTTGATATTATCATCAGATCGGTAGAATCCAAAGCAACCTCTACTTGTTGGTTCGTACTGATCTCTTTCGCCATTGTTGAATCAAACCCTCTATCATTAGTTGCTTCTCCTGAATCTTCTTCAGAGTTTAAGTCCACAACTATTCTTTCTGAAATCTTCTTCTTCCTCCTACTTTTAGTTCTTGACCTAGTGGCACGAAAAGACGGAATAGTTACAAGGGTTTTCTTGGACCTTTTGATGACAGGACCCTTTTTAGTTTTTGGCTTGGGAGTACCTCAATCACAGATAGTAATAAGCTGATTAGAAGAGCTTATTGGATATGGTGATTCATCAATTGGTGCACATCACTAGGAATCTTCATTTTGAACCTCCTTCAGTCTATATTCCCTTAACCATTTCTCAGTTCTCCTTATTACTGGGAGGGTTTTAACTTCAATCCGATCCTCTTCATCTCTATTCCAATCAACTTCTAGAATAGGTAGCAATTTTATTTGTTCAAAATGAGGATCAATCACCTATTCCTCATCATCAATTATTCTAAAGATATTGATACTCAAATTGAGGGTAACTATTTCCCTAAGGAGAACCTACACCAAAGCCTCTTTCTAACTTCAAATTCATCTAGATAATCCTCCCAATAGTCTTCTATCCAGGGAATGTCTGAAAATCCCATTCCAAAATCTAAATTGTCTCTAGCAAAACCTTTACTATCGAACTGGGGTCTGGCATTATAGTACTAAAAATTGAACGTTTTTAGGCCCACCTCTAAGTTTAAAGTGTCAAAAATTGACTGACATGAATAGTGACCAAGTTTAATGGGAAAAGATATGCCAGATTCTCTCTTCATTGGAAATTTCTTATCTACATGAGCTAACTTCCTGCAAACTTCTATCAATACAAAGTAGTCAAAGACATATCTGGGTAGCTTCACAGGTTCACCATTAAAACCACCAACTATGATATATGTAAATTTAGGAAACTGAATGAAGAAACTACCATAAATACTAATTAGTTGCATGGCTTCATCAAACATTCTTTTATTAACATTGCTTATCAATTCATAAGTCATCCTACCAGTAAAAACATCATTAACTCTTCTATAATTTCCATAACAATTTTGCATCTGTAACTGTGAATAATAATCATAAATTTTATTGTCTTCAACCAAGGATGCATGAGGTAACCCTCTCCATTCTCTTGTAGATCCCAGGCAGTAAAAGAGATATGAGGACATATAAAAGTCCTTGTTCCCTAAATAATTACTCAAACCTTGATGCAAACATTTCACTATGATTTCTGCCCAATCCAAATATTGTTCTCCCTAGAGGATCACTTGAAAGAAGAAATACATCCAGTCCTCCCAATAAAATGCCTGAGAACTGCCTTTTACCCTATGTAACAATACCATGATATCTTTTATTTCTGGTATCATATGTTCTCTTGTTAATGCTCTGAGCAGTCTCAAACCTCCGTTTTGAAATTTCAATTGCCAATTTCTTGCAATTACACTCCTGTAGTTTGATTTCTTTAATGAAAAATAATCATAAGAGGAAGTAATATTAAGATTAGAGTATGGCTCCTTGGGTGGGATTTTCATTATAGCCATAAGGGTTTATCTATTGATAGGCAGTAACACATTGCCATCCGCAGTTCTAATACACCTATTTTGTGGTTCATATCTGCTCATACATTCCAAAACTAATTCAAGGCATTGTACCGCCATGGGAAAGGCTACAACTTCAACTAAACCACTTTCCACTATTCTCTCCATCATAGGAGTTGACATAGGATTTTTAACCCTCTCCATAAAATCCTCTAAATCATATGAGCTAGAGAGGTATCCTCAAATTCAGGAAGAGAACAAACAAGACTAGAACCGTGTTTAGAACCAAGACAAGTAGATTTCATGGCTACAGATTGGACAAATATAATGGAAAATGCTTTGAACTTCTTTAATAATACCAAAAACTCAAAATGATTCTCTTTTCCAACAAAGTAATGGAATCAGCTATAGGAAAAGTCAAACTCACCTTCAATGAATCAGAAATTACTGTCAAACTGGGCATTAAAAATCTTATACCTCCAGCATTGTTCTCCTTTTGCATCACCCTATGTGTTTACTATTAAAATTGGCTTGTTCTTTCCCGATAAGGCATTAAATCAGGTCGAATAATTACTAGCTCAAATAATTCATACTAAAAATGCTTGATAAGACATGTACTCTGACAGATGCATTAATTGTAAGCATTTCTCATACATGACCTTGATGTGTAATTATTACTCATAACTCCTTGAAAGTTAAAACTTTCCATTTCATAAAATGTTCTGAATGTATCTCCCTCTAAATGATTTTCTTCTTTTTAAAATCTCCTACAAATTTTGACTTAAAGAAGACTTCGGGAAAAGTGGGACTGAAGTCACAGAACGTTGAACCTTTGAACCTTTGAACTCTGAAATGAGGTTCAACTCAAAGGTTCAAAGATACAAATTGAGTTACACAAAGGGACCAATAGTTAATGACTTCTCAAGAAGCATTGAATATTGAACTCTTGAACCTTGAACAGTTGAACTCTGGAACCTTGAAAAGGGTTCAAGTTTGAAGGTCCAATTCTTTGGTAATTTCACACATAAGATGATAGGCAAGTAAAATTTTAAAAACAAAGAGCTAACTTAAGAAATAAACATATAACCAATAAGGAAAGATTGTAGGTCAACTTTTTTCTTAGAGAAGCATCTCAAAAAATTGAATAGGGGTGAATTAAAAGGTAACATTGGTTCTGACTGGGGACTGCATTTTATGACAAAATGTAGAGAACTCGGAAACTCTAGTTATGCACAAACTGAAACACAGGGATGGAAGAAAAAGAACCAAGGCAAACCAAAACTGGAAAAGGAAAATGACAGCACACGACAACAAAGGAAAGACTATGTACAAAATAGGGGACACCTATTTTACAGTCGATACAATTTAAGGTCCTATCCATTATAGGACAGGGGTAAAACAGATTCATCTAGGTATTCCAATTTGAAAGAATTAGGACCAAGTACCTGATGAATTTTGAAAGGTTCCTTCCAAAGTGAATGAAATTTTCTATGTACTCCTTTAGGTTCTCTCCTTCTATCCCACAGCAGCACTTCATCTCCTTCCATGAATTTTTTGGGCCTTGTTTTCTGATCAAAAATCTTTTTAACCCTGGCTTGATGAGCAGTAATCCAATCAACTAGTTCATTCCTTTCCTCCTCAATCTTGGTTAAGTACACAACTCTCTTTTCTAGGGAATCCTAAAAATATTGATCTTCAATGACATTTTGTAATTTGGCTGCAAATAATTCCAGAGGTAATGATAACTAAGCTCCTATTCCATAAACCAGCTCAAAAGGTGCCATTCATATTGACCTTTTTGGGGTTACCCTGTCAACCTAGATTGCTTCGTACAACCTCTTATGACAATCTTTGGGATTATCACTCACTAATTTCCTCATGATGGCTATCAAATTTTTATTACTGGACTCAGCTTGTCCATTCCCTTGAGGGTAATAATCTAATGAGTGAGAAAGAGAGATACTATGCTTGTAGCAAAATGAAGTAAGTTCAATTGAGGAAAAGTTGGTAGCATTATCTGCCACCAGCTTCTGAGGGACACCAAAACATACCAGTATATTTTCTCTAAGAAAATTACATACCACTTCTGAAGTGGTTCTCTTCACGGAGGCTACTTCAACCCATTTTGTAAAATAGTCCATTGTTGTTAAAATGTGTGTATGTCTAGCACTCGAAGGAAGTGAAAGAGGCCTAATGAAATCTAAGCCCCATTGTTTGAAAGGTTCTTCAATAACAATAGGCCTCAGAGGCAATGCTGCAAGTTGTGGCCTTCCTCTATACACATCTTTGAACATACCTAGCCAATAATAACAATTTCTAAGGATTTTGAAGGTTGTGACTGAAGAAGAGAAATGTCCACCACAAGCTTCATTATGAAAAAATTCCAAAAGCTTGTGTTGTTGTTCCTTATCTACACATCTCAAGAAGGTTCCATCTAGCCTTTTTTGTATAAGACATCACCCCAGATGACATATTTCATTGCTTTCAACCTTAGATTCCTTTTCTCCTTTGGGGATAAGTGACTGGGATAGTCTCCATAAGTAAGATAATGTGCCATGTTCAGGAACCATGGGTCTTGTAAACTCACCAATAGGACAGTGGGAACTTCTTCCTCTCCTTCTTCTTTATTTTCAGCAATCAATTTACATAGGCCTTGACCTCTAACTAATTTAGTTGGTTTAACCTCCAAGTCATATTCTTGAATCTTAGCAACCCATGTTTCTCTCTTATTCATCCCAACGTCTTGTTGAGTTGGAATGCTTTTTTACAGCTGAACTAGGGATAAATACAATTGAATGAGAATGTAGTATGTAATATCTAAATTGTTTAATAGCCTTTACCATAGTGAAAGCTTTCTTCTCAGTTAAAGAATATTTAAGTTCATGCTTCTTGAGAGGAACACTCATAAAGGCTATTGGGCCTTCTACATTCAATTCATTTTTTTGTAGTAAGATACCAGACATGGTACGTTCTGAAGCATAACAATAAATAATAAAATCTTTTTGGAAATCAAGGTTTACCAAAGTAGGTGTTTGTGCAATCTCCACTTTAATATCTTCAAATGATTTCTTAGTAGCCTCATTCCACTTAAATTCCTGTTTCTCACTCATTATTCCTACAATATGCTTTGTAATCTTAGCAAAATCAGGAATGAACCTTCTGAGGAAGTTAACCTAGCCAAAGAAAGACTTAACTCCAGTCCTATTAGAAGGAAGACTCAGCTGTTGTATTGCTCTCACCCTTTCTGGATCAATATTGATTCCATCCTTTGAAACTAAATGTCCCAATAACTTACCTTCTGTTACACAGAAAACTGACTTTTTAGGATTAAGCAATATCCCATGATTCTGACACCTTTGTAAAATGGTTTCAAGATCTTTCAAATGATCTCTTCTTCTAGAGAAAATAGTCAAATCATCAAGATAAATGACAATAATTTTATCCTTTAAATCTTTAAAGGATGAATTCATTGCCCTTTGAAAAGTTGCACCAGCATTGATCAAACCAAAGGGCATACGATTATAAGTAAAAGTTCCCTGGGGTGTAGTGAAAGCAGTTTTATGTTGATCGGTTGTAGCCACACTTATTTGATTATAACCTGAGAATTTGTCTAACATGGACATCATCTCTGATCCAGCAACTGTCTGTAAAATGTGATCCATCACAGGTAAAGGATAATTATCTTTCAAACTAGCTTGGTTCAGATTCCTAAAATCAACACAAATTCTTATTTCCCCATTTTTTTTGCATACTGGGACAATGTTTGCCACCCAGGTGGAGTGATGAATTAGATAAATAATCCTAGCTTTCAACATTTTGTCGATCTCCTTAAAGATAGCCTCAGCAACCTTTGGGTTATAGTTTCTCAACTTTTGCCTGAATGGAGTTGCATTTGTTTTTACAGGAATACAATGCTGAAATTGCCCACCACTAAAATCCTTCAGGTCATCATAGCACCAAGCAAAGACATCCTTATACCTAATCAATAGATTAATCAATTTGTTTTTCTCCTCTGGCGAGCAACACCTACCAATAGAAATCCTTTTAGGATCAATTTTTCTCCCAATGTTTATTTTCTCATAATCTCCCAATTTGTTGGGATTCTGAGAAAGTTTGTCTTTGGTATATTCATCTTGTCGAGTGAACAAATGTTCCAGAGAGACCATTCCTCTGGGAATTTTGTTTCCTTTTAACTGAATTACATCATCCTTTGAATTGATCCCTAGATCAGGACTGAATTATTTACATTCTGCTTCAGAACCTTCATAATAAATCCCCAAGAACATCTCAGTATTCTCTAAGAAGTTTCTGATCTGTCTGTCATTCTCAGACTTGCCAATTTTCAGCATTATCTAGAACATTAGGATGGTAGATCAGTTGTATTATATGAATCCTTTTTGAAATCAGGGTGTGGGAGAAGAAGGGAAGCTGACACCACTAGAGAATCTGCCCGTGTATTCTGGTCTCTGAGAATTACCTCAATAAAAAAGGCATCAAAATATTCTAACTCGTCCAAAACTTTGTTCCTGTAATGTCTCAATCTTTCATTATTAACTGAAAAAATGCCTCTCACCTGTTTAACAATCAATTCAACATCTCCTTTTGCTCTGAGCATCTTTATACCTTTTCCTTTGGCTTCATTTAACCCAAGCAATAGGGCCTCATACTCTACAGTGTTATTAGTATTTTTAAATTCTAACTTGAAAGAGTAAGGAAAATTTTTACCTTCAGTTGAGATCAAAACAACCCCTACTCCTGAACCAATGGTAGCACAACTACCATCAAATTCCATGGTCCATAGATCATCTTAATGAACAAATTTTGGGGTGGATTTTTCCTTCATGTCTTCAGAAGAGAGAAAGTAATTACCAAATTCACATTTTTCAAATAGAATCTGAGATTTAGGATCATCAGAAGGATACACAATAAACTTGCATTTAGGTTCAGGTTCTAGTTTAACTTTCTACTTTCCCACTAGAATTGTAGCTTCTAACCAATCCAATTTAATCTCCCCACCTAAGTCTTTGCAAAAGGTCCTACTCAACAGCATCCCATAACTAGCAGGAATATCTACTACCAAGATAGTTAATTTCACTCTTTTATCAAGATAGGCTGCAAGGGCAACCCGTGCATATTTAATTTGTCCAAGCAAAGAAATCTGTTTGCCATCCATGGAGTAACACCTACCAAATGTTTTTGTAAGGGATAGGCCTAGGGCTTTGGCTATAGAAGAAGGCATGATATATCAGAAGCACCTGAGTCTATAATGCAATTACTGAGTTTATGGTCATTTATGAATAAAGAAACATAAAATGGGTTGGGCTTCATATCGACCATATAAGAACTATCATTAGATGAGTTGACGGCCATTTTAGGAGTGTGCCTGGGTGATTTAGGTGGAGAAGCAAATAATTGAGCAATCGGAGACTCGGCACTAACATTTAGTTAACTTTCGGGTTCAATTTGTGTAGGACCACCTTTGACATATAAAACCAATTTATCAAGTTCTTTGGGATTTAACTTGAGATATTCAACAGGGGATATTTGAACTTTTGTGGACTTACAAAATTCTACAATATCAAAAGAAGTTCCATGATCATTCCTTTATAACAATTTAACTTCTTGGGCCTTTGAATTATTATCAGAGGTTATAATAAGAGGCTCCTTATCTTTAACAGGAACTTCTTGAGTATTAGAAAATCTTGGATTCTTTTGACTTCTAGTAAGCACACAACATGAAGGATCTTCAAGAGTAACCAATATTTCACCTCCTCTTTCTGAATCTGATTCATATTCTAGGAAGTGTATTTCAGAGTCACCAGGTTCTCCAAAGTTCCTTTCTTCTTCGGTAACCTCTCCCAATACATCTTGAGTAGTGGCCATTTGAGCATATCTAAGCTTCTCCGGACAAGAATTTCTATCATGATTAGTAGTCAAATGAAAGGCACACATATTCCCTCTTCCAGGGGGAGCTTCAATAATTAACCTTGGTTGTGCTGATGTAAGTGGCAATGTCTTACCAGTATTTGTTTGTTGATTAAAATTTCTCCTGCTAACATCTTGATATGGTTGTTGAAATGAAGTACCAGCCTTAGGCAATTGTCTTCCTAAAGCAAGCATATCATTAACTAGTCTTTGAAACATAGGATCTGTAGAGGATGAGGGATGAGCATTAGGTACTTGGACTTCGTTCTTCCATTTTCTAGCCATAAGAAGATCATCTTCTAACCCAACTGCTAAGGTTTGTGTAATTGTTAAGTTGGCAACTACACCTCTTCTAAGATGAAAACTAATATCAGGCGGCATAGAATTAATAAAGAAACATTTCTGATTCTCAGGAGTTGGCCTTTTAGCATTTGGGATTTTGTGCACAATTCTATTAAATTTGGCTATAAATTCCCTCATAGGTTCATGTATTTCTTTATTGAGTTGAGTCAATTGAGCAAGAAGGGAATGTTCATCTTCTGCGCTTTTGAATTTGTTTTCAAATGTAGTTTTCATATCATTCCAGTTTGTGATTGAAGAGTCAGACAGATGATAGAACCATTGTGTTGCAGTATTAGTTAGAGTTTGCACAAAATGCTCTATGGCTACATCTTGATGTTGCACACCTAACACACCACATGCTGCGGCAAAGGCACTCAGATGTTCATCTGTGATTATCTTCCATCTCCATTAAATTTGGGTAAGTTTTCCCTTACATTTTTAGGCAGAGGATTCAGGTTAGCCCCTAAATTTAGAGGCCTTATAGCTGCTCCCCAAGGTTGGGCCATTGGTAGAAAAATTATAACAAAGGGGATGATAGTACCAAAAAGAGTTAAAGCTTGATAGACAGAGGATGTAGAGGGTTTAGGAGGGCTAGGAGGTCTACTTCTAGCTCTTCTAATAGGAGTAGGAATATAAGGAAAATTTAGGCTTTGTAGCATTTGAAAAGTAGGATCCTCAACTCCCTCTCTCCTCAAAGACCTTGTGTATCTTTTGGACTCTAGTTTATGATATTATAAATGGATAAGTAGTTACTAGTTTCTAGGCTATTCTTGACCTCTTAGGACTTCGGGGGCTTGATTTCTTACTACGTTTTATGCTTGCCTCCTTTGTCTGAGTAACAACAATCTCAAATTATCATCCAATTCTTCTTCATTTTCTAATACTCGGCTGGCCCTTCTATAATCATCAATATTTCAGTAAGTGTGCCATGCGAGAGTATTTAACTGACCAATTATATCTTCTTGTTCATCTTGAAAACCAAGATTAAGTTGTAGAACAAGAATTATATTTTCATGAGGAAGCACCATCGTTGCTTCATATTGAGGTGACTAATCTTTCAATAAACGACTTAGAATCCCCAATAGAGTTGCCAAAAACTGTTGGTTAACAAATTTTTGTTGGTCTAAAAATGTTTTATTCTGACTCTAGAACCCTTTCTTTTTAGAACAAATAAGTTAAAAAACAAATGGGTGAACTATCAAGGATAATTCCCCTCTAAATTAAGGTATAGCTCCCTTTTAAATCTTCAATGAATTCAAACTATTCTAATCATTTAGATACACTTTTAACTAGAAAACATTTAAGGAAAACTAACATTCATACATCACCATGCTATGAATGCGATAATTTTCCTCCATATAACATCATTTGGTGATAGAACACACAGATTCCATCTTCAACAATAATCAGATATATAAATATGTATATCACTAAACTAGCAAATGATAAAACATATATGATGATTTATCCAATGAAAGAATAATTACCACATGAAAGAAGAGTTCGCACAGAAACCCAATTTCAATTACTCAAACACACAGATTTAAGTATGCAGCAATCATTCCTTCTTTTCATTCATAGATGTAAATCTTTCAGACAAACATCACATATATTGTAAAACATAAAAGTTCAGCTCCAAAATTCCTTGTGTCTTCTTCTTAACTTTTATGTGTCTCAATTTTAACAACTAAAAACATATATATAGTTACCCTAATTAACTGTTCTTTTAAACCCAGAGTTAAAACAAACTCTGGCCCACAGCGGGATTTAGTTTCTTACAAGCTCATTAAAAGACAAAGTTTTTAAACATAATTCCAAATAAATAACTGAATAAATAGATTATGTAAGCAAGATCATGACTGGGGCAGTAGATTGGAATCTCTAGATTTGATTTGTTCAGCTAAGGAGACACGTTGCACCTTCCATTCCTGATATGTAGTAACAAATTCTTGGATTTTTGAGAAGTTAGGGATGCCAATGTGTTTAACCTATGCTTTCCAAACATCTTTCTCTCTTCAAATTTTCACCACTTTTTCTGCATGCTCCAAGAGTGCATCAAAACAGAGGTGAAGAAGTGATTCTACTTTTAATATCTGAGAGAAATCATCAATTAATAGGTTATCATTTTCTTTAACAAAATTGATTTTCTATCTGAAAGATTGAACCATAGTATCGATATCCTTTTCTGGCTCCCCATCATCTTTTATATACTTCACATCGATACATTCCAAATCGTGTTGTAAGGACTGAGTGAACTCGGTTATCTCTTTGATCATTTTTGTAAATTCAATTCCTCCTTGTCTAGCTACTGAGTTTCTCCATTCGATGTTTCTCTTGCTGACATATAGTATATTATCATTCAGACTTGCCATATTCTTTTCTGATAAAAACTTTATCACCCCATACTTCTAAACTTCACCAATTTGATTTATCACATTCATCCATTTCCCTTCATCTTTTTACCATGAAGCATTCTGTGTCTTCAAATCTTTGATAGTAGCCATGGTTTCATCATATATACTTTTCAATTCATTAATATATTTTGTACCCTTCTGATGATACCATCCAACCAATCATCAAACACTTTGGTCACCATTTTGTTTCTATGTAACTGATATAGCATTTTCTAATTGACTGGAGATTTTGGGTCAAAAGACAGAGGTAGTTGAGAAATAGGTTGTGGATTTGGATTATGAATGGCATCAATATACTCTGCCATTGATCATAAAGTTTGTTTCAACTCCCTCTTATCTTTTCCATCCTTCTAGGTACGGCTGACTATCCTTTTGGTAGATGCTTCAAGATGGTGTATGTCCACGGCATGTGATGTAGTCCCAAGATCTATTCTTTCTATTGCGAAATTCTGAACTATGGGATACTCAACTTCTTCATTAGTTGTTGCCTGGGCTACTTTTGCACTCCAATTCCCTGTATTAGGGTCAATGTCCACCCTGGATGTGGTTTTCATCGTTTTAGATTTAGGAGTCTTTCCTAGACACTTGCTAACCATGTCCTCCAATGGTAATGAAAACGGAACTATTTTTCTTTTATCACCAATTGAGTTTTCCAACCACTTAGGTGCAAGGACCGAAACTTCTTTACCATGATTTAGTTGTTCAGAAGGCACATTTGATATTATCATCAGATCGGCAAAATTTGAAGCAACCTTTGCTTGTTGGTTCATACTGATCTCTTCTGCCATTGGTGAATCAAACCCTCTATCATTAGTTGCTTCTCTTGAATCTTCTTTAGAGTTTAAGTCCACAACTATTCTTTATAAAGTCTTCTTCTTCCTACTGCTTTTAGTTCTTGACCTGGTGGCACGAGAAGACAGAATAGTTACATGGGTTTTCTTGGACCTTTTGATGACAGGACCCTTTTCAGTTTTTGGTTTGGGAGTATCTGCATCATAGATAGTAATAAGCTGATTAGAAGAGCTTATTGGAGATGGTGATTCAGTAATTGGTGCACATCACTGGGAATCTTCATTTTGAACCTCCTTCAGTCTACATTCCCTTAACTATTTCTCAGTTCTCCTTATTACTAGGACTGTTTTAACTTCAATCCGATCCTCTTCATCTCTATTCCAATCAACTTCTAGAATAAGTAGTTGTTTTATTTGTTCAAAATGAGGATCAATCACCTGTTCCTCATCATCAATTATTCTAGAGATATTCATACTCAAATTGAGGGTAACTATTTGCCCTAAGGAGAACCTATACCAAAGCCTCTTTCTAACTTCAAATTCATATGGATAATCCTCCCAATAGTCTTCTATATGAGGAATGTGTAAAAATCTCGTTCCAAAATCCAAATTGTCCCTAGCAAAACCTTTGCTGTCAAACTGGGGTCTAGCGTTATAGTACTAAAAATTGAACTTTTTCAGGCCCACCTCTAAATTTAAAGCATCATAAATTGACTGACATGAATAGTGACCAAGTTCAATGGGAAAAGATATGCCAGATTCTCTCTTAATTAGAAATTTCTTATCTACATGAGCTAACTGTCTGCAAACCTCTATCAATACAAAGCAGTCAAACACATATCTGGGCAGCTTCATAGGTTCACCATCAAAACCACCAACTCTGATATAAGTAAATTTAGGAAACTGAATGAAGAAACTACCATAAATACTAATTAGTTGCATGGCTTCATCAGACATTCCTTTATTAACATTGCATGTCAATTCATAAGTCATCCTACCAGTAAAAACATCATTAACTCTTCTATAATTTCCATAACAATTTTTGCATCTGTAACTGTGAATTAATCATAAATTTTGTCGTCTTCAACCAAGGATGCATGTGGTAACCCTCTCCATTCTCTTGTAGATGCCAGGTAGTAAAAGAGATATGAGGACATATAAAAGTCCTTGTTCCCTAAATAATTACTCAAACCCTGATGCAAACATTCAGCTATGATTTTCGCCCAATCCAAATACTGTTCTCCCTGGAGGATCACTTGAATGAAGAAATACATCTAGTCCTCCCAATAAAATGCCTAAGAACTACCTTTTACCCTATGTAACAATACCATGATATCTTTTATTTGCGGTATCATATGTTCTCTTGTTAATGCTCTGGGCAGTCTCAAACCTCCCTTTTAAAATTTCAATAGCCAATTTCTTGCAATTACACTATTGTAGTTTGCTTTCTTTAATGATATATAACCATAAGAGGAAGTAATATTAAGATCAGAGTATGGCTCCTTGGGTGGGATTTTCATTATAGCCATTAGGGTTTGTCTATTGACAGGTAGTAACACATTGCCATCCGCAGTTCTATTACACCTATTTTAGGGGTCATATCTGCTCATACATTCCAAAACTAATTTAGGGCATTGTACCACCGTGGGAAAGGCTGCAGCTTCGACTAAACCACTTTCCACTATTCTCTCCATCATAGGAGTTGACATAGGATTTTTAACCCTCTCCTTAAAATCCTCTAAATCATATTGAGCTAGAGAGGTATCCCAGAATTCAAGAAGAGAACAAACAAGACTAGAACCATGTTTGGAACCAAGACAAGTAGATTTCATGGCTACAAATTGGAGAAATATAATGGAAAATGCTTTGAACTTCTTTAATAATACCAGAAACTCAAAATGATTCTCTTTTGCAACAAAGTAATGGAATCAACTATAGGAAAAGTCAAACTCACCTTCAATGGATCATAAATTACTGTCAAACTAGGCAATAAAAATCTTATACCTCGAGCGTTGTTCTCCTTTTGCATCACCCTGTGTGTTTACTGTTAAAATTGGCTTGTTCTTTTTCAATAAGGCATTAAATCAGGTCGAATAATTACTAGCTCAAATAATTTGTGCTGAAAATGCTTGATAAGCCATGTACTCTGACAGATGCATTAATTGTAAGCATTTCTCACACATGACCTTGATGTGTAATTATTACTCATAACTCCTTAAAATTTAAAACTTTCCATGTCATAAGACGTTTTGAATGTATCTCCCTCAATGATTTTCTTCTTTTTAAAATCTCTCGCAAATTTTGACTTAAAGAAGACTTCGGGAAAAGTGGGACTAAAGTCACGGAACGTTGAACCTTTGAACTTTTGAACTCCAAAATGAGGTTCAAAGATACAAATTGAGTTACACAAAGGGACAAACAGTTAACAACTTCTCAAGAAGCATTGAATATTAAACTCTTGAACATTGAACCATTGAACTCTAGAACCTTGAAAAGGGTTCAAGTTCGAAGGTTCAATTCTTTAGTAATTTCACACATAAGATGACAGGCAAGTAAAATTTTAAAAACAAAGAGCCGACTTAAGAAATAAACATATAACCAATAAGGAAAGATGATAGGTCATCCTTTTGCTTAGGGAAGCATCATGAAAAATTGAATAGGGGTGAATTAAAAGGTAACAAGAGTATAATCAACTCAACGAGATTCTATTCTCAGAAGTTGATTTGGGAGTTTATCTTCCACAAATCAATCAGACAGAGGAAATCCTTATGCTGAGTTGCCTAAGATCTCCTGATCCTCCACTTACAGAAATATTAGAAGGAACATAAGCATATGTTCAATTAGATTAAGGAGACTCTTCAGAAAAAGATGAACCAGGGATATTCAAAGGATTCTATGATTTCATAGCCAAATTCGTGGGATCAAACTCCTGTTGGAAAGTAGGTTCAAATGGAGGAGTTATTACTACCCAACTGGTGCTACATACATGATACGTCACATTCTGAATTTACTTGCCAGCTGTGTTAAGAGGCTGTGAAACAAGTGTAAAGACAATTAAAAATCCCCATAATTTTGAAGAAGGTACCAGTTGTTGAAAAGAAGGAAGAATCAGAGCCTCTCCTTGATAAGAAGAAATCAGTAAAATAGAATGATAACAGCAAAGACTTTCACCTATGGACCTTAAGATTTGATGGCTCAAGATGTAGACAAGGGTCCGGAGCAGGGGTTGAATTAATCAGCCCTACTAGGAGCTCATAATTGGCATCGCAAAGACTGCAATTTCCATGCACAAACAATGTAACGGAGTATGAAGCATTGGTGCAAGGATTACTGCTAGCACTACAGAAGAAGGTCAGAATTATCTAGGTGTTTGGTGATTCTGAGTTAGTGGTAAAACAAGTAAGAAAGCAGTACTCATGTAATGATAAGAGGCTGAACAGGTATAGGAATAGAGTCTGGGATCTGATAGAATGCTTTGATGGTTTTAACATCCAATTGATCCTGAGGAGACAAAACCATGTCGCAAATGCTCTAGCTCAGACAACAAGTACATTAGAGCCAACATCCATGATAGGATTAAAGAAATTTTCTGTTGAATTTGTCAGTACCCTGTCTGTACCTAATAATGTTACAAATTTTCAAGTTTTTGAAGATGATCAACACATAATTAACTTCCTTACTTCTTCTGATGTTTTCACTACTCAGATAATAGATGAAGAAGAAATGGAACCTGCTAAAATGGATTTAGAAGGGGTGCTAAACTAAAAAAAAATACGATTCCATGGGGAATGGTAGAATTGGAAAGATTGTTTGATGCAGATAATTTAGAAACCTAAAGGAAAGAAGGAGAACCTCTAGGGAGCAAGTGTGACACGTTTAACTTGGGAACAGAAGAAAAAGTTAAGAATGTGGTCATTGGAAAAACTAGTACTGAAGAAGAAAAGACAAAAATCATACATGCATTAAGAGATTACCATGAGGTTATAGCCTAGAGCTATGAAGATCTAAAGACATACAATACCTTGATCATCAAGCACACTATCCTGTTGAAGCCAGGAACAAAGCCATTTAGACAAAGACATCGGCTAGTGAATGCCTTACTAGAACCATTGATTTTCAAAGAAGTTCAGAAGCTATTCTCAGTGAGGATAATATTTCCAGTTAGACATTCTGCATGGGTAGCAAATTTAGTTCTGGTCTGAAAGAAAAATGGAGAAATCAACCTTTGTGTTGACTTCCGTAACTTAAACAGAGCATCTGAAAAGGATAATGGGTCCTGGATGATGTCATTCTTGGATGGGTATTCTAGTTATAACTAGGTGATGGTGGAATATGAAGACAGATTGAAGACATCTTTCACTTACAAATGGGGCATCTATGCCTATCGTCACATGCCATTTGGTTTAATAAATGCTGGTGCAACTTTCAACATGCTATGGATGTTGCTTTCAAGGGATTAGTTGGAAAATGTATTATCATCTACATGGATGACCTTACGATATTCTCGAAAAGGTGAGAAGATCATGTAGCAGATTTAAGAAAGGTGTTGCAGCGAATGCAAAGATTATGGTATATCACTCAATCCCAAGAAGTGTATCTTTGGAGTAACTGAGGGAAAGTTGCTGGGACATGTGATATTTGAGCAAGGAATATCTATTAACCCAGAGCAAATCCAAGCAATACTCAAGATACCTCCTCCAGCTAGCAAGAAGGAGCTTAAGTCATATTTCGGTAAGATTAACTTCATGTGTAAATTTATTTCAAGTTTTGCTGAGATTGTTTGACCTCTAACGCCATGCTAAAAAAAGATGCTAAAATGGATTGGACTCCAGAAGTCAAGGCTGCCTTTGCAGAAATTAAACAAGCTATAACCAATGCACCTGTCTTGGTAAGTCTCGATTACACTGCCATTTCAAATTTACTCATTTACTTCCGAGTATACGTGTGCTGCAATGTTGATGCAGAAGAGATCAGTTCATGATGAAAGGCCCATAGCTTTCATGAGTACTCCACTAAAAGATGTAGAACTAAGGTATCCAAATGTGGAAAAACAAGCATACACTCTAGTAAAAGAAGTCAAGAAGTTCCGTCACTACATCTTAAGAAGTCAAGTAATCGCCATAGTTCCAGATGTAACCATTAAAGCATTATTGATGCAAAGTGAATTAGGAGAAAGAAGAGGGAAATGGGTCACCATCCTGGAAGAGTTCGATATAGATATTCAACCTATGAAATTGGTGAGAGGTCAGGCTCTAACTAGAACAATGGCTGAAGTGGGACCAGGTTTAGTATCCCAACAGTACCTATTAGAGGATGTTTCAAAAGATGAATGGTACAGAGATATCATATTTTATCTACTTAATCAACATTATCCACCATAGCTGAATTCAGTTCAAAGGAGAGCACTTAGACTAAAAAGCAATAGTTATATGATAAAAGGATCAATTCTTTACAAGAAGAATCACGAGGGGATCTATGTGAGGTGTCTGGACAAGTCAGAAGTAAATCAAGTATTGATCAATTTTCATGAGAAATTTGGTACAGATCATGGATCAACCCACTCAACAACTAATCAGATTCTTTGTGCTAGAAATTATTGGCCAACTTTGTTTAAAGATGCATACTCACATGTAAGAACTTGTCATATATGCCAGATTGCTATACATAGAGAGTGGCACATTGCCATGCCCTTGCAACCAGTAGTGGAGGTACAACCATTTGCTTAGTGGGGCCTCGACGTTATTGATATAATCAATCTGCCTTCTTCTATAGGCCACTGGTATATTCTAACCGCTATGATTACTATACTCGATGGTCTAAGGCAATAGCTTGTAAACAATGCACCACAAAGGTAGTTATTGAATTTGTTGAAAAACATATTATCACTAGATTCAGTTGTCCATTTTATTTAGTTTGTGATAATGACCCTGCCTTTTTGTCTTTACATTTTTCTAACTAGGCATTTGATTATGGGATCACTCTCAAGTTCTCATCTAATTACTATCCACAAGGGAATGGGGTAGCTAAATCAACGAACAAAAATCTACTCGGGGTCATTAAGAAACTATTAGACAAAAACCCTAGAGCCTTGCATACTCAGCTCAAATTTGCCTTATGGGCTGATAGAATCTAAAAGAAAGCAGCCTTGGGCACATCACCTTACCACCTAATCTATGGGATTGAACCCATCTTTCCCATCCATTTGAGGATTCCCATACTGCAATTCATGCAAGTCTACCTTGAAAATGATGATCAATTGTCCTCTAGGTTAGCCCAATTGCTGCACCTTGAAGAGAAACGTGATGCTACAATAGAAAACTTCACTAAACATCAAGGAGTAGTAAAATGATGGTTTGACAAAAGAGCCAAGGTCAAGGCCTTCTATATTTCTGATTTGGTCCTATATTGAGATAAAACACATGAAAAGAAAGGAGAACATGGTAAGTTCGATAAACTTTGGTTGGGTCCCTATCAAATCTATGAGATCTTTGGATACAACACATATGGACTCAAGAGCATTACTGGTGAGGAGCTCCCATTGCCTGCCAATGGCCAGTTCCTAAAGCACTACTTCCGGGCCTGAGAGGCAGTCATGCCTCACCTTAGTGTATATAGTTAGGGGGTTTGTTTTCTTTGGTTAGCATAGGTTTCTTTTAATTTAGTCTTGCTTTCTTGCCTTTACTTTTCGTAGTTGTTAGATGCTTTGCTTAGGTTAGTTATCCTTTTGGTTTTACTTTTGCTTGTTGCGCTTGCTTTTGCGTGGGGTCTTTGTTTTAGGAAGTGGTGGCAGTTGTGTGGACTTGCAAATGCTTCTTTGATGGGTGAATAATCTTGAGTTTTCTTTGAGAAGCCAAGGTTTAGCCTAAGTCCCATCGTGGTTTCCATGCTAGGCTAAGAGGTATGATGCCTGTTCATAGAAAATGAGTCATTAGTTGGTGCACCTGAAATATTTTCTAACCATATATCTCTCACACTTTAAATGATCCTAAAGTTACTAAGCAAGTCTAAGTGATCTTGTGTCAAGTGAAGAGGTTGACTCCTTATTCTACCACATGCACTATCAATCGAGAAAGAAGACAGGTGACACTAAGTGTTGCTAGGCTATATTGGGTGAAAATAAAAGGTGTTTTTCAACACCGGACCTATTACAATGCAATTAAAAAGACACTACCAATTGAAAATTCTCACAAGGGGTACTATCTAGAAATAATTATCATCAATTACCATTGTGCCAAAAGTATTATCTACCATCTATTTTTCTCAAGGCTCATCACATCTCAAATATTTGAGCATTTCTTGGTGGTAGAATTGTCTCAACTTCCTAGCTTGTGGCAAAGGATCTTGGACGAACTTAGTTGCCGAAGGATGGGAATAAATATAGTCACACACACTCAAGTTTTTAGGATGTGGATGGTTGCACTAGTTGGTGATCTTGGATTCTTTGATAGGGTATCCTGCTTTTTCATTTAATATGTGGGGAATAGAAAGATTCTAGGTTCAAACTAAAATTTTATCATTGAAATGCTCGGGAGCATTTTCCATCAGAGTCACCATTTGTTGTACCTTGCACACATGCCCCATCTCAAAATAGGGACCCCCTCTTTCAAATTTTGGTCTAGGATGTCAAGTGGATTTCACCTCCTAAGTGGTCAAGTGGTCAAAGTACATTTTGGCCATGATTGAATGATGATGTAAAAAATCATTTCAAGAATTTGCTAGGTTGGATTTTTATATACCTTTTGGTGGCCTTGAATAGATCTTTTGCACTAAATTGCTATCCAACCAACCTTTGCACTGATTTGCCTCCCAACTAACTTTGCATTAAAATCCTTCATCACCAACTCTGGTGTTGGCTTTCCTCTCTACGGACTTTTGCACTAAAATCAATTGTCTCCGACTTGCGTTGTATCGTTCAATCACTAATTAAGTCGGATGAGGCCAAAGTTCCCACAAGTTTGAAGGACCATAAAGTCCCACAAACTACATAAAGTTGAGCCTATGGTCGCAGCATTAAAAAGATCTCTCACAGACCAGGTCTGTCACATCTAATTTCTCCGCCAAGTCTGAGCAAATGAAAAGTCATGCGAAAACCCTAATCTACCAAACTGTACGACGTGCATGAATGGTGATTTGGCCAGGGTAATAAAAGGGATAACCTCTTTTTTTAAAATATTTTTTTCACTTTGATAAAGATTTCAGAACCCCTTTGCAATCATTGCAGCCTGTTGAGCATTTTTCGCCAACATTGCCCTGAGTTTGATCCCTCAACCGTTTCCTGCCTATGCAAACCAGACATATTTTCTACAAACTAACAGGTAGGGTTTCCACTTATCCTCTTTGAGAATTCACTGTATGCAGTTAGGGTTTGATTTTGAAGTACATTTTCTTTCCAAGCAATGCATTTAGGGTTTCAGCTAGGGTTTTGTGCATGAACTGTTTGTTTTCCCTTTGAAACCTAATTTGAATTTCCCCTTGAAAATGTAGATGGATTGTTATGAACTAAAAAGAACAACTTAAACAGACCTAGCCAAAGTTTTCATAAACTAGAAAGACATTTGGTCTTAGCACTAAACTAGAGTCCAACTAAATTGTAAACATTGCAAACTCATCTAGTCGGTCGGTGACCATTAAAACCCATGCCACACTTTGAAACACATTTCAGCATTGAAAAAATTAACTTCCGAGCCACGTAGCTTTATCGTGTTAACCAATTATATCGTTGGGACCTCAAAACCCCGCAAGCTTTGAATAGTCATTTAGCGCTAAAAACCTCTTGTGCCGACCTTGTGCTAAATGACTCTATCTCTGACTTGGTCAAATACCTCGAATATCTCCGCAAATCGGTGACATCCAAACTCCCGTTGAAAATAAGAAAATGACTCTGTGCTAAAAATGATCCCATCTGACCTTGCGCTAAAACACTCTTTTACTGACTTAGTCAGTTGACCTCAAAACTCATGCAGGTCAAACAAAGCCAAATCTTGCACAAGAATAGTGAAAGAGATCTCAAAGAGACTTGCACTAAAACCTGACCGACTAACTAAACAACCAATGAAAGGTCGATGACCTTCAAAAGTCGCGCAAGTCGGTAACATCCAAAACTTGCGCAAAAGCTAGAAGAGAATGAGCACTAATAAACCGTTAAGTCAGACAAGCCCATTTTTCGTACTGAAGTCGGTAGACCTCAATTTTAGTGTTTTTCTACCTACAAGTTGGTTGATCCTAAAACTAGTGCAAATGATGCAAAATGACTGTGTTTTAGGAATTTTCAAAGGGAAAATGTCAGGTATGATGAAGTTAATGTTGTGATACATAGATGATGATGATTTTCATGCTTTCACAAGGATGTCTTGCAACATTAAATGCTTTTTGCATGCATTAATGAAGAATTGTTGTGAAGTAGGTATAATAGTAATAACTGTCAGATTTGTGATTCTTTAAAAGAGGGCATAGTGGTAGTATTAGCAGATTCGTTAAAGTTCATCTCAAACTTAGGAGTGTGTCAAAGAATTCTCAAGGTGTCAAACTTATAAGGTCCGATCCTATAGATTAAATGACTGCCCGATCTCAAGCCATGAAGTACTAATTCAAGGGAATCCCTCCAGAGACCAAGATTCATTTCAGATGGAGTGATGTAGGAGACAAAGATCTGGGTCACATAGACTTAGATGACTTCAAATTGAGAATCTTTGGTCCAAACCCAACTCCGAGGGCCAAAACACTCAAAGACAGTGGTATATCACAAGTTGTTACCTTCCCTACCTCAGTACAATGTGTAGAATTGATGGTAACATGTGTAGATAGCTATGATGTCATAACAAGGACAATTCAAACTACTAATGGGAATATCTTGGCTGATTTAAGTCCACCCTCTCTAGCTAAGACCTTTGATATTCTGTGGCACAAAGTCATGACCATGCCAGACAAACAAGGATCAGAGGGGACTTACAACAAAGATGTGGAGGGATGCAGGAAACATATGAATGACCATTGGGCTAAAAACAAAAGGTCTGCCCTTAATAAATTTCCCCAAGTAATATATAGGAGTGATTTCCATGATGAAATTGGAGATTTGATAACTTTTTTGAGCAGAATATATGGATTACCCACAGCCTCCACTTTTGAGGGGTGGATGTTTGTTATCATAATTGAGATATTGAAAGGGACTAAGTTCCACTGGGCCCAAATCCTTAGTGACAACATTCATGAGGCCATCAACAAATTCAAAGAGAAGAGGTAATTTAGATGGACATCTTATGTTGTCTATGTGTTAGCAAGGAGAAATCACTATGTTGGGTTATCCAAGATTGGGGAAGTTGGAAATGATGAGAAAACCCAAATAAAAGTATATGAATGTTACCCACAGCTGACCTCATCTCAATCTTTGATACATTTTAAAAGGGTAAAGGATGCTTTCACAATGTATATAGCCAGACTGCTGCAAGGTAATACAGCCTTGAGGATTTCCACTGAAGCAATGAATGAAGTAACTAAATATAGCAGTTGGTCTATTCAATTTGAGAAACTCATGTATCTAAGACTACAAGGCTTCACTAGGATGGTTTATAGACTTCCCAGATATCTTAATGACAAGACAGTGCTTCTAGAATTGTCTAGACAATTGATACCCTGTGCTAAGAAACTCAAACACTTACAGAGAACCAATGTGTAGTTTCCTATCAGATTCGGTAAGGGGAATTATGCATGCCCTTCCTTAGCTTCGGCAGAACATTCTGACAAAGAGCTTCAACTCCTCAATTTACATTACTACAATGCAAGGGATCATTTCGATCCAAATAAGGTAATGGAAAGATTCCTAAATAAGAAGTTATTTCACAAGATACATATTGAAGACTTTTGGACCAACTGCCCAGATGATTATGAAGTTATGAAGAAGGCACAGTCAAGGCTGCCTCTAGCCTTCATCAAGAAGTTCCACATTGTTGCAATGCCAGATCAGTTAGAAGATGATGAAAATGTTATGGTTAGAGGACCTTGGGAAGCTTAATACCATCAACCCATCCCACTACCAAATTGGGCAAATACAGAAGAAAGCTCCTTGGATACCATAATGAGAGAACCAATCAGATTGAGCAAGGCTTGGAAAAGGGGTTAGGTGGTTGCTTTGGAAGGACAAGGAGTACAACATACTTATACCACATTAGAATTAGATAAAGACTCTGTAGGTGAGGAGGATGAACCAATAAATCTCACAGATGAGGTAGAGCTGGCTGAGAAATAGAAATCAGACAGTGAAGAGCAGATATCTCTGGCAGAAAAGGCAAAGAAAATTAAGAAGCCATCTGCAAAGCCTCTTTCAAAGAAACATTAGCCTCCCTCCACCAGGACAAGGGTCTCCAAGAAAAGAGATATGCCAAGTGTCCATGTAGAAGGTTCTAAGACCAAGAAAGCAAGTGTAAAGGAGGTAACCAAGGAGGATGTTGCAACACAAGAAGACACTAACTCTCTAACTTCCCTATCTCTTGTTGCTCAAAGTGTAAGCATGGCTGCCTCAACCTCTGCAGCTTCTACTATTGCTTCTTCATCTGCCACTTCTACTACTGCTGCATCCATCTCACCTACGACCTCATCTACCATTATCCAAGAAACATCCCCTACCACCACCTCTCTTACCTCTACCATTTCAACTACTTCCTACTCATTGGCCATTTCCTCCATTGCCCCTAATAGCCCTATTTCCTCCACTACTGCCACTTCATGTCCTTCCACTATTACTACACTTACACCTACTTCTTTCACTCAATTATCCACCCCCACAACATTACCTCCTATTTCTACCATCCTTTCACCTCCTCTTCCTCTACCTTCACTACCTTTTCCTTCATCTCTTGTCATCTCTTCTTTCTTGTCAGCAGTATTAGCTAACTTAACACAGATTAACATTCCTTCACTACCTATATCCTCTACAGTTCCAATTTCACAAATGCCTATAGATTCTTTGGTTGTACCTCTGCTACCTAGAATTGAGAAAGTATGTGCAGAGTTGGGTCTGCAAGAGCTTGAAATAGCATTATTACCTGGGGAGGAAAATGATGTATTGACAAAAGTGAGTAATGAAGACTCTAATGAACCTTTGACCAATGTTGAAGTCATTGATGTATCTGACAGTCCTCCAAAGAAAGGTCAAACGGAGGAAGTTTTCAAGTCAGCCCAAGAAAGTATAATGATAAACTAGGAAAACTTGGCCCAAGAAGGAGAGAAAGAAGAGATGAACACAGATAAAGATGGAGAACCAGAGTAAGAACAAGAGCCACTTGAAGAACTAGTTGTAATTAATAATGATGAAGCTACTGAATTGAATAAATCTTCAACACCCGAATGGTTGCAAAGAAGAGTGGCATATGTTGAGACACAAGTAGAAATAATGCAGCTAGATTTGAGTACCATCTTGTCACAAGCTCAGAGGCCTAAGAAGCAAAAGAAGGCAAAGATACAATCCAGGATCTATAAGGATGAATCAGGATCGAGAATTGTAGAGATTGTAGTCCCGCCAACTGATGCAGCCAAAGAACAAATCAGAGCAGAGGATTATGTAATCTCCATAGTTGATTTGGGACCTGACACTCGTGCTCAAAGAGTGGATGATTTCAAAGAATCAATTACATCAATTTTTGAACAGTTAGATGAAGATGAGATGTCTAAAAAGGATTTAAAATAGAAAAATGAAGAGCTTTGCACTTGCCTCCAGTTTTTGGTCAAGCCAATAGATGCAAGAGGAGATATAAGGATAGTGCCCACTTTCTTGTCTATTGACAAAATGGCAAGGCTAGGCGAGGTAAGGTCCAAATCCTAGGGTACTAAAAAATGGTTGTTCAGAGTTTTTGAGATGGGATGCGAGACTATCAATGCCTTCATTCAAGCGCACAAGAAGCTGGTGGAACTGCATAAGAAATGGAAAGATCTGCACGAGGAATGTGACTCCTTTGATGCATATTAATCACATATATATCCGTGGATAAGGAGCATCAGGGATTTGCCCGCCCAGACTCTGGTTGTAGAAAATATTCTAACTGGGAACCAGCTACCCAAGGCCATTGAATGGTATCAACAGCTACTTTTGAGAAAAGAAACTTTTGAAAACATAAAAGAAGCATATAAGCTAGCAAATGAGGAGCTACAGTCAATTATATATGATATCAATGATTCCTTGAAGGATTGCCTAGAAGCATCCTATGATGATTATACCCCTTATGATATCGAAAAGTGTAAAGGCAAATTACATAAGGTAATTTTTGAAAATACTAAGCTTAGTATGGAAGACATGCTAGATAAGGTAAGTGACCTTAGAGTAGAATTCAAAGCATTCCACAAGGCTGGTGCAGAGGTAGAGAAGATATACAACAAATTTAGCCAGGAATTGGAGATGTTCGATTATCAGATCAATCATTTGAAGGATCTAAATCCCTCGGAGATTAATCTTGCACTTGACGTATGGTTGACTTACTGCAACAAGCTGGTCGATGAGGACAAAATTGATTTAGATGAGGAGTCCTGATAATGTTTTGAATATTTTAAGGATGTAATCCCATCATAATTTTAAATTGTTGTATTCAGGGCAACATGTGACTCTATTTTGTCTTTTCTATTCTTTTAAAATATTCTTTTCTATTAATATATTAAGCTGGCTAGTCAAACTGACTAGATTTAATGTATCTAGAGGCTATTTTTCATCTTTTTCATAAGAGACAAAATGTAATCTGAGAATTGATATGCGCTGTTACAATTGTATTTATTGATGTAATCTGGACCATTGGTGTTGAGTTAATCTCCACCATTCATTTGAAAACTTGGTATGTTGCTTTTCTATATAAAGGGTTGCCATTTCTACTTTTTGTAAGAGAGAATTTGATGCTAAATTGTTGACATTCTGCCATTTGAAGTAATACAAAGCAAGTTTCTACAGTGTTTCTGAGAATTTGTGTATTGTGTTCCTTATTTGGTTCTCATGGCTTGCTTCTTGCTCTCCCGTAGTTAGTTAGTTGTGCTTTTATAATGTGCATGGTTTGCTAAAAGTATCTGATGAATACTCTAAGTCCATACTTTTAGTTATTTGTTGATGGTAGATAGATGTGCAAAGTTAGTCTAGGCTGATCACTTATGCTAAAGTTCAATTGCATTTCATAAGTTAAATTGCATTGTTTATTGGGTATTTGACAAGTGAATGTAATCTCAAAATCTGTTGACTTCCATTAAAGATAGTACCATTTTCTGCAGTACTATAACACCCACTTTAGTTTGGTAATTCAGAAAACTGGTTAAGTTCTAGAGTGTTTGTATGCTCAAGGTAACCCATACATTATGAATGTCACTTAGGATTTCTCTTAAACCCTAAACCTTTTTGTATTTTCTTTAAAAACCATCGTTAGATTAGGAATTTCAGTAATATTTTATATTGTTTTATCAGCTGAAAATCATAAAAGGGTTTATGTGTATTTTCTGTCCCAACTTGAAGATCTTTAGATTACATGTAAGACCCCTCATAGGCATAGCTAGAACATACCAACTGAGAGATTCCAAGCAAGCTAAGACCTAGCTGTATTATCCTTGGAGTAGTCTTACCTAGGGTAGGATACTTTTCAAGAGAGGTGTAAAACAAACAATCACACCTACATTGTTGTGTGCTAAAACCACCATCAACAGTAATCAAACTTCTAGCGGATGTTAAACCTCTTTATTTCTAGAAAGGAATGAAGAATGATGCTGCAAGATTTGTAGCAAGCTGTTTAGAATGTCAAAAGGTAAAAGTAGAGCATCAACATGCCGCATGATTGTTGTACCCACATGGTGTGCCAGAGTGGAAATGGCAAGTTATTAGCTTGGATTTTGTTCAAGGTCTTCCTATGTCAAGGAATAAACATGATGCCATTTTAGTGGTGGTTGATAAACTCACAAAGGTAGCAAATTTCATACCAAGGAATTTGATTGATGGAGCACCTGTGTTAGCTCGCAAATTTGTGCAAGAGGTGTTTAGATTGGATGGCTTCCCTGAAAAGATTATCTCAGATAGAGATGCATGTGTAACATCAAGGTTTTCACAAACTTTGTTTTCTACACTAGGGACTAAACTTAATGTGAGTACAACTTACCATTATAAAATCGATGGGCAAACTGAGAGAGTTAACCAAGTCTTGGAAGACTTGTTGTGAATGTATTACATGGCTCAGCAATATAAGTGGGAAGAATACTTATCACTTGTGGAATTTTCTTACAACAATTCCTATCATTCCGCTATTAAGATGGCACCATTTGAAGCATTGTATGGAAGAAGATGTCGAACTCCTATAAGCTGGGATAAGCTAGAAGGTAGGATTAGCATCGGACTAGAAATGCTAGCTAAAATGGAAGAGAGAGTTAAGTTGATCAGAAAAAGATTGGTAGAAGCTAATGATAGGCAAAAGAGCTATGCAGATGCAAAGCATGTTCTGAGGAAATTCTTTGTTGGAGAAAAAGTTATTTTAAGGGTCAAACCTCAAAAAAGGTCTATTAAGTTTGGGAAGTCTTCTAAGCTAGCCCCTTTATATGTGGGATCCTTTGAAGTGCTTGAAGTAGTCAATCCGGTTGCCTACAGAATTGCTCTACCACCAGCCTTATCTAGAATGCACAATGTTTTTCATGTGTCTTATTTGAAGAAATATATTGTAGGTAATAATCATATTTTGACTTGGAATTCTTTATAGATGCAAGACCCAAGGGTGGTCATGATCGAGCCACTCAAGGTGTTAGAAATGCACAAGCTCCACTTGCATAATAGAGAGGTATTGCAATGTAAGGTCCAATGGGACCAATATGCTGAGGAAAATGCTACATGAGAGGAAAAGTTTCTTCATTTATTTAATGATGTTACCAGTTGAAAACAATGAACTTGCTTTTCAGTTACTTTTTAATACTTTATATCATCGAGGACGATGAATCTTTAGGGGAAGGATATGTTACATCCCCAATTTTTGTCTTGCTATACTTTTACTTTTTACTTGGACATAAGTAAATTTATTATGATGTTTAGATTAATGACAAGCAAAGAAATGGATTATATTGAATGTCATTTATGAAATTATGGAAATGATTATGTTATTATCGATTTAATATTTGCATTATGAGATTTGATATATTATTTGAATAATGATGCACTTATCATAATTTGTTTGGTAACAAGTTTGATATGGGATTACAGGTTATCAGATGACTCTCAAAGAAAAGAGAGAGAGTATCTTTCCAGGAGAGAGATATAGACCTCGGGTTACAAGTGGTTTATTTGCCAAATCAAGTATAAGTGTTTAATGAAAACGTGAACCAATGTGTCGTAAGAGGTGAGTCTTGTCTTGTTAGTTTTCTTCTGAACCTAATTGATAGGTAGTCAATATTATTTACAAATCTTTCTAAGCAATAGTAAGTCATCTTAGTCATTAATAATGTTAACGACATTGTTTGAAGTGTGATTTGTGACTATTTATGTTTAATGTAAATATTACAACATTATTGTCATAAAATGGGTGTCTTATTATTAATAAGTCCCCTTGAGGTGTTATAAGTGATTCTTAATGTTAAGATGTTTTCATCGAGTTAAGAAGACATGAATATTGTTGACGGATTGTGATGGGGAGACAAGCTCAACCCAATCACAATATTTGTAATCCTTTGTTTAAATATTATCTTTTTTATTTGATTAAACTATAACTATATAATTGAGATGATGTTATGTGAATCATATTTGACATAATCAAATAAGAATATGCTTATGTGTCGAGTGAGGATAATACCTCATAATAAGTCAATATTGTTATACTAGCTTGCAAATAGGAGAGCCTTCAATAATAGTAGTAGTGAGTCAAATCACTTATTGGGGATCATTAAATAATTAGCAATAGTTAAGAGATGTGTCAGCCTCTTCCAAAAGAGAAGGACTGTGGTATTAACTACCACCATCGACAAGCCCATGGGATGGTTATCTCCCATCAACATGTGTAAACTTTGCATTAAACTTGGCTTCAGTTAGAACCAAATCGAACATGGACTATTATGCATTCAATTAAGTTGCAACTGAAATGAGTGGAAGTGAGGAGTAAGGCAACTCTATAGGAGTCATGTCTGAGCCTTTATTAAATGACATAGTTGATCCGTGAGGTAGCAGGGAGGAATAAGGAGAAACTTGTGTGAAGTTTAGGGATACGTAGAGGAGAAATCATGGCTGAGAGGAGATACACAGCCAAAGGTGTCAACTGTAGAGTTCTATCAGCAAGTATTGCCAACTCTAAGACCGTCGACTAATAGGTATTCCTCAGTTATGTATGTTAATAACAATGAGGAAATTGTATGATTCTTTTAGGATGTCCATCGTTGTGTTTTTTGGACAGTCATATGAGAATGCCAGTGAGGTATATCCTCTGGTATTCATTATGTTTACTGTTAAAAAGATATTAGTGTCGATCATGGGATAATGCAGATAGCATTATTAGTAAGCCATTTTGATCTATTTCTAAAATGATTAGGCATCAAATGCATTTTATATGGCCGATACTTGGTAATGCAAGTGAACACTATGTTGTAGTATTCTGAATCGGCTATTTTCTTATAGATATCTAAATGATAATCATATCAAATCACAATATGGAGGATAAACGATCATATAGTAGGAGGTTGTCTTAGTTGATGTTTGTTTTGAAAAATAGTTTACTTATTGAATAAATTTGTAGAAACCAATGAAATGTTCATGAGATAATCATATATTAGACTCTTGAATTTTATTAGTATTGATTTAACTTGAATAGTTATATTCATAGCCTTGAGTTGTATAGTGTAGACCTTGATTCGGGGTAATATTATTTCAAAAACATTTCCTTGTTAAGTTTCTATACATGTTGAAAATGATATCTTATCCCAAGAAACTTAGATTCTTAGTGTTCTATGGTGATTTAGGTATAATCTATTGAATGGTAGAAGAACCAAGATTAGTAGATAAATGGGATAAATGTCTAAAGATCTTCTTAATGTCTATACTTGTAATCTTGATGAGTTTATCTATAGTAAACTATTACGAGAAATAGACTCAGTCTATATAGAAACAACCTTGAATAAAATCATATATGAGTATCTATATATATATATATATATATATATATATATATATATATATATATATATAGTGATGGTTAATGACATCACATAGAGGTAATTTGAAAGGTAATCATATTCCTTTGAATAGAAGTTAATATCTTCACAAGAATTATAGTATTCTTAGCCATGAAAGAGATAAACCAAAGGTCGATTATGAACCTAGTCTTACAGGAATGATATATATATATATATATTGAAATATCATAATATCCAATGGGTTGTTATAAAAACCCTAGAGTCAATTATGAACCCAACGAATGGTTGTCTTTTAGACTTATCTAATTCAAGTAAACTTTTATCATGACAAGATGATTAAAACATTACATAAATATAGTTGGTGGGAATATCTGCAAGAATACGATAGTATCCAAGTTGAGTAGGGGTGGGTGAACACAACGACTACGTTCATTATGAACGATATTGTTATTAAAAACTTTGGTCAAATTAATGCATTTGTTTTCTGCATGCATTTTCGGTTCACTGTAACTAGATTGCTCATCCTATTAGAAATCATACTTAGCTACAGGGTATCTAGGGTTGTATGGTTGATAGAGTTGAGTAGGATACAACACTATGTACTGGTGAAAGGCAAATTACCAATGGTCACCTAAAGTCTATATCCCTCGTGAAGGGTAGGGCCACTTCCTATGTGGAAGATGTGTGGGAGACTGTCGGTCTATGGATAGAGGTAAATCACTAGAAAGATACTCTATCTCCAATCAGGAAACATGCCAATACTTGTGATAAAGATGTCAGATATTCAGAAGCAGTATTTATTCCAAAATTTGTATATGTAATTGATTTATATTTGTAAACATTGTAATTGAGAAAGACAATATGTTTTATTGTATTTTGTAAAGAGAAATCTTATAATTGTAGTTACTTGATTATATGTTGAATAAAAGAAAAAAAATTCTCTATCTCATTTTTACCTTGTTGATTTACTCTGGCAAATTTCTGGTTTTACTATGTTTTTAGAACTTGGATGTTACACATCCTCAAAGAATATAGCTTCTTCCATAGGAATAACTTGCTTACCAGGGATTTAGCCTGATAAACACACCAAGTTTCTTCCACATCTCCTTCGCGGTCTTCTCTTCATGAACACTCAACAAGATAGAATCAGCTAAACAGAGTCTCACAAGACCCTTAGCTTTATGATCTTTGAGATCCCAATCTACCTGTGAAATTGTTGTTGGTTTTATTTCAGAAATTGTTTCCCATAGATCTCTATCAACAAGTATGTCTTCCATTTTAAGTTTTCACAACTCAAAATCGCTACCATTAAACTTTTCCAATTCCATTCTTCTGGATGTGGCTTCCATCTTTTTCCTACAAAAAGATTGTAGAATACTCTGCACAGACTCCCACTCAATCAAAGATTAGCTCAAAAAACCCCTACCCAACAACTAGGATCAAAGGTGATCAAGCTCTGATACCAACTGAAAGAAAGCAAGGTATGTGGAACACACTTCCTACACCAACCTAATGAGGGGAATAGTATGCAAATTATTTTTAATCCTTACAATTATAGCAATGTTAAACACATAACATTAATATTACAGCAGCAACACAACACATAAAGAGAGATTGACACAAGCTATATCGTGGGGAAAACCTTTTTAGGTAAAAAACCCCACACTCTAAAACCTGCACAATGTATTATCAAAACAATGGTATGTTTACAATACACTTGCAATGCAAGTTCTTCCAAGAGTCTTCAAATGTCATTTTTGGAGTGATTCCGATAGCATAACAGTACATGTACAAACACTATGCAAACTACAACTCCAAACTTCACATTTTATAGAGATACAAGGCATAAATAGGAAGCTTCTAGAGATGGGCATCCATCTTGGCCACATGGCCATTTTCCCACATCAAAGGACACTTGTCCAAGCTACAAATACCTCTCTTACATTTGTCATACATGGCAGATTTGACTTCCCAAAGTTGGAGTGCTCCAGGCTAAAAATAGCTATGATAGACGCTCTTACACATCTTATAGCTGTCATAAAATCTACCCAACATAACAACCTTAAATTTTGTAAGAGAATCTATCATACAAGACTAAATATAGCATATTCCTCTTACAACATGTCATAGCCCAACTTGGACGCCCAAAGATGCCTTCTCCACATGCAAAGATACTTTCCAACACTTATCTTCACTTGTCCCGAGAATCTCTATACTTAGCTCTTACACATCATATATTCTATCATATGGAATATCCTCTTCCACATACGACAAAATGCCAACACATGGCATATTAGTGCCACCTCAAATGGGACGCCCAAATCCATGTGTCTTTGACTTGACCATTCAAAGCATATTCCAAGTAGGATGACATGTCACAATGCCACCTCAAACTAAATGCCAAAACTAAATGTGCAAGTAAATACAAAATTGAGTAGATAAATAAATAAATAACCAAATAACCAATGCTAGGAATTGCAAGGTTGAGACACCTTAATTCCCAACAATCATCATCACAATGATCTCATGAGATTTAAATTATTCGAAGCATAGTGTTCATATACATACAATCCATGATCATAATCAAAATTTAAAAATAAAATCACAAGACAAGGGTGGGCATCACAAAAAGAGTTGTAATAAGTAAAAGAACTTAGTGTTTTTAGACAGAAAAAGCCCGAGCACTTTAGTAAACAACAAAGACAATAAGAGGCAATTTCACCTAGACCACTCCACTTTGAGTTGTTAACAGGTGGTAGGATTACATTTGCCAATATTTTTAGATATTTCATCTAGAAATATAGTATTTTTATTAGATTTGTTTTAGGGGGAAGGTAGGCAATTGACTTTGTTTAAGAAAATATTTTCTCTTCTTTTATTTTCTCGCTTCTCTTCTTTGGATCTATAAATGTAACAAGCTCTTTCAAGCAAAAAAGATGGGTGATTTTATAGACTGGTGCTTATTAAAGCCTTGTTTGTTTATTTTATTTTCTCTCTCTTTTATTTATAATCTCTAGGGTAGCTTTAGTTTATGTGCCCAACATCCTTTGAGTCTTCTATAATATGTACATGTGCAAAAACCTAAAGTTTATAATATGGAAGTTGTCATTACCATTTTAATCCTTCTTCTATCTTTGTTTATGAATGGTAAAATGTCTTAAATTATTAAGGTTGTACTTAATTTATGAATATTTTTTACTATTAAATTTTGTGTTGATGATCCTTGTGCAAGTGAAGATGTGATAAAGGTCAGGATGCAAGTACAACTATAGTTGAAATCAATAGTTTGAAATCTCTCTTATACTCATTGATCGACCATAAAAAGAATCTTAATTTTCTATTTTAATAATCATGCATTGCACATGTCCCTTATTTCCTTTTGCCTACCTTGTTTGCTCCAACAACTGACTACACACTAGTTGCTAGCTACACTTAGCTTATAGCAGATTGATTGTCAATAATTTCAAGAAAATTGATGGGCAAGAAGTAAATATTGAGATTAGAAATGGACATTCATCACATTGTAGTTTATGAGAAATGTAATAATACATGATAATATGACCATACATGACCATGTGCCTACCAACCTTGACATGGTTTTATGCACCACAACTATAGAAATGCTAAAATATTTTGTGTTAGGGTTCAGGCAAATCAGAGCAATAAACACTAACAATTATATGTGGATTAAATAACCAAATATAACAATGAAGAAAAAACACAAAAGAGATCAACATAGAATTTTAATGTGGTTCACCCAAAATGGGCTAGATCCACAGAAACTCGGCCATCTAATGATTTTATTATCTAGTACAAAACAAATTACAATCTCACGAATTCCATACTTGCAACATACATCCCAGCCATGCAACATACAACCAGCTATCAAGCAAACTCTCTAGTTTTCTCTTGGACTCCAATAAAATTGAGGGAAACATACCAAGTTGCATTAGCAACCTCACAATGCTAAAAACCTTAAACTTACATGACAATCATTTCAATGGAACTATTCCATCCACCTTTGGTCAACTTCCACATCTTGAAAGATTAATTATGCACAAAAACAATTTACATGTAAGTATTCCAAAAAGTTTGGGTCAAGCAAAAAGTCTTGGGCTATTAATACTTAGTAGAAACATGCATTCAGGGAAAATATTAGATAGCCTTGGTACTCTCCCACAACTAAGAAGGCTTCCTCTTCATCACAATCAATTGTCAGGGAAAATACCTCCTAGGTTAGGGAGATGCCAAAACTTAAATCTAGTGGACATGTCTCATAACAAGCTAAGAGGAAATATACCCCCAGAAGTAGAAAGTCTTAAAAATATCCAAATATATTTCAATTTATTACAAGGATATCTTGTAGAAATGAGCAAAATGGTAATGGTCCAAGCTATAGATGTGTCTCTCAACAACTTCTCAAGTGAAATTCCAGTAGCACTATCAAGCTGCACCAACTTGCAATACTTGAATCTTTCATGGAATTCATTTTATGGCCCAATACCAACATCATTCACAAAACTCAAAAACCTTTAGGATGTTGATCTCTCTACCAACAATTTGCTAGGTGTAATCCCAAAGGATTTCCAAGAGATGAAAACACTTCAACATATCAATCTCTCTTCAAATAGAATAACAGGAGAGGTTCCAAAAGGAGGAGTTTTTACAAAAAATAATGAGTCAGCACTTATGAGAAATCTCGGGCTTTGCGGCGCATGGATCAATTTACAGCCATGCTCTGATTCCAAACAAAAATAGTTTCCATCATCTAAAAAGGTGATAGTACTAGTTGTGATCAGCATTACAATTTTCACCATTTCTATTGTATTGCGAGTAATTTTCTATAAAAGGAGACATAGTAATCAGAATAATGTTGATCTCAACATTGGGCCTAAAAGAATTTCATATGAAGAACTTGAAGATGCAACTAGTGGGTCTAGCCAGGCCAATCTGTTAGGAGTTGGTAGTTTTGGATCTATTTATAGAGGGATTCTCAACAATGGTACAAATATTGCTATTAAAATTCTCAATTTGCATGATGAAAATGCTCATCAAAGTTTTTTCAAAGAATGTAATGTGTTAAAAAGAGTTGAAGGCAACGTAATGTGATCAAAATCATTTCAACATATTCCATTGCTTTGTGCAAGTCATCCACTATGGCCTAAAAGTAAATAATGTGTTGTTAGGGGGTGATATGACTCCATATATAGCAGACTTTGGCGTTACCAAAATCCTATTTGGGAATTCAATGGAATCTTTGGCTTCTACAAATGCACTCAAGGGATCTATGGGCTACATTGCACCAGTTATAGACTTTAAATTATTACAACATAAATTGTCTAAGTTGTGTTCGTTTTGTAAAAATAGTATATGAATGATTCATCTATGAGATGAGAATCACTAATTATGTATTGTATTGCAGAGTATGGAATGGGCAGAAATATTTCAACACAAGGAGATGTATATAGATATGGAATTCTACTTTTAGAGTTGTTGACGAGGAGGAGACCTACAAGTGACATGTTTGTAGAAGGAAGCAATCTACCAAAATGGGTAGAAATGGCTTTTCTAAATAAGATCACGGAAGTGGTGGACAAAAACCTACTTAGAGATGTTAATGAATTAGATTTATTAATGGCATTACCATGCCTTACCCAATTTATACAAGTAGGGTTGGCTTGCACAATGGAGATGCCACAACAACACCCAAAAATGATGGAGATAGTTGAAAGATTAGAAAGAATAACAAGGATATTTCTTGGTACTTGATCTTTTCAATTACCCATAGACATCTAACCTTTTCTTAAGAGTACAAGTGATCTAAGATATACTAATTCAAGGAGGGATGGAAATTGGTCTACATCTAGATCTTATCTCTTCACTCAACTTGATAGCAACTATTAACTAGTGTTGCTTTGTTTTTAATATTTTTTCTTGTAAAAGTGTAATATTTTAAATTTACTATACAAGTTTTGAATATTGTGAGGTTATGTAGCTATGGCATATGTAATGTTTGACCAAACTCTATAGATTTAAAGATGGTGCATATTTTTTGGTCATTTATAAGGCAAACAAGTTTCTTGATTAACTAGATATATGTAGAGAAATAGAAACAAAATCAAAACAAAAAAGAGTGTGAATTTTTACTCATAACATTGTCTTCACTCATCTTTACAAAGGATTATTTAAGTTTTGAATATTTTCCAAATATTATCTCCAACCTATGGCAAGACATCTAGTAATTTCTTTGTCTATCAACCTATATCAAACGTGGCCTTGACAACTTTATGTAAAAGTAATAGAATCCATATTTGCCATAGCCTTAGAAGGTCCTCTATTTGTAAAATGTGTTTATAAAAAATAATTAGATATGGACTATACCTTTTTTGGTGGGTGAGGGGCATATAAGGAATCTATTCAAAGAAATGGTTATTAATGTGTATAAATGGAACAATGGTCATGTTGGATTTTTTTTAATGTTTTTCATGCCAATTCTTACATTTCAAACTACTTATTAGTTATTTGAGAGGTTTCCTATAAGTATTTGATAATATATTAATAACCCTTTTTAGTTGCAAATCAGTACTACACATAGTTTCTATTAAAATTTGGTGGCAATATGACCTTAATTAAGTAGGGTGTAGTAGAGAATAAGTACAATAATAAGAAGAAATACCAACACCTTGTATTTACTATTTTTTTAGTATCATATTTTGTGGGCTTATATATAATGTATTTAATTACTTATTACCAATATATTTTATCAGAACTTATTCAAATACCATTTTTAACTAAAAAATCATTATCTAAAAATGAAATGCTGCATGTGATCCATAGTTCCAGTTTTTAAGTTGTCGTTTCAAAGAATTAAATTCCAGGTAGGCTTCAGTTCATTGGCCACGGTTTCAGCTTGGTCGCGGTTTATACTAACAACATTTCATGCTTACTGTTTGAAGATTTGGTCGCGTCTTGTTTCAACTTTCACCTTGTAGTTGGTGTTTGTAACTGTTTCATAACTGCTCATGATCCTATCATACTCAAACATCTTTGCTATATTTCAGTGTCAAATATATTTGGGTATAAGTGCATTTATTTTAGCTATTTTAGTTAACAGTCACTGTTCAATTTTTTTTAGATATTTGTGGAGTTAGTGACATCATGAATATTTTATTTTTCTGTTTATCTTGAGTAGTTATCTTGATTTGTACTTTTTACTATAAAAGAAAATAAAAAATTATTTTATTTTAGAATTTTTTTTTTTTAAAGATAATAGAAATATATGCAGTACATTGCATATTTTTCATTATGTCTTTTTTCTTCCACAGTTTATTTGCAATCCTTAAAAATAACTAATCTACAAAAATAAGGAAAGATTCTATATTATACTTTTCTATAATTGTAAATTTTCATAGGGCCACTCCAACTGAATAACTTAAGCAGCTGCATGGCGACGTGAGGTAAGAATATCCTTTCTTTATATTGATAATAGATATTATGCTCCACATTTCGAATTCCAAATTAATTATATGACTAGTTATTTTTTGTTTGTAAGTAGGCAAAGTGGCTTTAATTAGCATGGTCCATATAGCATTTTTATATTCGCACTAAAGATAACAGAAAGGGTAGAATATTTAAGTCGGCATTTACAGCCGTCAAAGGACTTGGTATTTTTTTTGTTATTTGTAGTTTTCAGTTTTTCGATAAATAAATTATAGTTTTAAGCTTTTTCCAAAATAAAACTAATATGCAATCTCTAAAAGGATGGTAATGGCTTCCTCAAAATCAGAGCATGGATGTACAGTGAAGTTCCTATACAGCTATGGTGGCAAGTTCCTGCCAAGGCCAGACAAAAGTCATCTTTCTTACGTCCAAGGAGAAACCAGAATTGTGAAAGTGAAAAGAAATATCACTTTTAAGGGTATGGTTTCTTTCTTATTCTTTATCTATTGAGCTTTTTGAAATTTAAGCCGCCCTTCTGAATGAATATAGGAAAACCTTAGATGCATCTCCAAAGATGTTAGTTCCATGCATGAATAAATGTAGCTAATTGCTTGTAAAATATATCTATGTATTGTCTTTATTGGAGATTTTCTGTTTATTGGAGATTGGAATTTTATATGTGAGCTCATTGCTGGCTTTGGGTTATTATAGAACTTATGGAACACCTCCATACTCTTTCTGGCTTCGATGGGAGATTAAAATACAAACTGCCAAACGAGGATGTGGATTTGTTGGTCTCTGTTACAAATGATGATGACTTAAACCACATGATGGAGGAGTACCATAGATACAGGAGCAGCAAGGAATTTAATAGGTATTTACTCAGAACCTTCTTATTCCCTGTAAACAATGTAGCTTCTGAATGGAATCAAATGGAAAGGCAGACACTAGAACAGAGATACATAGATGCAGTTAATGGAATGCACATCTCAAAGAATTTCCAAGCACCAGAAATGGAGAGATACATGCAGAGATACATAGAAGCAGTTAATGGAATTCAGGGTTCAAAGAATTTCCAACCAACAGAAAAACAGAAATGGCAGCTAGGTATGTAATGGAATTGGAAGAAATGGCTGAAGGTTCCTTCAAAACTAAGAAGAAATGGTTGAAGGTTTTCTTCCCATTTAATTTTTTTTTTTTGGAACTTCATCTTTTAGTTTTTAAAATGGCATTTTATTAAGTTTTTAAATGTTTAATCTCTTGAAGACATGATATTTTCAGTCTATGATTCTGGTTAAAAAGTGTGTATAACTTTTTTCATCAATATAGTTAAATATTTTCTATGTTTTATCTCTTTCTTTTCTTTTGAATCATAAAAAAAATATAGTTAAATATTTTTTAATTTTTATAAATTTAAAAATATTGAAAAAAAATTAAATTAATTAATTTAATAATTTAATATTTTTTATTTTATTGCATGTGTCTTTGCATGTAGGCATATATGTATAAATGTGCATGTAGGCAGTATAACCTATGTTACCAGAGACTACAAAGCTCCGTTTTCCGTTTTAACAGGGGAAATATCGTTTCCATTATAAACTGCCGTTTCTAATCATGCGACAACGTTTTCTGCAGTTAGCAGCGTTGCCACAAAATATGTCAACAACTCGGCGTTTCTCTGTATTTCATCCATTAAGTCCTTGTAAATTTTTATAAATTTAAAATATTTTTTAAAAGTTAAAATATATAATAAATTTAATAATTTTTAATTTTTTTTAGCAATTTGGTTTAAATATAAATATTCATTTTAATTTCTATATAAATAAAATAATTTATATATATAGAAATTAAAAACTATTTTAAATTATTTTAAAGTAATATAAATATTTTTGATATTTTATTTTTATTATGTAGATATTTCAATTTTTGAAAGGTATATCTATATAAGAACGGTTTGTTATATGCAACTTTTAAATATTATATTTTTCATCACACTTTATTATTAGAGTTTCTATTTCTAATTTCTAATAACATAACTTCTAACCATTAGAAATAGTTGAAAGTTGTTTCAAAAACTAAAAAACAAACAATGATATGTAATCGGAGATACATAAATATAGTTTATAGAATGCACATTTCAAATAAATTCCTAGAGACCACTCAAGAACTAAAAATAAATAACTGATAAGTAATGAAAGATACTAGTTGCAGATGGTACTTTGTATATCACCTATGTACCTAACTGTCTGATTTATTTTTTAATACATACCTTTAATGGCTAAGGTTCCTTCAAAAACTAAAAATAGTATGTAATGGGAGATGTATGGATATATTTAATGGAATGTATGCTTCAAAGAACTTCCAACCATCAAAGTATCTAGCTGTTTAGGTGGAGCCCTATACCCTCTCTAAACAACCCTTTAAAAGGTACGATGATTACGTAACCACCTTAGTCCTCTCATAATTTAAGAGTGGACTCGTAAAGCCTTGTCTACAAAAATGCAAAGCTATTCATAGAGCTAAATACACCATGGTCATTAGTAATATATAAATGTATTTCATAGTACCATGTTCATGTTCTTATTAGATAGTAGTAGATTATATTGTACAAATGTTCTTGTTAGTGGAGAGGCATTGCATAGTGAACACATTGGAAATTAAAAGTGGAGAGAAATATCCATTGATTTTCTAATATATTGAACGTTTATTTGTGTCAACATAGGGAAACAAACCAAATAGAAGATATATATAATTAATTAGATAAATTAGTTTAAGTTATATTCAACATGCCATTGTATTATAATTGGAAGAAAAAAAAATATCAACCACAATAATTGACCTAAACATATTAAAATTACCATGTTAATGTGAAGAGACCTAGTTTGAAGTGGAAATAGATCTAGACATAATATTTCATTCATTTTGAAGATATTTTAAAGAAGTAAAGAAAACAATAGAGTTAAGCATGTTCCATTTAAGAGAGTTTTAGGATAGGTGAAATTCTCTGAAAATTTACGTTGTGATTTAACATATATGATTGAGCCCTAAATTTAGGTAGAGCGAAATCCTAGAAGGATTTAGTAGTTACAAATAAATGTTCACAAACTAAAGTTATAATAAAGAGTACATTTATTTTGAAAAAAATATATAATAAATATAATTTTATTTAAGTAATTAAAAGCCAAGGAAACAGATTAAATAGACAAGTTACATAGAATTAATTAACTCTATTATTCAATTAATTATTTATCATAGATATTAATTAATAATGAGAAAATCTAGATACAATTTGTTCACTCCTAACTGAAATTGATGACCCTCATAATTGCAATTTATAAGTTAGGGTTAGATTAATCAAAATTAATGAAAATTATAATTTATTATTTTACTTAACTCATAATTTATATGAAGAGGTAAACATACACCATTGATTCATAAACTATGGTTTTACCATACAAGAGTCATCAACATGTGTATCTAAGTAAAGAAATTAAGTATTATATTTTATAGGCAATCAAATAAAGTTGAACATGAAAAGAAAATAAGTGCAATCAAGAAGACAATTGAAAACACAAGGATTTTGTCATGGAGAAACCAAATTTTGAAAGAAAACTTTAGTGAAAGTGAGGCAAATGACCATCTTATCCACCATTTATGATGGAAAATACAATCTTAGGCCTCCTAAGAACACATTCAAGGTAAAACAACAGTGTTCACTACCTAAGATCACTTACCACAACTCTCATAATTTTCTCAACCTAAATACACTCTATTTGTTCACTTGGAACGTATGAATCCTCTTAAAATTCACTTTAATTCCTCCAATGTAATTTCTGTATGAAAAGCACATTTACAATGTGTATTTATGATTCTACAAATCAAAATCTAAAAGACACTGAAAAGTGCAAAATTTGAAATGCTTTACATGATTTTTTTGATGTGTGATGAAACTAATGCTTGGTGCAAACCCATGGATAACATTATTTGTTAACAGTCCGCAGTATTCCTGTTCTTTTCTCCGCTGCCTCTGGTCTAGCAACATACTTTGGCAGGTTCATTCCAGAGGCAAAGCATTGGGAGAAGATGTAGATTTTTAGAAAATTCCAAGCAGTACGCATGGCTTCATTGGTGTTGTTTGGCACAATCTGATGAACAAAGTAGTCGTTCTTGCTACTCCAAGAAACCTAAAGGAGATTAGGGACAGCTTTCAAGCCATATGTTTATTGGAAGTTGCAGCGAGCAATAGAATAAGAAATACAAATTTCTGGTTCGGCAAGACAAGCGAGCTTATGATTGACTCCACCCCATCCAGTGCCCTTGCACTTACTATCATTTCACATGGCCATTTCTGCACACCACTAAACATTGCATCAGTAGTTGACAAATTTATCTAGAGGAATAGGTGGTAGTCATGAATGTTTGTAAATTTTATGCAGAACAAATGTAGGTGAATTCAGTTGGTAATTGGAAACTGACAATGTTCTTCAGAGCATTGCAACAAAAAGTAGTTTTGTATTATGGTCCTGTTTGGTTCATTTCCCTCAAAAAATATTGTAAGAGTTACAATAGATCAGAAACTCACAAACAAAGCACTAGGAGTAATAATTATAAACCCTGTTTGCATAGGCATGACTGTTGGAAGGATTTTTTTTTTTATATTATTAGAGATTGTGAAAGCTTCAACTCAGTGTGTTAAGAGGTAGATTAGAGAATAAAAGAAGTAGAATTGGAATTACTCTTTAGAACACCAAAACACTTTCAATAAAAGCTCAACCAATTAATAATCTACAAATAGGAAAATTACCTATTAAACTCTAGACTAAGGTTATAGAGACTCAAAACAGCTACTGATGGGATAGGTCGCTTTATTTGGAAGAGAAATTTTTTAAGATGGGCATTTGATGCTGCACTGCCCCGTATATAAGGAAATAAGGCAGAAGCATTCAATAAGGAATGCAAATTGCAATAGACTGCATGTCTTATTAGGTAACTGGGCAGTTATTAACCATGCAGTCTATTGAAGTTTGCTAGCAGCAGTTTGTTAGAGAGTTCACAGCAGGAGTCCCAGTCAACATTAGATAGGTGAATGTTAGTTTCAGTTTGGCAGAAGTTAGTTGATCTTTTTAGAGATTATATAAAATATAGAAGTATTGTTGCATCTCTCAATTTTTCACATGGTATGAGAGTGGGACTATTGTAACTGGAGTGCCCATGAAAATGAGGCCCTGTGAGATGTAGTCATCCTTAGAGTAAATAGGTGAAGTTGTAGGTTGGAGTAGCATAGGAGGTGTTAAAGATTCATTTGCAGAGTTTTTTTTTGTCACCCTAAAGCTTCTAAATTCTTCACCTTTTATATTCTCAACTGATATTAGTTTTAGCTGAAGCTGAAATTATTTCCTTACTCATTTGAAACTATATTGCTAAGTTGTTTTCATGGAAAATATGAATATAAATACGCCTCAAGCTAGCTGTTTTTGCATGTGTGTGAACTATCTGTTTGTTGTGCACACTTTTGTGTAGGGCCTAGTCTGGTGTGGTTTATTTTTCTCTACAAATCATGACTCATTTGGCACATGAGTTTACATCTCTCTATGAATGTTTTATTTTATGTGCTAGCACGGTATTTTTTAATGGGCTTTTTGTCACCAATTAGCTATTTTTTGGAAAATCTTAAAAGAAAAATAACATGTGAAAATAGATTTTCTCTTTGCTATATGGTCCCATTGACAGATCTATATTCCTTCATGCCTCAAAACACTTCGATGACCCTTTATATCTTCTTTGGACAGTTCAATTTAAAATTCAGGCTTCCCAAATTTTTAAATTCACAAATAGCTGTTCACTAAAGTGTTTAATTGGTGCTGGGTAAATGAGAGAAGACATATTTCATTGTATTATATGACTAATTGTGATTATTTGTTGTTGAGGGCTCTATTTGATTGTGTTTGCATTGAGGGTTTTGTTCCTCTCTTGCTTGGCTGGCTGTTCTTATCAGTCCTGTTTATGTTCTATTTGTCCAACCCTGTATCAGCCCTGTTCTATGTGTTCAGCCCTGTTTTATGTGTCCAGCCTTGTGTTTGTTTGGGCTTTAGTTTTCTTCCTCAATCTCTCTCTTGACGACTACCCTTTTTTATATTTTCTTTGTTCAATACAAAAAAAAAGCATGTAATTGTACTCCTGATATATGGCTTGCAAAGGCAAGTCACAACATTTGCAATATCTAAGTTCCAAATGCCAAATCTTAATATGTTAAAACTGATGTTAAAATTGTTGCACTAATAATTGAAAGGATGTTACCTAATTGGACTAGTAGAAGGATTGATTCTTAGGGATGTTAACAAATTTCAATAAAAATGACAAACTTTTATTTTGATTTATCAAATTTCCAAGATTTGGGTTATCGTGCACACATTATGTACAATGTGGAATTTTAAATAAGGATATGCTCACAATGAATTTGTTGAAAAAGTTGTAGCAAATTTCAAGAAAATACAATTGGTAGATGTAAAGCCAAACCACTGATTTGTTTGAATGAAAAATAAAGACAAATGAATGCCTAACAAGTAATGACAAAAGATACAAGTGTAGATGGTGAATAGTAGTTTTGAGGGCTCAGATTTCTTGCTAGAGGACAGTTTTTGAAGAGGAAGAACATATGAAAACAATCCCATGGTCTTGGTAGTTTTGTGGAAGAGCATTCATGGCAGAAAACATTTTGGGAATTAGTTTATTAGAGGGTCTTCCTGCCAGAGGAACATGACAATCATAAAGGGAAGGAAAGTCTATGATGTGAAAGAAACAGGTAGTTAACTCAATGTTGTGTAGGAGATCAAAACAGTCCACAAGCAAAGAAAAACAATATGAATGAGGCTAGGACAATCTTCATTGACATGGAAAAAGCGTGATAGCAGGCTCAAGTTTTGAAAGTGTGGACAAAAAGGCGTCATTTATAGTTGTTCGGTGCTTAAACACTCATTTTTTAGAACTTCTAGGAGGGTAGCAGTTATAAGTCTTTTTGTTGTTCTTTTAAAGAATAAAGGCATGGTTAATTGTTCTAAAACTTATTAAGAGTCCAAAACTTGGACTATAACAGGTTTATTTACAACAATGAAAGATTGTCTGAAACCTTTACCAGTTCAGAAATATAGTATGTGTCATTTTTGGTGAAAAATGATAGTTGAATGTCTCTGTTTTAATCACTTAGGCCTCAGAATAAGTTAGTTTATTTGGTAACACTTATAGGAAGACCATTTTGGGCTTGTGAATGCCTCTGTCTACAAGGAGTTTTGCCGTTATAAACCTGTTTTGTTCTTTATAACCTCATTGTCCTTCAAAATAATTGCAGATAGAGTTTGTGGACTGTATTAAATAGAAAGATTTGGTTTGTTTTGAACCTCTCCATTATTATATCTCCAAATAAACCTTTTTTTAATTATAGAAGTTGCACTTTTATCATGATATCATGCTTTAAGTATATGATGTGATGGGTCATAATTTGACTCACAAGCATTGAAGATAACTTGCCTTGAAGGAAATCTATGGCTTTTTAACTAATCAAAATTATTTAAATTTATCAATGCATCATAACCTTAAATGTATTGCCAATTCCACATGTAAACAACCTTTAAAATTATTGAATATATAGAAATATTATAACCCATAATAAGTACTATCCAACTTCAGGGAATCAGGAAAATGATACAAATGAGCCTCTTTATTAGTTTTAGTTATTTATAGACAAAAATATCTTGTAAACAAAAATCAAAATCAATTTGTGTGCTATTACAAAACACAAACATATTCTCTTCTCACATGACAACACTAGAAGCATATACTTGTACTAATCCATTTGTATTGCATCCCTTTCCTTGCCTTTGTCTAAAATTTGTTGGAATGAAACCCACTTGGTCTTGCCTCTAAATTTTGAAGGAAAGGATGCAAAATCGGTTGTTGATTGAGGGTGCCTTTTTACAATCTTTTCTATGAAATCCCTCTCTCGTGCTAGAGTATTCCCATAACCATCTTTGACTTGTTGAAATGGATGGGCTAGAAAACAACTCTCTCCAAGAGTGTTAGACACTACTCTTCCCCTATATTGGTTACAAGCATGTTTGATCATTTTTTCCAAATAATCCAAACTTGTTCGGTCTGCTGTAAATAATAAAGCCTTCTCTATAATAGCATGAATCCTGACTACTTGGAGTTTATTTGGATCCCTCACATCACTTGGCCTAATTTCTTCTTGCACATCATTGTCTTGAGCCATGTTTGTAGTGTTGTCATCAAATAAATCAACTTTGCCTTGTATACAATAAAAAATAAAATGTCAAATTCCTTAAATTGGAATGCTAAATTACAAAGTAAGTAAAGGAAGCAAACTTACATCAGAAGTTGCAAAGTCTTTTGATTCACCTTTCCCAACCTTTTCCTTATGTCATTGACCTTTATCACATGTTTACACACAAACCCTTGGATGGACCAGTCACATTCACATATGGAGAAGACCTCACTTACTTGAACAACTTTATAATGTTTATTAGGAGTTGTTTGGCTTTGAACCCAAACAAGATCATTATTTATGCCATGAAAGAACACATGATTGTCGGGGATGGACAATAATTTTATCCATGACTTGTTTTCAAGATTTTCAAGCTTGAAATTCCTATAAAAACCATTGTCTTTGCTGATTTGACTCCACCAATAATATATGTAAATTGTTGTTGTAAACTTCTTGACTAACCAATCAACCCTTCTGCTTGAAGAAGATCTTTTATCATTAAGAAATAAGTGCTTCAAATGTGAGTGATAAACCTCTATGGTTGCATTTGTCTCTTGTTCAGTGTGAGGAAGAGTATGACAACATTTGGCCCACATTCCTATACAGTCAAATCAATGTTGTTTCCAATAACTAATATAGGATGGTTGCTCTTTATACTCTTCCATGAACAATTCTACATCTAAAATTGTAGCTTGCTCATTTGGTGACTTGTGCATTATTTCACCAAGGCGTTTGAACATAGTCTGCCTTGTTTCATGATCTTTGACCCGAGAAAGAAGTTGCTTGAGCTATGCCCTCCTAACATGCCAAGTACATAGATAAACCTCACATTGAAACATTTCCCTGAAAACACATAAATATTATGAGAAATTCAAGTTAGAGGTACATCTTTGTCAATTATGAAGGCAATAAAATTTGTTGATCATACCTAATTGCACAAATTTTTTCGCATGCATCATCAACCATGAAAGCATTTTACTTCCATTCTAGCATATAGATGTGTGCAATAATGAGTAAACGATGCATCCACTCAGTCAAGTCAGGTATTGTTGCTCTAGACATCAACACCCATGCAACAGGAAGGCCATTGTGCTATTGATGAAATGCTAAAAGAGTATACAACATAAACTACATACATATCACAACTTCATGAATTATATTAAAAAGGCATGTAACACTAAAACAAGAAGAATTTTTTAGTGTCTAGGATTACCTTCATATTGTTTGTTCCAAAAGTTGAATCCATTGAGAGAAGGCTATTATGAGCATATTTTAGCATCCAATCCCTTTGTTGGGGGAGGTGGATTCCAAGAACAAATGGATTGTCAGTCATGCTTCCATACTCTTTGTAAAAAAAACATTTATCATTATTATTTTCTGCCCACATACGAACACTTTGTGCATCATTCTCATCATATTTGTATGATGCCTCCATCAACTTCTTGGCAACATTAAGAATGTCATCATGAGTGAGAAAATCATCTCATTGTGTTTGACCCTTAAATAATGTCACTTTCTCATGTACCATCTCACGATGCTTTGTGTGTATAATATTTGGTGACATTCCCAACAACATCAACCTTTCCACCCAATCCTTTAATTCATCACTAATTCTTGGATCATAGAAAGCTTGAGTGCCTCTAAAACTATCTGTCTCCTGACCATGGCAAAGCCTGCCATTGATATCAACATGTTGCTTCACATTGTATGTTATTAGAGCTTGTTGATCCTTCTTAATAAGAACATGAATATTAAAGTGGCACCTACAACCACATCTAAGGTGATTTCTACCAGGTTGACTACCCTTACCATTCTTCAGCTTCTTGGTGCAATCATAAGGTTCCAAGTCCACATCTTTAAAGTCATCTGGCCCATATGAACACCAATATCTAGAAAAAAATGATGTTAAATTGAATTTTTTTAAATGTATGAGATGTTTAAAAGGAAAAAATTCTAATAAGATGAAGTAAAATAAATTTAGGAAGACTAGCTATGCAAAATTTCATGCTCAAATTAAAGAAAGAAAACTTACTATGCGTAGAGAAAAGGCTTGTCAATTTTGACCCCTTTAAGGTCATATGGAGATTCATTGGAATGACTATCTTCAATATGAAAGCTCATGGGAAAACATGGTCTATTGCACTCACCATTAATAAAGTCATCAATTCTATCTCTTGGTATCCAAGAAACACAATCAGAAATTTCCCCATTGTTGTCCTCAACATTACTCCACTCCAAGTCATTAGAGGAAAAGTGTCCAGGTTGTGGGCATTGAATAGGAAGAGCTAGTAAGCATTGCCACTTTCACATGTTTCTTTACTTGTTAATACATTTAGTGTGGTGTTAAAAAGTGCACATAAGAAAATTTGATCTTGATCAAAATTGTAGAAAGCATTAGATGTTATTTATGTATAAACACATAACCATAGATAAATACATGACATTATTTGAAAAACATTCATACGAGATAGAAAAATGGTCATAAAAACTTATATTTATGTTTCATATTATTGTATAAACATTATTACACCATTTTGCATTCATGAAGTTTATGCAATTTCTCCATCAACACATTTCATTTACTTGCATAGTAGTTACAAATTAGTTTCCACCCATATCACTGTAGCTCTATAAGAATAAGTCATTGGAAGGCCATCAATAAGTTGCAAGGAAAAATATAGTGTTGAGTGCACTACCACCAAATACACATTTTCCTTTAATTGTTATTGCATCTCTAGTAGACCTATACAAAATGAAAGTATACCTCATGTTATGTTAGAACATGGCTTAGGGGAAGTAGTTGTATGTAGTATGAATTTCATATTCATATTACAAGTCACATAAACAAAACATCATTACACAAGCAACAAGTAATATAAAACATACTTCTAATACCCTAGATGTTAATCATACTTATAAGTAAAAACATACCCAGTATATATTGATTGTAACTATTTTTTATCCATGAAAACTCAACTTGATAAGGTTGACTGAGTGCTGCTCAAGATAAAAAAATCAAATCTGCACAAAATTTCATAATGCCAATTAGAAGTGGGCAAGGACTAAATACATAAACATAGACTAAACCAATTAACACACTATTTTTTTCAAAATTTAAAATACTATTTGAGTTGTTAGTATGCTAATTGCATATGTTTAAAGGTTTCTGAGGACCTTTTTAACAAACCACTTTTGTAACTTACCCTACCGCCTTAGCATTCTAGGAGGCCACATTTATTTGAACCATTTTATCAAACAACTTATGTCTCTAGTTTTCTACCTCACATGAGGCATTAGGAAAGTAGAAGGAATTTCAAATCTTATTCACACAAAATAAGTGTGAATAAGCTACAAGGGAGAATTGATCAAAATTTAAAATCATTCAAGAGAAAGTTTGTGCATAAATTGTTCTTTATTAATGTTGTACCTAATGTTTAGTAAAGGCTATAACACTAGGAATGGCGTTTGCCACTGCAACATGTGACAAAAATTTCATTTTCTATTATTCCATGATGGATGTACAAACTCTCTTCCAAAACTCCAATTTGAGCCAAGCAAGGAGGATGCTAATTACATATATTTAAAGGTTTCTGAGGACCTTTTTAACAGACCATTTTTGTAACTTACCCTACCGCCTTAGCATTCTAGGAGGCCACATTTCTTTGAGCCATTTTATCAAACAACTTACGTCTCTAGTTTTCTACGTCACATGAGGCATTAGGAAACTAGAAGGAATTTCAAATCTTATTCACATAAAATAAGTGTGAATAAGCTATAAGGGAGAATTGATCAGAAATTGAAATCATTTAAGAGAAAGTTTGTACATAAATTGTTCTTTATTAATGTTGTACCTAATGTTTAGTAAAGGCCATGACACTAGGAATGATGTTTGCCACTGCAACATGTGACAAAAATTTCATTTTCTATTATTCCATGATGGATGTACAAACCCTCTTCCAAAACTCCAATTTGAGCCAGGCAAGGAGGATGCTAATTGCATATGCTTATAGGTTTCTAAGACCCTTTTTAACAAACCACTTTGGTAACTTACCTTGTCGCCTTGACATTCCTACAGGGCATATTTCTTTGAGACATTTTGTCAAACAACTCATGTCCCTAGTCTATGCTTCTATATTTTTCATGGAAGAGGAAAGAAGGGTTGCCTTGTTTTTGTGCTGTGAGGATTGGAATTATGAAGTCACTTGTAGGATGCTCAACTATTGGTCAAAGGCTAGAAACCAAGAGGTTAAAATAAACATAGAAGAGGAGAAAGAAAACGAGAAGTAAACTGGTAAGCGATGCAGCGAGGGAGTTGTAGAATATGCACATAATGAAGGTAGAGATAGAATATTATGATTGATATAACAAGTATACAATAAACAAAGGCATTGGAGGAGGAAAATAACCATAGTGATAAAGAAGAAAATCTAGATGAGGGGTCATCTACCACTCAGTGGTGGGAAATATCTTCCTCCAGGCCTCAGAACTCCATCATTGGGAATTTTTCAAGTACTAAGCCCAATATTGATGCAATGAGAAGATGGGCTCAAAGGAAATGGATCATGTCTGGCCATTTGGAGATGTTTAATGGTTAAAAAGGAGGTTGAGTGTTTTGTTGATGTATGGGGGTTTTAGTTTGAATCCTCCTTTCCACTAAACATTCCAATGGCTTTTCAACTGAGTTGCCTCTCCACTCGAGAGGAGAGTCACCTATCAGGTTGGGTTGCCACAAGGGAAGCTAGGAAATTTAGAAGTTGTCACACAATATCTATAATTAATGCTTTAATGCTCTTGAAACCCTAATTTAAGAAAAACAGTAAGTAAATCTACAAATTATGACATATGCTATTGAAATAAGACAAAGGGCAGAGAACCTTAACTCACTATTTTTTGCAGTCCAAAAAATAGAAATGTCGAGGACAATGGTGATGGCACCCAAGTCCAAGATGCATCTTTTTCTATAGAATCCCGATCTCCTTTCGACACTGATCTCCACTGCACCTTTAGTTTCTAGCAATTTAGATGCAGAGGACATTGTTGATGGCGTCCTAGTCCACTAAGGAATCTTCTGTCAAATGTCAGAAGCTCTGCAAACCCTGATTATCACTGTCCAGTCTGTTTTTGTAGTTTCAGATGCAAAGGACAATGTTGATAGCACCCATGTCTCAAAATCTCGCATAGTGTTTGCTTCTTTTTGGATCTCGAATCTTCAATGTCCTCCAATCTTCCCTGTAACTCCACTTTCTCTAGATCCAATACCTGTAACCTAGAATCACAAGGAGTGTGGGAGGGGGTTGTGGTGTTTAGAGGCTTGCCTCGGTCAAGCCTCAGAGAGACATTCAAGTCTTTCGAACACCATTGTTAGATGAGAGTGCGTATCCCATGGGATAGATGCAAAAATCCAAATGATAATGATGATAAAACACAATAGATGTCACCTTGATGATGAAGCTCTCATGGAAAGAAGGTGTTCTTCAATGCCATGAGGAGAAGATGTAATCCAACCTGTAAAAACAAACATAATAACAATGCTCTGCTCTGTAACACAATTAAAATCACAAGTATGCCAATAGCTCACAATCATAAAGATCTTCTAGTTTCTAAATGATAACCTACATATGCTTATATATGCAACTACAAAGATTCTCACCAAGAATTTCATAATTAAAACTTATGATGTCGGCCTAGGATCCAAATAACGGTCACAAACCCGACATTTGAATTTAGGGCAAACCTAAAATAGGGCTGGACTAGGGTGCTAGTGCCCAAGTCCACCCCCCTGTCTTTGTTTCAGGATCATCAAAATAGTCCCCCTTAGGTCCCATTTATCACAAGGCCCAAGGGTTTTCTCATCGGGAGTCTGAATTATCATGCAAGATGCTCTAAATGCAATCTAAAGACCTGGGAGCTAAACCTTAAAAGGCAAAAGTCCCCAAGGGTGCATTTTTCCAACATAATAGGAGATCATGGCTATGTCTTATGCCTTTTTTCTGTTTTCCTTTTTGAAGCAAGTTGATTATGTCAAGACCCTCTCAAGTGATCCTTGGTTCTTTGGGCTTTTAGGGATCTCCTTTCAATAGTGGAAACTAGGATTCGATCCAAGTAAGGAGTATTGTAAAAAATTTCCAATCTGGGTTAGGTTGCTAGGTATACTATTGGAATATTGGGAAGATGAAGTTTTGGCAGGTATTAATAATGCTTTTGGGAAGCTCATTACTACTGATCTTGTAACTAGGTCCAAGAAGCGACTATATGCTAGATTTTGTGTGAATACAAATGTTGACAAGAAGCTACCAACTTTGATCTCCTTATCTTCCAAGTTTAGCATTTGGAAGCAAAAGATTGAGTTTGAGGTGGTTGCGATTGTTTTCTATATGTGCCTAGGTATGGTTGGTCACTCACCATTGTTTGTTAGGGTAATAGGATGAAGTAGTGTGGAGAAGGAAGGAAAAAAAGGCAAGGGAATGAAGAGTTTCCTTGCTCAAATAAGGTTAATGAGTCCAATGTGTTACCTAACAAGAGGTGCTAAGAGGGGGAGGGGGTTGGTGTGGCATGTCTTTCTTCTTTGTAGGCCATTCAACTTTCTTTCGGCTCTCCTATACAAGAAAAAAAAGAATGATTCAAGGCCTAATGGGAACCTAGACAGAATGACCCCAGAGTTTGGTTTGGCTATCAAAAAAGGGAGGTTGAGCCCCTTACTACCTTCAAATTCAAGCTTAGTACTTAAAGATGTGAATCTCACCAGAAAGGAACATGGTTTATTGAGTAAAAGAATAAGGTTGATGGTAGGAAATAAAGTTCCCTAAAGTGTTGTGGATTCAAGCCACTATGAGTTAATAGTTTTCTATTGTTTCCTTGCCCCTCCGGGGGTGGGGGGTAAGGTGATTTTGATTTGCTGAAGTATTGTTGTTAGTATGTTGTTTGATCCTTGATATTGTTCCATGCTGATGTTTAGGCATTTTTGATATATCCTTATTGGTATATGTAAAAGAGTGGGGCCCTTCAAAATCCATCTTTCCAGTTCATAGCTCCAGTCAAAACCATTTATCCATAATCAAAAACTTATGTTTTGACACAAAGTGGGCATCTAAAAGATCAAATTTAATTTTTGTTTTGTAAGGCTTAGAGGTCAGGTTCAAAGCTCCAATACAAGATCAAAATTAGTAACGATATTTGTATTTGTTGAAGAACCCTAGTTGAAAAAAAGTTAATTTACTGAATCATTTAGAAAGTGTTGATAAATTTCTTAGAACTTGTAGCAAAAGCTATTGAAAATAGAAATAGGATGTATATTTAGCACCTGGGTACAGCCTAACTACACGAGCATCAAAAGGATGCCATATGAGATTAGTCTATAATTGGTATCTTATCAAATATTTTTTATGCACAAATGTTTCAACAATCTATTATCAAAATATTTTTTGGGGGATCAAGTGCCTATTCAATAATGAGTCATTTGCAATTACCCATAACTCCAAAGTAGTAATTTGTTCCTTTCACCCATATAAGTGGAACTGGAATGACCCACTTCCAATCATAGACTGAAACTTAGTAAGCTATATTTCCAAGTAGGTTGGTCATCCATTTTCCCAAGTCCACTTAACTTGTAACCCCATTTCAAAACCTTTATGCAAGTATTATGCTTGATGAACAACTATTGTTAGAGCTATCTGCTTCAATAGTGCATCATTATGAAATATTTACTTAGTTGCAGGACCAAAAAAAGTTATCAAATATAGGTTAAAGGGGATGGCTTATGTATAACACAAAGCATTTTGATGTCTTATGATTCTATGCTTTGCATGGGCAAGTTGGGAGTTCAAGATCGATGGAATCATGTATGTTAGGTCTCAGTGTAATTAAGCATTTAAGGACACCAATCACCCTGGGAGGAAAAGAGTCCAGATTCTTAGGTAATGGTTTAGTTTTTCAACCTTTCTAAAATCTTAGGGAAGTATTCAAACTAGAAACTCCTACAACAAAATAAAATCAAAGCAAAGAAAGATTTTTTAATTATACAAGCACACTGAAGCTGGAGACATCTGCAAAGGAACTAGCAATATATGCACTAGAGAGCAAGCTCGCCTAAATGCCCTACCAACATAAGAGACATCACCTACAATTTATATTGTAACAAATTCACTGATATCATAGGCCCTGCTTTCTCTATCAGCCTTGTTATTTCAATCATCCCCCATAATTGTATATTGTTGTGATTTATGATGAAAAATTATCACTGATTGAAATAAAAAGGCTGATAGATATTAGCAGGGCCTATGATGTTTGTTAAATAGTCCCCAAATGTAAATGATTTATATCTAGATGGGTTGTACTCATTAACGAGTTTAGGGACAAGACTGAGGTGAGAAAGGTAGCATTAAAGATTGTTTTTGCTCTGTCAGAAAGCCTTGGAATTCCTAGTATTTTAGAGAGCATAATGGGTCATGAGCGATTACTCTTGAATTACTATCCTCCTTGCCCTAACCCAGGTATGACATTTGGTGTGAGTGGGCATTCTGGTATGGGTTTAACCAGAGTTCTTCTGCAAGATGATATGGGAGGGCTTTAGGCATCACATAACAGCCGATGGGTTGTAGTGTAGCCAATTTCCAATGCCTTTGTGATTAATGTGGCTGATGTCTTATAGGTACTACATACTACATTCAATTATTTATCAAATAAATTGATATACTATATTAGTTGATTGACCTAAACTTTGTGGTAGGTGTTAAGGAATGGAAGGTTTTAGAGCATACAGCACCGTGTTGTGCCCAACTACAATCAAACTTGGATATCCATTCCATTGTTTTGTGCTCATGCTAACTCCATCATAATTAAGCTTGTCCCTAAGGTCGTTAATGAGCACAATCCATCTAAATATAAATCATTTACATTTGGGGACTATTTAACAAATTCACTAAGATCATAGGCCCTGCTTTCTCTATCAACCTTGTTATTTCAATCGGTGATGATATTTTTTTGTCATTAATCACAACAATATACAATTATGGGGATGAATTCAAGGTAATTTATGCATTCAATGTTTGATAACATTACATATTAGATAGTAGCGCCAAATACCTTACTATGCAGCTCCTTGTGGAGGTCTGATATACTCTTCAATCTCCCCCAATTCTGCAACTCTCATGCCCTTCCTCCTTTTCTCCTTCCACATTGCAACCACACTTCTGCTACTGCTATTCTATTAAAAATTCCTCTATCTCTCATGCTTTGATGGATGTCCATAACTTAATTAGAGGGAAAGAGGACTTTTAAAATATGAAGTTTTGACAGGGGCGCGGTAAATGGGAAGAAAAGACTTAACTACCAACTGGGAAGAAAAGACTTAACCGCCAACGGAAAGAAGAAATTCCAACAGGAACGGTAACAGAAATGGGAAAGGGAAATGATAAAGGTAAAAAGTCAAAGTGCCACAGAAGCCAATTTCACAACTCACCAGCTATTTACGCTCAACGATCCTGCATCGCCCAAGAAGATTTGTCATTTTTTTTGTTTTGGTGGTTGTCTTGGTTCAATTTGGTCTCAATCATCAACACCAAAATGTGCAGGCATATGTAATGTTTGCAATTTGTCCAAAAGATTTCAAAGATTTAGATGCATATCACTCAGGGAGTTATGAAGGCAATTAATGTAAACAAGTTGACAAATGCTAGCTACATTGTGTAAACTATTTGGTAAAATGCCACACTTATGAATGGAGAGAAGAATCAAATCTGAAAGTTGCCAAGATATCTCTTCGAACTCTCAGAGTGGTCTCTGCAATAACCTTCAGATTGCAGCCTATGTTCAAGCACTCATTTTCAGCCAATGTGAAAGATGACAATGATCTAGAAAAAGAAGTCGAGAGTTTCCTAAGATCCAGTGAATATGCATGTATACATGGGAAGGCAATTTTCCTAACCAGCTATGTTGTTTCTATCGATGTACTTGGAGATGATCTTAACAAACAAGTTGGCAGTGCAACTACAACAATGAGCATTGAAACAAGTTCTTATCAATGTTAATGACACAATCCAAGCTAAAGAAGATGTTGATGCAATCTATAATGTAGTGGATATGTTGATCTTATCTATGACTTGGCATGAGTTCAACAATCTTGACTTTATTCTATGTATGAAGGCGCTCCAATCTGGTGACTTTTCACCTTTTTAAATCTTTAAAACATGTAAAAGAAATCAATGGCTGAGATGAATGGTGGGCTTCCAAAGAAGAAGAAAACTAAAATAGATTAGAGAAAGGAGTTTGATTGGATGAGATTGGGTGGCCAAAAGAGGGAGAAATAATGATAGTTTACTATCAGTAATAGAAAGTAAAACATAGAGTAAGTGTTTAGATGTTGATTTGATGAGAATAGGCGGCCAATTGGTGATTTAAATGCCTCCAAACTTTAGACATAAAACTGATGGAATAAGAAACCCACGATTGGCCATTTTCTAATGTGGTATTCACAGTTTGTTTTCCTGAGGTGGTCAAAAGACTCATTTGTTGCATGGGTTTTATTGATAGATTGTTGAAGTTTTTATTGTGGATAATAATATCCATGTGATTGTCTTCCAAGGGCATCGATTTGGCTAAAAAAGGTGACCCTTCATTGTTTGAAGTTGCTTTGAGCAACATAAAATGACAAGAAGTTTGATTTGGGGTTAAGATAAAAATAGAGAGGCGAATTGGAATTTGGAGCAGCTGAATTGCAATAGAAGTCAAATGGTTATGCAGGTTCAAAAACAATCCAAAATCTATTCAAAGAGTCACAAGAAGTTGAAAAGACATCTCTTGAAGATATTTAAATCAGCTAATGTTGCAAATGAAAGGTAGATTTCTTAGGCAGAGTTGAGGAGGGATCTTAGCCCGTGTGAGGGGTCTGTGGAGAAGTAGAGTTGTGTAGAATTTGAGAGGCTAGACATTGTAATTCATTTGTTGCAAATGTACAATTTGATTGTGAAGTGAAATTGAATAAAATTGAGAAGTATTGTTGCAATCTTTATGTTATTGATATTTTAGATTGTGGAGCTAATTGTCTATTGTGTGAGTGTGTGCTTTGGATGCAAGAGGAATCTCTATGCTTCAAATGCCCCCCTCAATGAATTGGATGGTTGCCACTAAACCTTGCACCACTCCAACCAAAAGCCTAAAAACATTTATCTAAAATTGTCTAAGGTGTTAAAGCACTTAAACTAGTTAGAGGAGCCATACCAACATTCTTTTTCTCTAATCATGAAGAATGGTCTTGGCACTTCTATTGAGCATCCTATTTGCTTAAAGATTCAAAACCTTGGGTTTTTCCTTCTTGCCCTTATAAGAAATCAACATGAAGCTTTGTCCTCCCTTTTGATAATAAAAACTTTTATATCATACATGTAGGGGTTGCTAAACACAACTCCACACACATCCAATGGAACAAAATATACAACCACTTCATGTCAAAAACCTTTGGTTAATAATAAATTTTAGTTTGCATTGTCTACTAATGTGCAAGTAAACATCCTCTTTGATCTAACCCAAAGCATAAGGCTTGGGGTGTTGACAAGTTTCTCAACTAAGATTTTTAATTAACTCTTAAGAAATGATGTTAGCTTGAGAACAAGAATTGAAAAGTGCATTAACCTTAACATTCTTGACTTGAATTTAATGCTAAATAAATTTGATTACCTCTCTTCTTCTTGTGCCATAAGATTAAAATTATTCTTATTTGTCTAGTGCAAGAAATTTTGGAATCAACCAAGCTTTATTCTACAGTCAATTACTTTTGCCTCATTAGCAAGAGTAGGCATTGTGGTTTTCTTGCCCTTTTTACCTATCTGATATGGGCATTTTTATGGATGTAGTTGCCAACAAATTTCATTCATATGACCATTTGCATCATAATGGTCAAAATTCTTTGCAAGATTTTCTTTAGTGAGTTTATAGCACTTGCCTTATTTATCTTGGCCTTGGCTCCTTTTGTCTTTAGAGAGGATACAAGAACATCTACTTCATCGTAGTGAACATGTTGTTTGGAAGGTGTCTCAACTTTTCATCCCCATGTTTCATATTTAATTTTTATTATCTTGTCTTCACGTGGGAAAGAGGGCAGCCCACTTTGAGGTGGTAATTTTGGTTACATATCAAATACTTTGTAATGTGTGTAAGAAGTTGTAAGAGCATCTAATGATATTATGGCATTGTAAGATGTGGGGGTTACTTATGATGAATTCTATGGTGCATGTAAGAGCATGATTATAGAGAGTCACATGGTAGACTTGACTTTTGACCAACTCTATGCAATATGTTATGATATGTCATAAGAAATTTTTAAATGGTGATAATGGAGCCAAAATAGAGCACCCAAGTTGGTTAGTTAGCTATGACAGATTATGACAACATAAAATAATCTTCTAAGATTAGCATGTTGACTCATCATGAGAGTTGGGAGTTAGAATTCATCATGGGAACTTGGGTGCCATTTTTGGGAGTGGTATTCTCCCATGGTTTATGGTTTACCATTTGTGGTTTCTAGATTTGTATCTTCTATATATTGGTGCCTAGGATGGAGATGTGTTATGATGTGATTTTGCAAGGGGTTATGCTACCAAAATTTCTCTAGACTTGTGTTGATTGTTCTATTTTGAAGGATTAAGGCTATTAATGTATTGTAACTATTATGTATGAATTAGAGATTTAAGAAGACTAGCATGCACACTAGATCAAACCCTCTTCCACAATAACATTCAAGGACAGAACTAAGCCAAATCACTACCAAATGGAGGTGGACTTAGCTACAGATCTTGTTCTCAAGAGTGCTATCTAAAGATCTGATTTAATCAAGCCTTTTATCCAACCCTAGGTCAATCAATGCACTAAACCCTAGATTTGCAAAGATCTAATTATAACAGAAGATGTACAATAGATAATCAGAAACTAATTTTACAAGAGTGATCCGGAAGATGTCAGAACCTGTGTCCTGGAAGCTGGAATGTTGGAGGACTATTTCAAAGGTGCCTAAGTCTTGAAAGGCAGAATTTCTAGAAATTGTAAAGTGGAGAAATGATGTAGAGATTGTCCTAATTCTAGATCTGATGTTAGCTAAGGAAAAATGACATTTTCAAAAGCACCCAAGGCCTCCACAGAGGAATATTACTAAAATGTTGTTAGATCCTAAAACCCTTTTCCTTACTCAGTCTTCATGTGTCCTCACTTTTCAAGATCTCGCACCTGTAACCTGCACACAAGAAGAAAAGGGGTTTGGGGGATATGGTGTTTAGGGACTTGCCTTGGTCAAATCCCGCGATAACATTTAAGCTTCCCAACATCATTGCTTGATAAAAAGAGTGTGCCCTAGCATGGAAGAGGATAAACAAAAATCCATATAATGAAATAAAATTCATGATGAACACAAATGATATCACCTATGTGATGAAACCTTTAGGAGTATGAAAGATCTTCAACTCATAAGGAGAGATAGATAATAACTTCAAACCTGCAACAACACACATAATGACAATACAAATCTACTCTAGAAACACAATGAATTCTTTGAATGCTCTTTACCCCAATGCTTCAAGTTAGCTATCTCTATCTAGGTTACAAATGAATTCAAAAAACACTTATATATGCTTTCCCACTAACATTCGTGAAATTAACCAAAATCGCTGACAAGGAGAAACCCTTTTAAAGGTCTTATGCTACATACATTTAAATTTGGCCTGACCAATCAGGGAGGACTTGGGCACGTGCGTCCAAGTCCCAAGGCACATTTTTGGTTTGGGGCAAGGTAAAGTATGGGCCCCTAGTTCCCAATTTGCATTGGTTTTAGGGGATTTTGCATCGAGATGAATATTTAGAATGTAAAATCTCATCACGGGGACCTAGGAGGTAAACAAGGAGGTAAAAAGGTAAGTGTCTACTTTTTACTCCATAACATTTAGCCTCCACTTTAATGTGTGTATGATCTTATGATCAGTACATGCATTAAAGTACGATCAAAGCATATCAAACACATAAAACACTAAAGTGAAGAGACACCCTAAGTTTGAAGAACTATATCTAGCCCCCAAGCTTAGGCAAACATAAGAAAATACTTAACAGTCACATAAAACAAGGTGAATATAGTAAGGAAGCTCGCAATACACGAAGAAGATAGTAAAAGGCACATAATACACAGTGAAGACACGAACGAAGCCATGCACACGCAATACACAAGGAATACATAAGCATCGTAGAGTATGTCATTGACACACTATATGTCTTATACACAACAAACATGGGTTATAGGGAGGAGCTCATCATTGCACTCCACTATCTAAGACATACCAAACACACCTGACGGTTGAGCTATGCTACCAAAACTGCCAAAGACACGCTTAAGGGTGAATAAATCAAGATCCAACCCTGCCTCCATAGAGGACTTTTTTTTTAAAGGATGTCCAACCACTCAAGGGATTACACAGTCTTGCCTTCCATAGAATGGTTTTCAAAATGCAACCCCACTTGCATCCGCAAACACCTTATGGTGAAAAGGAAGCATGGACAAAGTACACAACCCCACATGCATCGCATAGATGCCTTACAAGGAAAAGGAGGTATATGCAAAAAAAAACAAAGTACACAACCCCACCTGCATCCATAGACACTTTACGATGAAAAGGAAGCATACACAAACACATTTTATCAATAATATCTAAAATATCCAAACATTTACCACAATATATGCCTCCACCTTAAAGTGGTTTGTCTTGCTTTCTGATAATAATCACATTTAAGGTAAGGTGAAAACACGTGAGGGAACATGAGCTTTCACAAATCCCATGCCCCAAAGTGACATGTACTTGCAATCGCCAATCGTTCCCAACAAACACATCAATATTATTTACTAACAACCATTATTCAACAATATATAAGCTTTGGTTAGAAAATCTATGTAACGCCCCACCAAGGAACCTAGAGGATAACACAACTAAGATTACAAAAAGGACAATTTTTTTTTTAATAAATAAATAACAATGAAAAGTAAATCATATTTACTCCTAACATAAGTTAAGCTTTATCCTCTAGGGTTCCACGACTGCATTATTGATGAACAAGTAGCAAGTTCTTAAACAACATGTTGAACTAACTAACAACCATGGTTCATTCAAGGTCTAATTGCATCAGATGAATAAACACATACAATTCCATTTTATATCATCAGATAAGTAACATCAAGATCTTACACATAGGATCACAAGTACATAAACAAGTTCTTTTACAAGAGGGTACAACATTACATTGTTTACAATATCGCTATCCAAATTACATTGGAGTACATACATCAAGATAACAGTACATGATTCAACTGATATACAAGACTAGAACATGATCATAAGTATCTGTCTCCTCACCTAGATCAAGATCTGAAATCTGTTACACAAGGTACATCCTTCTCGCACACGAACAACAACAAGAGAAACCAATGGAGATATAAGCACAACCACCCAACCATGTGGAACCCTAAGGTCCACCCCCCATGCTAGGAGATAACAATAAGGTCCCACAACATGAAATAGTTAAGAAGACAAGAACACAACACAAAAGGCTAACATGACTCCAACATACAAGTACACATGACATTCACAATAGAGTCACCACTTCCTCCAATAGTCAAAAAGATAATAGACTAACAGGTGCAAGGACTACATATGACTCCAAAACAACACCAGTCAATAAGGACATCACAAGTAACTCAAACATCACTTCTAGAGGCATTCACAAAACAAAGGGGAGAACACAACTAGAGAATGCTAGACTGCAGTAGGGATGAGTGTCATCGCATGGTCCTAGCATGGGTTACCCTGACAGTCTCTAGCTAGACATTGGCCCCCATCCATTGGTTACCCTGACAGTCTCTTGCTAGGCATTGACCCCCATCTATGGTTACCTTGACAGTCTCGCACTAGACGCCGACCCCATAGGGTGACACATGCGGAACCAACATTCCTTTCATGAGGACAAGGAAGTTGATTTTACCAACCACGACCTTCTCATCTCATCCTTAGCTTGAACGAGCACCACATGCATGAGTGAGGCATCCAATTATCTTGATTAGTGTGAAAACTACCTAACCCTCTAGATTTATTATTAAGTTATCACTGGATTAACAAGTTCCAATGGGTTACCCTGACAAGCCACTTTGGGCACTAGCCCCACATTGAAAGCCACTCCTCCTTCACTGCATCTCGATTCTCAAAGCCCAAAACAAAACCCAAGCATGAACTATCACATTTCTCATCATGATACATTTACAACACAAAATATACATCATTTCGCATTACACAGAGCAAGGCATTACCCATCTTGCATACTTATCATAACCACATGAATAGGTACACTAAGAAGACATTATCCATCTTGCACAGTCATCATAACCACATGAATAGGTACACTGAGCAAGGCATTATCCATCTTGCACAATCATCATAACCACATGAATAGGTACACTGAACAAGGCATTATCCATCTTGCACAGTCATCATAACCACATGAATCCATAAACAGAGGGGAGTCAACATATAACCAATACATATTCAACCATTAGCAAGATTACATAATCATAGGAGTCATACACACGACTACCCCTCTTGGCCTCTAGAATCAACTTTCCCAAATGATACAAACACTTGACACACTAAACACTATGGTCTCACATCAAATTCACTCTCAAATGCACATCATCACCTAATGGACCAAACTAAGATCCTTCATCAATAATTCAAATACAACACCACAATTGCGACATATGACATAATGCACTAATTATGGGTTTTGAAGAGTGTAACATTAATTGAATCACGATTAATCATCTAACAATCATAAAGTGAATCTTCCTCAACAATATAGAACTATCATATTCCAACCACTAGTAATAGTTACTTTTATGATCATAAGATATAAGAGTCCACGAGTAACAATATTTTAACCAATAGATCCCAAGACTTATTTTAGTTTTGTTTAATTAAAAATGATTGTGATTAAAATGCAAATAACCCTAAGGCATACATATTAAAACACAACAATTATTTAAATGCAATTCTTATCACAGTGGGGGACTATCACCACAATTAAAATCATACAATGGAGTATTAATAACCATAACACATGAATGCTATACCAATGGCTACAAAATTCACTAAACCACTATTTACAATGATGTAGATTTCATTAATAATCTAGACAATTTTGTAAATACTATTAAATATAATTGTATAAGCAAGGCTAAAAGCCTATAATATTAGAATGCTATAAATATCTTACACTAGTTAGAATCACAAGATACAAAACCCAAAGCTACAATGAAAGAACCTTGTTCTAAGGTTAGCTTGAGAGGAAAGGAATACAGAACAACAAAACATTCCTATAGATCTAACATCTTCATCAAATCTACCACACTTTTAACCACATGCATATGATAGGATCAGTACAAAATGAATTTGTTGAGAAGGCTTTAGAAGCTACCAACAATGCAAAATTTGAAAGCATAGACAGGGCACGCAGACTGATTGGTAGAATGCCTCAAAGAGAGTCATATGATGGAAAGTAATTGTATACGCCTAAAAATGACAACTCTACCCAAATAAATATTCTTAATATTTATTTAAGTCAAATTCCTCTATCAATAAATAAACAAACAAATTTATTTATTTGATTCATATTCTTTCAATAATTAAATAGAATCAATTTATTTAATTAAAAATCTTAAATTCTTCTAATTCCTCTAACAAATTAAATAATACCAATTATTTAATTAGTCCTTCCAAATTCATTCTAAATTAAATAATATCAATTATTTAATTGTTTCTTCCAATAATATCTTCTCTAAGTTTAAATAAATCAAATATTTATTTAAGTTGTCTACCTCTTCTCAATTGAGTTATCTCTAAATATAATTCAATCCTTGTGCACATGCAATTGAATATTCTAAATATTTATTTGAGTCAAAATATCTTCTCATCCTCATGCAATTTCTATTCTCTTAACTAATTGATCTATTCTTTTAATTGATTTAATCTCTTCAATTAACTCATTCTTCTATTTTATTAATTCCTCTCATGCAAAATATAGCAAGACACGTGTCTTCTTCTTATTCGTGCACATTCCTCAACCATTCTATATCGTTGATCTTATTGTTCTTTCTACATCGTTGATCTTCTCTCTCCCAAGTCTATAAATTGAACCCAATTCCTCCATTTCAATCATCCAAGCTTTCAGTATTGTTACTTTGCAGGAATTACAGCGCGCCTTTGGCACCCACGTTATTCTTTTTGCTTATGATCAACTTGTTACCATATCACTACCATTGTTGTGAAGCTCATCTTCATTACAAAGCACTATTGTAGCCATTCTCCATTGACAATCTTTGAATACCAAGGAAGTGCACTCTCTGAGGGCCTTATTCATACATGCAAGATCGATTAAGATAGGCAATCAATGGAAGCCATGAAGCTTTGAGGTTTGCAAAGATTTTGAAGTTCTTTGTTTGATTGAACTATTTATTTCTATATTTCATTGAGTTTTGGGTATTATTGATATTGATACATTGATTATTCATGTTTACTCCAATTTTCCCTTAACATTTTTGGTGCCCACCGTTGGGCCCTGTCCTGATTTAACCCAAAAACTAAGTTTTTGTGCATTAGGAAACCCTACACAGGAGGAATCTGTGCATTCGACCCATCCTAACACACATCTGTTGTCTGTTCCAGTGCACCCAATCTTTCGGTGCATACAGTCTTTGTTTCAATGCATCTGACCTTTGATACAACACATTTACTGATTCTATGCATCTGTTCCATCCTGCAGCGCATCTGTTCCATCTTGCAGCGCATCTTTTCCATCCTGTTGTGCATCTATTTTGCAATGAATTTTTAGAATGGTGTTTCTATGCATTTGATCATTATTTCTGTGCATATGTCCTCTGATTCAACGCATCTATCAATCTATGCATATGACCTCTATTTCTGGGCATATGAGCTCTGAATCAACGCATCTATAAAACTACGCATATAACCTCTATTTTTGCGCATATGAGCTATGTACCTACGCATCTGATTCTGACATTGACTTTTTGATTTTTCTTGTTGCGGAAATATTCTTTGATATGCTTGCAAGCTAGGTACCGGTTTAGCCATATAACTGCACTTGTTAACTCATATCTTGATTTCTAAAGGAAAGTAAATGGATGTTCATGCAAATCTCACATAGTTCTAACTAGGAGGGTTGTAACTAAATCATTTCTATCTTGCATATCATTGGTTCATTGCTATATTGCTATCTTTCAAGGTTAGAACACATTGCTATCTTGCTAAAAATTGAACCATTGCTATCTTCTTATCACTTCAAAGTTAACAAATTTTGTGCATGCCCAAGTAGATAGCTCATATAGTCTTTTTCTTTTTAAACTACGGGAAAAGAACCACTGTATTTTGTGTTTTTGGGAATGATACCAGGCCTATGCTCTCCCCTATCTTAGGTGACCAAAATGCCAGACAAATCATTTTTGCATGTGTTTTTCCTTTAGAGAGGCCTGCCCTCGGATATCCTTCCATCCTTGGGGAATGACCTTAAGTGGTAACAAGCTAAATCCAAGCTTTGCCAATCCACTATATAAATAAATTGTGTTTGGAGTGAAAGCTTCAAATAATGAGTGAAGTTGTGTTATACCAATAGCCAACCTCCCCCAAAACCCTCCAAGGCACAACCCTTGCAAGCTGGGAGACTCCATAATGGAGAGTAGTGTTGCCGCATGTATAACCACTTGAATGGTTGCACTTATTAAACACCTTTGTTTTTAGTAGCCAAAAACCCCTATAAGCTAGTGTAGGGAAGGGTGATTATTACCTCTCGAAGATGCCTCGCCTAGAAATAGGGAGAATTTGGTTTATATTGTCACAACCAGCCTAGGATTTGTACTGCTTTCTTGTCAAAAAGAGTCAAAGAATCACAAAAAAATCTGAAATATATATGAAATCATTCTTTGTGTTTGTTGTGTCTTCTTGCCGTAATTGACAAAATTAGATCAAAGAGACCAACTTGCAACCAAGAAACCAAAAAAAGCTGAAAAACATGTCAAACTTTGCAAAAACATTCAAAAAGACTAGAGTTGTGCATTTATCTTATGAAGCTGCGCTTTTGTTTTGACCTACTATGCATTTGCTGCGACTTCCTCTGCATATATCACTTGTTGCTGTACGTTTGCTTTTTACCAGTACTACACATTCATAATGACTTGCTACGCTTATACCCTATGCTTCTACGCTTTTGTTTATGCGTGTCTGTGACAGTGAGTATCTCCACCTCTTTTGCGAGAAAATTTTCCACCTTTCTAAGTACCCATTTCGGTCTTGTGTTAGTTTCTATGGAGATAACAATTGAATTAGAAGAACTAGCTCAAGAACTCAAGTACCTAAAGTTGTAGTTAAACTTAGACACCTCCCCCAAGATCGTATAGCAATTGCTCAAGAACTCCAAGCCCTACAACAACAATTTGCAATCCTACAAGCTAAACAAGCTAGTACTAGCTACACCACGCCCCAAAGTCATACATTCTTGTCCCGTCTTAATGATACTCTTGACAAGGCAAACACTACTCCTAGAACCCATAGCCCAAAGAATACTAATCCTACCCCGAGCTCAAAACCACCATTGAATTCCCCAAGCTCTAATACGACAAACAAAAAATCCTCAGATGATTTTTGGGAAAGATAACAAGAAAAGTTATGGAGAATTCCAAATTGCACTCATCCATTACCTCATTCATTTAGCCATACACCTACAAAGGATATGACCCAAGGACTACTAGCAGAGAGTCAACCATGTCCCCAAATTCTAATCCTTGACCTTGTCAAAGAGCCTTCAAACATGTGAAATCCTACAACCCCTTCATATAGTTGGCAACCCCTCGAGCATGTCGAAAAACCTCCTACCATGGACCAAAGTCAAGGTCCGTCGCACCTTCATATTGTTGACCAAAATCCTATCCAAGAGACCTCTACCTCCACTTCAATTCAAGCACACCAAGAGTTATGTCAAGAGCACAATTTAGAGCATGAGGAAACATCGAACCTTTGTCTAAATCAAGATCAAAGCACCCCCATCCAGCCCGTACATAACCTTTATCTTTTCAATGATCCTATACCTATGCATGAGCAAGAAATCTAATTTCAATCCATTCGGGACCTATATCTTTCCCATGATCAAGATACTACCTTTGAGGAAGAAGCTATCCATGAGCAACTTGGTCCCATACATAAGCAAGAGATCCAATTTCGGCCCCTCCATAATCTATATCTTTTCTATGATCAAGATATTATCGTTGATGAAGAACCTATACATGAGCACCTTGATACCATCACGCTAAATCCTATCTATGATCAAGATCCCATCTAAGATGAAGAGCCTATCTATGATCAAGCAAACCATGATGATCCTCGTATCCCACTTTATGCATTCCATGGTCTCGAGCTTATAAGCCCATCTAGTCCCATCCAAGATCCAACAAATTCCTCCTCCTTTGATGAGACACTTGCCTCCCAAGCAAGCGTAGAAGATCAAACCAATAATACTCCTCTGTCATCCATTATCGATCATGCTGTAAATCCCCCACCATATATCCTTGGTCTTACTGCCTTCATTCATGAGTGTTCCTCCTTAGAACACCAACAACCATTATCCTATATCTCACCTTCTCCATCCAATAAGGAACTTGTGTCTAGTGTTCCACCTATACATAATCCTGTTGTCCACCACATACTCTAACATATGAACTATCAAGGTAAAGGCTTAGGCCTTCACGAACAAGGTATTTTGGAGCCCGTCCATGTCAATGTTCATCCTCATTCATACGGACTTGGATACATACCCAAAGGTGAACAATCTCAACATGTTGGTACTTCCTCCACTCTTGCTAAATCCACCACTTTCCATCTTACATCCTTTCATATCCCCAAAACATATGTCGCCATTCCATCTCCCCTATCCTACACATCCCAAAAGCATGTGACCATACACCTTCCACCATGCACATTACCTCCACTACTTCCAACTCCTAATATCCCTCCATGCATTTTACCACCACTTCTTCTAACAATGCCAATCATGGCCAACAAATGCACATGTTGTCTAAATAAAAGGCTTCCTTCAACCCCACTTCCACCATCTCAAGAGAATTCAACAATAAAAATCTAAATGCCTCTACCTATAAAGTAAAAAATCCTAAGAGTCCTCATGACCTAGGATATACAAGCCAAGAATCAAAGAAACATCCTTCTCAAGAGCTGCATACACCCACACACCTATATGCCAAACTAAAAAAGGTGTGGGTCTGCATCTAACAAATAATTACCTCTGAAGCTATACAAAAGCTACATACACCCAAGCCCATACCTTCATAGGTACTATCTAAAAGAAAAATATTTTGGGCACCTAAGCAAAAAGCCCTCAAGTTACATGAGGCATCCACCTCTCACGAACTCCAACCATCCACTTTCTCTCATTCCACCCAAAAGTCTCAAATTCTTCCATCCCACATGACAAGCAAAAATTAGAAAAATACTCAGTCTATGTGGATCCCTACATGCCTAAATCTTTCATCCACAAGAAAAAGTCTCTGTTGCTTCCTATGCTACTTTCCCATCACCAGCTTCAATGTTTATCATGGTATGTGCAACCACTGGTCATGATTCCCTTCCATCCCACAGCATTTCCACATACCTCCATCTCCCCTTCCTTCCACTATTATCCTACATATCTTCCTCACCCTATTCCTATTGTCCATGCTTTTTCATAAGCCTTCCCTCCATCCTTACATAACTCTTACACAACCCGCATCATCATCCACTATCGCACCTTCCACAATCCGCTATCTACCTTCTCCATCTCACTGTCACGCAATCTCCTACTAACATCTGTGAGAACACTTGACATGGTCCATGTGATAACATCTTTCTAGTAAAGAAAAATAAAAATAAAAAAAGTAAAGAAAAATCCCTTCATCCAACAGTGAAAATCTGGAAAATAGGTGCCTTGGATAAGTACCATGATGAAAACTTGGCAAACATGCATCGTGTGTAAATTGATCTTCTACGTCACCTACACTTGGGGGCACCTTGTCTCATCGACCTATCACTCTTCTCCTATCAGTTTCTTTCTGTACCATTTCCTATCATATCCTTCTATACTATCCAACCCATCTATCCTAATCTTCCCTTCCTCTATTGTCTTGATCTTGATAGAGATTAGCGACGCAATGTTGACGAATGTTTTAGGTGTCTCTTGACATACCTTATCCCTCCAAACCATGCAAATCCTCAATTGTGCTCTCATCCTCCTATCGTCTTGAAACATAGCCATAAAAAAACCTAAGTATTCTACCTACAATGGGGCACGTTATTCTTATGCGACATAGTCCTTGGAGATCACATTCTTGCTTCCTTCTACCTAACCATCTGTATCCACTATAACCCATCCATCTGCCTATCCATGGTGTTTTCCTTGTCATCAGTATCTAGCAGTAAGGTTGTCCATAACGTCATCTTATCCTATTATGACTTAATACTCTTATCTCTTTTTGTCACCTTATGAACTAAGGTCTTATCCAGTATTCTATCCACAGTGTCAGCCTAGCATAGCGTCTATCGTCAGTATCATAGGGTCAACCCTGAACTATACTGTCTCTGGGTCATCATGTAGGCAAGGCCATTATCAATATGCCCCCGAGGCTTCTTATCCAAACCATATCTTGTCATCTATCCTCTAGTCCATCCATGGTCCAAGTCTCGAACTACGTTGCCTCTACATCATCATGTAGGCAAGGCCATTATCAATGCGCCCTCGAGGCACCAGGTCAGTCCCTTAGGGTTCGTTTCCCCAATAAGGATTGTGGAACTTTTCACCAGACACAAGCGCGTGCAAGCAAAGCCCATTTCCCAAACATAAGTTTTTGACGCAAGACATCAACCTATCCAAAGCAAAAGAAAATCCAAGAGCAAACCAATCCAAATGATTCTATCTAAAATTATGGCAAGAAAGATACATCTAATGCAAGAATGTTTTGTTTTGAATAGTAATGTCTTAAAGTTTTCACTTTTTGTTATCATGCTTCCTACGCTACTCAAGGATGCCAAAACCTAGAGATGCTATGATGGGGGCATGATTATTTTCTTTGCTTTCTATTTGTGGATTAAACATTAGTAATGTGACGCCTTGTCTAAATGACATGATCGGCAAAAGATCATCGAGGACATCAAAGGTCTAACACGAAAGGGGGCAATCCTTGTCTGTTGATATGCAAGAAATACTCAGGTCATCTCAGTTCAATTATACCTCGATGCTTGTATTAACTTTCTAAATCAAAATCCATGTAAGCAATACTTAGGTCATCTCAGTTTAATTATACCTAGATGCTTGTATTAACTTACAACACTTGGAAAAAGTACCAAAAAAAATTACCCAATGATGAAATAAGCACTTCAAAATACTTGCACTATCAAGATGGAAAAACCATTCACATCCACTCACATCCATTCACATCCACAAAGCATCCATATCCCATGCAATAAAAATTCTATGCAGAGTATCAATGTTTACAAATAAAAGCTTGTGATTCCTTCATTCACATTTCCTCTATCGATCAACTTTCTATCTCTCATTGTATCTCTCCTCAACAGTTCTAACTATCAATCTGAGCAGTGATTTGTATGCAAGGTCCATCCTTAATCCATACCAATCAAGTCAAGTCAATCTTGTCAAATGATCCAATCACAATCAGTGGTCTTGATCCTTGTCTGGTCATAAACTAACTCGATTGATTGTAATCAATCAAATTGTCTTATACATGATGTAACATTGTTGAAATTAGACCAACACATACATCTTACACGACATGTTCCATTTTCCTAAAACCAGACACTATCTTTTGTGTAGCTCTAGGGATCTATTGTTCCCCACCATGACAACATGCCTGCCGTGTTGGTCTAGGGATATATCATTCCCCGCCATGACAACACTGTCGTATATCGTTATCAATATATCATTGGTTTATAGCTGGACAGGGGCAATACCTTGCTTGTTCTTATATCATTTGTGCATACTTGCTTGATTGCTTGTGTGTGTTATCATTTTATCTTGCATCACATATCATTTGTCTCTTTCTTTAACCAATTTCTTCACCCCAACCTATTCTTCCAATCTTCTTCATCGTGAGATTGTTCGTCTCGCGCCCTCGAATCTCTCTCCCCATCCAATCTCCCAAGGGGGCATCCTCATCCTATCTTTCCATTGTTGTCTTTTTCTTTTATATATACCTTAGCTTTTTTGAAATGATGTTACTCGCCACAAATCTCATCATCTCAAACATCACATCAAAGAGGGGCAAAATGTATATGCCTAAAAATGACACGATTCTATCCAAATAAATATTCCTAATATTTATTTAAGTCAAATTCCTCTTGTATACGCCTAAAAATGAAATGATTCAATCTAAATAAATATTCTTAATATTTATCTCATTCTAATTCTTCTATCAATAAATAAATAAACAAACTTATTTATTTGATTCATATTCCTCTAAATCAATTAAATATCAAAAGTATTTAATTACCTCTGCTAAAGTCAAAATTAAATAAAATCCTTTATTTAATTACATTCTTCCAAACAATTAAATAATTCTTAATTATTTAATTAAATCAAAATCATTCTTCCAAATTTGAATAAATCAAATCAAATTTATTTAAATACTCTCAATCTCTAAAAATAAAACACAATCAAATATTTTATTTATTCTTCTAAGTCATGCACAACAATTAAATAAATTTATTTATTTAATTTGCTTTCTTATCTTCTAATTCTTCAAATATCTTTTCAAATCTTCTAAAAATAAATCTTCTTCTCCATGCACACAAAATTAAATGATTTATTATTTAAGTTCTCTCAAAGCATGTAAAAGCAAATCTCAAGTTGAGTTATATATTCAATCAACCTTGTTTTCATCAATATCTCTTAAATTAGAAAAAAAACTTTTTAATTTATGAAGTCATAGCTTATCTTTAGAAAAGAAAGTAGTTAAATAAAGCAGCTTTTGGGTGACACTTGTCTTCTTCTTATTTGCGCACGTTCCCTCAAACATCCTCTACCCTTGATCTTCTCTCACACAATTCTATAAATACCCTTCTATTCTTCCATTCTCATATCACGAAGCTTTCAAGTAAACTTATGCTGCAGAATCCATAGTAGTGTGCCATTTGGCACCTACACCATCACATAGCTCATATCCATCATTCATTGTATTGAAGCTCATCTTCTATGCAAAAAGTATCCTAGCCACCTCTCTATCACCATCTTGAAGAAGTGCAAGGAATTGCGTTTCCTGAGGGCTATATTCTTCACAACAAAGATCGATCGAGACCAGGCAGACAATGGAAGCCGCCAGGTAACAAAGGTTGTAAGTATCATTCTTATTTTAAAGCTTTTGTTATTTACACATTCCATTGATGTTTTTGGGTTTTTATAATTCATTTTATTATCCCATTTTACCCATAACATTTCTGGCGCCCAAAGGATCTAGGAGGTAAAGGCATTTTGGCTAGATTGAGGCTGTGCTCTATGGAGTATTCCTGTACTCCTTTTTCTTTGATGGTAATTTTTTTCTCTTTGGGCTTTGATGAGGAAGCTTCAGAGGTAGGATCATGCTGTGGGGTAGAGGATGTAGATGCTCTATTATTTGGTATGATGCAATCAGGTTTTGAAAGGACAGATTTGCAATGTTGAAAGGGGTCAGGGTCTCCTTGTATGGTGAGTTGCTTGCCATTATGTGGAAATTTTATGCATTGGTGATAGGTAGAGGGAACACCTTTCATGGCATGAATCCATGGTCTACCTAGGAGAATATTATAGGTGAGATCCCTATCTAGGACTTGGCACACAACATTTTTTATCACCAGTCCCACTTGTATGGGTAATACCACTGTTCCCTTGGTAGTTCTCTCCTCTTCATCATAGGCTTTGATAGTAATCTTCTTTGTTGGATCAACTACATTTTCAGAGAACCCCAATGTAAGGACTAGCTTCAACGTGAAAATATTTAAACCGGCTCCCCTATCAATAAGAACCCTCTTAATGTGGTGCTTATGGATGAAGGAAACAATGTGCAAAAGGGTGTTGTGGGGTTGAGACACTGAGAGGTCATCTTGTTCAGTAAATGATATGGTACTCGAGGAGGTCAGATTACCTACCATGGCCTGAAACTTCTCTTGGGTCAAGTTAGTGGGGACAGTGGTTTCCACTAAGGCTTTATTGAGAATCTCCTTGTGGGAAGGAGATAGACGCAACAAATCTAAGATAGAAATGTGGGATGGAGTCTTCTGAAGTTGGTCTATGACACTATACTGATGGAAGTTGGACTGAGAAGGTGACAACCTTGGCGGGAAGGTATTCAACATGACTTTACCACTGCAGGTAATGATACTGCAATCATTTTGGTTAGGCTCTAATTGTTGGTTGGGCATGACCACATTGATTTGTGGGACATGCTCTGATATGCAATTGATGGTATAGTCGAATGGCATACTTGCATAGTTGGCATTACTATTTCTACTATTCTGATTTTGCCTATTGCGGTTGTTGTTGTTGTTGCCGTTGTTGTTATTGCCGTTGTTGTTATTGTTGTTGTACGACCTGTCATGATTGAGAAATGGATCCCTATAAGCCACATGTGTCTCATTGGAGGTATGTTGATGGGCACCTCCTTGATTTTGATCAAGCACATCTTGAATAACATGTTTGAGATGGATACAATTGTTGGTTGTATGTCCCCTTCCTCTATGATACTCACAATAGTTGGTGTCTTTCCAATAGTGAGGTTTGACTTGAGGCTCATAATCACTTGTTTGCAGTAGAGAGATTTCATTGTTAGCCAATAGCTTCCTTAATGCAGATTATTGGGATTCACCCAGCGGTGTGAACTTTCGCCTTGAATTTGAGTTGAACCATGGTCTTGGCTCCTAAGAGAATGTTTTATTGGGTGCAACATTGATTGCCTCTCCTTTGAGAGTAGATATCAGTTGTTGCTTGGGAGTTGCCACCTTGGTATCAACTACTCCATCATTGATGACATTTTTGTTTTTAGTCCAAAAATTTGATTTGTCAGTCGTATAATTGGAGGTAGGTGTGTCTTTGTATAACTTAATTTGCCCCTTGGCGATCATAGCCTTCTCGATGAACAATCCTATCTCAATGACTTTCGAGAATGAAGTAGGGCATTGAATTTGTATTTGACAGCTAAGATTGGAGTTGAGGTTATGGACAAACATTTCCATTAGTTGCTTCTCTGGTATGTCATACGAGCATTTGCTTGCTAGTTGTCTCCATCTTTGTAGGAAGGTGGCGAATGATTTGCCACTCTTTTGCTTGGTATTGCATAAATCAAGCATAGAGACTTCGTGTTCAATATTGTACGAGAAGTGCGTGATGAATTTGTTGACTAACTCATCAAAAGATTTGATGCCTGGTGGGAGCCGTGAAAACCACTCCATGGCTTGACTACCTAGAGATCTAGGGAATAGTCTCATTAAGTAAGTCTCTTTGTGAGCTATTTCCATGCATGTTGCATTGAATTCCCTAATGTGATCTCTAAGGTCCCCTTTCCCTTTGTATTTGTCAAATTTAGGAACTTCTAATTGAAAGGAAAATGGTATTATGTTCAAACTTTTATCAAAGGGGTATGGTGCAATATCTTCCAAAGAATAGGTTTTAGTGTTTGTACCTATCTTAAGATCTGACATTTGTTGCTTTAGATCCTCAAGTTGTTTTCTCATTTCTTCCATAGGAGCGCTTGGATCTATGGCTTTCTTTCCTTTTTCATTTTTATCTTCTGCATTTGGGTCTATGTCTTTCTTTCCTTTTTCATGATCATTCTCCACATTTTCTTGGATTGTGCTTATATCGAAATCCACGGGGAGTTTAATTCCAAGATTTGCAAGATGATAAAAATACTTGTGAGGATCATCATGGAGCACTTTCTCTAACAAGCGTTGGAATTTCTAATCTTGGAGGCTTCCTTGATAATCTTCGTGTGAGATTTCCTCATCACTATCATGAGGAGTGACAATATGGTTAGATGATCCGGCCATTTCAAGTTGCTTTTTGTACTGAGATCTAGTAAGGACCATGCAAGGTGATGAGGGATGAGGTGGAATGGGACTAGAGATTTTGGCAAGATGCCAATGGAGACTGCTGAGAATGGGATACTTATGACACGACTTGGACAAGGGACTTCTTCGATCAATGACTCTAAGTAAGACGGCTGATACAAGATGGTAGCCACTAGTAAGGGTACTTGATACCTGTCTTACCGTGTAGGGACTAGTCGTGCACCAAGACCACTAGCAAAGTCCTGTGACCTACTAGGGTTACTTGAATCCAAAGTGATACGAAAAAGGAGCCTATGCTGACCTGATATGGGATACTTTTGACTTTGGACTAGGAAGACCTGATAGAAGGTGAATGGGATGACTAATGAAAAAGAGGCTTTGACCCGAAATGGATGAAAAAATGACTGCAAGGTAAGACCTAATCTTTGAACCTAAAACTAGACTGAAATGGGTACCCAGAATTGACAAAAAATTTCTCTCAAAGATTGTGCAAGTGCTAACTGTCACGCATGCACTGAAATAGATGCGCTGCAAAAACTGGTAAATGCACCATAAGTTAGGATATATGTGCCACATTGGTAAAAAGTAAATGCGCTATAACAGATAGTAAAAGCATTGTAGGTCACAACAGATACACCGCAAGTCGGCACAAATGCATAGCAACAGAGGACGGATGAGCCGCTCTAGCTTTTCTCAGTATTTTTGCAATTTTTTTGGAAAATTTTCTGATGTTTTTGGTACTTTGGTTGCAAGAAGGTCTTTTTGATCTAATTTTCTAAAATTATGGCAAGAAGACATAGAAAACAAAGAATATTTTTATGGTTTTTTATTATTTTTTGTGATTTTCTGACTCTTTTTGGACTAAAAAGAAAGCAAGTACAAACCTCAGCTTCAAATGGATTATAGGGGTTTTTGGCCACTAGACAAAGGTGAGTAATAAAGGCAACCATTTGAGTGGTTATACATGCGGCAACACTACTCTCTGTTATGGAGTCTCCCAGCCTGCAAGGGTTGCACCTTGGAGGGTTTTGGGGGAGGTTGGCTATCGATATAACACAACTGCACTCGTTGTTTGAAGCTTTCACTCCAAACATAATTTATTTATAGTGGCTTGGAAGGGCTTGGCATCTAGCCTATTACCACTTAGGGTCGTTCCTACTTGGATGAAAGATATCCAAGAGTAGGCCCCTCTAAAGGAAAAACACATGCAAAAATGATATGTCTAGCATTTTGGTCACCCAAGATAGGGGAGAGCATAGGCCTAGTATCATTCCCAAAACATAGAATACAGTGGTTCTTTTCCCCTAGTTAAAATGAGAAAAACTAGATGAGCTATCTACTTGGGCAAGCATAGAATTTTGTTAACTTTGAAGTGATAATAAGATAGCAATGGTCCAGTTTTACCAAGATAGCAATTATGAGTTCAATTTTATCTCAGATAGCATGAATTGTTAACTTTGAAGTGAAGATCGAGATAGCAATGGTTCAGTTTTACCTAGATAGCAATGATGAGTTCAATTTTAACCATGTCGCATTGAATTGTTAACTTTGAAGTGATGGTCGAGATAGCAATGGTTCAGTTTTACCCAGATAGCAATGATGAGTTTAGTTTTATCCCAAATAGCAATGAGTTGTTAACTTTGAAAAGATAGCAATAGCAATGATTCAATTACCGCCTTCCTAGTTAAACTATGTGAGATTTGTATGAGCATCCATTTTACTTTCTCGTTAGAAATTGAAGTGTGAGCTAACAAGTACAACTATATGAATCTAAACCAGTACCTAGCCTGCAAAAATAGATCAAGAGAGTTCTTGCACCAAGACGTCAACGTTAGCGAAAACTTCTAGGAAACCCTAAAAATCACTGCCTAAAACAGATGCGCTGCTTCAAAGACTGAATGCACAGAAATAGTGAACAGAAGCACCGCAATACATATGCGCTAAAATAGAGGTTAAAAGCACTAGAAAATAGTGCATATGCACTGAAGTAGCAGATGCGTTGTTTCAGATGGTAAATGCACTAGAACAGTGTCTATATGCGTTGCAGGAACGTATGCGCCGTGACAAGTAATAGATGCCTTAGAACAAAGACTATATGCACTGTAGAAACGTATGCACCGTGATAGGTAATAGATGCATGTTAGGATGTATCAGATGCGTTGTTTCCTCTTGTGTATGGCTTTCTAAAACATAAAAACTCATTTTTTGGGTTAAATTTGGGGCTAGGCCCCATGGTGGGTGCCAAAAATGTTAAGGGAAAATTAGATTCTAAATGAATAATCAATAATATCAAATATCAAGAGCAATCCCTGGTTCAAGAGCAATCTTGCATCAACCAAAAACATTTGCATTTTAGTTTGCTTGCATTTCAGTTCTTTCATTTTCCAGTTTAGTTCAGGTAGTTCAGTCAAAAACAATTTTAGCTTGTGGTCTAGTTTTAGCATTTCACATCTTACGGATCTGGACTTAGTATCTAGATTCATTCATCTACATCATATCAAGAATTTAGAGCATTTGGATCAATTACCAAAAAGTTATCGCTATCAGAAGATCAACTATTTTCTCAGAGCAGAGCACTCCAACAGTTCCTGATAATCAGTTGAAGGAGAAGATTTGTAATCTTTGGCCATCTTGTAGATCCTAATGATACATTCTACAATGTTCCTTGGTTCATGGTTGACCTTCCTCATAGGTCCGCACTTCATTGTATCTGTTGGAGAAGAATTTTCAAGCCGATAGGTCTGACCTATCCAAGAACACATGTTACACTTCTTCATTGGGATTTCGAACCTCTTGTGGCTGATGTGGAGGAATCTATTGGTCTAGAAATGATATATAAATATGTAATAGATCCTTAGGAAAGTATCTATTCACATAGTAAAGATCTGATAGTTTAGATTTGTGTGAAGGAACTTCAAGCTTTATCTTGTGCATGTTTGTAATCATGCCTGTGAGCCCTAATTGTAAGCGTGCATGTTGCCGGCCAGATTGTATTTGAATCCTTTGATATACTGAATAACTGAATCTGGATTTGTTCCACTTCTTTGAGTTGTTTCTGTTATGTTTACTCTTGCTACATGGTCTGAACAGTTCATTCTGTGAACCCTCCTACTGTGACTGCACCAATAGACAATGTGCTCTATCAAAGAGCCCTAGATGGAATAATTCTTCGATGTGTTGACTAGGAAGAAGCATGTATGATACTAGAAGAATTTCATAGTGGAATCTGTGGTGGACACTTTGGTGGTCATACCACAGCAAGAAAGATACATAGAATGGGATACTTTTGGCCTTGTTTATAGGGAAATGCAATCAAATTTGTAAAAAGGTGCCCAAAGTGTCAAGTTTACGCTCATGTTCACCATACACCAATGAGAGATTTGTAGCCAATTGTCACACCTTGGCCCTTCTCCACATGGGGACTAGACCTAGTGGGAAAAAATATCCCCCATTAACAAATGAACCGCTGTTCATCATAACGGCAACAGAATATTTCACAAAGTGATGCAGTCACGATAGGAGGGTTCACAGAATGAATTGTCCAGACCGTGAAGCAAGAGTAAACACAATGGAAACAACTCAAAGAAATAGAACAAATGCAAATTCAGTCATTTAGTATACCATAGAAGTCAAATACAACTAGCCTGCAACATGTGGGCTTACAATTGGGGCTCACAGGCCTGATTACATACATGTGCAAGATAAAGATTTGAAGCTCCTTCGCACAAAATCCAAACTATCAACTACCACTATGATATGAACTATGAGAACTTGATAACTTGATAACTACTTTCCTAAGGATCTATTACATCATTATATATCATTTTTGAACCAATAGATTCCTCTGCGTTGGCTAAGGAAGATCACTCCAATGAAGAGTTGTGAGGTGTTCACAGATAGGTCAGACCTAAATGCATAGAACACGCCCACAAAAGAATGGAACAATGTGCAGACCTTTGGGGAAGGTCAGCCACAAACCAAGGATCATTGAATGATGTGTCATTAGGATCTATAAGTCAAGGAATGATCCACAAGCCTCCTCCTACAGCTGATTTGTCTGAGACTGTCAGGATGCTCTGCTTTGAGAAAATAGTTGATCTTCTGATATTGATATCTTTCTGGCAACTGATTGAAATGCTCTAAATTCTTGATATGATGTAGATGAATGAATGTAAATGCTAAGTCTAGATCTGTAAGATGTGAAATGTCAAAAATAGACCACAAGCTGAAAACTGCTTTTGACTGAACTGAACTAGAAAATGAAAGAATTGAAATGCAAACAAACTGAAATGTAAATGTTTTTGGTTGATGCAAGATTTCTCTTGAACTAGGGATTCTCCTACATCATAAAGTGGGTAGAGGTCATGCTTCTCACCATAGTGTTAGGAGCCATGATTGCTAAATTCATTTTAAAGCAAATCATTTGCCAGTTTGGAATCCTTCAAGTAATAGTGACAAATAATGCCTCATCATTCAAAAACCCACAAGTGAGAGAATTATGTGAAAGATTTCATATTAGTCATAGATCCCCTTCAGTCTATTACCCTCAAGGTAATAGACAAGCAGAGGCCAATAAAACTTTGAAGTCAATATTGGTCAAAATTGTATAGGATTCTAAGAGAGACTGGCATCTACAACTATATCCAGCTCTATGGGCTTATAGAACAAGTGTCAAAACTCCAATTGGAACCACCCCTATGCCCTTACCTTTGGGTCAAAAGTGGTGCTACCATTGGAAGTAGAATTGCCTAGCCTAAGAGTGTCATTGCAAGGATTACTGGACAACGAAGAGTATAGGGTAGTCAGGTTGGCCAAATTAGAAATGATAGATGAAACACATCTGAGAGCCATTCAAAGGCATGACTCTTATCTAGCAAGAATGAAAAAGCAATACAACAAGAAAGTCATCCCAAGGCCCTTTACAATAGGAGACTTAGTGCTCAGGGTAGACAATCTAATCGACAAAAGAGAAGGTGAAGGACAAAAATTCAAACCTAATTAGATAGGTCCCTACATGATTAAAGAAGATATCAGAAATGGTGCTTATCTCTTGTGCACAATGGAGGGAGAGGAATTTGGCAAAACAGTCAATGACTTTCACCTCAAGAAATATTATGTCTAAAAAACAAAAAAATTTATAAAACTCAAAAATGTCAAAAATAATTTGTTTCTTGCATTTCAGTTTCATTCTATTCATCTTGCATTGCAGTTCATGACTTGCTCTTATACTATTTTCCTTTTAGTAAGGAGTCTAATGTTGCCTAGATATACATCATCCTTTTAGGACCTAGAGATTCCTCATTTCCCACAATTACCATTATCCCCCTTCATTCCCAGTGATTTTAAATTGAAGCCTAGCTCTTAGCTTTACACTGATCCCAGTTTTAATAAGTCAAGATGTTAGGCCTAAGCAAAGTTAGTATTCAAACATACAGTGTTCAAAGGAAGCTCGCAAGTAGACCTTCTTGATTCTTCCCTAGTAGTAGAGAAGTCCAACCAGATTACAAAAAAATTAGGTGGCGCTCAGCCCCTTATCTTTCCTGGCCAAAAACATCAGGAAGATCAAAACTCTAAAGGATGCAATCTAAAATTTGAGTGAATAAAAAAAATGAGTGATCAAAATAAGAGTACCAAAAGTGAGAATTGAGAGATCAAAGCATTGCATAGCAAAAGTTTCAAAAAGCATTCATTTCTTGAAAAGTCAAAATTAAAAAAAAAAGAGAAAATCAAGTGAGGAAAATATTAAAAAAAAAGTAAAAAGCAAAAAAAAGAGAAAAAGAGAGAAAGTTGTTGAATGTCTATACTCTTGGGTGGAGATCAGTCTAAGCTCAAATCCTCAAGAGTGACATTCTAACAGAGAAAGAAAGGTACAAAACACAAACACACTAGCTGAGCTAAACCAAAGAGTCTAGTAGTCTTTAGAATCATCTTCTATCTAGGGACCCTTGTTCTTTCCCGGATATCCTTTACCCCAGGTCTATCTTGCTTGTCATCTATGATCTAAGTCTAGAGAACACCTATAAAACTTGATACTTGTTGGGTGAATATTTTTTCATTTAGCTAACTAACGGCAAAATGGTTATATCACCATAGCTATGATGAGACAGAGTCTCTCCTCTCAGCAAGGGGAGGTTCCCTCTAGATGATGATTTATTTCTAATAAATAACTTTTAACACTTATATAAACTAGAACTATGCTTGGGGTATTTTCATTGCATCCTATTCTCTTTTTTCAGAATAGATGTTTTTCTCTTCAAAATGATAACTTCAACAGAAATGATATTTAATAACTTCTGAACTGAGACAAACCATAGAAACACAAAGTCTTCTATTGCTTGACTTATTTCCCACAAATAAACTTGATTGAATTCAAATGTAGCTCAAAGTCTCCACTCTCATCCAACACAATATATCTAGATTGAACACAATAGTTTATAGCACAAAGTCTTTAAACTATTCTATTCTCACAAATGTAAACACAAATTCCTGTAACAAGAAAATGGCACAAAGTCTATTTAACCAGAACAAGAACACTTCTCTCAATTTTCAATAAAACTCCACAATTCTAGAAATGATTCAATATAATATAACACCAATGACATAAGAACACTAATATCATAAAACAATATGATTCAACTCAAAGTTTGATACTCAAACTACTTGCTTATATTAATATATTCTTGAAAATTTCATAAACATGAAAAGCTCAAAGTCTTGATATGTTTTTCAATTTGGTAGAGTTTACTTGCAATTGATAAGAGATGATAATTACAATAGAGGCCCTCTTTATTTATAGGGAGAGGCCTTGAGAAAATTTAGGAAAAACCTAACTACTTTGACTTATTCGAAAATAGGAGTCATTATTGACTTGGGGCTTCCTAATTTTTTACATGTAATTACATATGAGAAAAATACATGTAAAAGTGTCCAAAACTAAATGAAAAGTACATATGAAACTACAAAAATATACTAAGGCAAAGATCAAATATGTGAACTCCCACTAGCATCCTTCTTTGCTGATCCTTCATACATGGTGATCACTGCTTGCATTTCAATACTATCTAGTGCCGCAGTGTTATTGGAGATTACTCTGGCCTTAGTGATTGTATCTCTGATGGTAGGGGTGACTTTCTCATGATCTTTCAACTTGACCTTCAAATTGTCTAGGGTTAATTGATAATCCATCAAGTTATCCAATGAATCAATTGAGAAAACTTTTTCCTCAAACTCAACCTGCATCATCTTATTGAATTCATGTATCATTTCATCAACTGGAAGGAACTCATGATTATCATCAGTCAGTTTACATGGGAGCTACTCCAACTTGTACAAGAGACTTAGATCACTGTCATCACCTAGCCCTTGGGCATCTCCTAGTTCTTTGATTAATTCATTCAAGATTTTTCTACGGTGGACTAGGCCTTCTTTTGTTGAAACATATGCCTCTTGATTTGCAACAAGGCCAAGTGAAACAAGAGTCTTCATTTTCATGCCTTCCCTTTTTTCCAAACTAGAATCCAAATATTCAATATCCACAAAAAAAAATCAATCAATTCATCTAATTCTACTCTTACCGTGTGCTAACAATTTTTCTAAACATTCCTCTACAACCTTCCCTTTTTCTTGAGTCTTTTCAGCTTGCTTGACCAAGGGATTTTCCACTGTTACTACCATAGGCTCTATAATTTTTTATGTCATTGTGATTTTTAGTGACACCAAGGCTAACTGCTCAACTTTTGATTTGTAGTATTCCTTTTGTTTCTTCTCATCATATTTCTCAAGAAGAGATGTGGCAGTGACCTGGAAATCAGCTTTAATACCTACATGTGTTAATTTCCCCAATTCCACCCTAGATATGACATAGTCATTCACATCAAAAGTATCTTTAGTAGCCTCAGGAGGAGGCTTCACAATCTCTGCATATCCGATACCCTTATCATCAATTTAGCCTTGACATAGTCTTAGGCTTCTTCTTTTGTGCCTTTGGCTTGGGAGTCAGCAGTTTCCACAAATCAATATCATCTGGTGATATCTCATATTTCTTTCTCTTAAGGGTATAAGCTGAAAGCCATGGGGGAAGTATTGATGTACTTATATTCTAATTAGGAACCATTGGTGGAGTGGAAAGAATTGTACTTACACCTATGGTAGCAACAATGAGAGGAGTATTGGTGAACACAACACGTGGTACATCCACATTAACAGCCTACTCAGAACCCAAAACAAATTGCTCAAACATTGCAGAACCATCAATGTCATAAGAAGGGGATGACAAACTAGGAATAGATCTAGAAGAATGAAGAACATTATAAAAATTCACATTAGAATCATCAAAAAATGTTTTGGAGGATGATGGAGACTCAGATGATTGAATGTGATTGGGTGACATTGGCGTTATAGGAGGATTTGGCACAAAAACTAAAATAGGCACATTTGGATGAGGAGAAGAGACATTAGTATCCTACAACACATCTCCATGTGGAGACACAACTGTATCTTGTACATTTTCCTATTCATCTTCTTTGTCCTTCTCCTGCTCACCCTCATTGTCTGATGCAGACTTATCCTCAACATCCATGTCTTTAGAAGCCAGTTCTTCAACATCTTTCTCTGCATCAACTTGCATTTCTTTAGCAACAGATCCTTCCTCTACTTCTCTAGATTTGCTTCCTCTTTTCACAAATTTGATCTTAGGCTTAGAAGCCTTAGATGTGCTAGGAGTATCATTCTTAGTCTTGGTTCTCATCTCAACCTTCTTTCCCGTTTGCTCAAAAACTTCTTCATCTGAATGGGTGATAAAATCCTTCAATGGTATACCTTTGCTTTGAAGCCACATGTTTGTATTGGCTAACACAAGCTAAAACCTTTTCCTTAAGGAGTTCAATTCCTTCTAAGATCATTATATAGAAGTCAAGAAAGAGTTAGCAACATTCTGATTGACATAGCTTGAATTGAGAACATCTTCATCATCAATCATGTCCTCTGGAATATCAGCTAGACCCAAATATTTAATTTGGTCCAGAGATAACCTACTGTAGTTTAGCTTTCTGATTTCCTCTTCTATCCTCAAATCAACCCAGATGTCCTCAACCATTGGCTCATGAAATTGAGTCTTTCTTTTGATTTTATCCTTCACTCCTCTATAATCAAATTTTGGTCTCCTCTTGAATTGCTTCATAGTTACCAATTGCATTTTAGTTTCCATAGCCCTGGCTTTTGCTGCAGTTGAAATGGAATATCTCCCGATCTCAACAAGAAATCTAAAACTAGGCTTCTTTAACTCCATTTGCTTGTTGTGGACAACAATCATTTGTTGACACAGCTCCATCAAAACCATTTTTTCAGAAGGAAATCTTGGCAACATAAATGGATAGCCTTGGAAAAAGCCAACCCTTAAGTATGTGAAATTTGGAAACTAAAGGAACAAACAACCAAAACCATTTTCTACTGACCATGCTTCATCTGAAACTCTTCTTTGTTCCAACTGAGGATCAAAAAGGCACAAGTACACAGCAAAGAAGGCATCATTTACCCTTCTAAAATGGTGGATTGAACCCTTCAATGTAAGTTGAGGACAATATTGGTAAACAGGAACAACCCTCCTATCCCCTTCATATGTCAAGCCTGGGAAAATCCTCATTGAGGGTGCTATGTACACAAGATAGGAAGTCCTATAGAATTTGAAGGTTGTATATACCTTAATCGGTTTCTCATGGAGAGCATTGCTGATTTGTTCACCCTAGAAGATAGCCCATTTGCCCTAAAGTATAATTTTGATGAAAGGATACATCCATTCATGAAAAAGTGAGGAAGAAGCTAGTCCCCTTATTCTACTGAGAAGAGTTATAAGATCACCCACTTCCTCAATAGAATCACTTCAGGGAAAGCTCCTTGGCCACTTGGACAAGTTTGACCTTGGAGTCTTAAGTCACTTGGTATTAATTATCCTCTTAGATTTCTTAGTGTTCTTATCATATTCTTATTGAGCAATAGTAAAATTAAGTTTCACAGCATCAATAGAAGTGGGACACTTGAAAACTTTATCAACAAACTCTCGATCCAGTCTCATGATTACATTACCCCCTACATCTACCACTACCCTAGTATCTTTGTTGTAGAAATGAGCATATTGAAGAACAAACTCTGTATTACATGCTACCATTGGAAATGAAGACACTAGGTGAATGTTGCTCTTGACAATCTTCTGCATAAGAGGGTTGGGGTTCTCTGACTTAGTCCTCTCTACAAACTCTGTCATATCCACATGACCAATCTTTGTGTCCCAAATATCATCAACATTTGAAGTGACCAAAGTGATCGAGAAAACACCCTAATACTTGTACTTCATTGCTTTTACTTTCTTCAGAGACAGCTCAGTCATTTGGAAAAATGACTCCTTAAGATGAAGACCTTGGTAGCTACTTGCAAGAGAAACTATAATCAAAGAGTCATGATTCAATAGTTAGGTGAAATACTGGCAATTTTGGGAAACTACATATTTTTTTATCATGACTGGAGGGATGAGCTTGTATGGGCTAAAGTGCAAGTGGGTCAAAAAAATGGAGGAAAGTGGGCTCAGGATAGCAATTCAGAAAGTTTTCCAGAGTTAGAAAAATTTAAGGGAGTGAACACATGGACAGAAAAATTTGCCACCCCTGCATGTCAAGGGGAATTTCAAATGTCAGGGTGGCAAAATTTTTCACTCTTACAGGTAGATCAAAGTGTCTGCAAAGGTAAAATGTATAAGCAGTTAATTTTACCACTTTTGCAAGTGGAGTTAATCAATCACATGTTTGAGCGGTGACAATCACCGCCTCAACATGTGATAAGAACTTTCTTTACTTTGTGTGAGGGAGGCAAAATTTGCCGCCCTTACACCTTGGAATGAAACACACAAGTTGTGTAAGGGGTGATTTTTGTTGACTTAACACTTGTTACAGACTTAACAAATGTTCGCATCGGCGGCAAAAATTACCGACTTGACACAAACAAAGTTTAAGTTTTCATGCTTAAGCAATAATTTCTACTGCTCAAGCATGTCTGAGGTAAGTTTGATTGTTAAGCATATTACATTGTGTAGAGGCAGTGAAATTTGTCATCCTTACACGATGGTGGGTCTGAAAAGGTTAAAATGAGATTTATATTGCTGATACATTTGATCTAACACACAAGTGAAAAACCTAAAGATGAGAAACAACAAAAATTCATTCAATGAAAATGAACCTAATTTTGACAAAGGGAAAAAAACACTGACACAAAAAGATGCAAATCTTTCAATGTATAAACTAGGGTTTCGAAATAGTAATAAAGAAATAATTTTTAAACATTCTATCACACACAAACCCTAAAAGAAAAAGAAAACAAGGATGGAAAAAATGAAAGCTTACCTCTAACAGGAAAACTGAAACCCTATATGCCAAAAATCTCCACAATCCTCTTGTAATGAGTCACAATGTCGGCTTGATAAATGGAGGGTAAAGAACGCAGGTAAGATAGAAAGAACGATGAAATATAAATGATTTAAAATGCATTTAAAAACTTAAAACAAAACTAAAAGACCAATTAAATGCCACACAAGTTAAACTGTTGTAGCATTTAATACGTGTTTCAACGGCAAAATTCATTGATATAACATGTGTTATAGACTAGACATGCATTGGCGGCGAAATTCACAGCCTCCGCATGTGGAAATGTAAACAACATGTAATGGCGGTAAAAACTAACGCTCTATCACGGACTTGGGTAAAACAAAGAATGCATTGGTGGAAAATTTTGTTGCCATTGCATTTAACTTCTAAAAACTAAAAACATGCAAGGGCAGTGAATTTGGTCACTCTTGCATATACACAAAAATACTCTAACTCTTTAAAATTGAGAAAACCATTTCAACAACTTATACGAGTTTTGAGAAATCCAAACAAGAAATTACTTGAATAGATAATCTAGAACAAGAGGACTATGCACAAGAATGAGACAACTTGCCTTGATTTGCAAACTTAGAGTGTAGGTTACGAAACAGACAAGTTTCTTAGGGGTCGTCCTACAAAATGAGCTCAGCTGATTTTAAGGACAACAACTGGCTCTAACTAGGGAACTTCCTTCGGTCATTCTTTGAAATGATCAAAGGAAGAAGAATCTAGTCTCTAAGTGCTTTCATCCATGCCATTGGGCCATAGAGTCAAGCTACCAAAAAGAAAAAGACATAAAAAGACTAAACAAAAGTAAAAAATAAAAACACAAAACTATACAAATGTACAAATGAACTTATCTAATACTTCAAGGATTGAAATGTTTCAGATGTTGTCCACTGTGGGGCAGCAAGAATGGTGTTCCATCTTGATACTTCAGCAAGAAACTATTCTCACCACAAAATTGTTGAATGACGAATGGGCCTCTCCATAGGGAATCAAACTTCCTGTGCATTCCTTTTGGCTCCCTCCTCTTGTCCCATAACAAGACTTGATCCCCAATTTGAAATTCTCTAGCCTTCATCTTCTTGTCAAAAAGTTTCTTGACTTAACTTTGATGCCCAGCAATACGGTCTACTACCATAACCCACTGCTCTTCAAGTTCAGTGAGGTACATTATCCTTTTGTCAATAGAACTTTCAAAAGTTCTATCTTCAACTGCTTTTGCCAACTTCAAAGCTGGCAATTCCAAAGTAATAGGTATTTCTACATTCAATCCATATAGAAGCTAGAATGGTGGCATGCCTATTGCCCTTTTAGGGGTAATTCTTTCCACCCATAAAGTATCAAACAAAGCTTTATGCCACGTTCTCTAATTATCCTCCACCAATTTCCTGATAATTGTAACCAGATTCTTGTTGCTAGATTCTGCCTAACCATTACCTTGCGGATAATAGTCTGATGAATGAGAAAGAATGATCCCATATTCAAAGAAAAAACTAGTAATCTCATTTGAAGAAAAACATGTAGCATTATCTACTACAATTTTGTTTGGAACTCCAAACCAGGAAATGATATTCTCCTTGAGAAAATTACATACTACCTCAGAAGTATCATGCTTAACTGGAATTGCCTCCACCCACTTGGTGAAGTAATCTGTTGCAGTGAAAACAAAATTGTGTCCCACACTTGACGGTGGGTTCACAGTACCAATCAAGTCAATGCCCCATTTCTGAAAAGGTTCTTCAATCACAACTGGCTTTAGTGGTAGTGCAGCTAACTTAGGATTCCCAACAAACTGTTGGCAAAGTTCACATCTACGTACCTAGTTGTACGTATCCTAAAATAATGTAGGCCAATAGTACCTAGCCCACAAAATTTTATGAATTGTTACAGGTGCATAAAAATGTCCTCCACATGCCAAATTGTGAAAAGAATCTAAAAGTTTGCTTTGTTGTGCTTTATCCACACAACGGAGAAAAACTCCATCAAGGCTTCTTTTATACAAACCATTATCCCACAAGACATAGTTTGCAGCCTTTAACTTGATAGTCCACTTCTCTTTATAAGATAAATGAGAAGGACACTCACCATATGTGAGAAAATAAGTGATATTGGAATACCACTCCTCTATTGTAGTAACAAAGAGAACAGTTGGAACATCCTCAACCTCTACCTCTTCATCACTTGTTTCTTTTGGAACATTGTCAGCAATCAGCTAGCATAAACCTCTACCACGCACAAGCTTGGTGGGTTTGATATCAAGATCAAATTCTTGAATTTTGGAAATACAATTGCCCCTTTTAGTCCCAAGTTCTTGTTGTGTTAGGATAGGTTTCACTGTTGTATTCGGCACCAAAACAATAGTATGTGAATTCAAAATGTAAAACCGGAAATGCTTCACCACCTTGACTACGACATAAGCATGTTTCTCCATATTTGAGTACTTAAGTTCATGAGCCTTCAATGGGCAACTCATAAACAAAATCAGAGATTCCACACCCTCTTCATTTTGCTGAACTAGAATCGCCGAAAGTGTATTCTCAGAAGCATAACGGTACATTATGAAATCTTTAGTGTAGTTAGGACAAACCAGAACTAGAACATGAGCTATGGCCCTTTTAATATCCTCAAAGGCTGCTTTACCTTCCACACTCCAATAGAAAGTGGTCTTACCTTTCATCATATTGACAATATGATGAATTTTCTCTATGAACTCCAGAATGAACCTCTGCAGAAAATTCACCTTCCTGAAGAAAGAATGAACTGCAGTCTTACTAGCAGGAAAAGTAAGACTTTATATAGATTTGACTCTTTTTGAGTCAATTGTAGTACCTTCTCTAGACACAATATGATTGAGATGCTTACCCTCTGTAACCCCAAAAACTGATTTCTTAGGATTAAGACAAATACCATTTTGACGACACTGTTCCAGAACCTGTTGCAAATGGTAAGCATGATCTTGATGATTTTTAGAGAAAATGGTCAAGTCTTTGAGATACACCACAATGAACTTCCCCATTTCATCTCTAAAGGCAAGGTCCATTGCTCTTTGGAAAGTAGCGCCAGCGTTAATCAAACCAAACGGCATCCTACGGTATGCAAATGTGCCCCATGGTGTTGTGAAAGCAATCTTGTATTGATCTTCTTCACTGACTTCTACTTGATTATAGCTTGAGAAACTAACATAGACAACATCTCTGAACTAGTTACAGTTTGTAACACTTGGTCCATAATAGGCAGAGGGTAGTTATCTTTTAAAGAAGATTGGTTCAAATTTCTGAAATCAACACAAATATGGATTTCTCCATTCTTCTTTCTCACAAGAACAATATTCACAATCCAAGTGGAATGATGGATAGGAAAGATTATCCTAGCATTCAAAATTTTTTGGATTTCAGACAGAATAGTACATGATATCTTGGGATTATATTGCCTCTTTTTCTTGTGAGGCAATGATCCTACCTTGAGAGGAATCTCGTGTTGGATCTCCTTGGGTCTGAAAGACTTCAGATCATCATATGAATATGCCAGCACATCAATGTAATGGTGAATAAGTGTAATGAACTTGAATTTCTCATCAGCAGTGCAACATTTCCTGATGTTAACCATCTTGGGATCCACTTCAAAACTCAAATTTACTTGCTCAAATTCCATGGATGAACTTGAATCAAGTTGTTGTTGTTGTTTGATATATCTGTCATGCTTGTCAAATAACTTTTCTAGAGAAACCATTCCTTTCAAAATATTATTCCCTTTAAGCTGAAGAATCTCCTCACTAGTCTATGAATCTATTTTAGAAACATACTCCCGAGGTGGAGAATCACTAACTTCAAAGTAGAGCTCATCAAAGCTATCTATCTTCTCTAAGAAAGCTATGATCTGATTATCACCATTGAAGACTTGCCAATGGTTAGTATTGTCTAGCATGCTTGGTTGAAAAACCAACTCAATTGTGTACTTATCACCTTTAAAATCCTTGTGGGGGACCATAAGGGTGGCAGAGACAGCTAATGAATCAGCACGATCATTAAACTCTCTCAGTACTACAGAGATGTCGAAAGCATCAAAACCTTCGATGCAATCCCAGACACAATTGCGGTAATGTCTAAGCCTTTCATTCTTGGTCTGATAAAGATTTCTCACTTGACAAACAACAAGCTCAACATCACCTTGTGCGTGAATATTTTTAATACCTTTAACATGAGCAACCTCCATTCTGAGTAACAATGACTCGTATTTAGCAGAGTTATTAGTATTGTCGAACTGTAGCTTATAGGAGAAAGGAAAAATATCACCTTATGGAGATATTAGAACTACTCTGGCTCCAGACCCCATGGAAGAATAGCTGCCATCAAATTCTAAAATCCAAACATCATTTGAATTTACCACTTCGATGTTTCTATGACCAGTAGATTCTTCCTCATCAAAGAGAGAAGAATCTAGTATCACTATTCTCTCGTCTAAACTTTCATCTAAATTTTCTTCTGATTCTCCATCTAAATTATCTAAACTCTTGTTTGATGAACTAGAAGTATTTTCAATGGTCAAGAAATAATTACCCATTCCTGAAGGCTCAAACAAAATTTAGGCTTTCAAATTTTCAGTTTGAGTAACAATATATTTTGCCTCTTTTTCAAGAAGCAATTTCTGCATGACACCTTTAATAGGTATCCTTGCCTCAAATAAATCCATGTTTAGTTCTCCACCTACATCTTTACAAAAATTACGTCCAAGCAAAATGCCATAAGAAGCTGGGACATCAGCAACTAGGACGGTCATCTTGATCCTCTTATCCAGAAAGGCTACAAATGCAAATTGAGCATCCTTGATTTGGCCTAACAAAGGCACTAGCTTATTCTCCATTGAAAAACATCTCTCAAAGCTCTTGGTCAAAGTGAGCCCGAGAGCATCTAACACCTTGGCAGGCATGACATTGTCAGATGCTCCGGAGTCTATGATACAATTACTTAGCTTGTGGCCATTGACCAATAGAGAAACATAGAAGGGTTCTATTTCCCCTGGAGCAACAAGGGGAGTAGTGACTAGGTTATTTTGGGTAGACCTATTCTTTGAGGAGTCATAGATAGTCTTAGGAGAATCTTGCCCCATATGGGCAGTCTTGTTTTTAACATACTTAGCTAATCTATCATATTGGTCAAGGTTAGCTTGTAAATATTCTACCTCAGACATCTGGATTTTGGTTTTCCTAGCATGATCTATTATGTCAAAGAGCTGAAATGAATTAGATACAGAGGCAGTAAATCCATCATTCTGGGGTTTAGTTGGGGTAGTATTGGTCTGAGGAATAGAAGTAGAAGAAAAATGATTGTTAGATGAACTTACTTGTTTATTAACAATTGGGTCCTTTGATTGAAAAGGAAATGGAGTTCCTCATTTGGCAATTAAAATCACAGGTTGAGGCTCCTCTCTTGACTTTCCTTTATCAGCCACTAATTGATTGGATTGATTTTGGGACCTAGTAAAAATAGCATACGCTCCATCATATACCTCTCCTTCTCTTTCAGCTTCATCTTGGTAGGTCAGAAAACCAATAGTAGATTCGCTAGCTAATTCTTCTTCTCCTTCTGTAAAAATATTAGCATTATTTTCCCGATCCAAATCAGGTTGGAAAGAATTATCATGTTCCACTTCATAGTAGCCAACTGCTGAGTTGACCGGCGGTGCTTCAATGGCAAGCTTCCCCTGTGTTGGCAGAAAATGATTTTGTTGCCCTTGATTTCTTGCAGCATTGCCTTGATATGAATTGTTAGGGAATGTCCTTCTTGGTATGTCCCTATAAGAAGGAGTGGACATACCTTGGGACATTTGCTTTTTCAAAGCTAGCAACTCATTTGCTAACTTCTGCACCATAGGATCTTTCGGTGCTTGTGGAAGAATTATTAGCAGAGGGTTGACTTCTATTTGAAAGGAAGCTAGGTGTGCAAAAATCACTTCCTACACTAATCTAATGAGGAGAGATGTATGCAAATTCAATTTAATTCTTACAACTACAGCAACATAGAACATCTAACAAAGACATTGCAGCAATACACATACACACAGAATGTAGACAGAAGAGAGAGAGACAAGATATACGTGGGGAAAACCCTTACGGGTGAAAAACCCCACACTCCAAAATACAGCTCAAATGTATTACAGTAAACAATAAAAGATTACAATACAAGTTCAAAGCCAATGCTCTTTCAGGAGTCTTTGAATGTCGAATCTAGAGATATTCCAGCAGCATAACAGTACTTGTACCAAAGTTATCTATCTCCCATCCAAGCACCTGTTTATATACAGTTTACAAGGCAAATATGGAACCTTCTAGAGATGGGTGTCCATCTTGGACTCATGCCCCAAAACCCACACCTAAGGACACTTGTCCAACATCCCATCCCGAAGTGGGCGCCTGGTCCCAAGATAGGTTACGACAGATGCTCTTACGCACCTTACAACTATCATAGAATCCATCATACACTGACTAAAAATATCATATTCCTCTTACATGTCATAACTGCCCTTGACCGCCCAAAGATGCCTTTCTCTCATGCAAAGATACTCACGGACACTTCTCATTAATTAAAAATCGTTTGAGGTTTTGGGGGCGTTGCCCCCGAGCCCCCACGAGGGCATTGCCCCTCGACCCCGCCCTATACCGCAACAGGGAGCGCACTAGGGGCACTGCCCTTGGACCCCACAAGGGGCTATGCCCCTTGACCCTATCTTGGGGGTGCTGCCCCCAAAGCCCCGTTAATTATTCAAGGGGGAAACCGCGGCTGCCAGAGTCACCAAAATTTACCCTGCTGCATATACAGAAGGTGCTAACTATGCCAACTCAACATGGGATAAATAAATACAACATTAGGAATTTGCAAAGGTTGAGACACCTTAATTCCCAACACTATTTCTGTTTGAATCCCTTCTTATCTTACTCACAAGGATAAGATCATCTTCAACCTTCATAGCCAATCTTTAAGCTAAAGGAAGATCAACAGGATTAGCCCTTCTCAACAGAAAACTTACCTTAGGAAGCTGAGTGTTGATGAAGAAAAGTTTAAGATTCTCCGTCATTGGTTGAATGGTTGCTAGAATCCTATTTGTCAATTTATTGAACTTGGTGATGAAATCTCGCATGGGTTCATGTGCTTCTTTCTTCATCTATGTTAGCTGGGCTAACAAAGCATGTGCATCTTCTGTAGGCTTAAACCTAGCTTCAAACTTGGTTTTGAGAGTATTCCATTTGGTTATGATTTGGGCTTGAAGGTGGTAGAACCAATCAACAACAGCACCTTGTAGTGTTTCTACAAAAAGTCTCATAGCTACATCTTCGTGTTCCACCCCTAGCACACCACAATCTATACAAAAAGCTGCAATGTGTTCATCAAGATGGACATTCCCATCTCCATCAAATTTTGAGAAATTCTTCCTTGAACTACAAGGTAGTTTATGTAGTGGTGGTGTCAAATTCAAAGGTCCAAAAGTATTACCCCACGGGCCTTGAGCTACCATTATGCACTGATTGAAAGGTGGGATAATAAACCTTCATGGAGCTCAAATAGATAAAACTCTATTAGTATTGGAGCTGGAAGCTTCACTTGGTGTAGGAGACCAGGCGTTGGTAGGAGGAAAACTCCTTGTTTGTTGAAGCTGAGGTTGTGGAGGCAAAAGACCAAAGTTATTTTGCTGCATTAACTCAAACACAGGATCAATAATACCTTAAGCTCTCTTACTTCTTGTATACCTTGAGTCTACTAGAATGCAATGTACTAAACAAATATTTAGAAAAAACTTAAAGCAATGGATGAGGAAAGAATGCTTCAACTCAAAGTGTGAGGCTCTAAATTGTGCGTTCTTCCCCAGTAGAGTCGCCAAAAAATTGTTGGGGGAATATTTTGTTATTTAGCTAACTAATAGCAAAATGGTTATATCGTCACAACTATGATGAGACAGAGTCTCTCCTCTCAGAAAGGGGAGGTTCCCTCTAGATGATGATTATTTCTAATAAATAACTTTTAACACTTATATAAACTAGAACTATGCTTGGGGTGTTTTCATTGCATCCTATTCTCTTTTTTCAGAATAGATGTTTTCTCTTCAAAATGATAACTTCAACAGAAATGATATTAAATAACTTCTGAACTGAGACAAACCATAGAAGCACAAAGTATTCTATTGCTTGACTTATTTCCCACAAATAAACTTGATTAAATTCAAATGTAGCTCAAAGTCTCCACTCTCATCCAACATGATATAACTAGATTGAACACAACAGTTTACAGCACAAAGTCTTTAAACTATTCTATTCTCACAAATGTAAACACAATTTCTCGAAATGAGAAAATAGCACAAAGTCTATTTAACCAGAACAAGAACACTTCTCTCAATTTTCAATAAAACTCCACAATTCCAAAAATGATTCAATATAATATAACACCAATGACATAAGAACACTGATATCATAAAACAATATGATTCAACTCAAAGTTTGATACTCAAACTACTTGCTTATATTAATATTTGCGTGAAAATTTGATAGACATGAAAAGCTCAAAGTCTTGATATGTTTTTCAATTGGGCAAAGTTTCCTTGCAATCGATAAAAGATGATAATTACAATAGAGGCCTTCTTTATTGATGTATTGATGTACTTATATTCTGATCAGGAACCATTGGTGGAGTGGAAAGAATTGTACTTACACCTATGGTAGCAACAATGGGAGAAGTATTGGTGAACACAATACATGGTACATCCACATTAACGGCTTGCTTAGAACTCAAAACAAATTGCTCAAACATTGCAGAACCATCAATGTCATAAGAAGGGGATGACAAACTAGGAATAGATCCAGAAGAACAAAGAACATTATCAAAATTCAAATTAGAATCATCAAAAATTGTTTTGGAGGATGATGGAGACTCAGATGATTGAATGTGAATGGGTGACATTGTGGTTATAGGAGGATTTGGCACATAAACTAAAATAGGCACATTTGGATGAGGAGAAGAGACATTAGTATCCTGCAACACATCTCCATGTGGAGACACAGTTGTATCCTGTACATTTTCCTGTTCATCTTCTTCTTCCTTCTCCTACTCACCCTCATTGTCTGATGCAAACTTATCCTCAACATCCATGTCTTCAGAAGCCAGTTCTTCAACATCTTGCTCTATATCAACTTGCATTTCTTTAGCAACAGATCCTTCCTCTGCTTCTCTAGCTTTGCTTCCTCTTGTCACAAATATGATCTTAGGCTTAGGAGCCTTAGATGTGCTAGGAGTATCATTTTTATTCTTGGTTCTCATCTCAACCTTCTTTCTTGTTTTCTCAAAAACTTCTTCCTCTGAACCGGTGATAAAATCCTTCAATGGTATATCTTTGCTTTGGAGCCACATGTTTGTATTGGCTAACACAGGCTCAAATCTTTTCCTTAAGGAAGTCAATTCCTTCTAAGACCATTGTATAGCAGGCAAGGGAGAGTTAGCAACATTCTGATTGACATAGCTTGAATTGAGAACCTCTTCATCATCAACCATGTCCTCAGATCAACCCAGATGTCCTCAACCATTGGCTCATGAAATTGAGTCTTTCTTTTGATTTTATCCTTCACTCCTCTATAATCAAATTTTGTTCTCCTCTTGAATTGATTCATAGTTACCAATTGCATTTCAGTTTCCATAGCCCTGGCTTTTGCTGCAGTTGAAACTGAATATCTCCTGATCTCAATGGGAAATCTAAAACTAGGCTTCTTTAACTCCATTTTCTTGTTGTGGATAACAATCATTTGTTGACACAGCTCCATCAAAACCATTTTGTCAGAAGGAAATCTTGGCAACATATATGGATAGCCTTGGAAAAAGTCAACCCTTAAGTATGTGAAAGTTGGAAACTAAATGAACAAACAACCAAAACCATTTACTACTGACCATGCTTCATCTGAAACTCTTCTTTGTTCCAACTAAGGATCAAAAAGGCACAAGTACATAGTAAGGAAGGCATCATTTACCCTTCTGAAATGGTGGATTGAACCCTTCAATGTAAGCTAGGGATAATATTGGTAAATAGGAATAACCCTCCTATCCCCTTTAGATGTCAAGCCTAGGAAAATCCTCATTGAGGCTGCTATGTACACAAGATAGGAATTCATATAGAATTTGAAGGTAGTATGTACCTTAATCAGTTGCTCATGGAGAGCATTGCTGATTTGTTCACCCCAGAAGATAGCTTGCTTTCCCTAAAGTATAATTTTGATGAAAGGATACATGCATTCATGAAAAAGTGAGGAAGAAGCTAGTCCCCTTATTCTACTGAGAAGAGTTATAAGATCACCCACTTCCTCAACAAAATCACTTCAGGGAAAGCTCCTTGGCCACCTGGACAAGTTTGACCTTGGAGTCTTAAACCACTTGGTATTAATTATCCTCTTATCTTTCTCAGTGTTCTTATCATATTCTTGTTGAGCAATAGTAAAATCAAGTTTCACAACATCAACAGAAGTGCAACACATGAAAACTTTATCAACAAACTTTGGATCCAATCTCATGATTACATTACCCCCTGCATCTACCACTGCCCTAGTATCTTTGTTGTAGAAATGATCACATTGAAGAACAAACTCTGTATTGTGTGCTGCCATTGGAAATGAAGACACTAGGTGAATGTTGCTCTGAGGGCTGGGGTTATCTGACTTAGTCCTCTCTACAAACTTAGTCATATCCACATGACCGATCTCTATGTCCCAAATATCATCAACATTCGAAGTGACTGAAGTGATCAGGAAAACACCTTGATACTTGTACTTCATTGCTTTTACTTTCTTCGAAGATAGCTCAGTCATTTGGAAAAATGACTCCTTCAGCTGAAGACCTTGGTAACTACTTGCAAGAGAAACTGTAATCAAAGAGTCATGATTCAGCTGTTAGGGGAAATACTGGCAATTTTGGGAAACTACATATTTGTTGATCATGACTGGAGGGATGAGATTGTAAGGGCTAAAGTGAAAGCAAGTCAAAAAATAGAGGAAAGCGGGATCAGGATAGCAATTCAAAAAGTTTTCCAGAGTTAGAAACTTTTGACGGAGTGAATGCATGGGCAGCAAAACTTACTGCCCCTACATGTCAAGGGGAATTGCAAATGTTAGGGTGGAAAAATTTGCCGCTCCTGCAGGTAGGTCAAAGCATTTGCAAAGGTAAAATGTATAAGTGGTTAATTTTATCGCTTTTGCAAGTGGAGTTAATCAATCACATGTTCGCGCGGTGAAAATCATCGCCTCAACATGTGATAAGAACTTTCTTTACTTTGTGTGAGGGCGCTGAAATTTGGTGCCCTTATACCTTGGAATGAAACAGACATGTTGTGTAAGGGGTGATTTTTGCCAACTTAACACTTCTTACATAATTAACAAACATTCGCATCGGCAGCAAAAATTTCTGACTCGACACAAACAAAGTTTAATTTTTCGTGCTTAAGCAGTAATTTCTATTTCTCAAGTATGTCTAAGGTAAGTTTGATCGTTAAGCATATTACATCGTGTAGAGGTGGCAAAATTTGCCATCCTTAAATGATGGTGGGTCTGATAAGGTTAAAATGTATCAACAGAGATTTATACCACCAATACATTTGATCTAACACACAAGCGAATAACCTAAAGATGAGAAAGAACAAAAATTCATTCAATAAAAATGAACCTAATTTTGACAAAGGGCAAAAAATGCTGACACAAAAAGACGCAAATCTTTCAATGTATAAACTAGGGTTTCGAAACAGTAATAAAGAAATAATTTTTAAACATTCTATCACACAAAAACCCTAAAAGAAAAAGAAAACAAGGACAGAAAAAATGAAAGCTTACCTCTGACAAGAAAATTGAAACCCTATACGCTAAAAATCTCCACAATCCACTTGTGATAATTCACAATGTCACCTTGATAAACAGAGGGTAAAGAACGCAGGTAAGATCGAAAGAAGGATGAAATATAAATGATTTAAAATGCATTTAAAAACTTAAAATAAAACTAAAAGACCAAATTAAATGCCACGTGAGTTAAACTACTATAGCATTTAATATGTGTTTCGATGGCGAAATTCGCCAATATAACATGTGTTATAGACTAGACATGCATTTGCGGTGAAATTCACTGCCTCCGCATGTGGAAATGTAAATAGTATGTAACGGCGGTAAAAACTACCACTCTATCATGGACTTGATTAAAACAAAGAATACATTGGTGGCAAATTTTGCCTCCACTACATTTAACTTCTAAAAACTAAAAACATGCAAGAGCGGCGAATTTTGCCACTCTTGCATATACGCAAAAATACTCTAACTCTTTAAAATTGAGAATACCATTTCAACAACTTATAGGAGTTTCAAGAAATCCAAATGAGAAATGACTTGAATAGATAATCTAGAACAAGAGAACTATGTACGAGAATGAGACAACTCGCCTTGATTTGCAAACTTAGAGTGTAGGTTATGAAATGGACAAGTTTCATAGGGGTCATCCTACAAAATGAGCTCAGCTGATTTTGAGGACAACAATACTCGTCTAAAGTTGAAAGCCTAACAAATTGTCTTATCTAGATAAGGGTCAATGTTTAACCTTTAGCAAAGTGTAGAAATTAGAAACACTCCATAATTCATTTCACTCCCCACTAGAGTTTTCCCAAAATCCTATCTCACAGCCTTGAATAGGTCTCTTATACTCAGGACAACCCGCAATCCCCTGAATAAAAAATCGTATTTAAGAGCAGTCATTTTGTTTGTTCCACATTGCATTCATATCAAAATCAAAAAAAGAGTCTCAAAGAAATAAATTCAAAGTGTCATATCTCATGACATTCAGTAAAGTGTTAGTCTCATTTACAACATTTCTTGTGTTCCTACATTATCATATTGTAAACTGCATATCATATATGTGTTCTACAAAAGTACAAAAACATATCATTGTTGTCATACTTGCATTTGTTAAAAGAGTTGAAAAGGTCAAACATAATCAAAAATTTCCTAAAACTTCCAAACATTCACAAGAGATGAGTACAAAATTTGACAAAGAGAGAAATCATAGAAAAGGATAAACTTTCATGGATACATCCAAAGTTTACATATACAATAGGTATCAAAGAGCTAAGACAAAACACTCTCGACAAAAGTAGAGGCTCCCCATGCAAGTGGGCACGAGTCTGAGAAAAGCAAGTCAAGGTTGGTTCCCTCCAATAGAACCCTCGGGGCTTCAACTCCTCTGTCTACGAGTACCACTCATCACCCCATGAGACTTGTGAGAATGATGTGCTCTACTGTGGGCATGTGATTGTGAAGGCCCAGCTATACTAGTGCCAAAATGCCCAACATTAACACAAGCCATATCCCAAAGTACTTTGTTCTCACCCTGAAGCATGTTAACTTGGGTCCTCATCTCTATGATCATCTCACACCCATGGTAGATAGGAGAAAAGATGTTTGTGTGTCATCCCGTGGTAGGGGGCACACCAGGATCATCCAAGAGACGATCACGGGTCATCCTAGTAAAAGGGAAGGTTAATCCAACATTAACCTCATGAACCAAGTCCCTCCATTCTTTGACATTGCCTGAAATGCCAAAATCAAAAACAAGACCAAGTCAGTGCCACATTAAAAGAGAAAAGACAAAGCCAAAGTGAAAAACAAATAGCCAAAACTTATGTGGATCTCCAAGCTGCTAGTCAGGGTCAAATTGACGCATCACCTCATATGAATGAGGAGGTTGAGGAACAACAGGAGGACCCTCAGGTATGTCAGGAACCTCATTAGGGACATCAATGTCATCAAAATCCTCATCCTCAAGAGGGGCCTCATCTAACCAACCATCACTATTAGGAACATAGTCCTCCTCAGTGGACTCTGAATCAACAGTAGCAGTCACAGATCGGGAAGGATTCCCTCTCCCTCCCCTCCGTCCTCCTCTAGAAACTCTAGTGATGAAGACACCTGGAGTCAAAGGTGTCCCCACGACATTCCTCTATCCAATCTCCCCCATTTCCTGAATGGTCCTATAACAAGTGGACACATGGGGCAAGTCCTCAGGGACATCCTCACCAAACTACTGCAAAACACGGTCCACCTGATGAGCCTCAACCTAACCATTACGATCTGTGATCTCTAGAACCTCACGGAAGTACACCCTCATCTCTCCATCTCAGGCCCAAGCCCCTTCCATGTCATGGTAGGGATCAGAGATCATGTCATCATCTGTAAGGGTAGCAATAGTGGGAGGAGTAGCACCAAAATGACCAATATGTGCCCACCTTGCTGCTCTTGGTAGTTGCCTGTCCAGAAGAGGAATAAGCTTCTAGTAGGGTTTCATGTCCTCAAAAATCTGTCATAATCAGAGAAGAGTGGCTGAAAGCCAGAGCCCCTCACCAAGAGATCCGATAAAAATCTCTATAGACAATAACCAGGATATCAGGTCCCCATGCATAAACTGTGCCCTCCTCTAGTCCACGAATGATGGGTGCCCAACACCATCTCAGATGACCCGAGACCTTCTCTCCCAAAATCCTTGAAGCAATCAAGCCTATCAGAAACCTCCTCAAAAGTGGGATGCGGAGTTGTGGCACAGAAGAAAGTAGAATTCCTATTTGGTTCCCAGGGTGATTAACCCCCATAAAAGCAACCCAAGAGGCCTTGTTCTCAAAAGACTCGCTGGCAAGAAGAAATAGAGGTTATCCCCTTACAGGAACCCCAAGAATGTGATACACATCATAAAGAGTTATAGTCCACTCTCCTGAAATCTGTGGAAATCTGAATGTGTTCCTATTTGCATCTTGTGATACAAGATGGATCATGGGAACATGACAAACTCTACGAAGACCTGTCCTCTTGAGTATGGGACAATCCTCTACACTTAGTGAAGTGAACATCCCTGAGAGCCACCCTTGCTCTCGGTCAGCATTCCATTGAATGTGCATCTCTTGCAAAATCAAAAGAGAAGTTTAGATTAGATCTCGTAAACTTGTAAAAACACAAAAAAATCATATAAACCATCAAAAATTGTAATAAACAGGCAGATTAAGTGACCAAATCATGTTAGTTCAAAGTGAAAGAAGCGTTAAACAACTTTAGAAGAAGCCAAAAATTAGTCCAATAGGGTCGCCCCCGGGTGATCCAGATGTCAGTCAGGATCCCCCTGGACAACCCTGTTGTCAAGCAGGATCCCCCTAGGTGACCCTGCCTACCAAAAGGGGTGACCCTAAGAGCAAGCCCCTTGAGAAAAAATTAGCCTAAAAACCTTGTTTCTTAGCCAATTTCAGAAAATGAAAGATCATTCTTGCTCTAAGCGATGAGAGGAACACAATGCAATAGGAAAAATCACCAAAAACAAACAATTTTAAAAGATTTTTTCACAAAAATCAACCTAGGGTTTAGAGAAGAGTTTTTCACTAATTACTTACCTAATTCTTCATGGTTAAGGAAGAGGCAGCCATCTCTATGATCTCCTCGGCGATACCTCTCTATCAACTTCTCACACGAACAATTTCGTCATTATTTCACACCGATCTCACAATTTGGCTCTCTTTGTTTGTCCTTAGCTTAGTTTCATTTTATGCATTTAGATTAGTTCTTTTCTTTTATACATTTGTTTTGTGCATTGTTTTATGTACTCTCATACCTACAGGTCCAAACTGACAAAAGCAAGTGACTAGTCAAACTCAAACGATCCATGGTAAGTTCATCATTTTAGTTTTTATTATTCATTTTGATATATTTAAATGCTGGACTGATACTAGTTATTGCAGGTACAAATTGTGGGAAAAATTAACACAAGTAAGGCCTAGTTCGGGAATGGTATCTACCTTTCATGTAGACTATCATCCCTAAAGGGGGCAATTATGTAAGTACACAAATCACGCACTACCTCCACGAGGACCCCTATGATGATTCAAATCCTTGTCACGTACATGTAAGCGTGAAAATAAATCCTTTGGGCAGCAGGCCTCTTGATGACATGTCCTCTTTTCTTGTCTTGTGTCATTCATGATTTGATTATTCCCTTCCTTCTTCATTTGCGACGCTTTTTGACACTTGTTGCGACACTTGTCAACTTGCATTTTCTGTCTTTCAACCTTGATCCTAAGCCTTGTGAGAGCCTTGTAGGTGAGTTTTTCACCTCTCCCCTTTCTTTATCCTCTAGTGCACCTCATAGAAGCCTTCTAAAGATCCCCTGACCCATCTCTCGTTGTCAGTTTTTTATTTCAACTGACCAATCCAAATCTCCCCCTATTATTTCCAGATCCCCACTGGGGATCCTGAATATGCAAGTCGAGATTTGGATTCTTCCACATGACTGACCTGTTTCTTGATGCAGAAATCATCCTTTTCCTCTTATACCTTCTGTCGGCCTGAATTTTTGCATTTTGCACTTTTGATCCCAGATCTCCCCAGGCGACCTAGGGTCACCTAAAGGGTGACCCATGATCCCTAGTTGTGACCCTATCTCATGAAGGTGATGACCCTGTTGTCTTTTGACCTGCAGAAAAACTCAAGTTTCTCTCATGTTTTAGCTCCGTTTTCACCCATTTTTCTTTATGTTTGCATGATTTTTGATCCTTGATATAGAGTTAACTATTTCATACACCCACACATGCATAATTAGCTCTATTTGATCTCAAATTAACTCTCCAATCAATCTCATGCATTCCCTCCCCTCTATTTCTTCTTCAGTGATAAGCTATCATTGCTTCATCACTCCCTAATCAGCCAAGTTCACTAGGCAATCAACCTTGTTAACTCCCCAATCTATTCTTGTTAACTCATAAATCAAATGAGTTAACTCTTCAATCCATTCCATTCCTCAAACATATAAATACCCCCTCCCTCAAGAACAAAGGGAGGCAAATTCATTGTGCACCAGCTCTTGCCAAGTTTGCTCTCTAATCTAGCATTCACATGCTCATATAGGATGTAAGTGCCTTTTACTTTCTTTGTTCAATCAAGCAACACTACGCTGCTTAATTCTTAGCCATTGTGCTAAATTCAAAAGCTCACATCGAGCTCATACAAGCTTCAGAAAAGATTCTCTTTGTTTCTTCGAGACATTTTGTCAACAGGATCACTTGCTACCATAGAAGGATTCGAGGTTGCCTGCACAAGGATACTGAGGGTAGTGGAATTAGCAAATCTTCATCTCTTTTAGGTTCTTTCATTGCTTTCATAGTAAATAGATAATCACATTGCTCTTGGGAATAGTAACATTTTGCTTTTTACTTGATAGGTTAGATCTTGCATGCTAGATTAATTGTTTTTACATTCCTAGATCTACTTTGTTAGAAAAAGCATCTTCCCTTTCCATTGCATTGAAAACACCAAAAACCCACAAAAACATAGATTAAAATTTGCATTTGAAAAGACATATAGGATTGCATACATATTTCTTTCATAGATTAGAAGCATTTTCCTTTCCAAAATACTCTAAAAAAATACCAAAAAGACACTTTGCATGTCATTTAGCTTGCATTCTTATAGATCTGTTAGAATAGAGAACATTGCAAACCCTTGATTCCATCACGAGGTAACGACAGTTAAACAAATTCAAACCCTAGGTCAAAACCCTAGATCTGGTGAAGGTTAGTAATCACATATCCCCTGTTGCCCTGATTCACATATATGTTTAGGGGTGAGAGGAGAGTGGGTGAGGGTTATCCGTAACAAGATCGAGGAGATCTATCCACAACCATAGCAACAGATGTTTGTTCTACCACAAGGAGACCCATTTGTCCTCTTGTTGTTAGAAAAAACTAGACAATGACAGATACAACAAGAATTCTTACAATGCCTACGAAGACAAGAGGCCATCAATAAAAACAACCGCTTGCCCACACAAAGGTGGAATTTAAGGAATCCAAATAGAAGAAGAGAAACTAGTGACACTTTGGGTCATAGGGTTATCTCAACTATAACATCAATTGAGCTAAACATACAACAAAGCACACAACAACAAAGGCCATAGAACTTACCGACCCCTCTCTGTGAAGTCCAACTCTCCAATGAGCCAAAGCCCCACCGTGTCTTGCCTCTTCTCAACTGGCTAATTCCATGTGAGTGAGAGTGATGTGACAGATTACCTCGTGGCAAGGAGGGAAAGGGTCCCTGTGCATGCCAAAATCTGACCCAATAGCCCCAGGCAACTAAAGTCACGATTTTGAGCGTACAGGAACAATAAGACTTGTACATAGATATAAGGTGCCTACTTTCACACCTTTTAATACTATTAAGGCACCTCTTGTAACCTTCCAATTTTTATCATTAAAAGTAACTATGCAACCTTCATCACCTAGCTGCCTTGCTAAAATTTAATTCCTACTCAGCCTTGGAACATGTGTTACCTCTTGTAGTAGCCAATGATTCCCATTCTGCAACTTAATCATAATTCTTCCCTTTCTAACAATCTAACAGGGTTCATTATCTCCCAAATAAACTAGCCCAAAATCCCCTTAGACAAAATCAAGAAAATAACTTCTATGAGGTGTAGCATGAAATCAGGCCCCTGAATCTAAAACCCATGAATCATCAACATTATCTAGGGAAAGAATCAAAGCATCGTCTTTAGATTTATTACTTACCACATTTGCCTCCTTATTTCCTTCTTGTTTGTCTCCTTTATTCTTTCAAGACTAGCTATCTTTTTTCAGATTACACAATTTCCCACAGTACCAACAATCCTTATTTCCTCTGGATTGGGACCTCTTGTCCTTTGATTTTTTGCGTGACTTCCCATGACCTCTAGAACCTTTTCCTCTCTCCTTTGATTTTCCCCTTCTTTCTACATTAAAAACACTATCTGATGTGGATCCACCTAAGCTTTTCCTATGAATTTCCTCACTCAGAATAACACCAAAAACATCATATAATTTTAGTGTATTCGAACCAGAAATAGAGTTACTGACCACCATTACCAAACTATTTTAGCTTTCAGAAAAAGAACATAATATCAAGAGAGCTCTAACTTCATCAAAATTTACATTTACAGAAGTCAATTGACTGGTAACTATTTTAAACTCATTTAAATGATCAGTACCCGATCCACCTTCTACAATTTTCATATTAAATAAATGCTTCATAAGAAATACCTTATTCGAAGTGGAAGGCTTTTCATATACTTTGCCAGTGTCTACATCAACTCATCTATTGTCTTCACTTTTGAAATATTGAATGCCACTGATGGCATCGAGCACAAACGAATGCTTCCCATTGCCTTTCTGTCCAGAAGTTCCCAATCCTCATCAATTATTGTTGCCGCTTTCTTGGATTTCCCTTACCATAGCCTCCGTAAATCCTTCTGATAGAGATAATCCAGCATTTGCATCTTCCATAACTAACAGTTATGCCCATTGAATTTATCTATCTTCAATTTACCCTCATCTACCATTGCTCCCACTTAACCGTGAGGCTCTAGTGCAGTCATGGTAGGAGGTTTCACATAATGAACTGTCTAGACCATGCAACAAGAGTAAACACAACAGAAACAACTTAGAGATATGGAACAAATGTAGAATCAGTCACTCAATATATTATAAAATTCAAATACAGATCAACCAGTAACATGTGGGCTTACAATTAGGGCTCATAGGCTTGATTACAAAATATCAGAATATGCACCAGGTTGTAAGTCCGCTCAAACCTTCCCTAGTGATAAGGTTATGGTAAGAATTTATTACAATTGTTTTGTAGATGGTTTGGATAATTATTAGTCAATCTATTATTGAAGATTATATTTTGTTATGGAATAACTTTCTTGAACTCATTCATTTAATGTCTCCATATTTTCAACTACTATTAATGTGCTCATACGTTGTGGAAAGAGTTAAGAATTCATTGATGACAAACATGATTGCATATACACATTTAATGATCATATAGTTTCTCACCATGTTTATGTGATTGTATACCTTATATTTATTAACATGGAGTGTATGGATTATGTAATGCTACACCATCATTGGTTGCCTTCATAATGATGACATACTTTCATGGTTTCTTGTTTAAATTGTTGCTAGCAATTTATTAATGAAATTTAGGTATTTTAGTTAATATGTATATTTCTATTGTCATTATTGGATTAAATTCTTTTGGTTACTTTGTAATTTTTTTTTAGGTGCATTGACATAAAGTGGCAAAAAAAAGGGGAAAAGAAATGGAGCTATCATTGTGAAGGGTTTTATCACTCAGTTACAATAGTGTTTATTAAACTGATAAATTGTGGTAGATTAGATAATTTAATTATATCATATTTAAAATCATAATAATAATAATTACTTCGCTCTATTTATCTTGATGGATTTCATAATCGAAAGAGATATTGCCATTATAGTAAATATAGGTGAAGGTGAGATTTATATGTATAAATTAACAAACTTATGCAATACTAAATTCTTTGAACTCACTAATGTAACTTAGGGTTTAGGATATTGGTACATTATCTTCATTGGAGCAACTTAGAATGTATAGTAATCTATACTAATGATTAAGTAATCTTTTACATAACTCGTTTTGTGCTTGCATTTTACTAATTTTCAAGATGCTCATTAAAGTGTTTACAAAATATCTATTATTCTTAAATCAAAAGATTCATTAGTTCATATGTTGGCATTTAAGAATTTATGCAATGCTTGTAAGTGCTTGGAAAGTGATTTATATGTGGGTTCCAAAAGATTTTTAATTGTAGTAATGTGTTCCACCTTGGAAATAAGGTGCTTGGTAAATAGATTCAATTTATATTATTGAGATGAGATTTAAATGTTAAATTTTAATTATTAAAATATAAGGGCATGACAACATCAAGGATATTCTAAAATATATTAGCAAAGGTGATCATTCTTCAATCATTGAGCTAAGCACCCACCATCTTCTTATCTACTTTCTTAAATAACAAGTACACTTGTCGAAGTTTCATTACCCAACTATCATTTATTAACCTATGTTGATTTGTGTTTATTTGTATACATTTGATAGGGTTAGCCTAAGTTAACCATAAGGAAACTATATTGTCCTTTACAATCCTGTATAGGTGATTCTTCGAGATTTAAACAATATCTAATTGTAAAGAAAATATATGATATTTTTATTTAGTTAATTTCTAGATTGATTAAAGAAATTTGTAATGAAATAGCAATCAATTAATCTTTATTATAGAGTTGGAATTCATACTTAAATAATAACAATTAAATACAAAAGTGAAATAAATGAAATATGATAGTTCAATAGATTTAAACAATATCTAATTGTAAAGAAAATAAATGATATTTTTGTTTAGTTGATTTCTAGATTAATTAACTACAATAATCATAGAACAAGCTACAAGATAAGGTGGATTACAAATAACAGATAGAAAGGAGATAATAATAAATTGCTGCCAATCCATGATGATGAAATGGTGCCTCTAAGCATGGAAACATTTGAATAATATTTCAAAAATGCATATTAGGGTATCTGCCAAGTCATGGGAATTAATGTGCAACCAATGATTCCAAGACGAACATTAGTATTAGCTTCCCATATCTAGTACGCCCAACTAAATACACCTTATGGTTATGGAATATTCTTGGCTAGTCATATGCATGAAGGATTAGAAGGTGTGAATAGGGAAGAAACAAGTCTTTTAGATGGTATTCATTTCTATGCCACATTTATTTGCATCGGTTTTATAGTGATTGAGAGTAGAATTAGTTTCACAAGAGCTCCCAAATGAAACCATAAAGACTATGCAATGGTGGGATTCCCACCTCAATAGGCATGACCCTAAGGCCCATTACTATATTTTAAAACATCAATTTGTTACACATATTTTTAGAAAGATGGTATTTAAAAGGCCCAAGTTGTCATAATATTTTCTTGAGTTTTTTAGGCTTTTGTATTTTAAACAAAACCTAAAAGAGGGATACATTGGGAGATAGGTTCCTCCATGAAAATATTATATTATTAGAGCCTTAAAATCCATCATTATGTGACATAAACTACCAATTTGGGTGCCAACAAGGATTAACTTCTTAGAAGCTAGCATATGAATAATGACAACTATGAACATTTTAGAATACAAATGAGAAAAGGCATGTTGTCCCCTCATGCTATTTTTTTTAATTTTGTTATTTTGGGAAAGGAGAGTTATCATAGGTTTGGAGATATTAGATAAATATAATATGCAATTAGATAAATCTATACCCTACGACCTTGAGGTTTTTATCCATATGATGTGGAAACAAGTTGGAAGAGTTGGCTATGAGCCAAAACCATGAAGGGGAATCCCTCATTAGGAGTTGCAAGAGAAAAGTTGAGAAAGATATGAGGAGGCATAGGTGGGTAAAAAAAAAAAAATGGTAGAGGAAAGAAGGAAACAAAATGATCTACACTACAAGGGGCATATGTTGAAATTTAGTACCTAACTAAAATGATGAGGGTCATGCTAGAGAATGTTGACACTCTTGGCATAAGGCCACCTAAGATAAAACTAGAATGGTATGCTCTAACATCCCAATTGTACCCATGGGAGAATAATTAGTGAGACTTCAAGTTGGTACTTCCCAACTAGAACAATCAAAGGCTAAAGAACCCATTGTAGAAGGATCCTCTACCCAACCACCATAGATTAGACAAGTTGCAAGACAACATCATCAAATTTTGATCCCTTCACAACCTCTTTTCTATTATGATTAAACAAAAGGATAAGATGAGTTTGTTCCTCCTCATGATGCCATTTTGGATATTGTTAAGTACCCTAATCATTATTGGAGGATTGTAGCTACTACTCCCAAAGTTGTTACTTTGATAGGAGATTTTCATGGAGATGACATAGTAAATGATGTAAGGAGAAAAGCATGTGAGAAATTTATCTCTAATGACAACTTTCTCAAAATAGAGGAATTCAAAAAAAAAATTTAAATTATAACACATGCCAACAAGGACCTAGAAGTGATTAGAGAATATGCAAAAGATAATGGGAAATAAACTAGATACACGGGAGAGAGCGGTTCCCATTATTTTTTAGGGTTTTTTTTTTCACAGAAAGAAAAGAGGGAAAATAAAATGTTTTGGGGGGAGAGAGGAAAGAGCAAGGGGAGAGAGGAGAAGAAAGGAGGCACTAAGGAGAAAGACAGTGTGACTAGGGTTTTATCCTACACCTACCAATTTTTTTCCTGTAAGTTTTCTATAGCCTGTTCAACACATCTAATTTGTGCATTCACGCAATCAATGCATTCCATGAGATAATTTTTCTTTAAGAATTCTGTCAAGTAGTTCCCATGCCTCATCTGTGGATCCACATTTCACATTTATGTCTACAAGAGCATTTCCAAATCTAATATCTGACTAAAATTTGTCTTCCATTATACCTTGATGGATGTCCATACCCTGTTTCAAAGCCCCCATTTTAGCATAGGCACAGAAGACGTTGGGAAGGGGTCATGGAATCTAAATTTCAAACCTGTGGGTTAATGCTTAATTTACTATCACCCATAACCTCCATCAGAAAATTGTGTTAGATTTAGGGCAAACAACTGAGAGGGGGGTGAATCAGTTGTACAAAACTTTCTTCCAATTAAACACTTAAATCCACTTTGTAATTCAGTAGCATAATGATAAATCAATCATGGAAACATAATGCATTAAATCAGGAGCAGAAACACATTAACACACAAGACACAAAGATTTTGACGTGGAAAACCTGGTTAAGGGAAAAACCATGGGGTGATTAACCCAAGATTGTATTCTCTATTAGAAGAATAGAAAGAACAAAATGGCACATGCCAATTAGGGCTCACTGTCTGAGCACACTACTCACAAAAGGCCCACTACCTACAAAAGACACATTGTCTACAGAATAATAAGTATCACATACTTGAATTGGAGAATAGCATCTTCACCATGCTTGAATCAATTCCATTTAAGCCCAATACTTCTGCTCTACCTTTCGCTCTCCTCCTCACTACCACACTCTCATCTCTACAAGATTCATCTGAAATGACTTTACAATCCCTTATTTATACAAGACATCAACTTAGGAATAATCATCTAAGTTGGCAAACATCTAAAAGATCATATGTAGGATGTGTAACTCATGCGGTCGGCCAGACTTAGGAAGAACACCATCATCCGGAGGTAATTCTTCAATTATGAGTTCAAACTCCAATGCGGACCACCAACACAAATTGGACATGATCCAAAGATTGCCACAAGCTAGCTTGAATCACCAAGAACATCCACACTACATCTGCTTACTGAAATCTTTCTCTCCTTCATCCAGAACCTCAAGAACACAGTCTGTCATCATTGTCACAGTGGAATAGATGCTTGCGGACCACCAGATCATGAACCATTTGAGTTGTCACTCCACATGGACTTCCTAAACATTCTACCAAATCTATAGAATAGGATAATGCATTTCCAGATCTCACCGGACCTATCTATATCACTTTGTCACCTTTGAACACCTACCAAAACTAGTTTTACTTGAGCAGCCACAACTTCTTCAGATTAACATGCGGACCTCTAAAATCTTTACTAGATCATCTTAAGACACATATCTACAAACCCTTTGAACCGCATCCCTTATCCTCATCTTATCTTGGATCTTTAACTTATTGTCTTTACTATTCTTCTTTGTTCCTGATATGACTAATTTTCTCAATATCCTCAGCAAATAGTTCATCCAATCCTTATCATTAATGAAACAGGAATATGTTGACATCAATGACAACACCGGTTAGGCCTATACTTGTAGCAATCTCCCCCTTTGTCATTGATGGCAACATATGATGTGAAAAATTATTTTAACCATCAAGACAAGAACTTCTCCTTACTGTCACAACTCTCCCTATCAACAACAACCATTCACATGTCTTCTCTTCCTTTCCTGCTCCCCCTTTGATCAACAACCACTTGTTTTTCACATGTCTTCTCTCCCCCTTTGACATCAATGGAAAAGGGCACATACTTGCAATTCCACCACTTCAGAATCATACCAGCTGCTCCCCATCATCAATCTGGACCACAAGATATGATTGTGATATCCACTGGACTGATGCACATCAATGCATTTTAGTTCATCACCGGAGGGGTAATAACCCCTAACTTCTCCTTGAGATACTCAAAAGAGTCCTCTGGTAGAGGTTTAGTAAAGATATCTGCAATCTGATCCTTGGAAGGCACAAACTCCAATCTAACTTCATTCTTGTTCACTTGGTCTCTCAAAAAGTGAAACTTGATGGATATATGAATTATCATAGAAGATTGTGATAGGTTCCTCGTACTCCACTCTGATGTCTCTTAGTATCTGCTTCATCCATAAAACTTGAGTGCAACTACCTGCTGCTGCAATATATTCTACTTCAATTGTGGATAAAGATATTGCCTCTTATTTCTTGCTTAGCCAAGAAACCAATCTCTTCCCTAAGAAGAATGCTCCACCACTGGTACTCTTCTGGTCATCCACATCTCCTACCCAATCTGCATCTGTATATGGATGAAGAGAGAAATCATGATCTCTAGGATACCACAGACCATACTCAACTGTCCCTTTTAGATATCTAAAAATCCTCTTGATTGCCATGACATGAGATTCTCTAGGATCAGCTTGAAATCTAGCAACAAGACCAACAACATTTATAATATCAGGTCTAGTTTGAGTGAGATACAACAATCCTCCAATCATTGCCCTGTACTTTTTCTGATCAGCCTTAGGAGAGTCATCATCTTTGCTCAATTTACATCCGGTTACCATGGGAGTACTCATTGGTTTTGATTCTTCCTTCCCAAATTTCTTCAACAATTCTTTCACATATTTGGTCTAAGAAATGAAGATTCCTTTCTTAGTTTGAATGATTTGCAGACCCAAGAAGAAATTCATTTCCCCAAGCATGGACATCTCAAATTCACTTTTCATTTGATTTGCAAAAGTTTTGCACATACTATCTCTTCCTCCAAAAATGATATCATCAACAAACACTTCAACAATCAAGATGTTTCCATGATCAATTTTGAAATACAAATTACTGTCAGCAGTACCTTTGTTGAAACCAATCTTCAAAAGATGCTTATCCAATCTTTCATACCAGGCTCTTGGGGCTTGCTTCAGTCCATACAATGCTTTCTTCAACTTGCAGACCATATCACCATGATCAGACAACTGAAATCCATCTAGTTGCTCAATGTATACTTCTTCTTCCAAGTCACCATTCAGGAAGGCGAACTTGACATCCATCTAATATACTTTGAAATCTTTGAAGGCAGCAAAGGCAAGAAATAACCTGACTGCTTCAATTCTTGCCACTGGAGCAAAAGTTTCTTCAAAATCAACTCCTATTTGAGAGTAACCCTTGCAGACCAATCTGGCTTTATTTTTTATTACTTCACCAACTTCATTCAGTTTGTTCCTGAAGACCCATTTGTTTCCAATCACATTCTTGTTTCTAGGTCTCGGAACAAGATCCCAAGTGTGATTTTTCTCAATTTGCATCAGCTCTTCCTCCATTGCTTTAGTCCAGTTTTCATCATTGCAAGCTTCATTCACTGTCTTAGATTTAATCTTTGAAATTAGAAAATACTCTTGTGAATCTTGAGCACTCCTTCTTCTTATTTGTACACCTTTGCTTTTATCACCTATGGTCTGATCTTCAAAGTGGTTAAATCTTACATACCTAGGAACTTTAGGAGTTTCTTGCACTTCTGATTCTTGAAAAGGTTCATTCAAACTTATCTCTTCTTCCTGATTTACTGGATCAGTCTGGATCTGAATCTCAGAAGGGGCTTGGACTCCTTGGAACAAAACATCATTCTGATCATCTTCATCACATTCATAAAACCTTGAGGGTTTTTCAATCCCTTCATCAACCTTCACATTTGTACTTTCTATAATCTTCCTCAATCTCTTGTTATAACACCGGTATGCTTTGCTTTGAGTAGAATAACCCAAGAAAATTCCTTCATCAATTCTAGCAACAAATTTTCCTAGATCTTCATCTCTCTTAATGTAACATTTGCTACTAAAAACTCTGAAATACCTCATAGTGGGAGTGATACCAAACCAAAGTTCATAAGGAGTCTTACCGGTATCACTTCTGATTTAAAATTGATTAAGAGTGTAGATTGCAGTGCTCACTGCTTCTCTCCAATAGATCTAAGGATCATTTGCTTCCATCATCATGGTTCTGGATGCTTCTTGGATGGTTTGATTCTTTCTCTCCACTACTCAATTCTGCTGTGGAGTCCTAGGAGCAGACAACTGTCTTTTTATTCCATGTTTCTCACAGAATTCTATGAACTCACTGGATGTGAATTCACCACCTCTATCAGACCTCAGACATTTCAATTTCAATCTGGTTTCATTTTCTACCATAGCCTTGAATATTTTGAACTTCTCAAGAGCTTATGATTTCTCTTTCAAAAAAGTTACCCACATCATCCAGGAGTAGTCATCAATTAATAGCATGAAGTATCTATTACCTTGTACACTCCTGATTCTTGTCAGACCACATAAATCAGTATGAACTAAGTCCAATAATTCGGTAGAAGATTGTTTCTTGCTTTTGAATGAGACTCTGCTTTGTTTCCCCAACTGACATTCTTTGTACATACTATTTGTAGGTTTCACCAGTTTTAGAAGATCTCTTACAGCCTGAGTGTTGCTTATCTTGATGATATTATCAAAATTCACATGACACATCCTCCTATGCCATAACCAACTCTGATCAATTTGAACAAATAGACAACTTTTACTGGTACCAACTAAATGGAAGATATTACCTTTTGTTTGAGTATCGGATGCAATCTCTGTTCTGAAACTTTCAAAGATCTTGCATTTTCCATTCTTGAATTGGAGATCATAGCCTTTGTCCACCAACTGTCCAACATTGAGAAGATTGTGCTTCAATCCTCAAACATACAGTACATTACCGGTTTTGTTCCTTCCATCAAAAGAAATAGTTCCTCTACCTCTGATTCTACAAGCAGAATTATAACCAAACTTTACCACTCCTCCTTCATACCTTTCCAAATCTATGAACTTATTTTTGTCACCTATCATATGGTGAGAGCATCCACTGTCAATGACCCAATCAGCCTTTTCTTCAACTTGGGCAGCCAGATCTCTTTCTACAACTTTATGATTGACAGATTCATAGGGCATTGGATCTTCTTCCTTGATGGCAATAAACACCTAATCACTTCCAGATTTGTTTCCTGTCTCTTATTCATCATCTGTTACTCCTTCATTATCATCCTCTTCATGAACATAGTAACAATTCTTTTGGAACCTTGATCTATTAGGATTTGGTCTTGAAAATCTTTCCAGACACCTTGAGGAAAAATGATCAATCTTATTGTAGTTAAAACACTTAAAAGGCAATTTCCCTTCATACTTACTGGATCCTCTTGGTAGTCTTTTTGTAATAAGGGCTTCAAGTTGAGCAGTTTCTGCTTCTTCTTCTTCCAGGTCTTTTCTTGCTTTTTCATACCATGATAGTTTCCTTGAAGAGTTCTCTCCTGGATCAAACCTTTGTTTACCTTTCACAGAGGCACTGGCTTTGAATGCAAATTCAGTCTTGGGGGGTATCTCCAAACTCAGTCAATTCAAAAGCAACCAATTTACCAACCAATTGATCTCTTGTGACGCCTGAATGGGCTCTGGATTCTTCAATGGAAGCAACCTTGTATTTGTAAGAAGCAGGAAGGGATTTGAGAACTTTGTGTACAATCTCATCTTCATCCAAGACTCCACTAGCACAGCTAATGCCACAAACAAGCTCATTTACTCTTGGCATAAAAGTAGTGATATTTTCATCTTCTCTCATCTTCAGATTTTCAAATTTTCCTTTCAGACTCTGTAGCCTTGCACATTTAACATACTTATCTCCTTCATGTAGAAGTTCCAGTTTTTCCCAAATCTCAAAAGTAGTTTGTAGGTAAATAACATTTGTCAACTCTGAATCAGACAATGCACTTAGAAGAGCTTCTTTAGTCTACAGATTGTTTTCAGCATCTGTGATTTCATTTAGGGATTTCGGGCCATTTTGTGGAGGAGTATACTTCGTTGTAGCCATGGTCCAGTACTGCATTCCCATACATTGCAAGTGACATTGCATGTGACTTTTCCAAAGATTGAATTTGGTTCCATCAAACTTCAGACTATCCTTCTTGTAGGATGACATCTTGGATCTCCTCAAGTAGTTAAGCTCTTTTAGAGGAACTTAGCTCTGATACCAATTGTTAGATTTAGGGAAAACAACTGAGAGGGGAGGGGTGAATCAGTTGTACAAAACTTTCTTCCAATTAAACACTTAAATCCACTTTGTAATTTAGCAGCATAATGATAAATCAATCATGGAAACATAATGCATTAAATCAGGAGCAGAAACACATTAACACACAAGACACAAAGATTTTGATGTGGAAAACCTAGTAAGGGAAAAACCACTGGGTGATTAACCCAAGATTGTATTCTCTATTAGAAGAATAGAAAGAAAAAAATGGCACATGCCAATTAGGGCTCACTGCCTGAGCACACTGCTCATAAGAGGCCCACTGCCTACAAGAGACACACTATCTATAGAATAATAAGTATCACATACTTGAACTAGAGAATAGCATCTTCGCCATGCTTGAATCAGTTCCATTTAAGCCCAATACTTCTGCTCTACCTTTCGCTCTCCTCCTCGCTACCACACTCTCATCTCTACAAGATTCATCTGAAATGACTTTACAATTACTTATTTATACAAGACATCAACTTAGGAATAATAATCTAAGTCGAAAAACATCTACAAGATCATCTGCAGGATGTGTAACTCAGCCAGTCGGCCAGACTTAGGAAGAACACCATCATCCGGAGGTAATTCTTCAATTGAGAGCTCAAACTCCAATGTGGACCACCAACATGAACTAGACACAATCCAAAGACCACCACAAGCTAGCCTAAATCACCAAGAACATCCACACTACATCTGCTTACTGAAATCTTTCTCTCCTTCATCCAGAACCTCAAGAACACAGTCTGTCATCACTATCACAGTGGAATAGATGCTTGCGGACCACCAGAGCATGAACCATTTAGGTTGTCACTCCACATGGACTTCCTAAACATTCTACCAAATCTGTAGAATAGGATAATGTATTTTTGGATCTCACTGGACCTATCTGTATCACTTTGTCACCTCTGAACACCTGCCAGAACTAGTTTTACTTGAGCAGCCACAACTTCTTCAGATCAACATGCGAACCTCTGAAATCTTTATTGGATCATCTTAAGACACATATCTACAAACCCTTTTAATCACATCCTCTTATCCTCATCTTATCTTGGATCTTTACCTTATTGTCTTTACTGTTCTTCTTTGTTCCTGATATGACCAATTTTCTCAATATCCTCAACAAACAGTTCATCCAATCCTTATCATTAATGCAACAGGAGTATGTTGACATCAATGACAACACCGGTTAGGCCCATACTTGCAACAAATTATCCCCATCTAAAATGATAAAAATGGTTCTTATCTCTACACTGGCCATGGTTCCCCTGCATGGCTTAAATTTGATAGTCGAGCTTGCCTGTCAAGCAATTTTTTTTTATGAAAGCTACCTACTTAATGATGTCCTTCAAATACTATGACATGCCTCAGTGTTAAGTAAATCATATAAAAATTAAATATACAAATCTTCTTAATCCTATATAAATTTTTATTGTTTGTCCAAAATCTCTCCTTTCATATGATACAACCTTTTTAAGAACTTGATTGTATTTTATAGCAAAAATGCCTAAATACAGCTATACAACTATCGAATTTAACCCTTGTGATGTATTTTTGAATTGTTTTGTGTTGTACCCTTAACTTATTATTTTGGACATGACATAGGTATGGCTTTGAAGCTCCTATGTGTAAAATCCAAACTATGAACTTATGAATCACTTTCTAACTACTTTCCTAGGCATCTATTACATCATTATATACCATCTCCAGAACCAAAGATTCCTCTGCATGGCCAAGGAAGAACACAAAATCCAACGAAGAGTTGTAACATGTGTACACGGATAGGTCGGACCTAAATGCATAGAACACCTCCACAAATGAATGGAATGAAGTGTGGATCTTGGGGAACATTAGCTACGAACTAAACAACATTGAATGATGTGCAATTAGGCTTCACAAGTTGAGTAATGCTATGCAAGTCTTCTCCTTTAGCTGATTGTCTAAGGCTATTAGGATGGTCTACTCTGAGAAAATAGTCGATCTTCTGATAGCGATATCTTTCTGATAACTAATCCAAATGCTTTGAATTCTAGATATGATGTAGATGAATGAATCAAGATGCTAAGTCCAGCTTCACAAGATCTAAAATGCAACAGTAGTAGAATGCGGACTAAAATACAGAAACTTCTACTAACTGAACTACCTAAACTGAACTCAAAAATGAAAACAAACAAACTAAATTACAAATGTTTTTGGTTGATGCAAGATTGCTCTTGAACCAGGGATGCTCCTGCATCAGACATCTAGGGTTATTAAAAAAGTGAGTCCCTCACTTCGCTTGGGCTAGAGGAAAACTAAGTCGGTCCACTTCAGCCTATGAAATCGATGATGAATCTTCTTATGGTTTGCCTTTCCACTTCACAAGGTATTCTTTGTATTGTCTTCCTCTAGTGCTACATCTAATTCTGTTGTCCAAAATGTCTTCAATCTGCTCTGGTGCTTGTTGTGGTACCTGCTTCTTCAAGTCCTCTACCATGCTATCACTGAACTCTTCTTAATGATATTGCTATAGGTCTGCAATGTTGAAAATAGGTGATATGTCCAATGTCTTCGATAGCTCCACTTCATATGCATTTCCTAAATCAAATTTTAAGAGTCTCCTAAAAGATCCAAACTTCTTCATCTTCAACTTGTTATATGTCCCAACTGGAAATCTTCCTTTTCTCAAGTATACCATCACTTCAGCTCCCACTGCAAATTCCTTATATCTTCTCTTCTCATCTGCTTGCTTCTTATATTTGTTGTTCATATCTTCCAAATGCTTCTTAACCTGATTATGCACTATCTCCATGTGTCCTGCAAATTCTTCTACTTCTACACTCCTCTTTTCTGTCATACCCATGTCTCTCAATTCTATAACTCCTCTAGGGTTTACTTTGATAACAATCTCAAAATGTGTTCTTTTGGTACTCCTATTTATTGAATTATTGTATGCAAAATCTTCTTATGAAAGAATCAAGTCCCAACTTCTTGTCTTCGCTCCAACCAGACATCTCAACAATTTTCCTAAACTCCTATTCACTACCTCTATTTGTCCATCAGTCTGTGGATAAAATGTTGAACTAAACTTCAAATCTATCTTCATCTTCTTCCACAGTGTCTTCCAAAAATATCCAAAAAATCTAGTGTCTCTATCTGAAATTATGCTCTTAGGTAATCCATGCAATCTCACAATCTCCTTGAAAAATAGGTTAGCTACATGCACTACATCAGTTGTCTTCTTACAAGGTATGAAATGTGTCATCTTTGACAATCTATCTACCACTACAAATATAGAATCACGTCCTCTCTGTGTCTTAGGAAATCCCATTACAAAATCCATACTTATGTCTTCCCAAGGTCTCCTCGGTACTATCAAAGGTTTATACAATCCAATATTCTAACTACTCCCTTTTGCAACTTGACAAACTCTACAACTCTGCAAAAAATTCCTAACATCCTTATGCATCTAAGGCTAATAGTAGTTTTCACTCACCAAAGTCACTATTTTATCAATGCCAAAATGTCCTGCCAATCCTCCACTATGTTTCTCCTTGATCAAATTATCTTGCATTGAACTTCTAGGTATACACAACTGATTTCCTCTAAACAACATATCTTCTTGAATGAAATAGTCCAACAATTTACTCCTATCTATCACAACAGGTTCCTTACATGCCTTCCAAGGTTTTGCAAAATTAGTGTCTCCCTCATACATGTTCTTCAATTCATCAAATCCCAACACTTCAACTCTCATTTCTGTCAAAAAGTTTCTTCTCCTACTTAGTGCATCTACAACTTTGTTTGATTTTCCACTCCTATACTTCAATACAAATGTATAACTCTGCATGAACTCTACCCATCTCATATGTCTCTGATTCAACTTTCCTCGACTATTCAAATATTGCAAAGATTGATGATCTGTATACAACACAAACTCCTTAGGCAACAAATAATGTCTCCACTTCTTCAGGGCTTGAATTATAGCATAGAAATCTTCATCATAAACTAAATATCTTCTCCTCGCATCATTCAACTTTTCACTAAAATATGCTACAGGTCTACCTTCTTGACTTAGCACTGCTCTAATTACACTCCCACTTGCATCACAATCTACTTGAAATACCTTATTGAAATCCAGTAATGCTAAAATAGGTTGTTCTATCACCTTCTACTTCAACAACTCAAAACTTTTATCTGCTTCTAATGTCCACTTAAAGTCTTTCATGTCACCTCTCATTGTCTCTATCATAGGGTTACATATTGAACTAAACTATCTAATGAACTTTTGGTAGAAACTAGCAAATCCATGAAATGATCTGACTTCTCCAATGCTCCCCGGTTAGGCCATTCAACAATTGCTCTCACTTTCTCAGGGTCCATCTTCAATCCTTCAACAGAAATCACAAATCCCAAATATACCAATTCTTCCTTCATGAAACTAAACTTCTTGACATTGCTCAGCAATTTCTCTTCTCTCAACCTTTGTAATACTTGTCTAATATGCCACAAATGTTCCTCTTTTGTCTTACTAAAAATTAGAATATCATCCAAGTATACAATCACAAACTTACCCAAGAATTTCTTCAAGACTTCATTCATCAATCTCATGAAGTACTCAATGCATTTGTCAATCCAAAAGGCATCACCAACCACTCATACAATCCTTCATTTGTCTTAAAAGTAGTCTTCCATTCATCTCCTTCTCTGATTCTGATCTGATGGTATCCACTCTTCAAATCTATCTTTGTGAAATATTTTGCTCCACTCAAATAGTCCATGATATCATCCATCCTAGGTAAAGGAAATCTATACTTAAGTGTGATCTTGTTTTTTACTCTAGAGTCAGTACACATTCTCCATTCTCCATCCTTCTTAGGTGCTAACACTACAAGTACTACACAAGGGCTCAATCTTTCTCTAATCAAACCTTTCCTCAACAACTCTTGTATCTGTCTATTCAATTCTTCATTCTCTACCGGTGTCATTCTATGTGCTTCTTTATTAGGGAAACTAGCTCCTAGTATAAGATCCATGTGATGTCAAATACTCCTAATTAGTGGCAATGCTTCAGGTACATTATCTAATATGATGTCTTCATACTCTATCAGCAACTCTGTTATCTCCTCTAGTTGTGGTTCTTTAGTCTCCTTTTTCAATGTTTCAGGCTTCTTAGGAATCAAGGAATAACACATATTCTCATGTCTCAAACCATCTAAGAACTTCCTCCCATCTATGAAATAGATTCTAGCATTCCCACATACTTCACTCTTAGGATTGTCTTCCAAAGGAAACAAAGTAATTCTCTTCCCATTTGATGTTATAGTGTATGTATTCTTTCTCTCATCATGTATAGCTTTTCTATCATACTACCAAGGTCTACCCAACAAGATATGACATACATCCATAGGCATAATATCACACAAGACTTCATCATGATAAGATACAATATGAAAATTCACCAAACATTGTTCACTCACTAGTATCTTATGATCATCCTAAATCCATGCTATCAGATAGAGCTTAGGGTGTTTCAATCTTTCCAACTTCAACTTAGTTGCCATCTCCTCTGAAACTAGGTTACTAGAACTACCACTATCAATTACAACTTTACAACATTTACTGCTTGATTTGCATCTGGTTTGGAACAAACTCTTCCTCTGCTATGGTTCTTTAGTTGTCTTTACTTTAAATAGTGCTCTCCTCATCACAAGTGATTCTCCTTTCTCTGGTTTACCAACTAAACTAGGTGATCCAACAAGTTCTTCTTCAACATGGGCTACTCTTCCACTGTTCTATGTTCTCTTTCTTGTACTCCCTTGATTACATTCAAATGCTCTATGTCCTTCACCTCCACACTTAAAACAAGTGCCTATGAATATTCTCTTATCAAATCATCTTCCTTCTCTTTTGTATCCTTCATTGCGATATGCACTAGGGTTTCCTTTTCGGTAAATTTTTTTGTCATCTCTCCAGTAAGCATTATTATCTCTGTCATCCTTCTTGAATGTGTTCTCCTATCTGTTCTACTCTGAAAATGATCTCTCACCTCTAGGAAATGTTCTACCTCTATGAAATTTACCTCCTCTACCTCTCTGTCTCTGATCATGTCTCTGATTCAGCTTCTCTTCAACGTTTAGGGCAAACTAGTATGCTTCTTCCAGTGTTGTCATCCTCACCAAACTCAGTTCCTCTTGAATGTTCAATCTAAGTCCATTGATGTATCTAGCCACTTTCTCCTTGCTTGCTTCACTATGTCTTATCCTTATAATCATCTTATGAAATTCTTCAGTATAGTCCTTCACAGATTTCTTCTTTTGTCTCAGGTTCTGCAATCTTTTCAACAGCTCCAACTCATAGTTAGCAGGTACAAATTGATTCTTCAATTTTGTCACCATCCTATCCCATTTTGTAATCTTTTCTTTTCCTATTTTGTTTCTATCCATATAACAACATTTCCTTTCAACTTTGTCTTTGCAAATTTTACCTTCTTTAGATCTTCAACTTCTTCATACTCAAAGTATTCTTCCATGTCATTTATCCAGTCAATCAATTCTTCAAGGTTCAAATTACCAGTTTAATTCGGTACATCAACTCTAGGTCTCTTTCCAATCTTTGAAATAGCTCACAACATCTTGATTTGATCTGATTTTTCTTCTTCATCACCTCCTAGGGTTTCACCAATTTGTTCAATAGATTGAAATTCTTCTTCATCACTTTCAACATTAGGTCTAGGTATCAATCCTCTTCGCCTATCTTCTTCAATAGTATCCAATCAAATTCTCATTGTTTTCATCATTTCCATCATCTCATCCATTCTACCAGCCATTGTTCCAATAGTAGTGATTCTCCTCAGTGGCATTCTTCCTATGATCAAGTGTAAATTGCCTCAAATTCAATGATCGAGCTACAAGGTGACAACTGCCTCACAATCAACGATTAGTTTTGACACAAGTAACCTGTCTCAATTCAGTGATCTGTCCATAGCAAGATCTTACAAAATTCCCTCACCAACTTTGCTCAATTCGCTCCCAAATGAAAGTACTTGGTGAACTTGTCAATCCAAAAGTCATCACCAACCACTCATACAATCCTTCATTTGTCTTAAAAGCAGTCTTCCATTCATCTCCTTCTCTAATTCTGATCTGATGGTATCCACTCTTCAAATCTATCTTTGTGAAATATTTTGCTCCACTCAAACAGTCAATGATATCATCCATCCTAGGTAAAGGAAATCTATACTTAACTATGATCTTGTTTATTGCTCTAGAGTCAGTACACATTCTCCATTCTTCATCCTTCTTAGGTGCCAACATTGTAACTATTGCACGAGGGCTCAATCTTTCTCTGATCAAACCTTTCCTCAACAATTTTTGTATCTATCTATTCAATTCTTCATTCTCTATTAGTGTCATTCTATGTGCTTCTTTATTAGGTAAACTAGCTCCTAGTGTAAGATCCATGTGATGACTGATACTCCTAATTGGTGGCAATCCTTCAAGTACATTGTCTGATATGATGTCTTCATACTCTATCAGTAACTCTGTTATCTCCTCCATTTGTGGTTCTTCAGTCTCCTTCTTTAATGTTTTAGGCTTCTTAGGAATCAAAGCATAACACATATTCTCATGTCTCAAACCATTAAAGAACTTCCTCCCATCTACACAAAAAAATCTAGCATTCCCACATACTTCACTCTTAGGATTGTCTTCCAAAGGAATCAAAGTAATTCTCTTCCCATTTGATGTTATAGTGTATGTATTCTTTCTCCCATCATGTATAGCTTTTCTATCATACTGCCAAGGTCTACCCAACAAGATATGACATACATCCATAGGCATAATATCACACAAGACTTCATCATGATAAGATCCAATATGAAATTTCACCAAACATTGTTCTCTCACCAGTATCTTATGATCATCCTGAATCTATGCTATCTGATAGGGCTTAGGGTGTTTCAATCTTTCCAACTTCAACTTAGTCACCATCTCCTCTAAAACTAGGTTATCAGAACTACCACTATAAGTTTCAAATTTACAACATTTACCTTTTGATTTGCATCTGGTTCAGAACAAACTCTTCCTCTATGATGGTTCTTTAGTTGTCTCTGCTTGAAATAGTGCTCTCCTCATCACAAGTGATTCTCCTTTCTCTAGTTTACCAACTGAACTAAGTGATCCGATATTCAAATGATCCAAGTGATCCATTGTTCTATGTTCTCTTGCTTGTACTCCCTTGATTACATTCAAATGCTCTATGTCCTTCACCTCCACACTTAAAACAAGTGCCTCTAAATGTTCTCTTATCAAATCCTCTTCCTTCTCTTCTGTATCCTTCATTACGGTATGCACTGGGGTTTCCTTTTTGGTAAAAGTTTCTGTCATCTCTCCAATAAGCATTATTATCTCTGTCATCCTTCTTGAATGTGTTCTCCTTTCTGTTCTGCTCCACAAATGATCTCTCACCTCCAGGAAATGTTCTACCTCTCTAAAATTTACCTCCTCTGCCTCTCTTTCTCTGATCATGTGTCTTATTCAACTTCTCTTCAACTTTTAGGGAAAACTGGTATGCTTCTTCCAATGTTTTCATCCTCACCAAACTCAGTTCCTCTTGAATGTTCAATCTAAGTCCATTGATGTATCTAGCCACTTTCTCCTTGCTTGCTTCACTATGTCCTGTCCTTATAATCATCTTATGAAATTCTTTAGTATACTCCTTCATAGATTTATCCTTTTGTCTCAGGTTCTGCAATATTTTCAACAACTCCAACTCATAGTCAGCAGGTACAAATTGATTCTTCAATTTTGTCACCATCCTATCCCATTTTGTAATCTTTTCTTTTCCTCTTCTATTTTTATCCAACTGAACTTCTTTCCACCATATAGTAACATGTCCTTTCAAATTTCTCTTTGCAAATTTCACCTTCTCCAGATCTTCAACTTCTTCATACTCAAAGTATTCTTCCATGTCATTTATCCAGTCAATAAATTCTTCAAGGTTCAAATTACCAATGTAATTCAGTACCTCAACTCTAGGTCTCTTTGCAATCTTTGAAATATCTCACAACATTTTGACTTGATTTGATTCTTCTTTTTCATCACCTCCTAGGGTTTCACCAATTTGTTCAACAGATTGAAATTCTTCTTCATCATCACTTTCAACATTAGGTCTAGGTGTCAATCCTCTTCACCTATCTTCTTCAACAACATCCAATGAAATTCTCATTGTTTTCATCATTTCCATCATCTAATCCATTCTAACAGCCATTGTTCTAATAGCAAGGATTCTCCTCGGTGGCATTCTTCCTAGGATCAAGTGCAAACTGCCTCAAATTCGGTGATCGAGCTACAAGGTGGCAACTACCTCACAATCGGTGATTGGTTGCGACACAAGTAAGCTGCCTTAATTTAGCGATCTATCCATAGCAAGATCTTATGGAATTCCCTCGCCAACTTTGCTCAATTCACTCCCAAAGATTCAAACTTTCTCTTTGATACCACTTGGTCAGTCACGGTAGGAGGGTTCACAGAATGAAAGTCCAAGCTGTGCAGTAAGAGTAAACACAACATAAACAAATCAGAGATATGGAACAAATGAAGATTTAGTAATTTAGTATATCATAGAATTCAAATATAGATCATCTAGCAACATGCGGACTTACAATTAGGGCTCACATGCCTGATTACAAAATATCAGAATATGTACCAAGTATGGCTTTGAAGCTCCTAAGCGCAAAATCCAAACTATGAACTTATGAATCACTTTCTATCTACTTTCCTAGGCATCTATTACATCATTATATACCATCTCCAGAACTAAAGATTCCTCCACGTCATCCAAGGAAGAACACAAACTCCAATAAAGAGTTGTAACATGTGTACACGAATAGGTCAGACCCAAATGCATAGAACACCTCCGCAAATGAATGGAATGAATTGTGGATCTTGAGAAAGGTCAGCCATGAACCAAAAAACATTGAATGATGTGCAATTAGGCTCCACAAGCTAAGGAATGCTCTGCAAGTCTTCTCCTTTAGCTAATTGTCTGAGACTGTCAGGATGCTCTGCTCTGAGAAAATAGTTGATCTTCTGATAGTGATATCCTTCTGGTAACTGATCCAAATGCTCTAAAATTTGGATATGATGTAGATGAATGAATCAAGATGTTAAGTCTAGCTCCACAAGATCTAAAATGCAACTACAGGAAAATGTAGACCAAAATACAGAAACTGCTAATGACTAAACTACCTGAACTGAACTAGAAAATGAAAAGAAACAAACTAAACTGCAAACAAATGGAATTGCAAATATTTTTGGTTAATTTAAGATTTATCTTGAACTAGGGATGCTCTTGCATTAGACATCTAGGGTTATTGAAAAATTGAGTCCCTCACTTTACTCAGGCTAGAGGAAAACCAAGGCGGTCCACCTTAGCTTGAGAAATCCATGATGAATCTTCTTCCGGTTTGCCTTTCCACTTCACAAGGTATTCTTTGTATTGTCTTCCTCTGGTACTGCATCCAATTCTACTATCCAAAATGTCTTCAATCTACTCCAGCGCTTGTTGTGGTAACTGCTTCTTCAAGTCCTCTGTCATGTTGTTACTAAACTCTACTTCATGATACTGGTATAGGTCTGTAATGTTGAAAATAGGTGATATGTTGAATGTCTTCAGTAGCTCCATTTCATATGCACTTCCTGAATCAAATTTCTTGAGTATCGTACAAGGTCCAAACTTCTTCATCTTCAACTTGTTATATGTCCCAACTGGAAATCTTTCTTTTCTCAAGTATACCATCACTTTAGCTCCCATTGCAAATTCTTCTCATATCTGTCTTCTCTTCTCATCTACTTTCTCCTTATATTTGCTGTTCATATCTTCCAAATTCTTCTTAACCTGATTATGCACTATCTCCATGTGTCCTACAAATTCTTCTACTTCTACACTCCTCTTTTCTGTCATACCCATGTCTCTCAATTCTGTAACTCCTCTAGGGTTTACTCCGGTAACAATCTCAAAAGGTGTTCTTCTGGTACTCCTATTTAGTGAATTATTGTATGCAAACTCTTCTTGTGAAAGAATCAAGTCCCAACTTCCTATCTTCTCTCCAACCAAACATATCAACAAGTTTCCCAAACTCCTATTCAATACCTCTATCTATCCTTTAGTCTATGGATGAAATGCTAAGCTGAACTTCAAATCTTTCGTGATCTTCTTCCAAAGTGTCTTCCAAAAATATCCAAGAAATATGGTGTCTCTGTCTAAAATTATGCTCTTAGGTAATCCATGCAATCTCACAATCTCCTTAAAAAATAGGTTAGCTACATGCACTACATCTGTTGTCTTCTTACAAGGTATAAAATGTGTCATCTTTGAAAATCTATCTACCACTACAAATATAGAATCATGTCCTCTTTGTGTCTTAGGCAATCCCATTACAAAATCCATACTTATGTCTTCCCAAGGTCTCCCCGGTGCTATCAAAGGTTTATACAATCCAGTATTCTAACTACTCTCTTTTGTAACTTGACAAACTCTACAACTCCGCACAAACCTCTTAAGATCCTTATGTATCTAAGGATAATAGTAGTTTTCAGTCACCAAAGCTATTATTTTATCAATGCCAAAATGTCCTACCAATCCTCCACTGTGTTTCTCCTTGATCAAATTATCTCGCATTGAACTTCTAGGTATACACAACTGATTTCCTCTGAGCAACATATCTTCTTGAATGAAATAGTCCAACAATTTACTCCTATCTGTCACAACAGGTTCCTTACATGCTTTCCAAGGTTCTACAAAATTAGTGTCTCCCTCATACATGTTCTTCAATTCATCAAATCCCAACACTTCAACGCTCATTTTTTGTCAACAAGTTTCTTCTCCTACTCAATGCATCTGCAAATTTGTTTGATTTTCCACTCCTATGCTTCAATACAAATGTATAACTCTATATGAACTCTACCCATCTCATCTATCTCTGATTCAACTTTCCTTGACTATTCAAATATTACAAAGCTTGATGATTTGTGCACAACACAAACTTCTTAGTCAAAAAATAATGTCTCCACTTCTTCAAGGCTTGAATTATAGCATAGAACTCTTGATCATAAACTGAATATCTTCTCCTCACATCATTCAACGTTTCACTGAAATATGCTATAGGTCTACCTTCTTGACTTAGCACTACTCCAATTGCACTCCCACTTGCATCACAATCTACTTGAAAAACCTTATTGAAATTCGGTAATGCTAAAATAGGTTGCTCTGTCACCTTCTGCTTCAACAACTCAAAACTTTTATCTACTCCTAATGTCCACTTAAAGTCTTTCCTGTCACCTCTCATTGTCTCTGTCATAGGGTTACATATTAAACTAAAATTTCTAATGAACCTCTAGTAGAAACTAGCCAATCAATTAAATGATCTGACTTCTCCAATGCTCTTCGGTGTAGGCCATTCAAAAATTGCTCTCACTTTCTCAGGGTCCATCTTCAATCCTTTAGCAGAAATCACAAATCCCAAATATACCAATTCTTCCTTCATGAAACTACACTTCTTAATGGTGATCAGCATTTTTTCTTCTCTCAACCTTTGTAATACTTGTCTAATATGCCACAAATGTTCCTCTTTTGTCTTACTAAAAATCAAAATATCATCCAAGTATACAATCACAAACTTACCCAAGAATTTCTTCAAGACTTCATTCATCAATTTCATGAAAGTACTCAATGCATTTGTCAATACAAAAGACATCACCAACCACTCATACAATCCTTCATTTGTCTTAAAAGTAGTCTTCTATTCAGCTCCTTCTCTAATTCTGATCTGAAGGTATCCACTCTTCAAATCTATCTTTGTGAAATATTTTGCTCCACTCAAATAGTCCATGGTATCATCCATCCTAGGTAAAGGAAATCTATACTTAACTATGATCTTGTTTATTGCTCTAGAGTTAGTACACATTCTCCATTCTCTATCCTTCTTAGGTGTTATCACTACAAGTACTGCACAAGGGCTCAAGCTTTCTCTGATCAAACCTTTCCTCAACAATTCTTATATCTATCTATTCAATTCTTCATTCTCTATCAGTATCATTCTATGTGCTACTTTATTAGGCAAACTAGCTTCCAGTATAAGATCCATGTGATGACTGATACTCCTGATTGGTGGCAATCCTTTAGGTACATTATCTGATATGATGTCTTCATGCTCTTTCAGCAACTCTGTTATCTCCGTTGGTTGTGTTTCTTCAGTCTCCTTCTTCAATGTTTCAAGCTTCTTAGGAATCAAAGCATAACACATATTCTCATGTCTCAAATCATCCAAGAACTTCCTCCCATCTACCAAATAGATTCTAGCATTCCCACATACTTCACTGCTAGGATTGTCTTCTAAAGGAATCAATGTAATTCTCTTCCCATTTGATGTTATAGTGTATGTATTCTTTCTCCCATCATGTATAAATTTTCTATCATACTGTCAAGGTCTACCCAACAAGATATGACATACATCCATAGGCATAATATCACACAAGACTTTATCATGATAAGATCCAATATGAAATTTCACCAAACATTGTTCACTCACCAGTACCTTATGATCATCCTAAATCCATGCTATTTGATAGGGCTTAGGGTATTTCAATCTTTCCAACTTCAGCTTAGTCATCATCTCCTTTGGAACTAGGTTATTGGAACTATCACTATCAGTTACAACTTTACAACATCTACCTCCTGATTTGCATCTAGTTCAGAACAAACTCTTCCTCTGCAGTGGTTCTTCAGTTGTCACTACTTGAAATAGTTCTCTCCTCATCACAAGTGATTCTCCTTTCTCTGGTTTACCAACTGAACTAGGTGATCCAACAGATTCTTCTTCAACATAGGTTTCTCTTCCACTATTCTATGTTCTCTTGCTTGTACTCCATTGATTACATTCAAATGCTCTATGTCCTTCACTCCACACTTAAAAAAAGTGCCTCTAAATGTTCTCTTTTCACATCCTCTTCCTTCTCTTCTATATCCTTCATTCTGGTATGCACTAGGGTTTCCATCTGATAAAATATTTTGTCATCTCTTTGATAAGCATTATTATCTCTATCATCCTTCTTGAATGTGTTCTCCTATTTGTTCTGCTATTCAAATGGTTGTTCACCTCTAGTAAATGTTCTACCTCTCTAAAATTTACCTCCTCTACCTCTCTAGCTTTGATCATGTCTCTTATTAAGCTTCTCTTCAACTTTTAGGGAAAACGGGTATGCTTCTTCCAGTGTTGTCATCCTCACCAAACTCAGTTCCTCTTGAATGTTCAATCTAAGTCAATTGATGTATCTAGCCACTTTCTCTTTGCTTGCTTCACTATGTCATGTCCTTATAATCAACTTATGAAATTCTTCAGTATACTCCTTCACAGATTTCTCCTTTTGTCTCAGGTTTAGCAATCTTTTCAACAACTCCAACTCATAGTCAACAGGTACAAATTGATTCTTCAATTTTGTCATCATCCTATCTCATTTTGTAATCTTTTCTTTTCCTCTTCTATTTCTGTCCAACTAAACTTCTTTCCACCATATAGCAGCATGTCCTTTCAACTTTGTCTTTGCAAATTTCACCTTCTCCAAATCTTCAACTTCTTCATACTCAAAGTATTCTTCCCTGTCATTTATCCAATCAATCAACTCTTTAGGGTTCAAATTACCAATGTAATTCGGTACATCAACTCTAGGTATTTTCCCAATCTTTGAAATAGCTCACAACATCTTGACTTGATCTGATTCTTCTTCTTCATCACCTCCTAGGGTTTTGCCAATTTGTTCAACAAATTGAAATTCTTCTTCATCATCACTTTCAACATTAGGTCTAGGTGTCAATCCTCTTCACCTATCTTCTTCGACAGCATCCAATGAAATTCTCATTGTTTTCATCATTTCCATCATCTCATCCATTCTACCAACCATTGTTCCAATAGCAGGGATTCTCCTTGATGGCATTCTTCCTAGGATCAAATGAAAACTACCTCAAATTCTCCAATCGGTCTACAAGGTGACAACTGCCTCACAATCGGCAATCGGTTGCAACACAATTAACCTACCTCAATTTGGTGATCTATCCATAGCAAGATCTTATGGAATTCCCTCACCAACTTCGCTTAATTCACTCCCAAGTATTCAAACTTTCACTCTGATACCACTTGGTGCAGTCACAGTAGGAGGGTTCACAGAATGAACTGTCTAGACTATGCAGCAAGAGTAAACACAATGGAAACAACTCAAATATATGGAACATATGTAGATTCAGTCATTCATTATATCATAGAATTCAGATATAGATCAACCAGCAACATGTGAGCTTATAATTAGGGCTCACAGGGCTAATTACAGAATATCATAATATGTACCAGGTGTGGCTTTGAATCTCCTATAGGAAAACTCCAAACTATGAACTTATGAATATCTTTCTAACTACTTTCCTAGGCATCTATTACATCATTATATACCATCTCTAGAACCAAATATTCCTCCGCGTTGGCCAAGGAAGAACACAAACTCCAATGAAGAGTTGTAATGTGTGTACATGGATAGGTCAAACCTAAATGCATAGAACACCTCTGCAAATGAATGGAATGAAGTACGGATCTCAAGGAAGGTTGGCCACAAACCAAAAAATGTTGAATGATGTGCAATTAGGCTCCACAAGCTGAGGAATGCTCTGCAAGTCTTCTCCCTTAGCTGATTGTCTGAGACTGTCACGATGCTCTGCTCTAAGAAAATAGTTGATCTTCTGATAGCGATATCTTTCCAGTAACTGATCCAAATGCTCTAAAATCTAGATATGATGTAGGTGAATGAATCAAGATGTTAAGTCCAACTCCGTAATATTTGAAATGCAACTATGGTAGAATACGGACCAAAATACAGAAACTGCTATTGACTGAACTGCATGAACTGAACTAGAAAATGAAAAGAAACAAACTAAACTGCAAACAAACTGAATTGAAAATGTTTTTGGTTGAAGTAAGATTGCTCTTGCATCATACTTCCACTCAACCGTGAGACCTTCCTATAGATGATAATCAAACACAACCTGCTCTGATACTAATTGTTAAGAATAGCATGTAGAAGATATCAATTACATGCAAATAAAGATTAAACATGGGAATGAAAAATACACATAAATAAAATAGTGAGAGACAATTTTAACATGGTTCACCCAAACTTGGGGTACATCCACCAACAGAGAGTCTAATATTATTATCCAACAAACATAGAACCAATTACAACTTGCAATCTCTTGCAACTCTTTATACCACTGCAATATGCTATAATACAATATCAACGAAAACCCTAACCCTTAAGCCTTTTTGCCTTCTCCAGCAATTTTTATCAAGACTTATGTCAGTTACAAAAATAGGGTTTTTAATATAAAATAACTATCGATGCCTTTATGAAATTCTTTGGGGGGAAACTGCGTCGACAAATGTGAGGAAAATTTAACCTTCGAGTCTGATTGGGCTCCATATAACAACATGGATTATGATATGGATTATACATGATAATGGATGAAGAATTATGGGCTAAGGATTGGAAATAGATTAGGTGGATAGAATGGATTAGGGTTATGATGCAGGAGTAGCCAGGCTCACATACTATCCTGCATCAACCAAAAAAATGTTTGATTCAATTTTGGTTTTGGTTTTCATTTGTTCTTTCATTTGTGTTTTGTGATGTGTTGGTATTGTCACGACTGCTGGCGACTTTGTGATACATCTGTTTTTATGTCGATTGTGTTTCAGTTTTGATTTGTTGATGTGTTGTGTCGGTGACATTGTTCACTTGTCGTATGTTGTTGAAATGTTTCTAAGGCATCGTGATTGTGTCAACAAAATGTTGGTGGAACCAACATAGTTTAATATTTCTAGGAATTTGGTTGCGTACTCCATGTAGAACATCTCCATACTCTTTTGAGTAGCTTTCAAATTTGTTCATCTTTCGGATGTCATTTGAAACCATTTCATTACCATAAAAGAGGCAACACTTCATTTTGTTGTGATCACCAAACAAAGAAAAGAAAACTTGAGGCACCATTTATCCATGCAAACATCCAGCCATAGGATTGTTAGTATGCATTTGAACGACCAGAGATGGAGGTTGATGTTTATAAAAACATTGGCAACAAAGAATGATAGAAGATAGGGATTGATTTGGGGGACCAGCTGAAGAATTCAATGCTTTAAAAACTTTAGAAATATAACTTTATTATATCTGAGGCTCACATGGGGCCATTTCATATGTTGACATTCATATTCATTTGATATATTCATGCTCATATTCATTTCATGTATTGGTGCACCTATTCATGTTCCCTAAAGCAAGTCAATTGACCCATAGAGGTGTAGATTTGATTTCCATTTTTCAAACTTCAATGAAATGAGATGGAATCTGTTGCATATGCGTTGGTTTATGTGAAAAAACATAATCATTCAGTGATTTTTGTTGGCCAATATGAAAAAGGAAAATAAAAACATAAGGGAGGTTTTTTATATCTTTTGATCTGCTAGAGAGAATAATAAAATTAGTGTGCTGAGGGAGCAAGTCAATTGGACTGAAGGAGAAAATGACCTTCTAATATTGAATTGGACTCTCTGAATCATATAAAAAGAAAGGAAGATGTCTGGTCTGGGGTTCGATCAGCCAGAAACAAGAGGAAAATATAGAGGACTAAAAATAGGGCAAAGGAGGTTTGATTTGGAGAATGAGAATTGAATTTCTAGCTATTGGGAAACAATATAGGTAATAGATGAATTATATGCTAAGAAGTAGAGGAGGCATAATGAGTAATGTAGTGAATTGAAATTGTGTTGTGATCACAATTTGAATAAGAATCTAAACATTTTCTCTTCATTTTTGTGAACACATCTGGTGTTGAAATTAATTATTTAATGTTGAATAAAATAATGGACAAATTGTTTATTATGTGTGTGTTGCTAGGATTGATAGTCTGGTAAGACTCCCATCCTAAGATTGCATGATATGGTATCAGAGCCTGGTAGAGTGTTGTGTCAGAGAAAAATCCTAGAAGATTGTTGTGGGTGTGTGAGAGAACAGTGAAACTTGCAATTGCGGAGGGTTATAAAAATCATACAAAGAGGAAGTGGTGGATGAAGAGGACCATGAATGGTAAACCAAGAGGTCTTTAGGGAAATGATAAGAGGCATGGAGGATAGAATAGGAGCAAGGTTGGAAGCCATAGAATTGACACAGCGAAGAGGTATTCCAGTGGTGGATGTCAGCGATGAGGAGGCTGAAGAAGTAGTATCTGAATTTGATGCAGAAAATGATAATAGAGATGAAGTGAAAATTAGGTTTTTGAAAGCAATGGTGATGCTTTATAGCAAGCCTAGATTAGACCCCCCAAGTTTCAATGGTACTTTGAATCTGAAAGAGATATTGGATTGGATATCTGAAATGGAGAAATACTTCAACATAGAGTCAATTGAGGATCCAAAAAGAGTGAAATATGTTGGTTCAAAGTTGAAGGGACACGCTTCCAAGTGGTGGGAGCATGTGCAGCTTGAAAGAAGGTGAAAAGGTAAGGAGAAAATCAAGACATGAGAGAGAATGGTGATGAAGCTGAAAACAAAATGTTTGCTAGCAGATTACCAGCTGAATTTATTCAAGAGGCTACAAAATTTGAAGCAAAGAGAGAAGAATGTACAAGAGTATATCGAGAAGTTTTATCGGTTGAACATCCAGGTTGGACATGTGGATGATGACATGGAAAAAGTTTCAAGGTATGTAAATGGAGGGAAGTTTGGGATGATGATAAATGCCTACAGTTCTAATGGTTTGTGGTTTGGTGGTCCACAAGCTATCTTTCTTTTATGACAATGAAGATAGTGAAGTTCAAGTGTTCTGGTGAGAAAATTCCTATGGATAAAGTGGTTAAGGTTCATGCAGTTGCTTTTGATGATTATAGTGTGCTTTTGGATGTCTCCTAATCATGTTCCTATCTAGACTTTGGTCCATGTTAAGAAATTGAGATGGTGTGTGAAGATTGTTCCCAAATAATATAGTGTGTAACCAGTCTTGGCTGACCTGATTGATCCCAGTGATTGCGGAGATCTCTGGAAGATTATGGAAGCATGTTGTGGTGTGGAAGATTATTTTTGAGTCCCAGCTAAGGCATGGTGTGATCCACATTTCATTCCCTTTTCATGATGTTGCAACAGGTCAGGACCTGTTTTGTAAATGTTTGTAATACCAACCTTAGAGATTGCTCCAATGGTTGATGATTGTGATGCTGACCTTGATGATCATTCCAAGGTTGATGTAGTATATAAATACTTGTAGTTGAGTCATGGAAAAGGTGTCCTTGAGTGAAAATGAAAAGATATTAAGAAAGGTCGAAAAGGCAGAGCAGAGAAGAGGTAGAAGAAAGAAGAGGAAGAGCATAGCAGAGTAGAACAAGAGCAGAGTAGGGGAATTATTGTACTTCATAGAAAGGTGTTGATCATGGTAGTGAGTTTGGCAATAAGCCACCAGTACGGTTTAACAGCCCTTATTGTAATCTTGCTAGGTTTAGGGTTAAGGCAGTGAGCCTGCTAGACCTAGTTGTTCTTCATGGCAGTAAGCCAGTATGTTTAGGCCCGTGGAGTGACCAAGCCTGAACATCATTATTTTAAGATTGCAATATATATTGAGAGTTAATCCTCTCCATGGTTTTTCCCCACCTTGGGGTTTTCCACGTAAATCTGGTGTCTCTTGTGTTTGATGTTGTATCTGTGGTTAAGTTTCTGATTTCATGCACTCATTGTTAAACTATAATAATTGTGGATAAGTGATGAATGTTTTAATTGCAGAAAGTGTTTAAGTTTTTGTGACAACTGATTCACCCCCCCTCTCAGTTATCCGATGCATATCAATAGGAGTGTCATGCCCACATTTTTCAACAAAGCCCGATCATCTGTTCTCTTTCACGTTTTCTAAAATTTAATATTAATTTCTCCTCCTTCTAATTTTAGCATTTTCAACAAAGCCTGTTCATTTGTTCTCCTTTTCGTTTCTCTGAAATTTAATTTAATCTGCTCTCTTTGACATTTTTTTTATCAATCAGAGTTATCACTGCATCCTTCTCATTATTCCTAATTTCTTGGTAGATCAGATCTCTATCAATCAGAGTTATCTCTGCATTCTTCTCTTTTTTCCTAATTTCTTGGTAGATTAGATCACTTAAACAGGACTTACTAACTTCGTCAGAAGTCCACTAGGTTTCCGCTCAAGGTTAATTTCAACGTTTGAATTAATTTTGATAATTAATTTGCCCCTAATCAGGATTAACGGAAAGTTAAATCTTACTTCGTTCTCTTAGCCTATTTCAGAAATGCCACACATTTTCTCCTCTTTGTTTTTGCTTTTATCTTTCTTTCTCTTTTTCTCTCATTTTTCTCAATTGGACATTTTCTAAATCTACAGGTCGAGTTTATAGTGGCCACATATGAAATGCATACAATGGCTTAATTGCATTTATAAAGATACGCATATCTATATAAATGCAAATAAGCATATATATTTACGTATATAGTTATATATATATGCTTATTTGCATTTATATTTCTAAATTTCATTTTATTAAAAATATAAGAATATTTTTCTTTTTATTTTCTTGGTATTTTAATTGTGAAAAATTGTTAAAAACCCCATAATACAATTTCCCTACGTTACAATTAATATATATATATATATATATATATATATATATATATATATATATATATATATATATATATATATATATATATATATATATATATATATATATATATATATATATATATATATTCTTTCATATCAATTAATTGCTATATAGATTTTTTTTTTTGTCAAATGAACCCCTATTATATTTTTCTTTTTAAAATAAATTGGCTTCCCTTTTCTCAAAATTATAATAATTAATATATATATGTATATATATATATATATATATATATATATATATTAGTTTTCTTTTGAATTTCAAGTTAGGTTTTCTTTGTAAGACCCATACATTTTATTTTATTTTAAATAGGGCTGAAGCCCTAAAATCTATATGCTTTGGCTCATTGGCTGAGCCCTAACTCTTTTTTTTTTTTTATTGGTATTACAGGGTTCAATAGAGGCAAGGGCGGCGGCGGCGGAAATGGAAGCCACAGTGGAGGTGGCGCTGAGTAATGGAGCCGCGAGTAGAGGGGAGTAGGGGTGCCACAGGGAGCAATAGATGGGAGGCCGTGCAGTGGTCACGGGCGGTGGCGGCGGAGTTTGTGGCGAAGGGCGGGAGGTTTGGCGGAAGCATGGAGCGGAGGTTTGATGGCCAGGGTGAGGTGTTACGCGAGGGAGAGGTGTGTGTGGAAGCCCAACAGTGGAGACGCAAGGGCCGCGAGGGTTAACTGTCTATGGGGGGTTTAGGGATGGCGGGGGTGTGGGGTGGGGGCTCTGCCCCCTCCCCACACCCTTTGTATTATTAGTGGTGGGGGTTCGATCCCCCACCAGTCTTTGTAATTTTTCTTTTAAAAAAATTCGTTCCTCCTAAATTTTCCATAAAAAAATACAGTCCCTCCAAATTAGCAACAAAAATGTTTATTTTAGTTCTAGTTTATTCAATGTAAAAATTATATATATATATATATATATATATATATATTCACGGTTCTGCTCCAAAACATAGTCATTTATTTAAGAGATAATTACAGTAAAATGAAATACATTTATTTATATATATAAATATATATATATATGTATATATATATATATATATAAATATATATATTTATATGTATATATATATATTCATATAAATTTTATATGTATATATATATACATATAAAATATATATATATATATTCATATAAATTTTATATAAGTATAAAATGAATTTACAAGTGTATTTTACAACAATTATAAACTCAGTCTTCAAATATTAAAAAAAAACATATAAGCAATTTCATTTTAATAAAGGAAAATACAAAGATTAATATATTTTTACATTATTTTATCTATGCAAAACATTTCTTCATTTTCCTTATAAATATTCCAAAATCTCCTATAAAGCAAGGAGTTCATTTAAAATTATTTTTCTCATAAGATTTATATTTACACATTTTTGAAGGGAAGGCTTTAAATTATATTTGTAAGTAATTAAAAGAAAAATTCTGATGCATGCTACTTACAACTTTTATTTTGTCACAACAACAATTTCATGACTTATCAAAATTAATATTTCCATTAAGTCATACAAAGAATTAAATATATAACAAACTTCCTTCATTTCATCATTTTTGATTTATATACAAGTGAACTAAAATTTCTAACTTTCATTTTATAAATGGTAAAATTTACTTAATCAACTAAAACTATCAATACAATGGAAGAGAATTTCTCTCAACTAAAGAAGACAAATATTACAACAAGAGAGAGAGAAGTTCTCCTCTTAAAATCAATAAGAATGTAATCATTAATAAGACCAAGCTCTTCTATAGAGCCTTAAGAGTAAAGGAAAATAAAATATTTTCCCCAAACAAGAAAACTTCTTCAACTTCACATTTTGCTCCAAGAAACCTACATGACACACAAGGGAAGAAAACACCACACATTATGCTTTCCTCCCTACCATAGACCAGCAAGAGGGTCACCCCCGAGCTAGGGAGATCATCCACACACCAAAAGGGACCTCAAATCCACATCACAACAAGGCAAAACAACATCCCCAAAACACAAAACACACCCATGGATATTTACACAAACACAAACTCAACCAAAGTGAGTCAAAAAGGGGTAGGAGAGTGGACACACTCAACTCTAGAGTGCCACCCTTCAAAATATTTCAACACAAATTTCTCATGGCCTCAATCCAACTTGATAATAATATTTCCAAAGGAGTTCATATTTTGGCTCTCAAGCCATATAACAAATTACTCAAAGTCACACAAATGCCCTCAAGGCTTTCAACATCCCAAAACAAGGAATGAACTCAAGGAGGATCACTCATCGCCTACCCCACACTTGATGAGTATTTCTCCCAAATGGAAGAAGCTCTTTCAACACCCTACCAAACATTCCTACATTAATAAAATATAACACAAGCAAAACACATCTCACACATTCATCATGCAACAAATTTAAAATACAAGGGGAAGGCCTTAGCCTTAAAAACCAACCTTTAAAGCCCTAATAATGGATGAAGTTGATGTAAAGCTCCTCTAAATTCTCCTCCAACCTAAGCCACCAAACTCCCTCTATCCTTTTTCTCCCAAAAACAATTTTCAATAAACAAAATTCTCAAAAATTCAACAACCTTTTTCCCTATCCCAAGTGGGATTTAAATAACTCAATCCATGAGCTTAGAGGAATGGGGAGGTGACACCTGTCACCTCTTCACTCTTCCTCCCAACTACTATTGTGTTCCAAGGGATGGGTGTTGACACATGTCACTCACCCATCCCCAAAGTCTTCCTTACCCCTTACCACATGCCCTCTCTCCAACACATGGGAGAGAAAAGGGGAGTTAAAGAGGGGAAGGGTGACACATGTCTCCCCTTCCTTCCCTCTCATGAAGGACCACACAACTCCATGGGGACTCTCACCAATTGTGAGGGAGACTTGAAGTCAAGTCCTCCACAACTGGTGGATCTTGGAGTCATCTCTAGCCTTGGGAATTGAAAAGGGATGGGCTTGAGTGTTGGTACCACTCATCCTAGCCCTCCCATGCCTCCAAATTCATCACTTAACTTCAGTGTGAAGTTAATGTGACCATACGGAGGTTTACCAAAGGTTACCCAAGTCAAAAGGGACCCTAGACCCATGGGGTATAACTCAGGGTCAACTTTAACCTGGTCAGGACACCCAAGGTCAAGTTAAAACACAAGAAATGGGTCTCAAAAATTTAAAATTTAAAAAATGAAATTCAAAAACAATTCTTACAACACAAATCATAATTCAATTTAAAAGAGGGTAGACCTAACCCATTCAACCTCATGCAAATTAACATTACAACATTACATCATACACAGAATTGATCTCGGTTCCTCGTGGAACCAGATCGGCTTCACAAGGGATTACAACATAAGGTGTGGGATAATCTCTAGTATCTGTGGTTTGTTAGCAAAACCTGTGCACTCAATTGCAAAGTTAATTCCACATATAAATATCATAGCCGAAGCAATTCAAAACATGCATTCCCATGAAATACCACAAGTTCTCATAAGCATAAAGGAAATCACATTACAATTTTCTCTCTAACATCACCCAATTAGTTTTTCTAGTAATGTAAACATTAATCCAGCATCACCTAATTAGTTTTCCTATAATATAAACATCTATTTAACATCACCCAATTAGTTTTCCTATAAAATAAACATAATAAGGTCTAAAAGTTTAGGAATCTGGGATCAACAGTCCCACAAATATAAAAGTATCAGCAACAGTAAGATAAATAGTCACATGAACAGAATGAAAAATGTAGGCCTCACAAGGAGGACCACAACACATCTTAGCTTGGACCTAAATTCATCCAAGCACACCACTTCATGCTTTCACAATCACTAAAGCAACTCTGCAATTAGTGTAAACACCCAAGGTCATCCAAACCTATGTTAACACCATAAAAAATTATGTACGCACTTCCTCAAACCCAAAGATGACTCACAGACCACACACCATTCTTGAGAGCAATCTAGAATACCCCACAAACATCCTAAAAACCAACAAATTCCTTCACAACAACTTTCACCTGCCATACAACCTCAACCTGTTTACCCAGCATACTCAAATGTCTCTTTCATATATTACAACTCAAGAAATCATCTTCTGGAGCACCAAACCACGAACAAATTTGACTGAAAATAGATATTAACCTTATAAGCACACTTCCAAAACTACAAGACCTGAAACCACTTTGTGGAGAAATGCAGAGCAAAAACATTTCTCCTAGACACCTCTGCAATACATAGTTCACACAGTGGTGAACACATATTCCTCTGTACATCAATCTAGAAAATCAAATTATGAATAAAGCACCTCTAAACACCTATAAACAACATATCCAAACCACATAAATAGATCTTCAATATAAGGGAAATGCAGAGCAAAACTAGAACACAAAATAGCACTGTCACACACTATTTTCTCATTTTATTCAAATTTTCTCAAAACCACTTGGAAACCTAGCACCAAAAGCATATTAGAAACATCTTCAGTACCTCCTCATTATCAGAGATAGCAACCACTCAACACCAACTGCTCATACTCTTGCAACATCTCTCACTCATACAGTTAACACCAATGACAACAAAAGATTGTTGACATCAATGACAACACCGATTGCACATACTTGCAACAACCTCCCCCTTTATCATTGATGGAAATGCATAACATGGAAAACCATCAACATAACAACATCCTCAATACTATGCTTCATACCAACTCTTTTCCTTTCTCTTTCTCTCCCCCTTAGCTTGCTACTCTCTTCTTGACAACTAACTCTTTCCTTTTTCAAGTTGCTCTCTCTCCCCCTTTGACATCAATGGAAAAGGGAAACACATATCTCTTTCATTCTCACCTTTAAACAACTACTCAAACTTGTACTTGCTCACTATTTCTTTTCAACATCTTTTCTTTTACAACTCTTCATACTCTTGCAACATCTCTCACTCATACAGTTGACACCAATGACAACACCGACTGCACATTCTTGCAACAATATTGAGCTTTGATCATTTGTTGAGCACTTCGCATTCATATTGAGCATTCATCCATCATTCATTCATTGCTATCCAAGGTTATACTATTGAAGAATAGAGCAATCCACATATCAAATACTACAAATATTTCAAGAGCATAGCTAGGTGGATCTCGTGGGTGCATCCACTTTTGCTCTAGATCAAGTGTGTAGAGTTGCATTAAGGTAAAGAAGGTATAATTTGTATTTTTTGTGTTATATTTCAATTGTCTATCTTTCATGTGATTTTTCTCATCTACACCAGGCACCCAAGTTTGTGGAGATTATTCTTGGGATGACTATTAATTGGTGGTTGTGATATGATGTAAGGAATCTATTATTATTAGTTAGCTATGACAAGGTGGGCGTCCAAGATAGTATGCCCATTATCGGTGATTTATGCAAGTTGTAAGAATAATTATTATTAACTAAAATTATCCTAGTGGTGGGATTCCCTATGTGGGGCATTGGATTTCTTCTATGTTTGGTGTCTCACCTCATGTATTCCCCAATAGCATGTATTTTCTATAAATTGAGAGCTTGAGAAGGCAGAAGACATAATGTTTTTTCACAACTACATAGAATTTATTAGAGTGGATGCAATAAGATTGAAGGAAGTGATTGTATTGTAATCTTTTTCAAAAATAATATAGATTTGGTATTTTTCATGGTGGATTTTTTTACCCAAAAGAGTTTTCTCCATGTAAACACTGTGTTGCACGAGATTCTTGTGTGTTTGTTGATTTCCTTGTCATTGGTTTTACATGCTTTAATCTCCATTTGGCATTTTATGGATTAAATATCAGATTTCTATATTGTAGTGGTTTGCCTTCATTTCTAACATTTAGTATTAGGGCTTGGCTAGCTTTGCTTCATGAGTGGAAAAGTGAAGATTTTTTGTTTTATAGTAGGAGTTTTGGTTAAATTTGTTTTGCAAATTTGTGTGTGTGAAAGTCTTGGTTGCATCTACATCTTAGTTGGATATTGAGAAGTTCAATGGAGCTAACTACGAGTTGTGGAAGTTGAAGATTGAGGATCTCCCTGAAGAGAGGGATCAATGGTTGGTTGCAACAAAGGAAAAAAAACTAGACAAAATAGATCAAGATGAGTGGGGTAAGATGGATAAAAACATAGGGGATGATCTAGCTTTGTCTTGTAAATTCAGTTTTGTTCAATATAGTTGAAGAATCCATTGTAAATTCTCTATGGAAATGTTTGAGTGAGATTTGCCAAGCCAAGAGTCTAGTAAATAAATTATATTTGAAAAAAAAAAATTCTCTGAAAATGAAGGAAGGTGATTTGATTGCTAAGAATTTAGATACTTTTAATTTTATTTTGAGTCAATTAGCCTTTGTTGATGTTAAGATTGAGGAAAAAGATAAATGCATTATGCTTCTTTGTTCTTTGTCTAAGTCATGGGAGAATTTCATTCTTGCTATTAGTGCTAATCTTGTAGATCCCAATATGGATGCTCTTGTTGCAACATTGTTGTCACAAGAAATGAGAAAGAAATATATGGATAGCTCAACATATCCTCTTAATGTTAGGGTAAGGTTCAAGGAAAGAGGTCGATTTAAATAAGAATAGAAGGGGCCTAAAGACAGGTCTAGGGATAGATCTAAAACTCCTAGTAAAAAGAATAGAGTGAAGTGTTGGAATTATGGAAAGAGGGGACATGTTAAAAAGGAATGTAGAAACAAGAAAGTCCATAGAATTAGGTGATGAAATATTTCTTTCTTCATGTAATATTATTTTTAATGAACAATGGCTGGTTAACTCAGGATGCTCATATCACATGACTCCTCATAAGGAGTGATTTTCCATATATGAAGAATATGATGGATGTGAAGTCTACCTTGGAGACAATAATTCATATCCAATAGTTGGACATGGCAAGGTACATTTGTATTTTAATGATGCGAAGATAAAAACCCTTCCTGGTGTTTTACATATTCCTAGATTAGTGAGAAATTTAATTTCTATATCTAAGTTGAATGATTTGGGAACGCATGTAATATTTGATAAGCATGGTTGTGGATTGGTAAGAGGGAGCTTGGTGGTAGCAAGAGGGACAAGATTGGGAACTTTGTTTAGGCTAAATGCCACTACTTTATGTAAATCCACCTATGTGACTAAAAAATCTAAAAATACATGTATGTTGTGACACCATAGATTGGGCCACATAAATGAAAAAGGTTTAAAAACCATTATGAATAAAAAGTTACTTGATGATTTTTCCTATTCTGATAAGAATTTTGATTTTTGTGAGAATTGTGTGTTTGGGAAACAAAATAGAGCATCATTTCCTTTAGGAAGTAATAAAATAAAGAGTAAATTAGAAATTATTCATATGGATGTGTTTTGTCATGTGGATATTGATTTTATTGGATAATCTCAGTATTTTGTGTCCCTCCTTGATGATGTATCAAGATTTACTTGGATTTATTTTATAGACATAAATCTAAGGTTTTCATTGAGTTTAAGGAATTTAAAGTCTTAGTAGAGAATCAATTAGAACATAAGATAAAGGTTTTGAAATTTAATAATAGAGGGGAATAGTTTTCTAAGGAATTTGATGAGTTTTGCAAGCATGACAGCATCATAAGGCAAAACACTACTCCTTACACACCTCAACAAAATGTGGTTGTAGAAAGGATGAACCGAACTATAATTTAAAGAGTTATGCTAAGTGGCTCACAGTTGGACATATGATTTTGGGAAGAATATGTGAGTAATGTTGTTTACTTGATTAATAGATCTCCTTGCAATTCTCTTGATTTGATACCTTATGAAGTGTTGATAATTAAGAAACCTTCTATTTCACATTTAAGGGTTTTTGGTTGTGAGGCTTTTGTTCATATTCCTAAAGAAAAGCATTCTAGGTTGAATCCAAAAGCATAGAAATGCATCTTCCTTAGATATGGTGAGCATTTTAAAGGTTATAAGCTTTGGAATCATCTAAACAAGAAAGTTGTCTATTCTAGAGAAGTGATTTTCAAGGAACTTATAGCTATTATTTATCCTGAACAGGAAAAATATAAAGAAGGGAAAAAGATAGTGCATTTTGAAATTAAGTAAGAAGATGCACATAAGGAAGAACAAAATGATTGATTTGAGGATGGAGAAGAAGAAAAGGGTTCAAGTGGTCCAGTTCTGAGCAGGATGACTCTAAGATTACAAGAGAGGTTAAGCATGTAGAAGAACAAGAGGAAGAATCCCTTACTCCACCCTTAAGAAGATCCACAAGACAATGAAATCCAAATGATAGGTATAGCCCACCAAATTTTTGTTGTGTATTTTCTTTCTTAAGTACTAACGATGAACCTAGATCCTAAAGGGAAGCTATTCTTGTAGATGATAGTGAGTTTTTGTGGCAAGCTATGTAAGATGAGATGATGGCTTTAGACTCTTGTGACACTTGGGATCTTATTTATTTTCACAAAGGAAGGAAGGCCATTGGATGTAAGTGGGTCTACAAGAAGAAATTTTGAGCAAATGGTTCATTGGAAAAGTACAAGGCTCTAGACTGGTATCCAAGTGCTACTCTCAGAGAGAGGGAGTTGATTTCAGTGAAATATTATCTCTTGTGCTAAATTATCTTCTATTAGACTTGTTTTAAAAATAGCTCTTACTTATGATTTTGAAATTGAGCAAAAGGATGTTAAGACTACATTTTTGCATGGAGATCTAGAAGAGAAAATTTATATGTAAAAACCTAAAAGGTTTTAAAGTAAAAGGGATTGTAGATTAAAACAACCTATTTATGGTTTAAAACAACCACCTTGGATGTGGTATCAAAAATTTGATTCTTTTATGCTGAAATTGGGTTTTGAAAGAAGTGAAGAGGATCACTGAGTTTACATTATATGTATTGATGATCACATACTAATTGTTTCCTTGTATGTGGATGGCATATTGTTTTTTAGTAACACCAAGGGTATGATTAGTGAGCTGAAAGATTAACTTTTAGGTGCATTTGAGATGAAGGATCTAGGGGTAGTAAGGTACATATTGGGTATGGAAATCAAGAGAGATTGAGGAAACAAAAAGATTTGGTTGTCACAAAGTAAATATGTGAACTCTATTTTGCAAATATTTAATATTAGGACTATAATCTAGTTACAATTCCTTTACTAGTTGGCACTAAGCTTACATTAGATATGTGTCCCAAGTGTGAAGATGATTTTTAGGGTATGTCTAACATGCCATATACTAGTGTAGTAGGAAGTTTAATATATTCAATGGTCTACACTACATCAGATATTGCCCAATTAGTGGGAGTATTGAGAAGGTTTATGTCTAAGCTTGGTAGAGGGCATTGGAATTGTGTGAAGAGGATGTTAAGATATTTGCACAGTACTTCTAATTATTGTTTGGTTTATTATGGTACTAACAGTGAGGATATGACATTGGACATTAGGTTTTTATTGATGTAGATTGGGTAGGTGACTTGGATAGTTGAAGGTCCACTAGTGGGTACATATTTACTTTATTTGGAGGAGTTGTGAGTTGGATGAGTAAGAGGAAAGCAACAATTGATTTACCACCATCAAAGCAGTGTATATGGTTGGTACCCATGTCTCGAAAGAGGCATTATGGTTATAAAGATTGTGTACAGGTATTGGTTTTGATTGTAGGACAATTTAGATTATTTGTGATAGTCAAAGTGCAATCTGTTTAGCAAAGAATCCTATGTATCATTCTTGGGCTAAGCATGTGGATGTTTAGTAGCACTTTGTTTAGGAAATGGTTGCAAATAAATAGATTGAGTTGAAGAAGGTTGACACTCAGGATAATGTTGTAGATTATCTTATCAAGTCTATGAGCACAGAAAGGTTCACTTGGTGCAGGGAGGCTACGAGCCTTGTATCTTGTACTTAGTTGATATATATTTTTCATTGGATGTATTTACAATGTATAATGTCAAGTGGAAGAATGTTATGATTAAGGTGCCATCAACCTTATAAATCCTATGCATTTAATTATTCCAAATATTATTTATAAATTTATTCATAAGGGATGGAGGATTCACTAATAGTGGTAATTTTATTTTTACTCGTACAATAATTAATTATTTACTAGAAATAGTAATAAATTATTTACCGGTAGTGGCTAACTATTTATTATTTACCGATATTAAAGCATCTTATGCTTTGGGATTGTAAATAGGTGCATTTATGTAAACCAGACACCCAAGTTTGTGGAGGTTATTCTTGGGATGGCTATTAATAGGTGGTTATATGACATGTTGTAAGGAATCTATTATTATTAGCCAGTTATGACAAGGTGGGCATCCAAAATAATTTATCTATTATTGGTGATTTATGTGAGGTATAAGAAGAAGAATTATTGACTAGAATTACCTGGTGGTGGGATTCCCTATGTGGGGCATTTGATTTTTCTATGTTTGGTGCCTCATCTCATGTATTTTGTATAAATTGAGAGCTTGCAAAGGTAGAAGATATAGTGTTTTTACACAAGTACACAAAAGTTATCAGAGTGGATGCAACACGAATGAAGGAAGTGATTGCATTGTCATCTTTTTCAAAGATAATACAAACTTGGCCTCTTTCCTAGTGGATTTTTTACTTGAAAGGGTTTTCTCCACATAAACATTGTGTTGTGAGATTCGTATGTGTTTGTTGATGTCATTGTTGGTTTTACATGCTTTAATCTCCATTTGAAATTTTACAGATTAAATTTCATATTTTTTATGTTGTAGTAATTTTCCTGAACATTTCTAATAATAATAGTGTTACTAAAGTATGTGTCAAGCTTGCCGATAAGGGTGTGGTTCAGTGGTTAAGTCACTCAATTATAGTGGTAGCCAGCAGAGTTCAAACACCCGTTGGGCCAACGAGCTCGCAGGCTTTGCGCCTTCATTTGGCCAATGAGCTCACGGGTTTGAAGTGTTCTTGCTAGGGGATGAGGTCCCCCATGTTGTGGCCTCACTGGTTCATAGCTCCGGGCAAAAGCACTACCGTGGAGCCGGAGGGCGTGTCGCACCAGTGTCACCGGTCACATTAAAAAGGTTACCAGGCACATTTTTAAAAAAAAAAGTATGTGTCAAGCTATGTTGATTGGTAGGAACATGTACTAGGGAAGGTGAACTAGGTTTAGTTTGTCAAGAAGATAAACCTATAATCCAAAGTGTGAAGTAATATGTGTCTAAATAATTAACCAAGATAAAATTAAATTAATTAAATAAGATAATTAAATATGATTTCTTATTTGAGTTAATCAAATTGATAAATAGAATAAATCTTATTTAATTTATTTATCTTTTATTTAGAAAGTAATTAATATTTATTACATTAGTTAATTAGAATTGACTTACAAATTTTTATTTTAGATTCTCATTATGCAAACTTATAAAATTAAAATTATAAATTAAAAAAACAAGAGCTGCACAACAGCAGAAGTACCTGCCAAATGCTGCTAGCACAGAGCATGAGAAGAATATGGGGGGAAAATAGATGTGTAAAATTTAAGTGGATTTGGAAAATGCAAGTAACTTTACAAAAAGCAGGGTGCGAAGGAAATGATATAGTTTTAAATTCTAGTTGCTTGTATTTGTTGTTGAGATTATGCACAACTGATCAATAACACCAAAATTATGTTTTTAGTTAGTTTAGTCTTAGGTGTAGAATAGAAGAGGAAGCTAATCTTCTCTGAAGGTTCCCACAGAGATATTCGAAAGCAACTGTTGATGTGTGAGTTCCCTATTTGTTGGAGCTTCTCAGGTACCAACAAAATTAGTGGGCACAATTCATATTTTTGTTGTATTTGGTAAGTGGTGGTCATGGTCTGAATGCCTAGGAGGCTTGGTGTCTACACTTGTCTATGAGTGCAAGGACCCCTTCTTGCCCCCTTTCTATGAGAGCTTTTCCCCCAATGTCTGTAGTTGAAAATCCACTGCCAACACACCATTAGAATGTGAAGTCACATCTTTGAAATAACTCTATATGCACTGCACTTTGTACTTTATTGTTTGAATGCTCTACTAAACTTTAACTTGCACTTTAATGCCATCTCATGAGAATAAATTGAAAAAGTGAGGATGTCTCAAAAATCTTGAGCAAAAATCAATTGGCAAAATTCCTAAAATTGTTCAGTTGGATAAAACTAGAGGAACAACCAAAGGGTAGGGTTTCAAGGGTTTTTCTAAAATCCATTAATGATTTGTTATGCTATAAAAGTCATGATATTATCCAACAACACCTAAAAGAACACCTAAAGGTAGGAGCACCTAAAAGAACACCTTAGAGAAAGAAGACACAAATGATCATAGGAGGAGCCCATGGAACCCATCAAGTCAAATGGAACATCCTAAAACCAATTATGGCATGTTATAATGGGCAAAATGATGTAGTGATCAAATGTCCTGAGGGTCTTGGTAAGGACCCTAGGACCAAAAATGATGTAAGTTGGGAATATAGGTGTCTAAGACTAGGAATGAGATATAATGATCCTAAGAAGATCAAACATGATGATTTGGTAGGATAAAAGTCCATTAAAACAAAGTTTAAAATTCAAATTTTTGTAATAAGCATTTAGGCGGGAAAATTATTTTGAACTATTTTTGGTGGTTGAACCAACTCCAACCGATGGGAATTGGTTGTGGAAGTTGGGGCAGAGGTTATGTAAACATGTGCAAGACATTTGATGGTACAGAGGAATCAATTGGAAGCCTGGGTTGTATAGCAGACTGAAAATAATAGTAGATTTTAGTTTTTCTTGCATCTCCTTCTCATTTCTGTTGATCTTTTGATTGTTGGTTGGTTGGAAAATGTTTTAAGTCCTCATCTAACAATAGTAGATCATGTTTCATGCTCTAACAAGGTTTTGTAGGTGGTTTTACTACTGTTCATCTGACTGCTACAAGGGACAACAGACTGTCCTGTGAGTTTTGAGTGGTTACAATGCATCATAGGACCTTTCCATGAATGTAAGATCCTGGTTCTCATGGAATAGGTCCTAAATAATTTGTACAATATGATTTCTAACCTTTGCAAAGTAGGAGGAGTGCAAATGGGGAGGTGATCACCGTTGGAAGTTAAGATTGCATGTGGAAGAGCATTGGAATGGTGGCACAGTTATAACAGTAGAAGATCTATCTTAACAGTGTGCTATTTTTATGATTGATGTTGTTTGGTATGAGCATTGAGATGGTGTTAAACCTTTGAATGAGGTCTCGAAGTGATTGGAAGTGGGAGAACTAGTAAACCCTAGGTTTTGGGTCCTAGAAATGGGGGTTTAGTATTTAAACATTTGAATGAGCAAATCATTTTCTGAAACCTTGAAAATCCTCTATTTTAAATCCTTCCCTAAGACTATTTTAAGGTTTGGAGTGAGTATGACAAGTATCCAATAGGGTTCCTTTGAAAAGTGAGTGAATTAGGCCTTGTAGGAAGGCTGCAGGGTGTCAGGACAGTCAGTTTGGTCCAAGACAATAGTATATGAATCTTGGGTATGTTATAGAACTTGGTAAAGGGTATTCAGATCAGTCATTAGTTTTAGAAGTACTTTGGGAAAGATTGGGGAAAAGTGCAAATTAATCACTGAACAGGGCTACTAGGATTAGGCCTAGCAAAGGGGAGTTGTCAATGAACCAGTCAAAATGGTGTATGAGACCCTTTGAATCTTGTTGATTGGGGTGTGTTAAGACTCTAGTAGGTGTAATATTTCATCTGAGAAGTTGGAACCCAAATTTGAGCCCTTTGGTGGAGTTTAGGGCAAGAAGAAGACTAGCGAGTCTTGTTGGTTGAAGCCCATAATTGATTTAAATCTTTTGATCTTGCTAAATAACCTTTAGAGACCTGACATCTCTACATCATAGTGGTATCAGAGCAGCAAGTAGGTCCTTGAGGGAGTAGTAGGATCTTGTGAAAAAGTTAAGGGTTGGTGAGAGTTGTAAAGATGCCCCCTAAGAATCAGATGGCTAGGGAGAATAATGAATTGAGGGGAGCCTTAGAGGCAAGAGAAAAAGAGTTGAGGGAGAGAAAAGAATAGGATGCTGCAAGGGAAAGAGAGTTAAGACAAGTGAGAAGTGAGAATGCATCAATCTTGGCAAGGTTGGAAGCATTGGAAAAGAATCCTAGAAGGGATGAACAAGATGATCAAGAGGGAGATGATGAGGCAGATGAGAACCCTCCTCAGGATGAATTGGAACCTGAAGAAAGGAGATTTCTGAGATTGCTTAAGGTAGTTCAAGGTAGTGGAACAAAGGCAAATGTAGAGTTGTCTATCTATCAGGGGAAGATGGATAGTGAAGAGGTATTAGGGTGGATAGATGCCCTTGAAAATTTCTTTGAGTATGAGGAAATAAGTGATGACAAGAAGGTTAAATTTGCAAAGACAAAGCTAAGAGGGACAACACTTACATGGTGGAGTAGTGTACAAATAGAAAGAGTGGCTAGAGGTGGAACAAGAATCACTTCTTGGGGTAGGATGAAGGATATGATGAAGGATCAGTTTCTTCCATCTGATTATTCTATTCAAACAAAGAGGATGAGGCAGAAATTTAAGCAGAAGGACATGGATGTTATGTCCTATACTGATCAATTTCATAAGCTTAGTATTAGAGGAGGATTGGAAGATGAAGAAGAGAAAGTTGCAAGATACCTTAATGGGCTTAGGTACAACTTGCAAGATGAAATTGGTTTAACCATACCAAAATCACTTGGAGAATGTTTTCAGTTAGCCATAAGGGTTGAAGAGAGGGTGAAGAGGAAGCAAGAAAGACAAGGAGGTAGTGGTAGAGGATATAGAGATAGGGGCAGACCTACTAATGAAGGGTAGAGCAGCAATGAGAAAGGCAAAGAGTTTCCTGTAGATCAGAGAGGTGGATATAGAGGTGGAGGTAGGTTTGGATCAGGTAGAGGAGTATTCACAGGCAGATGTTATCATTGCAATGAAGTGGGACACACATATTTCAAATGTCCTAAGACGGATAATGCTGATAAGAGTAAGGAGAGAAGAGTTCATTTGGCACAAGAAGAGGAAAAGAAAGAAGACCAAGAACCAACAACAGCCTATCCAGAAACACATGGAGAACTTCTCATGGTGGAAAAAGGCAAAGTGCAGCAAGCACCACAAGTATGCATTTTTAAAACTAATTGTTTAAGCCATGGAAAAATGTGCAAGTTGATTATAGATTCAGGTTCACATGATAATTTAGTCTCCTGGGATATGGTACATAAATTGGGATTGAAGATATTTGATCATCCTAGTCCTTACAATGCCACTTGGGTAAGTCAAGAGCAACAAGTAAGGGTTAGTCAGATGGCATATGTTGACTTTTCAATTGGTCCATATCATGATTTTGTTTTATGTGATGTTATTTCAATGACATGTGGGAATATAATCTTGGGAAGACCATGGCAACATTTGAGAAGGACAGTTCATGATGGTTATATGAATAGTTATTTGGTGTACAAAGATGGTAAAAAGTTTAAACTAATACCTTTACCTTGTGGAGACAAAAAGGAGCATGCTATTGTTTGTTTTGGAGAGAAATTGTAGTTGAATGTGCAGGTTAAGGATGATTGGAAACAATAGGAACAGTTGCAACAGAAGAAGGTTTATGATAGTCCTAAAGAACAGCAAGTTTGGGACTTAAATTGCATCAAGATTGGGGACATTGATTACCCTATAGGGAGGTAGGAAAAGGAAGGCAAACAACAAGGAAAAACATATCAAAACCTCAAGATGGGAAGAGCAGAAGCATCACAACAGCATGGTCCTAGGCAAGGACACCAAAACATGTTTTATGATGCTAACATTTTTTGTAAGAGTCATGCAAGTTGAGAAGGAGGAGGATAACCCTTGGAGAGTTCATGTTCCCTGTCACAAATCAGAGGAACCTTCAAGAAAGACTATAGGATGTTTGGAGCAGATCACATGACTCTTGGGACAAGAGTTTTCATCATGCTGGGGAGTATGGTGCAGGAGCACCTAAAAGAACACCTTAGAGCAAGAAGACACAAATGATCATAGGAGGAGCCCATGGAACCCATCAAGTCAAATGGAACATCCTAAAACCAATTATGGCATGCTATAATGGGCAAAATGATGTAGTGATCAAATGTCCTGAGGGTCCTGGTAAGGACCCTAGGACCAAAAATGATGTAAGTTGGGCCAATAGTGCCTCTAGAGTCAAATATAGGTGTCTAAGACTAGGAATGAGATATAATGATCCTAAGAGGATCAAACATGATGATTTGGTAGGATAAAAGTCCATTAAAACAAAGTTTAAAATTCAAATTTTTGTAATAAGCATTTAGATGGGAAAATCATTTTGAACTATTTTTGGTGGTTGAACCAACTCCAACCGATGGGAATTGGTTGTGGAAGTTGGGGCAGAGGTTATGTAAACATGTGCAAGACATTTGATGGTACAGAGGAATCAATTGGAAGCCTGGGTTGTACGGCAGACTGAAAATAACAGTAAAATTTAGTTTTTCTTGCTTCTCCTTCTCATTTCTGTTGATCTTTTGATTGTTGGTTGGTTGGAAAATGTTTTAAGTCCTCATATAACAATAGTAGATCCTATTTCATGCTCTAAGAAGGTTCTGTAGGTGGTTTTACTGTTGTTCATCTGACTGCTACAAGGGACAGCAGACTGTCCTGTGAGTTTTGAGTGGTTACAATGCATCATAGGACCTTTCCATGAATGTAAGATCCTGGTTCTCATGGAATAGGTCCTAAATAACTTGTACAATATGATTTCTAACCTTTACAAAGTAGGAGGAGTGCAAATGGGGAGGTGATCACCGTTGGAAGTCAAGATTGCATGTGGAAGAGCATTGGAATGGTGGCACAGTTATAATAGTAGAAGATCTATCTTAACAAGGTGATATTTTTATGACTGATGTTGTCTAGTATGAGTATTGAGATGGTGTTAGACCTTTGAATGAGGTCTGGAAGTGATTGGAAGTGGGAGAACTAGTAAACCCTAGGTTTTGGGTCCTAGAAATGGGGGTTTAGTATTTAAACATTTGAATGAGAAAATCATTGTCTGAAACCTTGAAAATCCTCTATTTTAAATCCTTCCCTAAGATTTTTTTAAGGTTTGGAGTGAGTATGACAAGTATCCAATAGTGTTCCTTTGAAAAGTGAGTGAATTAGGCCTTGTAGGAAGGCTGCAGGGTGTCAAGACAGTCAGTTTGGTCCAAGACAATAGTATATGAATCTTGGGTATGTTATAGAACTTGGTAAAGGGTATTCAGATCAGTCATTAGTTTTAGAAGTACTTTGGGAAAGATTGGAGAAAAGTGTAGATTAATCGCTGAACAGGGCTACTAGGATTAGGCCTAGCAAAGTGAACCAGTCAAAATGGTGTATGAGACCCTTTGAATCTTGTTTATTGGGGTGTGTTGAGACCCTAGTAGGTGTAAGATTTCATTTGAGAAGTTGGAACCCAAATTTAAGCCCTTTGGTGGAGTTTAGGGCAAGAAGAAGACTAGGGAGTCTTATTGGTTGAAGCCCACAATTGATTTAAATCCTTTGATCTTGCTAAATAACCTTTAGAGACCTGACATCTTTGCATCACTTTCTATGAGAGCTTTTCCCCCAATGTCTGCAGTTGAAAATCCACTGCCAACACACCATTAGAATGCGAAGTCACATCTTTGAAATAACTCTATATGCACTGCACTCTGTACTTTATTGTCTGAATGCTCTACTAAACTTTAACTTACACTTTAATGCCATCTCATGAGAATAAATTAAAAAAGTGAGGATGTCTCAAAAATCTTGAGCAAAAATCAATTGGCAAAATTCTTAAAATTGTTCAGTTAGATAAAATCAGAGGAACGACCAAAGGGAAGGGTTTCAAGGGTTTTTCTAAAATCCATTAATGATTTGTTATGCTATAAAAGTCAGGATATTATCAAAATTGCTATCTTTTTCATTTAGGAGAATATTACACTTATCACATCAGTAAATAGTTTTACATCTATTACTAAGCCCTTTAAGGGCTTTACCTTGATATTAGTACAAATTCCTACATTTATTATAAGGTTTACACTGAAGCTTTATTCTAGACTCTTGAAAACGAAATTGAGGGACCTACCAGAACATGAAAAAAAGAAGAGAATGTAGTAAAATGGAAAAAAGTTGAACAAGATTGAGAGTTGAATAAAGCTGAGGGATCAAAATAGGGACTAAATGGATGCTACTGACACTATATTTAGGAAGAGTGGCAAATGGGTGGGACAAAAACGAGTGAATTGCATAAGTCAATTCATTTATTAGAAGAGATATGGAATATAAAATGAAGTTTAGGAAGCAATTATAAGAGCTGCCATCGCTTGAGCTGGAGCGGGAACTGAAAAATTATCTCTATAAACTTGTAGAACTATGTTTTGTGAGGTCCTGTGCATGTATTTGAAAATGTATACCAAGGTTTTTTCTTTACGTGTTGTCATTAGAATTGGAAGGTGCATTTAAGGGAAATTGCACTTTTTTTTTCGTTAGCAGCATATGGACACAGTCTAGATGCTCATGTTCTTCTAGGTCTCATGTGAACAGGATATGGTGGATAATATTAAGAGCTTCCTCTACCTAGTGAGTTGTTGTAAGTGTTAGAAAGGATGGAATGCAACAATGCTTGGAACGTTGTGTCATATGTCTTTATCTATAGAAGCCATGTCTTCATATATATGTTAAATCTTAAAAGACAAGACTTCCCTTGTCAATGCGAAGGGTTCCCATTTGCCATACCTATTGTGCTGGCAAGACAAAATATAAAGAACTCTTTTAGCCATACATTTTACCTTACCAATGACAAATGGTATTTGTTATCAATGTTTTTGAGTGTTGCATTCTGGAATTCCAAAGTGGTGTGCTTGAGTACAAATGTAATTATTAGTGCAAACCACTGTCTGTGCATTCCATGTCTTATTGTATTCTCACTATACTTCTATGAAATCATTCACCCTAGTGTTTACCTTGATCAACATTAACATTAACTGTTTGATTAATGTGGTGCATATATTCTAATGTTTGCTTGATCTGAGTAAAAACTTCAAAAATTTCCTTATCTCCATAATTATCTATCAGGTCCTCTAAAACTTGAGGAGAGTTGAGGTATCCTTGTTATCCACTTAGTTTGAAGGGCTTTAAGAACTGGGTCAAGTAGTTTCCAGTATTTACAAGATTTTTAAGTTCTTCCCCCATATTGAATGTGGTTGTAAACAATTTGAGAATTGTTATTTGTAATTTTGTGGTGTTTCCCATGAAGCAGTAATATTCTACACTGTTGGATCCCTTTAAAAGTTTGGCAACAGAAATGATCTTACAGCTATACGACTATCAGAGTTTCGCCTTGGAAAATAATTGAATAATTTGTATATTTTGCTAGGTGAGGAGATTTTTGATCAACAGATAGCTCAACTGTGGTGGACAGGCAAGGAGTTGATGTGCGACAAAAAGTTGTGTGATCGTGTTGGAAAGAATGAGAAGACAAAGGAATACAATCTTATTTATATGGTAACTCTCTAAAAGAGTATGCTTGATTCTATTTTGTATAGGTAATTAATGCTGAGGAAATGCCTGGTTTTATTACAGATCATTGCCAAGCTACAAACAAAAGGTCATGGTCCTCCTACCCGTGAACCAGTAAGATACAAGTGCTTTGGGAACTCCATGCTACTTAGTTTTTACTATTTGGAATTCCAAATCAAAATTTGAACATTCCGATGCTAATAGAATTGTCAATTTGACTCTACCTATGACTGATATTTGGCAATTTGCATAAATATAAGTAATTTGGTCGACCTTCAATACATTGTAGCAGAAAATGCTTACATCTCAATTTGTTTCTCTACCAGCCAGTAGATGCGAAAACCTAGAAAGCAATGATGGCTTGGCACAAACAACAAGAGGAGGCATGAGAATTTACAAAGAAAGTCATTTTTTATGGGCTTTGATGTCATTACTTCGGATATACAGTTCAAAAATTTGATTTTGTTTCAAGATATTACTGAAGCATAGCCTCTTCATGTGCATACTCATTTATTTTGTTGAATACAATCTCACTGTTCTAAGTCATTGATTATGCCATTTTTTGCTAATAGAAGCTAGAAGAGGACAAGGATGATTCATACCCGAACCCCTCATGGACAAACCCCAAATCTATTAAGGCTCAATTTCAAGGCTTGTCTGCAATACACTACAAATAGAACTTGCTAGAAGATGAACTGGATTTAAACATATTGTACTCTGCACATGAAAATGCTTCAACATTTGGATGTGTATGGGTGTTTTGTGATCTATTGGAGCACAGTAGGTTCTCTGGTTCTTGTTGGCATTTTCTTGTTTTGCATGGCAATGGAGGGTTCACGCAAGGGCATGTGGCCTAGAGAAGGATAGGTGTTGTGTTTGGAATACGTGTTGTTGTCAGAGGCCCAATATACGAGGATAGTTAGCATATGTTTGATTTTGCTTCTGTTCTTCAATATTCCACCCAAATCATTCCTTTTGTCTTTAAGCTTTTTCTCTACCGTGGAAATATATTGTTAAATTGAAGAGCTTTTAGGGTAAATTTGAAGTATATAGATGTTTACTTTTAACAATGCCCAGTGTAATAACGGCCCCAGTATCAGGTTGTCTATGAGATTATTGTTGCAGGCTTGACATTGATGGATAATTGCATCCATCATCTATACTAGTTCGAAAGCATTCACACCTCTTGCCTAAAACAAGCACGATATTATATCAAAATGCCCATCAACAATCCAATTGTTTGCTTCAATAATATTAAATTGGTTTTATCCAATCTTATAAATATTCCAAAGAATATAAATTGCCAAGTTAAATAGGAGTCAAGAAGTTTGTGTCTTTTGCAGATTATTTCAGGGACTATAACCTCAAAGAGCTCACTGTCATGCAATACAATGAGCAATTTCTAAAAATATGTTTCTCTTACTCTGTGTCAATCTGTTCTTTATAAATATATAAATCTTTAATTTGTGCCTGCCTGTTGGATCTATGTAGAAGCAGTAGCAAGAGTTTCTGATGTTTATGACTTTGATTATGATCTCTATTGCGAATCCAACAAAAGTTGATCCAATCAAATCTGTGTTCGTCCTAGGGACCATACTCCAGAACCATGAACAATGCTCTGCAAAAAACAAAATCGTTGAAAAAACATGTAAATGCAAAAGCAAAACCAAAATGACCTATCAATATTACAACACAGAAGGACAAATGCATAAAATGAACACAAATGGCACCACCAAAGATAACTCAGTCCATGCAGAAACTAAATCATGTTGGAAATTGTAATCTTGACTTGTTCTTTTTCTTATGGGTCCAATTGAGTTACAAACATGCGGTACACCTTTATGCTACATTTTTCTTATTTTGGTACCTTATATGGTGTACCTATAATAGGGCCTAAATGTGTTAGTAAGACCACTGTAGTTAAATATTCAATAACACCGAAGAAAACCTGACCTCTATTTGGATTATAAACTGACTCTTCAATCTTGGCAAAATACATTCAACCTGTAAGCAGTACTCCTGAAAATTGCAAATTATGAAACCTTATGGAGGAGCTTTGAATGTCAGAAATTACAAGGATTCGAAGTTACCAACATTACAAGTGAAAAAATAATGATGTGGCACATCCCTTGGAAAAGAAAACCTCAGAAATGTGGGTTATATTAGAAATCACCAGCAATCAAAATTGCAGGTTCTATTGGAGATCGCCACCAAAGACCCTTACAAACTGCACCAAGATTTCTTTACCTGCTTAAGAGGCTTACAACGGATGGAAGGAAAAATGATCAGACTACACAATTAAGCTATTCTTTTCTACTAAGCTTCTTCATAGTTGCCTTTATAAATCCTATGATATAACCAATAATGAGAATCAAATACTAAATGTGATGAGTCATAGTCTTCATTTCATGATTGCCATAAACCTAATTTAAATCTCATTTTGAAAACAAATTTGAAACTTTGAAATTTGATTTTCTCTGATCATTTATTGGAATTAACGCTAGAATATTACGATCTTTGGAGTCCCAAGGCATACCCTGTGACAAAAGCCTTCAGGCAGAGGAGAGAGAAAGGGCAGTGAGCTTACATTTCCTTCTTTACTCTCCCACATGGGTGAGGACATGGTTGTGTTGCGTGCCCATACCAACACTTCTTGATCACAGTAGCCAATCCTTGTGTCTTTCCTCTTAGAACTCAAAAAATCATAATAGTCTACTTTTGATGTTTAAGTTTTCCTTAAACTAGAATACCTACAGCCCATTAGACCATTTTGTTTTTCTAAGTTTCTGCTACTCTACCTCTTTTACCATCAGTATGTATGGCTTCCCTTCCAGGAAGCACAATTGTTCTAATGTTGATGGCTAACTTAGCCAGATTTGAGAATAATGTTTTAGAGGCAATTGAAGATTTAGAGCAAAATAACAAGAAACTTGTTGATACAAACAATGAGTTGACTTTACAGGAGATGGAGTGGAGGGATTTTAAAGGATGTCAGAAGTAGACATAGCAGAAATAATGTTTTTACAAAGGTTACCATTATCAACAAAGCGGCAAAATTTATAATAGGAAATAATAAAACTTTCTGCTCTAATTCCTTGGTTGCAGAGAAGCAGCTATGTTTGCAGTCCCTGAAGGGCATGGAAAACTTTTTGCTACAATCTGCCAAATTACAACACTGTCTCAGTTGGAATTGCTTCTAGAAGTGAGAGCTCTCAGTTTGTTTCCACCAATCTCATAAGACATTTGGGGCTTCCCGTGGGTTTAGCAAAATCATTGGGTTGGGGAATCCTTTTACTAATGAAAATGAGGGCTTTGAGAACAATCCTGAGGAAGGATGTCAATCTCTTATAATTATTATTGATAAACTGCTCTCCTAGGCAGAAGATCTCTTTTATCTTAAGGGCCAAATCACATGACCTGATAGAAACTAAGACAACCCAAGAGAGTGTTATCCTTGAAGTGGGCACTTCTTTGTGGGATAAGCATATTAAAATCCAAGCTTCAGAATCCTACATGCTGGTTTAAAGAGAGAAGACGAATGGGAGAGGCATGCAACCTCCATAGGTATAAGAGCTAGTGTTGAAAAACTCAGCTCACCAATCTGCCCCCAATATTTTAAATAATATCAATCAGATTGTGAGGCAAGCTGCTTGTTGAACAATTGAATAAAGAAGAGCTGAGAAATTATATCACCAACTACAAGGCCCTCCCAATTGGTCTATCTCCTAAATGATGCAAAGCAATAGTAGAGAAGGCCTTGGTGGAAAAATTTCTCTTGCTAGATTTTATAGTCATGGGAATGTAAATTGGATTTGTCCTTGGGAGCATGTGTTAAATGACAAAGTGGCAAGGGATGCTACTATGGCAAGGGAGAAGAACTGTATCACTGACATGATTTTGAGTCACAATAGATGGATTATTTTTTCTTTATTTTGGATGGTGACTGTGTTGGCTTTGATGTTGCTGGTTTCTTGAACATTTTTTACCATGCTTCTATTGCCATATTTTTGAAATCATGGTTTTTTGGTTGGGCAGACTGGCTTGCAATTACAACATAGTTTGTGTTTGGATTGTGGGTACAGTCTGGTCCATGGGAGCTTTCTGGTCCCTGGGGGTTGGCTCCGCCCTCAAGGTGACGAGGTATTTTGTCTTGTTATGGTCATTATTAGTTCTTCTTTGTATTACTATGCTTCTGTTCTGGCTTCTTAGCCTATATATATACTGTTGTTTTTAAATTCTCAAATGGGAGCTCCCACAGAAACCCCCAACTAATTTACCCTAAAAAAATTAATAGACAAAATTTTCTATTTAATAGCTTTAGGCTTTTTTATGGATATAGTTTAAATTTCAAAACTTTACTAGTCTTTGCTTAGTGAAATATCCAACAGAATTAACTTACTGGTTTACTGACCTTTGTGGTGGATCCTACATTCAATTGATATGCTAAAGGTATCATAATTACAACTTTAATCTGTTGTTTACAAAAGCATTTATTCAAAATGCAAAGAGTATGAAGTATGAACATGATATAGACAATCAAACATAATTGGAGGTATCTTGTTTTAAGTCTTGATATGGGTATTTTGATCCAGAAAACTGCCACATTAAGGTTTAAACCTAAATATCTTAAGTTATCATCCCTCTCTGTTATTAATAGAATTTTTTTTGTGATTAGAATTAAAAATTATTGCAAGACATTCAATGGCCTCTACATAACTCCATCCCCTTTATCAGTTATCAATTTATCTTGGTTTGATTATTTGAGTTTTGACATTGGTTAAGAGCTCTAATGGAGCAAGTAAACATAGTAGAGTCGATAACTAGTGATGTAAATGAGGAGTATGTGCCACAAGGCCCTCTATGTTCCAATTTTCTTGAGTCCCAAGACCTCCCATTCTATAATCAATCAACTGTTATTTGGTAGAAAATGAAGAGGTCCATGGCAATCACCATATTTGTGTGCCTGTTGTAATTGTAGAATAGATAACTGTAGGAAAACAACAATTCTATAAATAAATTGGCTCTACGATGAACGGGGCAGTGAGTCGGATCATAAACTAGATAGCAACTTGCTGACAACTTCTTGAGGAAAAAGTGGACTATGTCCACCATCACATCCAAAGTGCCATCTGCAAGTACTACATGAGCAAGCTGACTAATAAGATAGATGAAGAAGCTAGGGCAAGGAAGTCATCTTCATACTGGAGCCAATGCCATCTGACACGGCCCATTGAATTTACCATCATGTGGACATATCTGACTAATGGGTCACCGTGTTCCTTTGGTGTTGTGTATAGTTTCAATTTAGTCATAGTAGATCTGGACATAATCTATTAACATCGGTGTATGTTTTATAGCTGTTATCACCCAGTTTTGTACCCTTGCATGAAGTTGTTAAAGCTTTGCAAACTAGAATAACATGGGATTGATCTCTAAGTGTGGGACTTTGCTAAATGAGATCAAACCTCTGGAGAAGGCCAGCTTCCTTGTCTAGCTATCACTTGAAACTACTGAATTTTAGGGGAAAATGGAGAGAGAATGTTTGTAATGAAAATGAATAAAAGCTTGAAAACATAAAAGGGTGATACACCAGACAGATTTAAAGAAACTTCCACAGAACTGAAGGATGCACAACACAATCAGAATATGGCAAGTAGGCATACACAGGTTAGATGACTCTAGCAGAGGCGAGAAGTAATATGATTGAGAGGAATACAACATTCACAGACAAACCATATGCAGATTCACACAGAACCAAAAAAATCAGTAAACAGGTAAAAATAACTTGCATATATTTGACAGAGAGGCAAGGTTACAGTATATGAAAACTCTGTTTGGAAACAGAAAGACCAGGATGCCAAAAGATTTCCAACCTTATTTACAACATACGAATGCATATATATAGCATTCCAAAACTAACCTAGGGCAGCTACAAAAATCGCTCTATGAGCTGTCTCGAAAAATATCCCCGCATATAGACTGTCCAACTGCATCAGTTATGGCGTTGAATAACTGGCGCTGGGCAGTTGAGGAGATATTTAGAGTCTTTATGGCAGCTGCTTATTCATCGATCTGCAGTAGAAAAGATAAAAATATCTGAAAGATGACGGTGGAAAGATATTTCTGATCATCAATGCGAGCTGCTTCATCTTGTGCAGCAATGAATGCTCCAAAAATATCTTCATCTACTGAAAGTCGTCGCTGAAATATGCGTTTCCAGACCTGAAAATTGAAAAGTGACAAAAGCTCCTAAAAACCCTGCCAAATGAAAGAGGAGACAAAAACATGCATCTTGGCCTCTTACAACATGTCAAAATTCTCTGAAATGGAGGAGATACAGGCAGTCAAAGTTTTGGTCAACTACTTGTATATATCGCTTTTACATCTCTGTGTATATCGTTGCATCTTGGCGCCTAAATTGGCATTCAAAAATTCATTCTGCAACTCCTTCTACATAGACATGGCGCTTTGCATATTGGGCCTTGTATATCTCTTTGAATTTTTGAAATTGTATATATATACAATTTCCCCTTGTATATGTGGGCCCCACCTCTTTGAAATCGCCCAGCATATAACTTTGTATCTACTCCTTTGTATGTCAAAACACATGATCACCTTTTATACAAAGTGAACCCCAAAATGACCATCAGCTGCATTTTATTGTTCTGCCAGGTCCAACTTGTATCTGGTCTCCTTATATTTTACCTTGTATATCACAATGCACAAATGGCCTCATACATACAAATCGGACCCAAAGCCTAAATGAGCCAGAAATGATATCCATTTGAAATCCGGCTTGCATATCGGTTTGCATATCTATTTGTATATGCACACATACAAGCGCCACATACATACAAGTCAGACCCCGAAGACTTTTAAGTATATTTGATTGCCCTGTCGGGTCCTCCTTGTATCACTTTCTTTTGTATATTTCTTTGTAGATGCGCAATATACAAACCACTGTTCATGAGATCCTTTGTATGTCGAAACATACAATCCTCCTTGTATATGCACGGGCCCCACCTTTTGTATGTTAGCGATATACAAATGCCTTTGTATATTTCTTTGTATCGATCCTTTGTATCTCCCCTTTGCGGCACTATAGCAAATGTATATTTGGCCTTGTATGTTCAAATATACAAGCGAAATATACAAACTCTCCTTTCATACAAATAGGGAAACTTCGGTGGAATATACCCACGATGCATATTTTTGTTGTATATAGCTGTTTGTATGTGCGAACATGCAAAGCAATATACAAACCATTTTTAATATGCAAGCATGGAATATTCTGAGGAATCATCAATGTATATCACCTTGTATATTTCTCATTGTATATTGGGTTGTATATGCAAATATACAAACCCGATATACATTCCACTGTTCACATGTATGTAGATCGGCCTTGTATATTTTCATGCATATTTCTTTGTATCTTTCACTTGTACATGCGAATATACAAGCCAAATATACATTCCATCCTTGTATATTTTTATGCAACTGGATATACAAACCAGGAATATTCTGGGAATCTACGAAAAATTCCCCCTTTGTATATGCATTTCCTTGGCTCGATATACATTCAAAAAATGTATAAAACTCACTTTTCTCAATTTTCAAAGGCCGATGAAAATTTTGCAAGCTCGCCAATGTACATTTCGCCTTGTATATACCCTTTGCATATTCCTTGGTATGTACAAAGGCGAATGTATATGCAAATGTACATACAAATACAAGCTATAAAATATGAGAAATCCTAGCGATAGAAAATACTTGAGGCTAAAGGATTTATGAGTTTTTCTGGGTTTCTTGCAGGGAAACTTTAGGCAAGAGTTTGAAATTTTTTAACCAAGCATGCATGAGTACTTGGAAGACTTACACCTTGTATGGTCATTTCTAAAGGATTTTCAAAGAAAATGCAAGGTGAACTGTTTAACTCTGGGCAGAGGCAAAATAGGTCAACAATAGCTATAGGGTTTTTTTAGTAGTAACTAGTATACATGAATGATAAGCAAGTTGTCCCAGTGGTAGATTGCTATTTTTTATAAGCAAAGTTGTTTTTAGGACAGAGAAAAAGGCTTTCATCAACACAAGGATGAAGAAATAGCCAACTTCATCCAACATTTGGTACATAATTAGGACTTCAATCATAAAAGAAAAAGCAATCCTATGTAGCCCTAGAATTGCCAATTTGCAAAAATTAAATTTTCTATTTTAAATGAAATGAAACAATGGTTCGTTTTCTAGAGATGATTAACTCAACATGATTCTTGGTATAACCCTTAGTAAAGAATTTAATAGAAACAGTTAAGCAAGAAAATAATAACAAAATTCAATAAGATTGGTGTTGTATTCAATGAAACATAAGTTAAATCAATTGCTGGAGAAACCAAATTTCTAAAGATTGAAAATTACCTTGGATATTACCTTTGCAATTTCAATATTTAATTGTATTGCTAAAATACAAAAAATTCCATTTCAAAACAACATGTAGGGCACTGTGAGAATTACACAAATAAGGGTAGATGACAAAATAAAAGATTTGATATTGCCATACAAATAAAAGAAAATAAGAAATGCAATGTTAGATAATGGAAACAGGTCAAAAAACATTCCTTGTATCAATGATATCAAAATTTGCAACATATTGCATTAAGTTGTGTACCTTATAATAAGGATTGGATGATACTTAATTGTTCAAAAGGCCCTTTTCTTGGGGAAGCCCATAAAATTTGTAAAGGAGATTTGTCCACAAAGAAGGGTCTAGAATTTAGACCGAAAATGTCAGAAAAGTAAAAGAAATATAGATCACAATTTTTTCCAAAAAAAATGTAATGACAAGCACAAAAAAAAAATCAAACACATCAAGGAAGACATAAGCATAAATGATAAAATTATGCAATGTGTTTTCTAATTATATAATGCAAATTTTTTTTTCACAAAATCCCAAAACGGCAAAGCAAAATTGCAACAAGGTCTAGAAGGAGAAGGAAAGACTCAAAGACACTATATATAGGAAAAATAATCTCAAAAGGGCCACAGAAAGCAAGAAAATCATAACCTAAACATTAAATTAGAATTTGCCAAAAGCCAAGGGCTAGAAAATAGAAAATTGCCTTGATGGCTTATGTTTGTTGTTATCTGATAATGCAGCATCATGGGGATAGTTCTGCAAACCCTCAAAGTTATTGTCCCATGTGTTTTTGTTTATGAAGTACAATTTTGAGGATTTTACAGAACTGTCCCCATCATGCCGCATGGTTAGATGATAACAAATAGAAATGGGGAATTACTAGGACAGTTCTGCAAAACCCTTAAATTTGAAATTCATAAAGAAAAATACGTGGGAAAATATGAATACTACACAAGCCTCAGGAACCGCAGATGATTAAACAAAACTTCCAGATTGAATTCAGAGAAAATGACACTAAAGCAATTTAGGCAGATGAATTCTAACACCATCTAAAATAAGATAAAACAAGAAACTACAAAAGGTCACAGAAAGGAAACATTGCTCAGATTTTCAACCCTAAAAAAAATGCGAAGACTTTGAAATAGAAGAACCTTAAACGGTAAAAAAAACCCAACAAGAAAGACATTTTGAAATCAAAACGAACCAAGATTTCAGAACTATAAGCAAACAAATTCTACCAAATCACTTAAAACAAAAAAGGTATAATAAAGCTCTTCAACAAATACTCAGTGAAAGAAGAAATTTGAAAAACAAACACCTCCAATTAAACGAAGGCAATATAACAGTTTACAATCACCAATCCTGTCATCAAAGGAAAGGAAAAATTGCCAATTGCAAATCCAAAAGAAAACAAAATTTAGAAATTGACAAGAACTAATATAATTAAACCCTACGAAGCAAAGAGAACCCCAAAAAAGTAATAGAGCAATGCATATTCAATTCATAAGGTAGAGATGAATCCTCGTATACTTATATACATACCTTCTTGATGAGTGCTACAATTGACATACATGTAGCCAAGAGAGCGACGAGAGATCATGTCCTTGCACACTCTGATAGACTGTACATTACCCCACAGCTTGAAAAGCTCATAAAGCTGAGCCTCATTTACACCAGACTCCAGTTCCCCCACATACAGAGACACCCCTGGCACCACCATGTTATTGTTATTATTTCCATTACTCACAGTGGCCCCCACACCAAAAGAATTATTATTATTCATGTTGCCAGTATTACTGCTCAGCACCCAATGGAAGCTATTTGACATGAACCTGCGACATAACCGCCAGCAAAAAAAAAACACAAAAAAACCCTAGGCTAGTCTCCATTGCTAAACTTAGTACTCATGAAATTCAACCAAAAAATTGGACTCCATAGCACTAAGCTTGTTTCTCACGGCAGCTCTCTACTTATTTATATTAATGAGAAAATCTAATCCATAGGCTTGCCATATAATCATATGGATTGCATATACGATATAGGCAGAAATATTATAATAGTTATAAAATAGTCTAGAAAAAGAAGTTGCCAGACTTCTTAAAATATATGTAAACATTTCTTAATATACACATATATACAACACCAAAAAATATATATAGAAACACAGAGAATGTATGCAGCAAAAATACTGCAAAACTACATAAGCAAGATCAATTTTTAAAAAATAACCGCATCTCATACAAGTTTTTTTGTGTTTGCGTATGCATATATATTTTATTTATATGCATATTTGCATTCTAAAACAAGAGTTTTTTTTGTGTGAATACTAGTTTTAGTATGCTAAAACAGATTAATATTAAAAAATAGAGCAATATTAAAAAATAGAGCATTTGAAACAGGGGGCACAAAATCTTATTCAACAAGTTTCACAATTAGGAAGTTTTTGAGGGCTAGGGAGACCCCTGGTGACGCTGCCTCTGCCATCTCAAGAATCATCTGTTGCAAATATGTGCCTAAGTGGGTTGTCATTGATGTCAACATATCCTTGTTGCCATTGGTGTCAACTGTATCCTATTTTGTTGTCTACATAGAAGACCAGACTGTTGAGGATATTGAGAAAATTAATGACAATCAATGCATGCAGAACATGTGGCTATGTAGAGGATTGTCAGAGATTGATCTAGTTAAGATTTGAGAAATCTGCATGAAGATTTGAAGGAGTTACGACCATCTGAGTAGAACCAGTTCCTACAATACTCAAGAAAGATAGAGTGACAGGAAAGAGGTCCGGATTGCTTCAGTAATATAAAATTGTGATCTACGGATCTGAAGGCATGTTTGGGAAGTCAATGTGTACCATCAACACCAATGATTCGTGGTTTGGAGGTCCACAAGCTATCCTTCTAGTTTGACAGTCATGACAAAGAGTGTTCTTGAGGTTCCGGAGGAAGATTCAAATGCTTTTGATAATTTAGTTTAGAGTGGATGTTATTTGTGAATTCAATGTGCTTGTGGAGGTCTCTAGATCGTATGGCTACTATGTTAGAGGTCCGCTTTGAAGTTTGAGCTTGTTGATTGAAAATTTTCTCTTTGAGGTTGATGTTCTTCCCAGTCTTGGTCGATCGGATGTTCCTAGCTTGTTGCGGATGCCTTAGAGTATTTTTATGAAGCGTGGAGTGGTTATAGAAGAAGATTCAAGTCTCAATTGTGTTTGGCTGACAGTGTGATGATCTGCGTCAAGGTTAGCCAACCTTGTTGATCATTCCAAGGTTGATGAAGTATATAAATACTTGTTGAAGAGGTATTGAAATCATCCTTGTGCAAAACAGATAAAATATGAAGAAAGGATCAGGAGCAGAGCAAAGAAGAAAAGGAGTGAGAGCAGTATAGAGTGTGAAGAAGAGTTTGGAACAAAGTGAAAGTTCTTGAGCATTCATTGAAACTAAATCAGGCATGAAGTAGATGTTATTTCTTAGTTAATTCTTTCTAAATAAATTATGTAGGCAGTGAGCCTCTCTTTTGAGCAGTGAGATCTGGGCAGTGCGCCCGAAGGCATGTGCCTTCTATTTTATTAAGTACTTTTAACAGGGTACGCATTTTTAGGGTTAACCCCCACCATGGTTTTTCCCTTAACCGGGTTTCCACATTAAAATCTTGGTGTCAAATGTGTTGATTATGTTTTTGCTCTTATGTTGTTAATCTATGCTTTAATGTTGACATCATTAATCTAATAGTGAAGATAATAAAGAAGGTTAAAAGAAGAGTTTTATTAAGGGACAACTAATTCACCCCCCCTCTCAGTGGTCTGGTCTAAATCCAACATCATCACGATTGCACCCATTGCTAGGGCACTCGCAACTATAATGGCTTGAGATTGTTTCTACTCCTTGGCAATGTGTCATGCTCACATTTCTCATGTGGTCACAACACACAACACATGTGTCATGTCCACATTTGTCATGTGGTGATGACACGAAATACCAAAAACTTTTCCACTCAACCCTAGTAAGCCCCTTGCATGCATCAGCGTGCTCGGTGGCATGCGCACAAGGCGCAAACAAGTCAATTGATCGACGGGGTATTGCGAACACCTTTCGCAACCCTTGTGAGATGTAAGCTAACTAGGGGGTTATGCGATGTAAGGAGCATCGCCAATAGGGTTAGGTTCAAAATTGAAACTAACCCTAAGATTCCTAAGTGAAGTGGAGGGATTTCGATATGCGTCGAAATCCAAACCCTAATACTATAGCTAAACTGATTAAAATAAAATTCACCTAAAATACAATTACATTGCATAAACAATAAACTAATAACATGGCGCGTAATTAAAATACTTAAATTAATCAACCCTAAATTTTGGGAAAAATCCAGCAGCATAATGCCTTATTAGCATTCCAGGGAAAATAGTTTAAAATTAATGATATGCTAAATCATTTAAGATAGAGATTACTTTAAAATAATTTAAAACTAAAATAATACTTTACTTTTCCACACTGAATCTATCCCAATTCTCTCTAAGTCAAATGTCAAACTAATAAATTAATTATCTTATCCCACTCTAAAGTTAACAAAGCAATCCAACATCCATCCATAAAAAAATAAATACAATTCAAATAATGTAATTACACTAATTAATTTAATCATACCCACCTAACAATTTTTTGAACAAGCACATGGATTAAATAAAAATAATTAAATCAGTCTACACCATTAAAGGCATTTAATTAAAATATAACTTATAATACTAATCTAACACCCTAAATACTCCTAATTGTAATAACTTAAAACCCCATTAAAAATCTCTTCATTATCATATTAAATCACTAGATAAAATAAAAGGACAAGGAGACAATTAACTCATTCCACTAAAATAAATTAAATATTAAATATGGACAATTACAATACTTATTTCCACGATAATAATTTCAACTATTCCACTAGAATAATTAAAATGTGTTTACATCACTATGAGCGTTAAAAATAAAAATTTCTCTTATAATAATGCAATAGTCCAGGCATTAATAGAATTAAAATATAATAGTCTAATGCCTAAATATTTTCCAAAGTAAAAAAATAAATCCCCATTAAAATAAATTAAAGTAAGAAATTAAAAGGCAAAAATCAAACAACCCTACTTAATTAAATTAAGGCAAAAAATTAAAAACCAAAAATCAGCGAACCCCACTTAAATAAATTAAAGCAAGAAATTTAAAAGGTAAAAATCAAACAACCCTACTTAAATAAATTAAAGCAAGAAATTAAAAAAAATATTAACAAAAGGTAAAAATTAAAATTAGAAAGATTTAAATTAAAATAATTTTTCCACATGAGTTTCCACATAACTTAATAATTCAAAAAAACAATTAAATAAGAAAAAGAATTTAAAAGAATTAATAACTCCACTAACATTAGAGACAATTAAATTAAAAAGACTAATCTATTTTCTGCATCTAATCTACCTCAAATCTCCCTTTTGCCCGTACAATAATCTAATAAATAAATTGTTTTATCCCCTCTAAAGTTAACTAAATACTAAAATTTCATCTTCTAATATTAAAATCAAAACAATTAATTTATAAAGGGATTCAAGCTAAAAGTAAGATTCCCCTACAAAATTTCCCACTAAAAACCTATATAGGCCAAAGGTAAAAAGAGGCTAGAATAATTTAATCCCATACCAATAAAATTAAAAAAAGAAACTACACTAAACAATTTAAATCAAAATAGGGCTTAAAGCCTAGTAATGTAAAATCCCCACATTCTAGAATTAAAATGAAAAAGTAGAAGGAAAAATACAATCTTCACGTGCACCCAAGTCTCTTCAAAAAGAACAAAAATAATAATTAACAAGGGACGCAGTGTGTCAGCTTCCTGCCATTAGTTGATGTTAAAACTGATATTGGTAGCAATCCAGGTTTGCTATATTGTTAAGAAAATAAGAATTTATTGAACTAATGTAGTTGAATTTGACATGGAAATCAGCTGAGAAATTAAAACATTTAACATTACTATTTTCAAATGATTATTAGCTGCTATTGAAAGTAAATAATGAAGGACAAATATGAAATAGCAAATACTGGGTACAAATTTTTTTTTTTCAACTTGTTGATAATAGCTAATAGTTTGTTATATAGAATGCCTTCAAAACATATTAGACAAATGATATATAAGTTTCTTTATGCAAAAGCTTGTTAAACAATATAAAGCTTCATTGTAATCCAATATTTGGCTCCATTTGCACGCTGCAAGATATGTATAAAGATGGTTGTCAGTAGATTATTATAGTAAATAAGCTATTGTAATGAAGAGTGTGATGAACAAAGTAATTTCTTTGAAATAGTTTTTTAAATAAGACATTAGCAAGAGAAGTAGAATTATACCTTTTGATATGCATTAGTCATGTTTACAATTGGCACTAATAATAATATTGTTCTGATTAAGTGTAAAGTCTCCTTTTGTTGGAAAGTCTCTTATCATGAGGACAATATCTGATTTGTCATCAATGTACTGTTCATAGGTGACATTGTGGAGTTCAAGGAGCAGCATCTGAATGATGGACTTGTCACAAGAACAGTTAATAATTTTTTTATTATTAGTAGTCAAAATTTTTTTCAGATACAAGTAGTGTATGTATGCAACTTGTTTCTTGCATATAATGCAATGGGCAGTTTGCTCTTCTAGTGTTCCATATGCATCAAATTTGTAGTTACAGTTTGGATAAAATGCATGGAATGGACTTGAGAAGGCATTGGCTATTTTTAATATTCCATGGACCTGCAAGACATGTTCAAGTATTATTATCTTTTGGCTTATATTTAGAAAATTGTACGTAAAGAAATCCAAGAGTTTGAAATTACTTACCTCAAATGTTGATTGTAGTACTGTGTTTAATCTATCCAAGGTCCTTTTGTTATTTAGTTTACCAATATATATTGACTGGCCTGTATAAAGTGTGTTGTCCCTTGAATATATCCATTTAACAATATTCTTGAAAAGCATATGTGGGAATTCATTCCTTTGGACTTTTTCTTGCATTGCTAGGAAGTGGTGCTCCAAACTTGAATGCATTATCAGCTATTTTTTATCAAGAGAGTTAGCATTTTTTTATATGTATCTAAGGAATATAAGAGAAAATGACAAACGAAAAATACAATGAATTGATTATTTGAGAGAATAATTTACCTGTGCTTTGTCAAGTTCAGTATCTCCATCTTTTAGTTCAACAAAATATTGGTTTCCTTTCTTTGTTGTTGCCACTACCAAGGCACCAATAGTTCCTGTAGAATATTCATCTGTGCTTGTTAGTAATTGTTTGATTGTAGTGCTTGGTATAAAGTTGTATTCTTGACAGATTTACGGTATGACTTCCACAGTGCTGGAGCTGTTTAAGATCAGGATGCAATCATAGTCACCACGATCATAATTTGTCTTTACAGCAATCTCGAAGCCTGAAATTTGGATGCTTGAACCTGGGACTATCTTTTGTTCAAATTGCTTGACAAGGTCACCAGTTATGTTTACAGTCACTGTCATCTCAACTTTGGCATCTGTTAGGTCAACCCGAAGCACTTCACGTGTTCTATTATTTTTATCTAATGTTGTCTTATAGACAACAATGATATCTCCTTCAAATGTTTGTCCAGCTCTCTGGGCATTGAGATCTTCAATAGACATTGAGTTGGGATTTTTTGTCTTTGATCTGTGGGGATTGAAAGAGAATTATTTTAATACTAGGAAATTGAATCAGTATCATATATTTGCGAATTGAAGGTGCCATTTACCTTTTTGTTGATTGTTGTTGTTTTGCATGCAATTGTTTCTCTTGTCTTTTGATGCTTTCCATTTTTTAGCTGCAACAAAGTTGTGAAATGTTAAGATACATGTTGTGGAATGTTAATTTAGTAATTGTCCTTTTTAATAATGAGGAGTTATAATTATGTGATAAATGAAAAATAGAATTTTGTAATAAATAGGGATCAATTCATACCTCCAGATATCTTGAATAACATGGTAAAGTTTATTTATTGACATGAATTGCTCGAGAGGATTTTAATTTATTTTGCATCATTAATTTCAAGCATTGTAAAAATTGCATCATGATCAGTCCAGTATGCTTCTGATTTGTAAATACAATATGTTTTGTCTATGTACATCACACCAAACATGATCAATGAGTGGTCTAGATAGGAATTGTATGTTGTTCAATAGAAAGTTCATTTTGTGTGTTTGCATATAGCTAGAGAATCCATTTGTTTTCATGTTATGCATAGACATGTCAATGTTGAAATCACCTACAATGTATAGAGTAGCATGAATATTTATGCAAGAAAAAACTTGGTTGGTAATTTCTATGATTTCTAACAATGGAGTAGTAGGTCTTACATATAGATTAGATATGTTGATTTCATTATCGTCGAAAGTTAATGTTATTGTTATAGCTTCAGCATTATTTGTTTTATGTTGCATAGTTTTTAATATCTTATATTTTTTTTGGGTGAAAGTCATAACACCATGTATATGATACGTTGAGAAATAATTAAAGTTTTGAAATGGATTAATAAAATTAGAGGATCGAGTATGTGTTTCTTGTAAACAAAAAATATCAGATGACATTATATCATGATCATTGAGTATGTCTTCTATATGAAGAGGCAAGTTGCGTGTATTCAATGTGGACAGTAATATTTGTCCAGTATGAATTTCTTTTAAATGTTCATTTTGAAATTTCCACATTGCTGTAGATTGTAGACGTGACATTTCGACAAGTACTTTTTTCTTTATTTTGAAGTTGTTTTGTGTAATAGGTTTCAGTAGAAATAAGTTGTCAATTGTTCTAGTGCGTGAAAGTGTTGTATATGTCAATCCATGTTTGTTTATGCCTGAAGGGTCAAATGCAAGACCTTCTATTGTAAGTCCTTGGGATCTATGAATAGTACGAGCACATGCTAATTGGATTGGGAATTGTCTTCTAATAGTTATTTTCTTATGGTTTGAATGCTTGTGAATAGGTTTGGCAATTCGAAGTATGGGTGTCCAATCTTTATGAATGTCATTGGTAAAGCATTGTGCTAGCCTTTTTGATTGTCGATGTCCAATTTGTGGATCATTGAATTTAATCCAAACAATGTCAAAGTTAGCAAATTTGGTATATGCTTCAAACGTTCCATCGCATCCATTGACTATACCATCTTGTGTGTCATAATTACCAACATATATTTCAACTAACATATTTGGCTTCAACTCTATTTGAGTTGGTAGATTGGTTGAATGATTACAAGATCTTATTGCATGATAATTGTCTTCATATTCATCAATTGAATTCAATATGATCAGATCTCCATGTGCAATTGAAAGCATTTTCCTATTGTGTGTATCAACATCTTTTCTTCTATAAAATAGAAAAGGGAACATTGGTTCCATTAGTGGTGGGCAGACCCAGTTATTATTGAGATATTCTAAGTCTTCATTTGTTTGTGATCCAATGCGTATTCTGTTCAGTATGTTGATGAAATGTTGATTTCTTTGTCGCATTGTTGTTTGCAAAGAGTAGTACTTTATTTTCTGCTTCCAAAAATTATACGGCATTAGTTCATTAGTTGTTAGCAAGTTTTTGAATACTAAAGAATCTTGTACAGGTTGTGCTTGGTAAAGATCACCGCAAAAAATGGTATCAAGATTTCCAAAGTAGCTAGTAGGCATTTGCATTATATCTCGTAATCGTTTGTCAATAGATCGCATAAATCTTGCACCTACTAGTGAAATTTCATCTATTAGGACTCGTAATTGTTGATAATGCTTTGACATTGTATCTAATGTTTCATAATTCAAAGGAATGAATTCTGATTTGTTGAAAGGCATATGCAATGCTAAGTGTATTGTCATGCCACCAATGTTGTATGCTGCTTTTCCTGTATAAGCAAGAATAAGGCCTTTTGGTTTGTCTGGATCACTATCAATAGAATTGTTGTATATGCGAATAAGACTTTGGTATATTGCTTTTGCGGTAAAAGTTTTTCCAGTTCTAACTCCTCCTGTTAGGAACAAATGTAATGGAGTTTTGTTGTTTTCTAATTTTTTTAATACAATGTCTTTTACAATTGCTTGTTGTTCTTTGTTTAACATTCGTCTCATTTTGTAATATTCAGTATTGTCAATCATTTGACGATGTTTTGATATTTCAAATGCAACAGAATTTGTTTTGGTTATTTTGTTCAGTTTTAATGTATTAATATCTAATTCTATGTTGTATTGTTCTTGTTGTGATGAATGTTTTTCAGGTGAGGGCTGGTTTTGAATTTGTTCATCAATAGTTTTTAGGTCGGCAATAGCAGTGTCAATGTCACCCCATGCGTGATTGACATTGTAATTATATTTGATGAAATTAGCTCTAATTGTGTGCTCATGATAAGAATATGCATCATGCCATGTTTCAAAACCATCTTTTAGTGTGTTTTCATTTATTGTAAATGGTACATAAAGTAGTAATTGCTCTCTGTAATGATTCTCTTGGTCAATATGTCTATTAAAATTGATAAATCGTATAACATTTCTATTATCTTTGGCTTCTAATTTTGTACATTTTTTTTATATTCTGAAACAAATTGTGCAAGACAAATGTCTGTTATTATTTTAGGTTGCGCAACATAATAGTCTACTAATGAATTGCAAGTTACATTTTTGGAATCATCTGGTTCTTTGTTCAAATGTTTTACTGACTTTAAAATAAATGTTCGCTCATTATCAGGGCTAGTGTCAATGAATATACATTTCCTTGAGTTGTAGTTTAGTGGAAGAGATAGTACAAGGTGAACAGCTTGTTGTGAAGACATTTGTTGTAAATTCAGCAATGTATTTCCAAGTTTATTTATCATTCTTATAGCATCTATTTTATTTTGTCCATGTTCTTTTCAAATTCTTTTTAATGCATTTGTCATTGACTTATCCACTTTTGTCATATAAGAGCCGCAATACATTGCTGTAACATATGCATTTAACACGAATTGTGCGTTTGTATTTGTGTTCCATATTTCTGGTACTTTTCTGGCAAAGCTATTGTTCCATATGTGTGCTGGTTTCCTTTTCAAAAAAATTGTGGGCCTATGGATTGTAGATTTGATGGCCATTATGTAATCGTTCTCACTTAAATTCATTTCTTGTAAAAACATTTCGAAAGAGAATGAATTGTCATAATTTGATTGTTGTAAAGTGGAAAGAATATCTTTTGCTCTTGAAATTGTAGTTTGATCATTGTCTATAGATGGTTCAATAATTGAAGTTTTCCCCATTGGTGGAAGTGGAAAATTATATCGACAATTTTGTTTTCGTGATTTCCTGCATTGCTTGGTATAGTGATGTTTATGTATTATAGCTAAGTCAGGATGTAGTTCTTCAGTATTACATGTTATGTACTTGTCTACAAATTCTTCAATATTTGCATTACTATCTCTACCATAAATCGGTGCATCTTTAATCCATAGGAGGAAATGCTCATGTTCATTTCCATGATTTTGGAATTCAGTCACAGAGAAATAATCCAAGATTTTCCCAAAGAAGGAATTGTCAGTTAATATTAGTTTTTTTATTGCATTGATTCTATGCCTATAATAACGTGCACATGTCACAGGATCTTTTCTTATGAGTTGAAATTTGTTAGTTTCATTTGCTAGGTTGTGTTGTTGATTTGTTTTTGTTTGATATGTATTGTGTAATTCTTCAAGCGTTTTTGATAGTGGCTCCCAGTATTGTTCAGCACTTGTAAATGTAATAAAAAAGGTAGGTGGTCCAAGTCGTCTAATCATTGCAAATACATTTTTTTTCAATTGGTGCATATAATCTGGAGATATTCTTATCCTTTTGAAATCAATGTAACCAATGTCAGATCTAAGAATCTTTTCTAAATTGGGTTTATGTTTGACATCTTTTGCTACTAGTTTTCTTCCTTTTAGTTGACCTTTGCGTAGTCTTATCCACATTGTGGATAGAACTTGGTGTATGAGTATCTTAATGGTCTTGAAAAATAGATTTGTTGTATGGTAAGAAAACTTTCTATTTGAGTTTTGTAATTCCCATTGTGCAATTTTTTGGTATGGAAAGGCTTTGGTTAAGTTTTCGTCACGTGGTTCCCCAAAAAATAGTGTAGGAAAATTCATTTCTTCTACATATTTGTCTTTAAAGAGTCCAATAGGATTATGGCCTTCTGCTGGTACAAGTTCTATAATCTTGTCTTGCATTTCATGTATAGATTTTGATTCAGTGAATCCATGTATCAAGGTCTCACAAGGATTTTCATTTTCTATATCATTTTCCACATCGCTTTCACTAGTAGTATTTTCATTTATTTGATCATTGTTGTTATTGTATTGAAGAGTTTTTTTCCAATCTTTGGTTAATTGGACATTTTCCATTTTATATAATGTTCTCTTGCATAATTGTTTTAAAGCTTTCATAATGATAGTTGCACGTACCATTCCTGCTTTGTATGCATTTCTATATTGTAGCCGTCTTTTAAGAGCAACAGCAATTGTAGATGTCTTGTTAGTAGATCGTGGCAATGCTGTTTGTATAATGTCTGTTAACTAGTACATTGATAATAGAGCCTGTTAGACCCATTTGGGAATTCTTGTATCCTAGTTGCCATATTTGTGCAAATGCAATTCTAAGTGAGACTAATCGTTCTTCTAGTTGTGAAAGCATTGCTACATAGTGCAATGGTTTATTCATTATGATATAATCTGGTGTTGTATATCTAGGTAGTTTGAGATGGTTCAATGATGCTTTACAATTGTGACAAATATAGTTTTCTGATAGAATAGATGTCTTTTTTGTTAAGTTGAAATATGCATGCTTTTGTTTGTCCTTCAGCATTGATATATCTTTTTTGAAATGCAATATTTGACAAATTGAACATGCATATTTTGGCATGTCTTGAATTTTTTTTTGAATATTTCTAATGGCGAAATTTGAGTTTTTTTTGCCAAGGTTGTAGGTGCTAGTATATTTGTTGCATGTATTTGTCTTTTAATTTCTCAAAGTGATCCGGCCTTATTTTTTTTAATGTTTTTGGTTTGGTTAAAAAAATTTATGTCATGTATATTATTATTTCTAATGATTTGTTTAATGTTATGTAATCTTATATGTGGTGATGTTGAATTTGATTGAATTTGAGTCTGATTTTTCAATGTATATTTGTCAACTTCTATTATTTCTTTTATATGTGTTTGTATATTGTTTGATTGTATTTGATAACGTAGGAGTGGCTCAAAATGACCACAAAGAGGGTTTGCATCATGGAATAAGATAGAATATGAATGTCCATGTGATGATTGATTGAAATGTAAGTACTTCTTTCCTCTTGTCATTGACCAAACACATATTTGTATGTCTAACCATTTGGATAGCCAATGTATACAAAATATGTCTCCCCATAATCCAATGTCTTCATTGTTTGTTGTTGGCTTTGCAGAGAGTCACATTCTATGGAGGTACGTTTCAGTATCTTTTATTCTATGCAATTCATATAGTGTAAGAGGATTCAATTCATAGTTATATGAAGTTATTGCTTCTGGATTGCCTTCTGAAAGACATTGCAGGAAGTAATCAATAGTTCCATTGTGTATTTGGATTGATGTGTACTGATTGTCAAGAAGAAGCTCAAATGTATCAAAGAGACAATCTCCAACATTATATTTAAAGTTGTTAAGCCTAAAAATCCTTCAATTCTTAAAGCACTATCTATGTTGCAAAATTGAGATTGATTTTGAAATTCATATTTTTCTACTTCTATTATTTCTTTCTTTGGCATTGCCAAAGAATCTATCTTCCTTTTCATTTTTTTATGCCTTGAATTTGATTGTATTTGATAACATAGGAGTGGCTCAAAATGACCATGAAGAGGGTTTGCATCATGGAATAAGATAGAATATGATTTTCCATGGGATGATTGATTGAAATGTAAGTACTTCTTTCCTCTTGTCATTGACCAAACACATATTTGTATGTCTAACCATTTGGATAGCCAATGTATACAAATTATGTCTCCCCATAATCCAATGTCTTCATTATTTGTTGTTGGCTTTGCAGAGAGTCGCATTCTACGGAGATACGTTTCGGTATCTTTTATTCTATGCAATTCATATAGTGTAAGAGGATTCAATTCATAGTTATATGAAGTAATTGCTTTTGCATTGCCTTGTGAAAGACATTGCAGGAAGTTATCTATAGTTCCATTGCGTATTTGGATTGATGTATAGCGATTGTCAAGTAGAAGCTCAAATGTATCAAAGAGACAATCTCCAACATTATATTTAAAGTTATTAAGCCTAAAAAATCCTTCAATTCTTAAAGCACTATCGATGTTGCAAAATTGAGATTGATTTCCAGTTTCATATTTTTCTACTTCTATTATTTCTTTCTTTGGCATTGCCAACAAATCTAATTTCCTTTTCATTTTTTTATGCCTTGAAACAAAGTTTATTATTGCAGATAAGAGGGATATCTTTTACCTTAGATATTGATGACGTGGATGTTTACTAAATTCATCTTTGTATTTGATCTTTAGATTAGCACTTTTTGTTCTTATACCTCTTCTTACTTGTGGTTCTGCAATATAAAATTGTCATTGTTATATTCACATGGTTTTATTTTTGTTCTAATCATATTCAATAAATGAACAATTTTGCAATTATTCAATGAATGAACAATTTTGCAATTATCTATTTGCTATATGGACATATGCAGTCTGCTAATTTTTTGTGAACCAATGAGACATTGTCAATCTATCATTTTGATAGAATTTATGATTACAATTATACACTTTGTTATCAACTAATATAAAATAATTTTTAAGTAAAAACAAAAAATCACATGCCATAAATAAAACAGTTCTAAAATATAATAAAACAATTCTTAAATAAGATAGCTTTCTATTTTTTCATGTATTTGTTATCTATTTGTATATGTATAATAATTCAAATAGATATTAAGATATAATAGAGAAAATGTAATTAAAGATTTCATTTTCTCCTCCATCGGTTTGCCTCATAAAATACTATATTGATCATGCTTATAATTGATCTAAGTTCAGTTTTGATTGAATTTAAACAAATCAACACTTTTGACATTTATTTTGTATTCATTGACACTAGGCCTGATAATGAGCGAACATTTATTTTAAAGTCAGTAAAACATTTGAACAAAGAACCAGATGATTCCGAAAATGTAACTTGCAATTCATTAATAGACTAATATGTTGCACGACCTAAAACAATAACAGACATTTGTCTTGCACAATTTGTTTCAGAATACAAAAAAATGGTACAAAATTAGAAGCCAAAGCTAACAAAAATGTTATACGATTTGTCAATTTTAATAGACATATTGACCAAGAGAATCATTACAGAGAGCAATTACTACTTTATGTAATAGAGAAATGTAATTAAAGATTTCTTTTTCTTCTCGGTCACTTGGCTGCATAAAACACCATATTGATAATGCTTATAACTGATCTAGGTTCAATTTTGATTTAATTTAAACAAATCAATATTTTTGACATTTATTTTGTATTGCATTTGTATGCACTTAACCTAAACTTATTCTAAATATAGAAATGAAAAATGATATGGACTAGAAGTAGAGATTCTCAAAGAAGCATTAAACTCAAAACATTATGTATGATAATTGTTTTAGTATGCTCTTACACAAGTTAAGCAGAAAAGAAATTGCTTATACATATTAGATAGTTCAACTAGATTGATTATTGTTAGAACTGGAAGCATCAGGAACTGGAAAGGTGCTCAGAGTATTTGAAACAATTGGACTAACTTGAGTAGCATTTGGGATAGTGGGCATAGCATTTTGGATAGGGTTAGAGTGATGAAGCAGAGGTGGATGAGGAACATGGCTTAAGAGAAAATGAAGGGAAACAAAAGTCCTTCTGACCCGTGATGCAAAGTGTGGACCAAGTTGTAATTGATGGGAATCTACAGCGTTTTGCATAGTGAGCATACAATCATTTTGTATGCCAATTTTGATAGCATTATAAACACATGACATCGTTGGATCCTTGTGTATCTCATTAAAGGTAAAAAGACCTCCTGTGAGAGCTGAACCATAAAAAAGTTCATAGTTATGAATTGCTGACTTAAAAGTTTCCTCCGATATCAGATAACTTTGTACATAGCCAAATGCCAACTTTTTGAGGAGGTCAAAATCCTGGAGTAGATCCATTGCATTGGAAAGGAAGATAGAAACAACTTCTGAGTACTGTAGTGTCTGTGGAAATTCTTGAAGGATTTCTATCCCCACCACTGTTCGAATTACCTCTTCCATAGCTACACAATCAATGATAAAAACATGGGCCATCTTCACAGCATCATATCTTCCAATGTCTGTTGGTTCCCATTTTTGAGTTGGGAAGAATATGCGTTTGTTCTTTTGCCACTCCTTCATTTTGAACTGTCAAAATGGTGTGTAGCAAAGAAAAAAAATTGTAATAGAAAATCTTTGATCAATAAACGTCACCATCAAAGTTCATAACCATATAAATAGAAATCTTTGAGGTGAGTGCACATAGAATAGTCAATTTTGGAACTAGACAATTGAAGCCAATAACAATTGTCATAAAGGAAATCGTGCACATATAGAGAGAGCTCTATGACAATATTATCAAATTCAAATTAGGCAATAGACATTGTTCAAATCAGATCATGTTCAGTTATCAGAGTTATTATATAAATATATTTATAAATACATAAAAATACAAAGACAAAGAAGTCTACACTGTTGCCCTCTACTGAATGTTGATTGCATATACTTGCTTGTTTTAGATTGTAATATTTATACGACTTCTTCCATGCCTATTTGCCTTGAGTTCATAATGATCAGTAACCGCCAAAAAAAATATAAGAACACTATTACATCGCATATCAGCAATATGCAAAAATGCAAAGTGTTTTTTACTAGAATGAGCAATAGAACCAATATGAACATCTCGACTATCATAATAGTGTATACTTGTAACATGATTTCGTCTTCAGAAAAGTGAGCCATTTCTTCTCCACACTAGATAACTATATAATTTGTAACTGTAGTTGCATAGAACAACTATTTGCAATCTCTTAGCATTCCGGCAATCACATTTGCATTTTCTGTCAACCAATAATAAAATATCCTTTAGAATGTAGGTTGTATCAAAGTCTATGACTATTATACTTGTTTGAAGAATAATTATACCATGATGAATGGTATATGTAAGTTAAGTATGTTATTCATGATGATTCGATCAGGATCTTGACTTTGAATAGTAATTTGATATCTAATTATTTTTGTGGAGTTTCTGCAAATCAAGCTTGATTTTCATGACAGTGTAGAAATTGGAGGACAATATCATTATCTAGTGACAACAATATATGTTCTTTGTGATCAATTGCTCTTATTGTAGCTATTGCTTTCTATCAGCATATAAGTACTGGGTGTTGTTATGAAAATAGAAATGATGGTCATTATCTTTGATATAGACAATACCTATGGAACTAGTACTCTTCTTGTGGGTGTATCTAGTATTGGAAAGTGTATTTTCCAATGTCTGTCGGTTCCCATTTTTGAGTTGGGAAGAATATGCGTTTGTTCTTTTGCCACTCCTTCATTTTGAACTGTCAAAGTGGTGTGTAGCAAAGAAAAAAATTGTAATAGAAAATCTTTGATCAATAAGATAGTGAAATATATTAAATGTAGAAAGAATGCAACATAGTACTAATCTAAGTAATATATTGTATAAATTATATCTTTTGAATTTACATGTGTTTTAGAAATTGTTTTATCTTTGTTTGCTTTGGTTGTTAACTTATATATGATGAACTATTTTATGGGTAAACATTTTAAATAGGCTTTATGTTAGAAAATGAAGCCATACTCAAAAGATTCAGCTAAAACAATAAATCCCCAACGCAAGATGGGAACGTGGGATTTGAGAAAGAAGAAGTTGCTTTGAAGTTGATCATATTAGAGAGTTTGGTTTGCTTTGCACTTAGGGCTATTTGTATAGGGATTAGGAGCCTGTATTCTAGTTGACTTAATTGAAATTGAAATTAGTCATTCAGTAATATGCATAAGAATGCTAAGACTATAGATGCCTAAAAATGTTGTCAATTTACAAACGTCATTTTATTCAGGATACTGCCCAAAGTGGCTAATCTATGCAAATAATAAAGAAGATTATCAACAATTGACTTGTATCTTGTTTCTGTGTGTCTGATATTATTGCATAGAAATTGTGCATGCAAAATTTAAGAGACGCCATGTTTATAGAAATAAAGCTATATGATCTTGCTCTGAGATTGTTCAAGAAATTCTTTGAACTTTGTCAAAACAATAGTTGCTATCTATTTTGAAATGCAATTTAAAACCTCACCATCAAAGTTCATAACCATATAAATAGAAATCTTCGAGGTGAGTGCACACACAATGGTCAATTTTGCAACTAGACTATTGAACTCAATAACAATTGTCATAAAGAAAATTGTGCACATATAGAGAGAGCTCTATGACAATATTATCAAATTCAAATTAGGCAATACACATTGTTCAAATCAGATCATGTTCAGTTATGAGAGTTATTATATAAATATATTTATAAACACATAAAAATACAAAGACAAAGAAGTCTACACTATTGTCCTCTACTGAATGTTGATTGCATGTACTTCCATGTTTTAGATTGTAATATTTAAATGACTTCTTCCATGCCTATTTGCCTTGAGTTCATAATGATCAGTAACCACCAAAAAAATATAAGAACACTATTACATATCATATCAGTAATATGCAAAAATGCAAAGTGTTTTTTACTAGAATGAGCAATAGAACCAATATCAACATCTCGACTATCATAATAGTGTATACTTGTAACATGATTTCATCCTCAAAAAAGTGAGCCATTTCTTTTGCACACTGGATAACTAAATAATTTGTAACTGCAATTGCATAGACCAACTATTTGCAAGCTCTTAGCATTCCATCGATGACATTTTTGTTTCTATCAACCAATCATAAAATATCCTTTAAAATGTAGGTTGTATCAAAGTCTATGACTATTATACTTGTTTGAAGAATAATTATACTATGATGAATGGGATATATAAGTTCAGTATGTTATTGATGATGATTTGATCAGGATCTTGACTGTGAATAGGAAATTGATATCTAATTATTTTTCTAGAGTTTCTGCTATTCAAGCTTGATTTTCATGATAGTGTAGAAATTGGAGGACAATATCATTCAACTAGAGTTGGTGATTCATTAATTGTTTTACTTTGAGTGATCTACACGAAGCTCTAAAAGATTATCTAGTGACAACAATATATGTTCCTTGTGATCAATTGCTCTTATTGGAGCTATTGCTTTCTATCAGCATATAAGTACTGGGTGTGGCCACCAAAATAGAAATGATGGTCATTATCTTTGAAATAGACAATACCTATGGAACTAGTACTCTTCCTGTGGATGTATCTAGTATTGGAAAGTTGTACTATTGTTCCAATTGATTAAAACTAATTTCAGCTATAGTAAGTTACTTTTTTTTCACTTTTAGGATAAAGTACATAGCAAACCTAACACAGTAAGAGATAAAAAGTCTAATTGATTCCATTTATTTCTCCTAACATTTGTGTTTTATGGCCAATACCAAAACAAATCTGTATAAGAATAGGCATTTAAAAGTCAGAAGAAGTAGTTTTGATCATTTACATAGGTAGAGTTTCATTGGTATTGTAATAGAAAAGTTCTAGATTATCAGCAATAGCTTTGCTAGATTTATATATTTGTTGTATATAAAAAAAGATAACTAAGAATAAATCATATAAGAAACAACTTTTCATGCATTGCATGTTTCTCCAACTATATACACAATCTAATTGTTTGCTTGAAAAGCTTTTAAAGAAACAACTTTTCATGCATTCCATGTTTTTCCAACTGTATACACAATCTAATAACTTATCTTAATAAGATGTTTCACATGATCAATAGTAAGATCAAATGTATCAATCTTAGTAACAAATACATGGCTACTTTGTACCAAACACATGGCTAGTGGTAGCTATAGATGAAGTGCTACAATTGTCATTGATATGGAATACCTCTCTTGTATCAATGTCATTACTGACAAGAGCAGCGTCTTCCAGGAATTGATTAGGACAATGGTTACCAGTGCCATATGGAAAAATAGCCATGCCAAAGTTTTTTTGAGGTATTGTATTCTTGATCGTGCTGCTACTATACAAACACTTGTCAATAGGACTAAAGCAGGATTGGCAGAATGAAGATGTACATTGAGTAATGTAATTGGTTAAATTTATATCAATGTTTTTAGGTAAAACTTCTTCTAATTTTGAACTAGACTCTAAAGAACAGAATGGTACAATAGGCTGCTTGATCAGAAAATTGGTACTGCTATCAATTTCAGGAAGACACATGGATTTCATGTAATCATCTGCTACCAATTGAACAAAGTTGTCATCAATTGTAGCATTTGATTTCCGTTGGCTCAAAAGTGGATTTAATATAGGAGCAAACTGCAAAGTAGATAGGGGCAAAATAGGTTGATTAGTGGACAAATTGCATGGCTTTGAATTGACATGCAACAAATTTGATCTTGCTTTATTGCCATTGATAGATATAGCAGCCTTATCATAGGCAAGAGCAGCTTCCTCTATTGTATCAAAAGATCCTAACCATTGACGTTTCTTGGACTTACCATTCCAAATTTCTACAACATAGCTACCCCAAGGTTGTCTCCTAACACCTCTATATGGGATATCCTTTGTACATTTGTCCATTTCCTTAGGACTGAAACATGGAGCTTTGTTTCCTTTACCTATTTCTATGAAGTCTTCATAGCTTGATTCTGTGTGAACGCTCTTCATTATTTGTTTCTCCTTCGTCTGATTTGCTTGCAAACTAGAAAATGGAACAATAGGCTTCTTGGAAAATAAGTTACATGGTTTTGAATTGGCATAGACAAAATTTGTAATTGCAGTACAGCCTCTCTTTGATATAGCAGCCTTATCATAAGCATATGCAGCTTCTTTTGCTGAATCAAAAGTTCCAAGCCACTTCTATTTTTTCAATTTAGGATCCCTGATTTCTGCACCATAACGACCCAATGAGCGTTGTCTAACACCTCGATACCTTGTTGCTTTTGTAGAATGTTTTGAATAAATAGCACTTAGGCTTAAGTGTGTTCTTCTTTTTTTCTTTTGTACTGATTCTTCAGTATCTGATTGCTTTAGCAATTCTCCATTTAGTATCTCTTTTCTAGACCAAAATTACAATTGTGTTAGAAATTTTTGTATTGTCAGATTAGTTAAATTCAAGATTTCTTGAACTATCTTTGCAGTTGGAATCCACATTTGAAAGACTCTTAGACATTATCAAATGCAACTGACTACAACAACTATATCTTTTTTTTATTCATAACAATCATATTACTACAGGATCAAAGGATATTAAAAATGAAATATATTCTTAACTAATATTAGAATATAGGATACATTATAATAATTACAATAAGCACATTCTTGTTTGAACATGCAACTAATAGATGTAATCTTATTGGTATAGATATAGGCACATATGTTCAAATATATTAACAGTTTTGGTTTTATAAGAATTATATAATAACTACTAACTCTGTATAAATAGTATTGTTAAAATTAATTTTGACTTTGTATGCTATTATTTTATTTTTTTATTGCAACCTCCAATACATTATAACCTCTTACAAATTTAATACAATTTAAAATGATTCAAGCTAATCGCATACTTTATATATCTATTTTAATTAAAACATTCTATTGCAACATTGTGGATGAAAGTAGATGAAAAAGTAAACAGTAGTTTCAACTTTAAACAAATCACATGGGAAAGTTGAATGCACCTTGGTAAACAAGAGATTTTCGACTACTCCTATAGTGTACAACAGTTCAGGTTGAAATTTATTGAGTTCTACAAAAAACATATTAACATGACAAAATAAGAAATTGAAATCAGAAAATATAGGAAACTAGTACAATACATTCTGCATTTAACACAAAAATTTATTGATAAGTTTATTCTATGTAGTTTTGATTCTTAATAAAGCTCAATTAAAATATAAGTTAAAAAAATCCTTTTATTCAATTCTGCATAACAAATGTCTTAACAAGAGAAATAAAGAAATTAGATAATTGAAATCTCACAATTAGATGATTTAGCCATTACTAAAAGTATGTAGTATATAGCTACAACAATAACAATTAAAATATAGTATTTAACTTTATTAAGTATTTAAAATAAATTCTTAATGTAGAGAGGCATTCTAACACAAAACTTTTACCTTTTACATTAAATTTGACAAGCTATTTACATATAAAAAATATTCATTTTTCATAATAAGCATAAAATTAATCCAAAATAACATAGGAAAGTTGAATGCACCTTTGTAAAGAGGAGATTTCAGACTGCTCCTGTAGTGTGCCATAGTTCAGCTTCAAAAAAAACTTTTATTGAGTTCTGCACAAATCATATTGATATCACAATAAAGAAAAGAAATCAATAAATATAGGAAACTAGTATTATACATTTTACATTTAAGACAACAATTTATTGATAAGTTTGTTGTATGTACTTTTGATTCCTAATGATGCACAATTCATTTCCCAGATTGTCAAAGCCTCATTGTTGTATATCTAACAACAAATTCTGAAGTTAAACCTCAGAGTCCAGATTGACTCTGTTTAGAATGTTTCTTGTTTTTCATAGAGACTAAGTCAAAGTACTTATCTTAGCAATTTTAGTCCTCTGCCCTCTTTTATCTATGTCTTATTTTTCAGATTTTGTTTCTTATCCTATTTAAGAATTTTCAGCAGCCTGAGCTCTACAGTTAGTATCATAAGTGAAGGTTTTTTACTACTGAAAAGATGAATGGTTTTGATGCTGTTGTTTTTTTGTGTTTTGGTGTAGCAAAAAGAGGAGGAATGCACCATTTTTTTTTCTTTTTATTTAAGAGCAACTCAGCAGCAATTCTATTTTAAGGAAAAAAAACATTTTGTATTTTGATTTTTTTGTGTGTAAGGAGCAGTTCTATTTTAAGAAGAAAATATACTTTGTTTTTTCTCATTGTAAACTGCTTGTAGCTCTAATATAACTCTGTTTTAAAAAAAAATATGTATTTTGATTTTCTGTGTGTAAAGAGCAGCTCTATTTTAAGAAGAAAATATACTCTATTTTTTCTCATTGTAAATTGCTTGTATCTCTCATTAGCTCTGTTTTAAGCCCAAAATCAGGTGTATTTTGATTTTGTGTGTGTAAGGAGCAGCTCTATTTTAAGAAGAAAATATACACTTTTTTTTCTCATTGTAAACTGCCTGCATCTCTTAACATATGAGAGCAGCTTTAATATCTTCATAATTTAATATACTAATCAAATAGGGTTCTAGATAGTATTCACAATCTCAATCAATGAGAATAGGGTCACAATATTTGTTTAGCACTTCTAAAGCTTCTACAAAAACAGTAGGGAAACCATAACCTAAAAATACATCCATTATCAAATACATGATTCTAAAATATGAATAAAAAATATTCTTAACTTTTCGTCTTGTTTGGTTTAACACAACATTAAAAAGTAATTATAGTAACACAACATTCAAAGGTAATTATAGCCTTCCTTTGAACATTTACATGTATTTTCTTGTGAGAATGGAAAAAGGCAGATAAGACATCTCTTGTATACTATATTTTAATTGTTATTGTTGTAGCTATATACTACATACTTTTAGTAAGGATACATAGTTCTAGCTAACCTGAAACATTACGCATCATTATGGCAATAGCCACTATGGATTCCAGCTATTACAGACCACCCAATTTATTTTATGAGCATCGTTCATGTTTCTTGCAGAACCCAGAACCCAAAGAATAGAAGTAAACGGTAAATTATCGCCAAAAATTATCTATTTTAGATTTCATCAGCCACTATGGATTCAAGCTATTATAGACCACCCAATTTATTTTTTGAGCATTGTTCATGTTTCTTGCAGAACCCAGAACCCAAAGAATAGAAGTAAACGGTCAATTATCACCAAAAATTATCTATTTTAGATTTCATAATGTGTCTTTCACTTGCAGAAAAATCCTAGAGTTGAATATGTCAAATGGGCCATGCTAAAGTGCTAAATCATCAGAAGTTTTCTAGTGGAGACCTCTGTTCAAAATCGCTGCAAACATGTTAAATGTTCATTTGTACAAATATTGCCGAGCCCATGAAATGCACGAAGCACAACTAGAGGACAACCCACAAAGTAATTAAGAGATGGATCTATTTAACTAACCCGTGAGTTATGTTGAGTATGCAATGGAAATGAAATGATGTATGTAGAAGCATCATTACACATGTAGCAGAGACACGAGATAGCAATCAAGGATTTTTTATTTATAATGAATAGGATGTTGTGTGGAGAATACAACAAAGGACTTGGAAATCCAAGGATTTGTTATTCTCAAGGGCCAAATCTTAAGAAGGACTTTATTTATGTCTTTGAGAATGTCTACAGATGATGGATTTTTGTGTATGAACTGTCTGATGCTAAATTTTTGAGAATGAAGATCAAATATATTTCAATATGGTACAAGAAATGAGTAGTTAGGCAAAATTGTTTGTATGCCAACCCCATCAACATCTCATACTAGCTCTTGACTTGGAAGGTTGGTGTCATTTGGCCATGTAGAAGTGGATTCTAGTGTTGTGAGGGGCTTGTATTTTAGTGAATGTGAAGCTCAATCCAATGGCATGTGTGATGTTTATGCTGCTTGGATCATTTCTCCTTTCTTGAAAAGTAATGGTCCCCATTGCATAGGCTACCAATTAAAGAAACTGAACTTGGAATTGCTAGCAGTTGCATCCGTTTGCTTGATCTGCAAAACAACAGCTATTTGTTGTAAACAGAACAAACCTTAGCAGTGCTCCTACTCTCCATTCAGGTTTCTACCGAGCCCATGGAATGCATGAAGCACAACTAGAGGACAACCCACAAAGTAATTAAGAGATGGATCTATTTAACTAACCCGTGAGTTATGTTGAGTATGCAATGGAAATGAAACAGATGTATGTAGAAGCATCATTACACATGTAGTAGAGACAAGTGTCCTCAAGAACCATATGACCTCTTCCATGCTCAGACAGCTAGCTTCGCCTCCCGAGGCTTCCTCTCTGCTCGTTTGAGGAAGGGGCCTGATGTCAATGCCTCTCCTCAAGTGTACATAGGTGTGATAAAAGAGTTGTCTGAGTTCAAGCAGATGGTTTATAAGCAGATAGAATAAATCAAGGATCTTTCATCCAAATCTTCTGGCAAAGATATGGACCCTTATATGGAAAAGCTATTCAACACGTGAAAAGCTAAAATAGAAATAACAATGACAACTTTTGAGGAATCAACTGATACATTTGAAAGGGGAAATGCAAGGAACAAGCTAGCTAATAAAGGAAGATTTGAGTTTCTCAGTTGCAAACATGGTAAGTGCACCAGCATTTCATTCATCATCTTCTGTATTTCAAAAATTTCAAAAGAGTGGATTTGCCAAAAAAAATGGACATAGTCATTGGAGTTCATCTGTTTTATCAAGAAAAATAAGAAAACATAATTTCTTCCAAAAGTTACATTTCATTTAAAACAAATGGAAACTATGTATAGGATTTGCACAATTTCACACAATAAATTGTAAACCAGGGAAAGACAAAAGTGGATGAAATTCTGAAACTATACAACACCTCTGCAAACGAATCACTTCTTCTTGCAATCAAAACTAATGATATACTTTTAAAAACTGAAAGACGGTAGAGAAAATTGAGAACAGCGTTACATAACACAATGATGAAAAAGCTCTAAAACAATTCAGTTTCAACTCGCACTGACCGTCACAAATTACACAAAAGATGTAATAGAAAGCAACAGAAACTAGAGAAGGTACCTGCTTTGAGTGTTGATGATGATGATGGATCCCAGTGTTTCAGTTGGTGCAGATATAGATAGAGCAGATGATAGGGGTATTGAACATGCAATCAAACATTTAATAATAATGGATATTTGTCTGATTGCAAAATGTTCAATCAAACATTTAATAATGGAGATATGCTTTCAACAAAAATATTCCTTTACGGTACAATATTATGGCAACGCACTTAACAACAGTGACATATTATGGCAGAAGACTCTAGAACAGTTGAAAATGAAAGCAAGAGAAAGTAGAGAAGGTACCTGCTTTGACTGTTGATGATGATGATGGCCAAATCAAAACCTTAAAATGATGGCCTAGTGAGAAGAAAGTTGTGGGAGACCAGATCTCGAAGGATATTAGAGATATCTCAGCAATGAATGGGAGACTATGAAGGGATGGTGTCTCAGTGACAGTGACTCGCTGGTCTGATCAAGAAATGACCTTACACTAACCCAAGCATTATTTCAAAACTATGTATAATTCTAGCTCAGACTGACCGTCACAAATCAGACAGAAGATGTAATACAAAGCATTTAATAATAATGGAGATTTATTTGATTGCAGAATGTTCAATCAAACATTTAATAATGGAGATATGTTTTCAACAAAAATATCCCATTACCATATAATACTATGGCAGGAGACTTAACAACAGTTGAATATTATGGCAAGAGAATCTAGAATAGTTCAGAATGAAAATTGTAGTGGAAAAGTAGGTAAAAAGAGGGCCCCACAACTCCATGAGGATAGAATGGGTAGAATGGAATGTTGGGTGGGAATAGAAGAGATAGACCATGGGTTAGGGGAAATCTAGTTGCCTTATCCTTTGACTATGCCATCAATGTGCATGATGTTGGTATTGGAAATGTCTTGTAGGCAACATGAATTTACTTTTAAACAATTCATAAAATAAATAATTAGTTATAGACAAACAAGTCTTCTGTAGCCACATAGTTGCATTAAATATATGCATAGGAAAAAAAAATCACACAATATCTATATGAATTTTTGTGAGTCCAATTGCATATGTCATCACAATAATACTATTAGAAACTATTAGCCAATAGAATATCAACAAAATCATTTTATTATATTAAAATAGGAATTGAAAACAAACAAATTTAATTCTGCAGTCCCATTGGACAATTGAATAAAAACTATTAAAATTGCATGAATGCATTAGTATTCCTGCCAACGGTAGGAACTAATAAAAATATACAACTTCCATAATGAAAACCCTAAAAGCTCTCTCCAGATAAAATATTCTCCCATTTGCCTTAAACCTAAAAGCTAACTTATTCTCTCATTTCCTAACCCTAAGTTGTTTTTCCCTCTTCTTCCTCTCCTTCCTCCTCTTCTCTTCTTCTTTCCATTATTATGTTGCAGGTTGAATGTTTGGGCAGCCATGGGGAGTTTGCTCAGATGTATGCACAGTGTAAATATGCCCATTTATTTTCCCTTCTCTCTCCTTTTTATTGATATATTATTTATTTATATTCTCTCTTCTTTTTTGTTTGTGCAAGTTATTTTTAGGGGCAGCCATGGATGTGCACAGGGAAGGTGAAAGAATATGATAAAAACTGTCATACTATTTACCCATCTCTTTTTTTTTGTTGAACATAAGCATCGAACAAATTTAATATTATTTTATTTTTCTTTTGGCACACAGGCCTGGCCGACCGACGACCTCATGAAAGAGACAGGCAGGATAGTTTTCGTTGTGCTAGACTCAAGAAGTTGTAGGTTTTGTGGGGGGAGCGAAACCCCTGTTTGCATGCGGCCGGTTCGGCCATGATAGACTATGGGCTTTAAGCCCTATGCCCACGCAGCACCAAACCCTACAGTTCTTTTTTTTTTTAAACATGTCTCTCCTCTATTTTGGCATTACATAAATAAAATGAATGAATGGTGGAAATTTTATATATATATATAACATAGTCTCTCAGTTTTAACATATTACACACATATATATTATAGTATTCTACCAATATTAAATCAGAGTAAAAGAATGTTTTTTATTATATATATATATATATATATATATATATATATATATATATATATTTTTGCCTAGAACACAAAGAAGCACAAATTTGGTCCAACTAAAAAGATGTAAAAAAGATATAAGATTTATTTATTTTCTGATAAAAAAAAATACACTTGCTGTAATAAAATGAATAGGGAATGTAAAACCACAGATTTTTAAACAAACATAAATATGAACTTTTAGTTCAATATTCTATACTCTACACAATTTGTTTTCCATCTTCATATAGGTATATCACATATACTTTTAAAGAAAACTAAGATAGAATGCATTTTCTTTCTGGAATCACATTGTTAATAGGACAACAACTTAATAAAAAACCAGCAATGCATCTTTTTCCCTATTTCTCAAATGCATAGACCTAAAGTATTTTACATAGCAACATAATACCACAAAACAGCAAACTTATTTTACATTTCTACTACCACGACAAGATGGAGTGTAACAATAAAACCATTTTAATAATACATATAGAGAGCATTTTCTCTCCTTTCTCTTTGTTCAACTACAAATAGGCTATTCTTGGCCATGGCTCTCTAGTAGCCAAAATAACAATGAGACATAAATTTGAATGCACTTCCATCAAGCTCCAAATGTTATAATCAACCACCTGCAAGAAACTAAGCAATGAAGGGACAACCAAGCCATTAAAAAATGCTTACCATAGACCCGCAATCCACCCCCGAGCTGGGAGGTAGATCTTCACACAGGTTCTATCACTCCACAACAAAATCAAATACAAGCTAGCAACACAAAATCACCCATAGCTTTTACACAAAACAAAACTCATAGCAATGAGTTTGGAGGGGTAGGGGAGTGGACTGCTCAACTCAAGAGGTCACTGTAAAAACTCATAGTCTCAACACCACAATTCCTCAAGTTAAAAGAAAGATATCTCCATGAAATACAAAATCACCATGACACTAATGCCAACCAAAATAATCCCATACTCAATATAATGCCCTCAAGTCCATAAGAATACCAATAGCAAGAGGGTGATCTCCAGAAGGTTCACTCCTCCCCCAACCCACACAAGGAAGGACACACCCAAATGGGTAGTCTCATCCCAACACACCCAAAACCCACACAAAAGAAAATACTCCCAAAACACAACCAAGCACATAAGCAAAAATATAACAAGCATATGGAATGGCTAAATGCCATGAGGATTACCTTAAGAGCCCAACAATGGTTGCAAGTTGAAGAAGAACCCACAAGCTTTCTCCAAGCCTCCAATCCTCCAAAATCCTCACTCCTTCCCAAAAACCCTCCAAAGATATAAAAATTACAAAAAATAAGAACCCCCAACTCTTCTCCAAGAGGAGTTAAAATAGGCCTCCAATCTAGGCCTTGAGGAATGAGAAGGTGACACATGTCACCTTCTCCTTCCTCATCCCATGCCACTTGCAAAGGAGAAGGAATGTGAGAGTGACATGTGTCACCCTCCTATCCATTCAAACCCTCACCCTCTCTACTTGTGCTCTCACACATGTGTGAGAGCAAAAGTGGAGAGGTGGCATCTCTCCCCATGGCTCCATGAGGATAAGGGATGACACATGTCATCACCTTATTCTCCAAGAGAGCCCCTTCACTCCAAGATGCTCTCACACATGTGTGAGAGTCTTGGAGGAAGGTTCCACACACTTGGGAGTCTTGAAAACTTCCCAAGTCTTCAAGGTGGAGGAATCCCCAAGCCTTGGGAAGGGAGATGGGCCTTCTTTCAAGATATGACTCATCTCCCACCCTTAGCCATTTTGAATTTTCGCCACTTTTACTTAACCCAAGTTTAGGGTGACTAGATGGGAGTAACCCTAGGGTTTATTAAGCCCAAATGGACCCTAGACCCTAGGGGTACCACCTAGGGTTAGTTTATACCTCTAATAAACACTTAAGGAGGTATAAATTCACATTAAATGGCCCAAAAATAAAAAGAACACCAAATGGTGTGAATTAAAACACATATTTTACAACATATCAATTAAATTAAAGAAAAGGGGTGAACTAGGCCAATAATTAAATATAGGCATTCACAAAAACATCATTCCATCACACATGGTCCTTATCCCTCTTGGGAATGGATTGGCTTAACAAGGAAACACATAAGTGTGAGATCGATCTCTAATTTTCTGTGGCCTAGAAAATCACCTGTGTACTTGAACAAACAAATTAATCCAACATATATATATATCATAGCCAAAGCAAGGAAATTCAAACACTCACGTCATCACATAATCATTTAATACATTATAAAAAAATCACATCATGAATAAGATTCATAATTGCATTTCTATATACTATCTCAAGATCAAATTGCATAGCAATTCCATCAATTAATTTCACAACTAATATCTCTAATAGCATCAAGTGAATGGCATATGGCAATAATCATCAATGCAATCTAAATTCAGGATATAGTCATGTTACAGCATACTAAATATAACCAAAACAAAATAAGGAAATAGAGTCAAAAATGTTCACATCTAAGGGGTCTACAAACACAACTAATCTAGACGCATGAGGGTGGGCCTCACACAATGCTACTGTCTGCCATCGCTGACCTCTCTACCTTGGCCTTATAAGGACTATAGACTAACAAACCTAGGATGAGACTGCAACAATGGGTGAGCTCAGTGACAACACTACTGCAAATTGTTGTTAAACTATTTCCAAACAGGTGTGCAGAGAATGCAAATGGGTATTAAAAAATGCATCAAAAGGATAATGAAGCTGAGCACCAGTGACAAAAACACGTGCCCTCGTCTAGGACACCTTTTGTTTGATAAACCTCGAGCCCACCATCCTGACATGTCAAAAGAATGGAGAACATTAGAAATGGCATGTAATTTTTCTACAAATGTCAGAAAAACCTAGCTTCTTCTATGAATAAAAAACAAGGGGTTTAATATGCCTCCAATCATCAAACACAAACATGTCAAGAAAAAAAATAAAAAATTATAAACCTTCGCAAAGATTTTAATTTTTTTCTGCCCACACGATTCTTGAGAAGAAGAAATAGTAATTTAGTGAACTAAAAACAATAGTCTCCTACTAAGGCAGGGACTAAAAAGAGATAAAGCTAAAATCTTGATTTCTCACAATAAAGCATAATTTTTTAGCTTATAAATGGTGAAGAGAAAATTAGTAAAATATAATCTACTATCCTTTTTAGTATTTCAATTTCTTAAGTTTTCAATTTCTTAAGTTGAAAGATGTGTATGAATTAGAAATTAGATTATTTAGTTAAAATAAATTTTTTTATTTGAATTAAATAAAAGTTTTGCTTTAAAATTAGTTTTGGAAGGAATTTAATATTAAAATAGAATTTAAGAACTCATTCCATTGAAAATTAATATTAATTAAATATTAGATTTCTTGAGTTGAAGAATGTGCATGACTTTATTTAGAATATTAAATTTTATTTTTGAAAGGAAAGCTTTTATTTTATATTTAGAGAACTCTAAATTTAGAGAAAAACTCTGGGAAGAATTTTTATAAAACCTAGAATATTTTAGAAGACAAAACATTTTTTTGTTTTAGCATTCATACATTCACAAAGATTTTTAGAGAGCTTTGAAGATTTCAGTTGTTGTTTGGATTCAAGGATTTTTGTGTAGTGTGTTTAGAATTTTCTTCAATTTTCAAGACTAATGTTGCAAAAAGGGCTTATTTTACATGAAAAGCTTAAAAAATATATAGTTTAGATAACTAAATGAACTTTTGATTGAATGTGAATTTATGTCTAAATTTTATATGGAACCTATGTGTAGATTTTATGAAATTTATGAATTGTTTCCTAGAGAAGAAACTAGTCTTGGGATGATGAATTCATTAGGGTTTTAAGTCTAATTCTATTAAAGAATAAAATAGAGTTTTAACATAATGTTGTAGAATGATTTTGGAACCTTATTATCTATTTGATTATAGAATGTTCAAATCTAAAATTGATTATTACATCTAAAAACTTAAATTACATGTATAGGAAGAAAGATTGGAAAACCTATGAAAAGATGGTAGAATCTATTTGGAAGACATTAGATTTGTGTCCTATTGATTTTCATAACTTCAAATACATGATAATTGTAATTTTTTAGTATATGACTAAATTTTAAGTTTGGGAAAGTAAATCCTAGTTTTCATGGCATAGTGAAACTTGTGGGTGAAAACCTAGTGAAGAAAATATGGATCTATATGTTAGGATTGATCAAATTGATACTTAATGAATGTTTCTATGATAGATTTATGAATATACTTGATTTTTCATTTCTAATTGAGGATAGTGTGTATGTGATTTGATGTCAATTTGAATTGAATTGGGAATTTGGGAAAATTTGTGAACTTGTGAACTATGAAATTCAAGTTGGGGATTCTACTTTCTTAAATTTATCAAATTGATTATACTAGAGTGAATTTGAATGCAAATATAAGGTTTTATAGGAATATGGAACAATGTTTTTCATGTGGGGGGATTGAGACTTAATAGGCTCTTAAATAATGAATTGTATATTTCTTATTTTTAGATGCGTGGTTCAGAGCTAGGGGTTAAATGTTCTCTCCAAATTTTAGACCTTTATTTTTTATAGATTGTCCATAATGATTAAAAAGTTGACTATTTTTCTAAAAATTCTTAAAAATATGTTATAGGATAACATATGCTTCCCTTAGTGGAATTTGAGATGTGAATGTATCGATTGTTTATATAATAATATAATTGGACACCAAAATGTTATTTTGATATTATCTTTCATTTGTGATTTTTGATAGTATTGAGTATACTAGGTGGTAGTGTGTGTGAGCCTAGATGGGAACTTAATCCTCATACTATAATTATACCAATGTATGATTATGTATTATGTATGTTTGATGATGGGTGAGTGGGTATAAATTGAATTCACTCCTCATATATACCCCATGCCTAAATATTGTTTATGCATTCTAGGATGGGTGTATAGGCATAGGTTGAGTATACTCCGTATGTAAACCCTATGTTAGAACATTTTTTATATTGAGAAATATATTGTCTAATATTATTGTACTTTGAGCTAAGGAATGGTCCATCACGCTATCTATCTATATTGTAGCATAACTACATGGAAGTTTTATTCCATGGTTTCTATTTGAAAGGATAGGGTGCATGAGAGGTATATCTCATGGTTCTACTTGAAAGTATTGAAGTTGATAAACCAACCTCATAGATCCCAATGAACACCTGCAAGCAAATAACCTGTCACACAAAGGAAACCAAGAGGCACAATAATGGTGTTCTGCAAACCTGAAGCAAAATGCATAAAGAATGAATAATTACAATAAGATCAATCCTTATGAAAGGAGATAAAAAACCCTAAAAGTGAGAACCCTAGGATTAATAATAAATTATTAAAGTGCCTAAGTTTAGCTTAAGTGAAATAAAGTAAAGGTGACTTAATTAATTAATCAATATGATTAAATTAATTAAGTAATTAACCTATTACTCTAACACCCCCCTTAAGATGAACTTAGGGAGAAACTAAAAAAACTAAGGACTAAATGCATGAAAGCAAAGATGGGTCCTGGAAACTAGGCCTGATGAGGTACCCATGTACAAAAGAGTTTCTCACAAATAGAGAAAAGGAGAAAACCACATGGGAAAAACTCCTCCCCAAAAGAGAGAACAAACCTCCCTACTAGAGAGAGAGAGAGATAGAGTGAAGGACTAAGAAGCCTCCACAAAGGATGTCCCAAAAGAATAGGAACATGAAGATGAACATGAAGAACTCCACTGAAGCATGAAGAAGTTACAAACACTGTTGAAGACTGACTGCTATAGTGTTGAAAGAAGAACCTCCTCTAAAACAAGATGAAGATCAGGATCAAGAAGACAAGAATCTGCATGAGTGCCCCCCATGACACTACTCGAATCAGATGGCAAACAAAGGCAAAACATCTAGAACTCAAAGATATAGATGGCACAGGTGCTAAAAGTCTAAAGAACTGATCAAGTGAAAATAGAAGGTTGCCTCCACAAAAGGAATGCAAGAGTGTCCATATGCTAAATGCTCCATCTCACCGAAATGCATGGGTAACCAGCCACTGATGTACCACTGCATCCACCTAGTACATAGGAACAAATACTAGATACATAACTCATTCCAATACGAAACCAAGGAAGCATTAGCACCAATAGTAGAACCCCCCCATAATGTAGACTATTTTTTTTAATTTTTTTTCTTGGATTTCGTGTTGTACCAGGTCGTACGACCCAGAAATGAAAAAAATAACCTCCCAGAGTCATGGTGTCTTATTTTGATAATTTTACAGTCGATTTTAGGGTTCTTGGGCACTCTGGACGCGATGGTGAGGTCCATTTGGGCTGAAAACACTCTAAAATTGTAGGTACCCTCTGGATCTGAAAATCCTCTCAAACTTCAAACCCTCATAGATTGGGCACCGTATAACCAAAATTGATGCAACGAAGGTCAATCTTGACTATTTTGAACCTTCTAGACACAATGGTGAGGTCCAAATTGACTCAAGATGCATTAAAATGTCACTTTAAGGAAAGACCCCTCAAAAAATAAATAGGAAGCTATAGATCTAGAGCTTTGTTACCATGTTGAAGTTGATAAACCAACCCCACAGATCCCAATGAACACCTGCAAGAAAATAACTTGTCACACAAAGAAGACCAAGAGGCACAATAATGGTGCTCTACAAACCTTCAAAGAAAAATGCATAAAGAATAAATAATTACAATAAGATCAATCCTTATGAAAGGAGATCAAAAACCCTAAAAGTGAGAACCATAGGATTAATAATAAATTATTAAAGTGCCTAAATTTAGCTTAAGTGAAATAAAGTAAAGGTGACTTAATTAATTAATCAATATGATTAAATTAATTAAGTAAATAACCTATTACTCTAATCAAAAGCTTATCTCGTTCTATCCAAAAGAATAGGGTTCCACCAAAAGGTGAGGTCTCTACTTGAAAGAGTATGGTTTTTATTCAAAGAATAGGGTTCCATCAAAAGGTGGGGTATCTACTTGAAAGAGTAGAGTTTCTATTCAAAAGAATAGGGGGTAAGTGCAGGAAGATGGGGGGCCAAAAAGGGGTCTTAAGTGGCCACTTTTTTTCTGAAATCAAGAAATACTGGCCTTGGATGAGAAATTGAGCTTAGTTACACTCAAAATTTGGAGATGCAACCAAAACAATGTTCGTAGTGCTCCGAGTCTACTTTCTAAACTACTATTTTGTTTTGAAAATGGCATAGATTAAGGGGTTCAAAAGAGGGAGCCACAGAAATTGGTGTTGTTTCTGTCAAAAAAACATAACATAGCATGTTTTGTGGCTCCCTCAAAAGGTCAACTTTTTTTTGGTATTTTTAAAATCGCTTCAGTGAGAAATTAGCTAATAGCATGTAGTTTATGCCCGATTTTTCTAATAATTTTTTGATGAATATTTGATTTTTTACTAATTTTTAAAGTGGACACATCCTAAAAAATAGAATTTTGGCCGTGCTACCCCTATAAATTTTGAAAACTAATTGAAAATCATTTTTTTATTTTTTTAATATTTGTAGAATGGAGTCTAGTTTCTAAATATGTAATTTTTTTGAAATTTGAATGAATAGTTATTTTACAATGAAAAAAAGACCAAACAGTGGTTTTTGCCTAAAAACAGACACACAAACAAAAGAAATTAAAGATGAAAGGCTTAACATTGTTAAAATGTGAAAAAAATCACATCGTCAAATAGCTAAGAGAAAGCCTAACATTACCCATGTGTTTGATTTGTTCAACCTTGAAACATGTGCAAATTTGAGGGTTAGCACGAACGAAATTATGTGAAATTTTGAAGAATATAGAAAAACACGTCTGTGACTGTTCATAAGGCACTCCAAGCCTTTGGGTTGGAAATCCAAAGCAAATCCCAAGCCCAAGGCTTGGGATTCCCAAAGCAAGAAATAACGCGAGCGCATTATAACGCGCTCACGTTATGTTTTGCCTTGCATTTTTCTTTCCCGCATGTCTGTCTTTTGTCATGTTTTACATAACGCGAGCGCGTTATAACGCGCTCGCGTTATGTCCCACTCAAATTTTTTTACGTTCAAGGCTATTAATCATGAGGGTTAAGGGATGAGGGATAGAGTTGGAGGGTTTAGGGATAAGGGATTAGCGTTTAAGGTATACTATCGAGCCCGTTGAGGGTCTAGGAATAGGGATAGTGTTTAAGGTTTAGGGATGAGGGATGACAGATTACGGTTTAGGGTTTAGGGATAGGGTTGAGGGTCGAGGGATCAAAGTTAAGGGTTGAGGGATTAAGGTTTGACATTGAGGGTTGAGGGTTGAGGTTCAAGGGTCAAGGGTTTAGGGATAGGGTTTAGGGTCGAGGGATTAGGGTTAAAGTAGAGTGTGGACGGTGTAAGGATTAGGGATAGGGTTGGAGGGTTTAGGGATAAGGGATTAGGGTTTAAGGTATAGTATCGAGTCTGTTGAGGGTTTAGGAATAGGGATAGCATTTAGGGATTAGGGATGAGGGATTATAGTTGAGGGATGATGGATTAGGGTTGAGGGTTGAGGGATTAGGGTTTAGGGATAAGGTTTAGGGTTGAGGGTTGAGGGATTAGGGTTTAAGGTATAGTGTTGAGGGTTGAGGGTTGAGGGTTTAGGATTAGGGTTTAGGGTTGACGAATTAGCATTTAATGTCAAGGTTAGGGTTAGAGTGTTGAGGGTAGAGGGATTAGGGATAGGGTTTAGGGTTGAAGGTTTAAGGGTTGAGGGTTGAGGCTTTAGGGATGAGGGTTTAAGGCTTAAGATATAGTGTCAAGTGTTGAGGGTGTAGGGATAGGGTTTAAGTTTTAAGGGTTGAGGGATAGGGATTAGGGTTTAAGGTATAGTGTTGAGGGTCGAGGGATCAGAGTTAAGGGTTGAGGGATTAGGGTTTGACGTTGAGGGTTGAGGGTTGAGGTTCGAGGGTCAAGGGTTTAGGGATAGGGTTGAGGGTCGAGGAATTAGGGTTAGAGTAGAGTGTAGAGGGTATAAGGATTAGGGATAGGGTTTGAGGGTTTAGGGATAAGGGATTAGGGTTTAAGGTATAGTATCAATTCTGTTGAGGGTGTAGGAATAGGGATAGCATTTACGGTTTAGGGATGAGGGATTAGAGTTGAGGGATGACGGATTAGGGTTGAGGGTTGAGGGATTAGGGTTTAGGGATAAGGTTTAGGGTTGAGGGCTGAGGGATTAGGGTTTAAGGTATAGTGTTGAGGGTTTAGGGATAGGGTTTAGGGTTGAGGGATTAGGATTTGATGTTGAGGGTTGAGCGTTTAGGGTTTAGGGTTTAGGGTTAGGGTTGAGAGATGAGGGATCAAAGTTAAGGGTTGAGGGAATAGGGTTTGACGTCGAGGGTTGAGGGTTGAGGTTTGAGGGTCAAGGGTTTAGGGATAGGGTTGAGGTTAAAGGGATTAGGGTTAAAGTAGAGTGTGGAGGGTGTAAGGATTAGGGATAGGCTTGGAGGGTTTAGGGATAAGGGATTAGAGTTTAAGGTATAGTATTGAGTTTGTTGAGGGTTTAGGAATAGGGATAGCATTTAGGGTTTAGGGATAAGGGATTAGAGTTGAGAGATGATGGATTAGGGTTGAGGGTTGAGGGATTAGGGTTTAGGGATAAGGTTTAGGGTTGAGGGTTGAGGGATTAGGGTTTAAGGTATAGTGTTGAGGGTTGATGGTTTAGGGATAGGGTTTAGGTTTGAGGGATTAGGGTTTAGGGTTGATGAATTAGGGTTTAATGTTGAGAGTTGAGGGTTAAGGGTTGAGGGTTGAGGTTGAGGGATAGGGTTAATGGTCAAGGGATTAGGGTTAAATAAGAGTGTTGAGGGTAGAGGGATTAGGGTTTAAGGTATAGTGTTGAGGGTTTAGCGATAGGGTTTAGGGTTGAGGGATTAGAGTGAAGGGTTGAGGGATTAGAATTTGACGTTGAGGGTTTAGGGTTTAGGGTTAGGGTTGAAGGTCGAGGGATCAGAGTTAAGGGTTGAGGGATTAGGGTTTGATGTTAAGGGTTGAGGGTTGAGGTTCGAGGGTCAAGGGTTTAAGGATAGGGTTGAGGGTCAAGGAATTAGGGTTAAAGTAGAGTGTGGAGGGTATAAGGATTAGGGATAGGGTTGGAGGGTTTAGGGATAAGGGATTAGAGTTTAAGGTATAGTATCGAGTCTGTTGAGGGTTTAGGAATAGGGATAGCATTTAGGGTTTAGGGATAAGGGATTAGAGTTGAGGGATGATGGATTAGGGTTAAGGGTTGAGGGATTAGGGTTTAGGGATAAGGTTTAGGGTTGAGGGTTGAGGGATTAGGGTTTAAGGTATAGTGTTGAGGGTTGATGGTTTAGGGATAGGGTTTAGGTTTGAGGGATTAGGGTTTAGGGTTGATGAATTGGGGTTTAATGTTGAGAGTTGAGGGTTGAGGGTTGAGGGTTGAGGTTGAGGGATAGGGTTAATGGTCAAGGGATTAGGGTTAAATAAGAGTGTCGAGGGTAGAGGGATTAGGGTTTAAGGTATAGTATCGAGCCTGTTGAGGGTCTAGGAATAGGGATAGCATTTAGGATTTAGGAATGAGGGATTAGAGTTGAGGGATGACGGATGACAGATTAGGGTTGAGGGTTGAGGCATTAGGGTTTAGGGACAAGGTTTAGGGTTAGGGTTGAGGGATTAGGGTTTAAGGTATAGTGTTGAGGGTTTAGGGATAGGGTTTAGGGTTGAGGGATTAGAGTGAAGGGTTGAGGGATTAGAATTTGACGTTGAGGGTTTAAGGTTTAGGGTTAGGGTTGAAGGTCGAGGGATCAAAGTTAAGGGTTGAGGAATTAGGGTTTGATGTTGAGGGTTGAGGGTTGAGGTTCGAGGGTCAAGGGTTTAGGGATAGGGTTGAGGGTCGAGGAATTAGGGTTAAAGTTGAGTGTGGAGGGCATAAGGATTAGGGATAGGGTTGGAGGGTTTAGGGATAAGGGATTAGAGTTTAAGGTATAGTATCGAGTCTGTTGAGGGTTTAGGAATAGGGATAGCATTTAGGGTTTAGGGATAAGGGATTAGAGTTGAGGGATGATGGATTAGGGTTGAGGGTTGAGGGATTAGGGTTTAGGGATAAGGTTTAGGGTTGAGGGTTGAGGGATTAGGGTTTAAGGTATAGTGTTGAGGGTTGATGGTTTAGGGATAGGGTTTAGGTTTGAGGGATTAGGGTTTAGGGTTGATGAATTAGGGTTTAATGTTGAGAGTTGAGGGTTGAGGGTTGAGGGTTGAGGTTGAGGGATAGGGTTAATGGTCAAGGGATTAGGGTTAAATAAGAGTGTCGAGGGTAGAGGGATTAGGGTTTAAGGTATAGTATCGAGCCTGTTGAGGGTCTGGGAATAGGGATAGCGTTTAGGATTTAGGAATGAGGGATTAGAGTTGAGGGATGACGGATGACAAATTAGGGTTGAGGGTTGAGGCATTAGGGTTTAGGGACAAGGTTTAGGGTTAGGGTTGAGGGATTAGGGTTTAGGGTATAGTGTTGAGGGTTTAGGGATAGGGTTTATGGTTGACGGATTAGAGTGAAGGGTTGAGGGATTAGAATTTGACGTTGAGGGTTTAGGGTTTAGGGTTAGGGTTAAAGGTCGAGGGATCAGAGTTAAGGGTTGAGGGATTAGGGTTTGATGTTGAGGGTTGAGGGTTGAGGTTCGAGGGTCAAGGGTTTAGGGATAGGGTTGAGGGTCGAGGAATTAGGGTTAAAGTTGAGTGTGGAGGGCATAAGGATTAGGGATAGGGTTGGAGGGTTTAGGGATAAGGGATTAGGGTTTAGGGTTTAGGGTTAGGGTTGAGAGATGAGGGATCAGAGTTAAGGGTTGAGGGATTAGGGTTTGACATCGAGGGTTGAGGGTTTAGGTTCGAGGGTCAAGGGTTTAGGGATAGGGTTGAGGTTGAAGGGATTAGGGTTTAAGGTATAGTGTTGAGGGTTGATGGATCAGAGTTAAGGGTTGAGGGATTAGGGTTAAGGGTTGTAAGGATTAGGGATAGGGTTGGAGGGTTTAGGGATAAGGGATTAGAGTTTAAGGTATAGTATCGAGTCTGTTGAGGGTGTAGGATTAGGGATAGCATTTAGGGTTTAGGGATGAGGGATTAGAGTTGAGGGATGATGGATTAGGGTTGACGGATTAGGATTTGACGTTGAGGGATGACAGATTAGGATTTGACATTGAGGGTTGAGGGTTTAGGGATAGGGTTGAGGGTTGAGGGATTAGGATTTGACATTGAGGGTTGAGGGTTTAGGGATAGGGTTGAGGGATTAGGATTTGACATTGAGGGTTGAGGGTCGAGGGATCAGAGTTGAGGGTTTAGGGATTAGGATTTGACGTTGAGGGTTGAGGGCATTTTCTATCACGAACTTGATTATGAGGGCTTGCCCCTTCATTGTTATACCTATCATATGGCGGAGCATCTGGCAAGCCCTTGCAAGAAAAAGATGTGATCAATGCAAAGGATGTGATGAATCTATAGTAGGATAAAATGCGAGCGCGTTATAGCACGAGCGCGTTATAACGCGCTCGCGTTTTGTAGTTCTATTGAAATGGTAAAAAAGTGGTTACTCCCGTGATCCAGGCCCACATGCTCTATTTTCTTACTGATTCTGCGCGTGCTCCGACAAAAAAGAAGTGCTTTCATGCTATTGGGAAGTTCACATGCACATTTGACACATTGTACCACCTTTGCATGATCTTTCCACCACCTTTTCTGCTTTGCCAACTTGAGAAGGAGGAAATAACATAGTTTTCACACCAAGTTTGATATATATATATTCAAGTTTCAATTTTTGTAGTGTTGCAATGTTAATTGTGATTCAATTTTAAGAATTTAACATTGAAAAGGAAGCAAGTGGTGAAAAATTAAAATTGTTGAGGAGTTTGATGCAAGAAGATAAAAACACTACATAATTGGGTACTCTCTCCATTCAAATCTTCGTTATTTAGGTATGTCAAGTCTTTACATGCATGTTCTTTACATTTTCCTTATTTCGGATTGAATTACTTTATCATGCTTTATCATACATGTTTAAAATAGACACATTCCCAATCAAGAAAGCAACCTACAATCTCACATGATGCCATGCATATTTTCTACACTTGGGCTCTTTAATAATTATGTGTAATAAACAAACCTTAGTTCATACCATGATGTCAAACTATACAAGAATAAATCCTTACAACATAAAAAAAATACAATCCCACTATTATCATGTATTCATTTCTTAGGAACTAATATTGGTCTCTTTATCATGCTACAGACAAATTCTTCGTCATGCCGAGGAAATGATCAAGAATTAAACCAACACAGGAAGAGATAGAAGCTAAGAATGCAAAGAAAGCAATGGCTATGAGGGAAATTCGTGAGAAGAGGAAATTGGACACGATAAATGAAGACATACCAATTGAAGAGGAACCACAACCATCACAAAGAGATATGGTATTGGCGGCACAAAGAGAACGAATGCAAAAACTTCGTGGTACGAGAGATTTGAATACCATAGTTGGAGACACGTCCTTTACCGCAAGTCAACATGTAGGGACACCATCTACCACATCTCAAGTTGAGAGTACATCATCACTCACATGTGATGAAGGAGGTACGCCATCGTTCCCACCTCAACCTCAAGGTATGTCATCTATTCCATCTTCGATCGAAGGTATGCCATCTAACCCATCTCATTTAAATATTGATGAAATTCCTAATGTTGAGATGAATTTACCTAACTTGACACCACCTAGAATTTTGCATAGAAAGCCAAAGTATTTGATTGATATTGATGAGAATATTTTGCAGCTAATGGAAGGTAAGCTTCCAAAACGCACTTGTAGAAGATATGCTAATAAGATTTGGAGATTGTTCTTTGAAAAGTTAAATGAGACTGCAAGATGTCAACTATTCGTTGAAATGATGCGAAGTATAAAGTATAGGTCTATCATGAAGATTCTTGGGTTGAGAACATCAGAGGCTTCAAGTGAAAAATCTATTGTCAAGAATCTAATGAGTGCGTATGAGAGTGTGGGTAACACCTCACGAACAAAAGATAGTAATGCAACACGGCATGTGATTACATCGACTATAGTAAGTAGTCAAACGAGGAAAGCTCGTCTCATTAGAAAGACAAGTCAAGAATTGAGAATTAATAGGAAAACCTTATCAAGAGCCATTGGAAGACGCCAAAGAATTGAGGACACTAATGCCAATGAATTATGGGCGTTCTCGAGGAGACTACCATGAAAAGATAAACCAATTGTTGAAGCATTGAGATCACTAATTGAAGACTTTTGGAAAAATTACACAAGGGTATCTCCAAATCAAAAGGATGTGGTAAGAAGGAGAATCGGTAGTCAGAACCGCGAGCCACATCCAAAGCATTTTTTGGATGAGACTCAAACACAATTTTATGGTAAATTTCTAGAGAAGTATCCTCAAATTAAAATTTGTCAAAGATATTTTGAAATGCTAAAACTTTTCTATGTTAAGATAAATCACACACACACTACTTGTTGTAGATTACATATTGAATTTTCTAACCATTTTGATGCTTATAGGTCTATATGTTTAGATATGCATACTAACAATGATTTGCAGGGTTGTGCTATATGTGCCCCACCAACATCTTCAAGAGACTTCATATCAAAAATTTTATGTGAAAGAGAGGAAGGTCAAATATTCTACAAGAAATTATGCTTGGATGGCACATGTCATCGTTGCGGTGGCTTGCAACATTTGCCAATATGTGAACATATGGAAATAACACATGCGGTTGGAAACGAACTAGTAGAGTTTGGCAAGTATAAAATAGTGGCATACAATACAAAAGATGGTAAAGAAGCAAAGAGGTGTGAATTAGTTATTGAAAAGATTCCAGTGTATCAGTTTATGCCTATATTTTGTGACAGCATAGTGTATGAGTATGCAAGACATGCCCATAGAGCTCGATGGTTGGACTTGCAATTCAAGTTATGCAAGGACACATTTCTGGTTGGTAGCATTGTTTCAGTCGTCAACTTTGTAGAGAACTACAGTCTACAGCCACAGCGTGAGGTGCAATCACAATATTACAACTCCACACAGGTTTCTATATTTGTGCACATTGCATTCATTCATGCGAATGATAGTACAGAGGATGACAGAAAGATCATAAGGGAGTATAATTTCTATATTAGTGATGATCGTACGCATTCTACGGAGTTCGTGCAAGGTTGCTTTCAGGTGTTCTACAATGATTTGGCTAGAAGGGGCATATCGTTCAGTCAACATATCATATGGTCGGATAATTGTGCGTCACAATTCAAGAACTCGCGAAATTTCTATTGGCTGAGTAGGAGGCATAATTTTACAGGTATTCAACATATGTGGAACTTTTGTGAGGCTGGGCATGGAAAGGGGGAGCATGATGGTGCAGGAGCATGTATCAAAAGAGCCATAGCACGAGAAGAGTTAAAGTATAAAGACAATGCAAAGTTGACATATGCAAAATCGATTGTCGAGTGGTGTAATGCTTCCATGGTTCCAGGTAATGAAGGTAAGTCTTTAGTTCGTAGATTTTTTTGGTTGATAGATGATACTAACATTGCACCATATGAGGATTGTTGTACACTGACAGGATCAAATGAGATGCACTCTTTCAGAAGCTCAATTGCAGGTTCATGGAGTATCCATACATGAAAGATGTCATGTTTTTGTTCTTCCTATACAATTCAAGTCTGGGATGAGTGCGAGTCAAAGGAGTGGGTTGACAAATGGCAGTTAAGTTATCTTAGCCCACTTGACACGTATCGACCCCCGACGGCACTAGAACTAACACAAATAGAATCGTCAGTTGACTTTGACCACATATCAGATTTAGTTCAACCAGGTAATATAGGGCACGTATATGCATCTAATTTCATCTAGTTCAACCAGGTAATGTCATCTTACTTTGTAGTGTTTTTGTAATGTTGACTAATTTCATCTAATTTGCTACACATATCAATGTAGGGCATGTATATGTAGTTATTGCAGATGAAGATAATGAAGAGGGAATAGATTATTACTTATGTCGTTGTGTTGAGGCCAAAAAGAAATTGGAGGCCCCTGTTACAGATGGAGAAAACATCGAATACCCTACAGGATCAGTGGTTATTACTGGAACATGGCTTAGAAGGTACCCACATAAGAGTGTTAATATTTGGCTATTTCAGGACTTTGACATGCATCGAAAGATTCTTCATTACTCGAACCTTGTCGTGGCATCCAATGTTCATTTGATAAAGTATCGGGGTAGACCTTTGAACAAAATATTGTGGAAGGTGCGTGAGTCTAACCATGAAGCAATACTTGACACAATAAAGAGTAGAGCAGACCCGGATGGTTCATTGGATTAATTTGTAAGTATTCACATTGATTTTGTAAAGTTATGTTACATTGAGTTGTAAGTATGCACATTAATTTGTAAGGTTTGTCTTTTTTTATTTCCTCCTACATTTTTACACATATGTACACATTTTTACATCATCATGTTATGCATTTTTGGTGTCCTGCTCCTGATGCGACCAAACTCATAACTCACCCTACTAGACACCATTTGATGATCTCTCCAACACTCTGGATCCAAGGCACCCAATCATGATGATGACCTATATACCATTCTCCCAAGGTGCTCATAATGAATGAAAAGAAGACCAAGGGCGCCCAAGCTTAATAGACTTATTTCTTTCAATTTTGATGATCCAAACTCTTGCAATATGACATCCACTTTCATGCCTTTAGATCTTCCTTCACATATAGGGCGCCAAATCAAGTTGAAAAATCTACATAAGGGCGCCAAACTGGATGAAAGGACACATGAAATGCACCTTAGGACTCCATGCTAAGGTTTGAGCCATTAAAGTCTCTTGATATTAGGCGCTCATGATGATGAAACTTAGAGCTTTTTTCCTCTTTCCTATGCGCTCATCTAAGATGTTTGAATGATAAGGAGCACCTCGACCTCTATAATGTACATTGGGCACCAAATCAAGGTGATTTTAAGTCACTTTGAGTCATTTGGGGTCAGTTTGAGTCTTTGAGTCATGTTGCAAAAAAGTGTCAATGTTGTCAAGTTGCACAAAGCAACTTTTGCATTTTTGGTGTCCTGCTCGTGATGTGACCAAACTGACTGTTCCAACGCGTCCGGATGGGTACATTTATGCTAGGCATGGTCCTGTTTTTCACCCAAACATGTTGAAACAGTCGGAGCTACATTGTACCGACGATATCCCTGAAGAGTCCAAAGTGCAAAAAGGCAGCAATCTTTGACGAGATGTTACTCGAAAACCGTGTCACTTAGAAATATTCTGTCTGAGGCAATGTGATCACGTAGAGTACCTCTACAATAACCTCTCTCAATTTTTTATAGCTCTGAGGCATTTGCCCGTGGTGAAAGGTTTTCTGCTGCCCCAAAAATCGTCAGAAGGAGGCAGTGTAAAGTTGCAAAGGGGTGTAACTTTCATCCTGCTCCTGATGCGACCAAATTGACTATTCCAACGCGTCTGAATAGGTACATTTATGCTAGGCATGGTCCTATTTTTCACCCAAACATGTCAAAACAATCGGAGCTACATTGTACCGACGATATCCCTGAAGAGTCCAAAGTGCAAAAATGCAGCAATCTTTGATGAGATGTTACTCAAAAACCGTGTCACTTAGAAACATTTCGTCTGAGGCAACGTGATCACGTAGAGTGCCTCTACAATAACCTCTCTCATTTTTTTATAGCTCTGAGGCATTTGCCCGTGGTGAAAGGTTTTCTGCTGCCCCAAAAATCGTCAGAAGGAGGCAGTGTAAAGTTGCAAAGGGGTGTAACTTTCATCCTGCTCTTGATGCGACCAAATTGACTATTCCAATGCATCTGAATGGGTACATTTACGCTAGGCATGGTCCTATTTTTCACCCAAACATGTCAAAACAATCGGAGCTACATTGTACCGACGATATCCCTGAAGAGTCCAAAGTGCAAAAATGCAGCAATCTTTGACGAGATGTTACTTAAAAACCGTGTCACTTAGAAACATTTCATCTGAGGCAACGCGATCACGTAGAGTGCCTCTACAATAACCTCTCTCAATTTTTTATATCTCTGAGGCATTTGCCCGTGGTGAAAGGTTTTCTGTTGCCCCAAAAATCGTCAGAAGGAGGCAGTGTAAAGTTGCAAAGGGCTGTAACTTTCGTCCTGCTCCTGATGCGACCAAACTGATTGTTCCAACGCATCTGAATGGGTACATTTACGCTAGGCATGGTCCTATTTTTCACCCAAACATGTCAAAACAGTCGGAGCTACATTGTACCGACGATATCCTTGAAGAGTCCTAAGTGCAAAAAGGCAGAAATCTTTGACGAGATGTTACTCAAAAACTGTGTCACTTAGAAACATTCTGTCTAAGGCAACGCGATCATGTAGAGTGCCTCTACAATAACCTCTCTCAGTTTTTAATAGCTCTGAGGCATTTGCTCGTGGTGAAAGGTTTTCTGCTGCCCCAAAAATCATCAAAAGGAGGCAGTGTAAAGTTGCAAAGGGGTGTAACTTTTGTCCTGCTCCTGATGCGACCAAACTGACTGTTCCAACGCGTCCGAATGGGTACATTTACGCTAGGCATGGTCCTATTTTTCACCCAAACATGTCAAAACGGTCGGAGCTACATTGTACCGACGATATCCCTGAAGAGTCCAAAGTGCAAAAATGCAGCAATCTTTGACGAGATGTTACTCGAAAACCGTGTCACTTAGAAACATTCCGTCTAAGGTAACACGATCACGTAGAGTGCCTCTACAATAACTTCTCTCGATTTTTAATAGCTCTGAGGCATTTTCCCATGGTGAAAGGTTTTCTGTTGCCCCAAAAATCGTCAGAAGGAGGCAGTGTAAAGTTGCAAAGGGGTGTAACTTTCGTCCTGCTCCTGATGTGACCAAACTGACTGTTCCAACGCGTCCGAATGGGTACATTTACATTAGGCATTGTCCTATTTTTCACCCAAACATGTCAAAACAGTCGGAGCTACATTGTACCGACGATATCCCTGAAGAGTCCAAAGTGCAAAAATGTAGCAATCTTTGACGAGATGTTACTCGAAAATTGTGTCACTTAGAAACATTCCGTCTGAGGTAACGCAATCATGTAGAGTGCCTCTACAATAACCTCTCTCAGTTTTTTATAGCTCTGAGGCATTTGCCCGTGGTGAAAGGTTTTCTGCTGCCCCAAAAATCGTCAGAAGGAGGCAGTGTAAAGTTGCAAAAGGGTGTAACTTTCGTCCTACTCCTGATGCGACCAAACTGATTGTTCCAACGCATCCAAATGGGTACATTTACACTAGGCATGGTCCTATTTTTCACCCAAACATGTCAAAACAGTCGGAGCTACATTGTACCGATGATATCCCTGAAGAGTCCAAAGTGCAAAAAGGTAGCAATCTTTGACGAGATGTTACTCAAAAACTGTGTCACTTAGAAACATTCTGTCTGAGGCAACGCGATCACGTAGAGTGCCTCTACAATAACCTCTCTCAATTTTTTATAGCTCTGAGGCATTTGCCTATGGTGAAAGGTTTTCTGCTGCCCCAAAAATCGTCAGAAGGAGGCAGTGTAAAGTTGCAAAGGGGTGTAACTTTCGTCCTGCTCCTGATGTGACCAAACTGACTGTTCCAACGCATCCGAATGGGTACATTTACGCTAGGCATGGTCCTATTTACGCTAGGCATGGTCCTAGGTAGAGCGCCTTCAAACTTTGACAGTGAAGTGCCTTAAGGAGTTGGATGATGTTTTTGCCTAGAGTGGAGATGATGTTTTTAGCACCTTAAGGATGATGATGGAGCGCCTTGGAGTTAGGTTAGTCTGGAGCACCTTAAAAAGGTAAAGCACTTCAATGTAAACACAAGTGTTTTGAGCTCCCTAATGAGAAGTTGTCTTGGCACCATAAGTTGTTCAAACGAAGATATGCGCCTTGGATAGTTGCAAAGACCTAATTTAGCGCCCAAGGTTGGAAGTCTCTTTGTGAGCGCCCAGTGTTTGAAAGCTCTTTGTGTTTGGTGCATTAAAATGAATTTGGCACCTAAGTAGTATTGAAACACTCAACTGAGCGCCTAAAGCCCATGAGAGAAGTGATATGCGCCTTGATAGGAATATCATGGAAGATGAATTTACTGAATGGTGCCTTGAATGACTTGGTTGATTAAGTGTTTTAGCGCCTAGATATGGGATGAATCATTGAGCGCCTTTGGTTGAGATGATGTCAGCACCTTTGAGATTATAACACCTTGGAGTCAAGTTCGAAGGAGCACCTTGAGAAGGTAAAACACTTCAAATGTTTTCAAGGAATTGGAGAAGTCACTTAGTGCCTAGAAGGAATTCCAGAGCAAGAGGGTTGGAGCGCCTTGAGCTTCAAGTCAGATATGCGCCTAGACCTCTACCCTTTAGCAAGTTGAAGCCCTCTGAGCCTTGACAAAGTGAGAATGCCTTATAGTGAATATGCGCCTTGGGCAAGGTTGAATACAAAGTTGAGGAGTATATCATAATGAGTAAGTGCACTGTAGGGTTAGATGATAAAGACTAGTGCCTTGAGTGTCTTGGTCAAAATTTTGACGTGAGAAGTCTTGCAAGATCAAACCCTGGAGTGCGCCTTAGAGAGAACCTATTGATCCTTTGCTTTGACAAGATTTGGGCGCTAGAATGATCCTTAATAAATGGAATGTATCTACACCAATTTTGCGCCTTTAGGGAAGTGATGGTGTCCAGATGAGTTTTGAGTCCCTTTGAGTGTTGAGATTGTTAGAGATAGGTGCCTTGATGAATGAAATGCGCCTTGAAGACCATGTGCGCCTAGAGAAGATAAGTGCCTAGTTGAGATAAAGAGGTGTTTCTGGCGCCTAGGGAAGAAGAGAGGTAAGTTCAGGGAGATAAGTGCGCCTAAGAGTTTTAGCGCCCTCAATCAAATTGCACCTTTTTGCCTTGGAGAATATAAGGTGAGGATTTGAGTTGAAAGTTTGAGAAAGTAGATTGAGCGCCCTGTGTTGGAGGAATCAAGTTGGATAAGCACTTGAAGAACTTGCATTAAATGTTTTAGTGCCTTGGTATGGTTTGGAGCGCCTTGTTGAGGGAGATACCCTGATTTAATCCAAGATAGACCACCCTAGAATTGAATATGCGCCTTGTTGGAGGAATATATGCGCCTTGTTGGAGAAAGATATGCGCCTTGAATGAGAGTTTGTGTGCCTTAACCAAGAATGATGATTGAAGTCACAATCTCATGTTTGTGCACCTAGGTCTAGAAGCAAGATTTGAGCGCCTTAGGATAGGGTTTTTTGCACCTTGTCTTGGAGAGTGAATTTGCGCCTTGGATGATGTTGAAGTGCCTTGGGATGAAATGCGCCCAAACTTACAGAGGGCCTTCAGTGAGGGAGTTGAAGAGAGTGCTTAGAGGAAGGATAGCCTTAAGATCAAACTAAGTACTTAGAAACCTAAGATTAGCGCCTTATTTGAAGTTATACACCTATTCTGGCGCCAGAGAGTGAGTTTGAGTGTGAAGAAGTGAATGTCTGCGCCTTGAAGGGGATACAAAGGGAAGATGATGCACCTTGATGGGTTGATGATGGAAATTTGCATTTTGGAGCTAAATGTGCGCCTTGAATCTAAATGATATTTGAGTGCTTAGAGGTAAATAGGGGTGCCTTTGAGAATTCTTTGTGCTTTAAGGAATGGATTGTGGTGCTTTGGACTAAGGTAAGTCCTAAGCACTTCCAATGATTTTAAGGAGCTCTTTGAAGGAGATAGTACCTAGAGAAGAAAAGATGTCAAGTTTTAACACCTTGGAAGAAATTCCAGATAGTGGCGCCTTCACAGGGTTTTCCAAGTTGGCGCCTTGGTTTGGGATGATCATGCTAAGAAAGAAAATGCGCCTTCAGCAAGGTCACATCAAGTCCAACATGTCAATACTCTTCATCACTAACGTCATGTTGAAATTTCAAGGCATCTATCCATTCAAGTTCTCCGAGGAATATCTTGCAAGTGTACTTCATCAATGATAGACATTCATCCATCCGAGTTTCAAGATCTCTCAATCTTCAAAGTTTCAAAGTCCACAACTCCAAGAGGGTCACTCCAAGGGTCGTCATGAAGGATCACTTCATCTTCATCTTATCATCAAGCAAGGCTTCATCCAGTCCTAGAGAGATCTCTACTTCATGTCATCATCATCTACTCTTAAGATGATAATCCTTGGAAGTCAAGTGTTTCAAAGATTCTTTGAGAAATTGACAAGTTGTAACTGTTGATGGTTGTTTTTCAACAAGTCAACAATAGAGTAAAATACTAGGTATTTAACTCTCTCTTGAGCAAAGCCTCTCGGATGCTGAACTAAGTGATCAAACGAGATGACTCCAAGGTTCCTTCTTCTAATAATGTTTCAATTTCAGTAAGAAACAGCTCAGCGATTTAAGTATGATTTTGCTGTTAAACACAAAGGGACTTACGCAGACTCTTCTCCTTTCATTCGACTTATTCCTCCTTTGATGTGGATGATGTATATACAAGGTTTCTATGATAAAGAAAATGAAAAAAGGGGGTAAGGGTTTAGAAAACTATCTAAGGACAATGAGATAATGAAACATGTAAAGATAGACAAACTCCTCATGAAACCAAACTTCGCTTCGCCATGAGAACCAACAACTACACGAAGCCGGTGCAATCTTCTAAGGAAACTCAAGGATTTTCATGTTGTAAATCTCCATCCAAACACCCACAGCTGGCGCAATTTGAACAAGCATTCACAACCGAACTAAAGAGAATGAAGGTTCAGTCTAACTTTGCAAAGTGGGTTGCCTTCGACAACACACGAAAAGTATGAACCAGAAGAGTCCATCAAATATCTTTACGCATATTCATTACATCAATGCACTTCTAATCTATTTCTAAGCTATTTGAAACATCTCTTAATTCCATCAAGATTCAGGAAACCATGTTACTCCACAAGATAATACTTAACACCAAACAAGTAGCTCCAATGTCTTTGCATTAACTTTGAGGAATATTTACAACAATTTCAAGTTCTCCCAGAGAATTTTGAGAGTCTCTTCTATTCTACTCTTAAAATCTACTCTCTACTACTACTAATGATCTCCTTCTAATCTATATCTCTAATTTTATATTTCTAATGAATTACAAATGAGGCAACAAGGCCTTTATATAGTCGTCCAGGTTACAATGAATGGCTAAGATTGATTCAATAGCCAAGGGTCTAAATCGTGCCACCTCAGAGGTAGTTACAACAACTTGCTATTTTTAGCAAAAAGAGAGAGGCAATGAAGGCACGTTTTCCAATGTGATAAGGTAAGGCGAAAGCATTTAAAATATTCCTCCACATAGGAATCCCTTTGGCTTCTTTCATTAAATGATACATTGCATGCATTAAATAATGTGGCTAATCAAAATTAAATGATGTGTACTTGCCACATAAGTGCCAACTCAGCATACTTTGAAAATTGTATCAACTTGTAATGATGTATTCAATGTGATTGTTTGAACTTGTATATTTAAGAATACATCCTGTGGATCTTGCCTTGTTCATTCTTCTTGTTGACTGGATGTATGATAGTTGTCGCCTCACTTGACTAACTTTATGATCCTTCTTCTTGTAGATAGATTGATGTGAATCTTCTTCGATGTATCTTCATGTAGGCTAGAGAGTAGATGATGACACTTGATTCCTTCATGAAGAGTAGGAGACTCTCTTGGACTTGGAAATTTGAAGAGTCATGAAGTTTGATGGATGAATGCTTTTGCTTGATGATAACACCTTCCTTAGAGGTGGAGCAGCTACTTGATGACTTTTCCTGAAGGTTGAAGAACTTGAAGTAGAATTGATACCTTAGGAAGCCTTGATGAAGATGATGTCCTTCGGGTGGATGTCTTCTAGACAATCTCAACTTGATGCCACTTGATGAAGAATTCCAACACAGGGATGATGAAGGATACCCTTGAAACAGCTACGTGATGCCTTGCTCTTTCTCTTTCCTTGCTTGTCAAAGGTTCTTATCACTTGATCTTTAGATGATTCCTCCTTTTTTGCTGCAACACAAGTAAAGGAACAGCATCAATCCCCTTGATAAACATGATAATATTTGATTTATAACATACAAGAATGCATTTCCAAGCCAAGCGTATTAGATAACAAGTTCTTGATCTTCATTGAAATTCTTAAAATTTGCATTCTAAACCACTATTTTTAATCCTCTAGAAGTCGCATTGGATGAAGGATTGAAATCCTCAAGCATTTCACTTTAGACACCCTCAAAATCCTTATGTATGGCGCTTTAGATCAAAGTTTGAATTCCTCTTAACATTTCGCATTGGATGAGGAATAAAAATCCTCTCAACATTGGTTTAGATGACACCTAGTTTTACTCGCTTAAGGGAATGGCGCATTAGATGGGCAACTAGAGATCTTCAATGAAATTTTATTGTCTCCATGTAGGGCGCACTAGATACCGCTTCCGATTTCTTCTTGTTGAGCGCTTTGATAAAGGGTTTGGGAGATGGCGCATCACTTCACTAGGTTGACGTCTTCAAACTTGAAGAATTTAGATGACCTTTGTCTTGAAGTAGATCATGCATGATATTTGGCGCATTGGATGAGCTTGGTGAAAGCCTCATGATGTTGGCGCATTGGTTGACCTTGGAGGATCCTCTAGATTCAAACCTTGATCACTACCTCATGTTGAGCATTAGATGAAGGGTGAAAATCCTCAAGATTTTCGCATTGGTTGGGACTTCAAGATCCTTTAAACTCAAACCTTGGAAGATACTTGAAAGCTTAGAGGTATTCCTATAGTTGGCGCACTAGATTAGACTTGCAAATCCTTTAAAACTCAAACCTTGGAGGCTTAACCTTGAATCTTACCTTCCTTCTAGTAGGGCGCATTGGATGAGGGTTGGAGAATCCTCTGACTCTCGCCTTAGACAAGGATCCTTCAAACATCACATTGAAACTATTTGGGTGCACTAGATAGACTTTTGGAATCTCTAGAGTTTCCCCTCATGAGGTCGCATTAGATAAGGCCTTGAAGATCCTCAAGTTTTCGCCTTGGAGCTAGGCGCATTAGATCAAGGATTGAGATCCTCTGAGATCTAGCGCATTAGATAGGCTTTTGAAATCCTCTGGCACTGAGTCCTTCTTCCTTAGGTCGCTTTGGATCAAGTTTTAAGTGCTTGTGTTGAATGTTTGGGAGACTTCCTTTTGCGAACAAAAACCCTTGTTGCTGCCCCTTGAGGAAAAATCTGCTCTTGAAGAACAAATCTGCTCTTGAAAATGATAAAAATGAAAAGGAAATGAGGTATATATACATAATTTGCTTAAAAAACTTTTCCTTTTCTCTAGGCCGACCTCCTTTTACTATTGTGCACGAACATTTAATTTAGATTTGATCTTTATTTAATAAAAGCAATTTTCACGTTTCCCAAGGCAAAAATTATTAAATGTTTGTAACTTCTCCTTGTTGGCGCATTAGATAAGGTCTTGATAATCTTCTTGTATGTTGGCGTTTTCTTCTTCTCCTTCAAGCGCATGGGATGAGGAATTTGAATCCTCTTGCCTTGCATTTCGCATTAGATCAGCATATTGTTATCTTCTCCTAGTCGCATTAGATTAAAGATAGAGAATCTTCTTGTATTTCGCACTAGATCAAGAATTGAAATCCTCTTCAGCATTTCGCACTAGATGACCTCTTGATTTGACATGTGTGGCGCTTTGGATGTGGATCCTTGAAACTTCATCTTGAAACCTTTTGGGCGCATTACTTCATGAATTCAAATCCTCTGACTTCTAGCGCATTAGATAGGCAATTAAAATCCTCTGGTACTTATCGTTTGGTGAAGTGGTTTTGAGTTTGTCATTTTCGCATTAGTTCAAGGGTGAAAATCCTCAAGAATTGGCGCAATAGATAGAAGATTGAAATCCTCTGACATTTTCGCACTGGATCAAGGCATTGAAATCCTCATCTTTTCCTTTGGTTTGGGCGCAATAGATGAGTGATCGAAATCCTCTGACATTTTTGCACTGGATCAAGGTGTAGATGGGCGCATTAGATCGAGTTTTCAAATCCTCTGACTCAAGTGCCTTCTCCTTCGTGATTTTGCGCCTAGATTTGCGTCATCTAAGTACCTGGTCGCACTAGATCAGTGTTTTGAATCCTCTGAAATCGTTAAGTATTTTCAGGATCGCGCGAGTAAAGGTATATTGAAAAATATATTTAAGTATAATTTTCTTATACTTTAAATATTTTTCAATATACCTTTCAGGATGTTTGAGATAGGTCCCGAATCCACCGGATTTAAGATGCAAAATATAGAATTTGGAGGATTCACCAGATTTCAGACTTAGCCATTTTTCAGGATTTTCAGGATTTCAGGCTCCAGGCTTAGTCTTTTCAGGGTCTCAAACATTCTTCAGGATTGACTTCAAAACTCAATATCTAGATAGGATTTGATCACAATTCTTCATTATTGCAAGTTCATCTATCCTTAATCGTGAACCAAAGATCATAGGCAAGGAAATTGTTACCATATCGGCAGAGGAAAATGAGTCAAATCATCATTAAAATCTCGTTGAAAACTCATTGAAAACTCACTGAAAGCTCAGAGCTCAAAAAAAAAAAAAGGGGGTCCCCATTCCTAATGGGGCGATGTGTGATTTGGTCACAACAGTAACCTAGGCGCCAAAACCCCTGAGAATCCTCCTATCTGGCGCCTAGTTAGAAGAACACTAATATTGCACCTAAGTGAATTTGAGTGTCAATATAGAGTCATCAAACCCCACCAGACGTTCATCCATGTCTCTACCACCTCAAGGAAGTGCCCAGCTTAGGATGGTGCCTAGTCTGGTCTCTACTACATTCAATTGGTGCCTAACCCTAAGAGTCTTGCAACTATGACGTTCATCCATGCAACAAGCAAGGTGATGCTCCCTTGTGATATTGTGAGGTGTTGACATTCAGTTGACATCACTGAGTTTGATTGAGTTGATCAAGTGTAGATGCCATTGTAAACATCAAGGCTTCAAGGCCTTTCTTCTGTATCTCCATTGAATAAGTTGTAACTTCATGCTAGTGAAATCATTATCCATGTAATAAGACATTGCAAGTTGATTGAGTCAAATAACTAGACAAGTACCCAACTCTAAGGTTGATTCATTCAAGTAGTTATCTTTGATGTATATCTTTGTGTTGTTGAAGTAGTTGATGAATTGATAGCAAGTAAAATTGTTTAAGTAAGGAAAAAATTTTGTAGAACTAGTTGGGTATCTTACTGTCATGTCCCCATTTCTGGCCTGATCATCAAATGAAGAATGAGTTAGCTTATTCCTCATTCCCAGAGGCTAATTCAAAATAATGAGGGAATGAATTGGTTTTTGACTAACTTAACTTTTGTTTTTTGCAGGAACAAAGTCAGAAACTTGAAATTAGTTAAGTCTGGATGCTAAACTTGACTAAGGCAGGACTCCTAGAGTCAGGGCACACTTTCTTGCTTGCTTAATGTCAAATGTGCACCTAACCAAGAATCATGGAGCTTTGAAGCACTTTAATCACATCAACTAGGGCGCCTAAGTGCATAGAGGTACAATGAATCTTCCGGAGAACATGGATAGACAACTAAGTCTCCAACTTGAGTCTTCTAAGTGAATTGGATGATGAAGAGAGTCTAGTCATTTTGGGCGCTAGTATCAGGATGAATCATCCAAAATGGGTGCCTAGAACTAGAAGGCGCCAATGCATGAGTTCAAGGATCCTCCATTGGAGCGCCTAGCCCAGATGGCTATAGATTGAAAGTTTTAAAGCTAAGTGATGTCTCTTAGGTGAATTCCTAGCCCAGGTGCATGTGTTGGGAAAAACTCTTTGGCTCTGGCGCCTAGAATTGGGAGCTTTGTAAGATGCACCAATTGATGAAACATTTCCATTTTGCGCCTAGAATAGAACTCTCTCACATAGTTGAAATTGACTTGATAGAAGGAGATAAGTCTTAAGGACTAGTTTGGTGCCTCACTTGCCTATCTCACCTTTGAAATGCGCTTTGGTTGATGATCATCATTGATGGCGCCTAGTGAAATGAAAAGCTATTTGCATCTCCAGAGGATCAAAATTGGATTAGGAGATCATCCTTGCAGTTGAGATTGACAGAGAAGTGTTAAAGGAATCACTTCAAATGGGCACCTAAGCTAGTTGAGGCGCATATCAATTCCACTGTAACTCTAGACTGACGCTTAGGATCCAGTCATCTCCTAAGGCGCAGTTCTATTCACCCATGACCTCGCTTGGCATCTAAAACTTGGAAACTCCTTTGGAAAGCTCCTGTTGCGCCTGGAAGATGAGTTTGGGATATCAACTTGCAAAAGGCTTAGAAACTCTTCAAAGATGTTAGGCACAATCCCATGGCACTAGAGCTTAGTTTTGGCGCCTTCAAGGAATAGCACATGAAGGAACTTGGGAGGTCAGGTGCTTGTAAAAGGGAACACCTTGGAACATCTTCCAGGGGTTGAAGTAGTAAGAAAACATCAATTGAGTCTAGGTGCACTCCCTTGTGTGAACAGTTTAGCTCTGGCGCCTAGCCACAGAGTGAGCCAGAAGAAGTAGTTTGGACATTAGAAGATAGGTGCTCATTCTACAATGAAGCATTCCACCTTCCTAATCAACAAAGACTTGAAAGAATTGACAAAGGAAGCTAAGGCGCACCTTCTACTTGTTTCCACCTCCAGAATGCGCCTAACCTTGAAAGGGGGTTCAAAGATGTTTGTTAGACCTTTTCACTCAAGGCGCTCACCTTAGGCGCACTTTCTAAGTCCTTGTCACCTCAAGGAAACACCTAGTTTGGAAGGTGCTTGCCCTGTTCTCCACTCCTTTCAATTGGCACCTAGAATACAAAATGCATGAAAGGAGCGCCTAGACTCCAGAGGGCTCGTTTGGGCACCTAGCATTTAAAACACTTTCATAATGATGATGTTTTGGCGCCTACTCTTGGAAACAATCCAGAGCATCCATAAACTCTAATTGGCGCCTAATGTTGACAAGGTACAACTTCAGGAGGAGGTCACCTCAACTTGGCGCCCAAGTCAGAAAAACCTGTAAATCCTTCAAATATGCGCCTACCTTGTGAGGTGATGAGTTGAACATTCCAAATCTTCAAATGTTGCTCAAGTAAGGAAGACATTGTAACATCAAGGCTTTAAGGCCTGTCCTTGTATTTCCATTGAATGAGTTGTACTTCATGCTATTGAAAGCATTTTCCATGTAATAAGACATTGCAAGTTGATTGAATCAAGTAACAAAACAAGTACCCAACTCTAATGTTGTTTCATTCAAATAGTTATCTTGATGTATATCTTTATGTTATTGAAGTAGTTGATGAATTGTTAGCAAGTAAAAGTGTTTAAGTAAGGAAAAATTTTTGTAGAACTAGTTGGGTATCTTACACTTACACCATGCCTATCCATCAAACATCACAATGCAATCAAAATCCTAACAACATGCCCATGATCCAAGATCAAGTGCAATCATGCAAAGATATTATCAATCACAAGCCTATTAAGAATGAACTAGAGTCTTCTAGTACCATACTTTTCCATCAAATACCACCATGTAATCCATGGCCTATCAAGCCTATCAAAGAAAATGCAAACATCCTATGTAATACAATCAGACTTTAAATATTTGAAGTAGCCATCTACAAATATCCATTCAAAAGTGGATTTATAATGCAAGTATGGACGCCATCAATAAAAAAGATTTGTATTAACCAAATATCCATATACGCATACATCAATATCTGTCGATATAAGTATAACATATATACAAAATAGCCATATAGGCTTACAAGAATGCCATATAGGCATACAATGTCAACTATGTACAATACAAAATATATGTCCACAAATGCCATATAGGCATACAACAGAGGAACACAATAAAAAGTCATTCCCCTCTGGCTGGTGAAGAGAATAAATCACGAGCAGCCTTTGATCTTCTAGGGGATGGAGACATGCATGTGGGTGGTCTACTATGAACCCGAGGGCTACTCCTCCTATTTAGTTCTTCCTGCACCTTTACCTGTTACAAAAAAAAGTATAGACATTAATATATAGAAATTACATGTTATAAAAAAATGAAACATTTAACAAAATAATCACTTACCGCTAACATATAATCTGTCTCCTCGCTTGCCTCAGTAGCAGGAATAGGCCCTGGTGATGTCATGTCCTATAGAAACCATCCAGATAGAAATTAAACTTCAAATCAATAATCTTTTGATTTTTCAAAAATAGACAACTATAACAATGAATGTAAATTAAAATTTACTAATCTGCCTCATACCCCTGTCAATGCCATAGAGATATGAATCGCAGAGGCCACACCCTGCTCCATTGCCCTATGAACATGGGGAGGTGTATCCGTAGCCTGCATCATCTAAAAATAAAACAACATTATTCAATTACGAAAACTATAATAGTGATGCAAATCATGGCTCCTAACATACACACACGTTCATCTAAACATGGAAGTACACACAATAAAACACACAAATCACATACAAAAATTTAGTAAGTACAATTCATTCATTAAACTATTTATTTTATTACCTCCGTAAAGCTTTGAAGTCCACCACCGCTGGCAGGTGTTGCAATGTAATCTACAGTGTTAACCTATTCAACATCCAAAATCAGAAATTAGAATACCATTCATATAACGATGCTATTCACATGTAATATTTATAATTGTTTACTAGTTACATACCTCGACAGTAGATGATCTAGTGAAAAATGTAGGTGGAGAACCACTGAAAAATGCATCGACGCTATGACCCTAAAATTTTATTAAAATCATCAATTTAAATTAGTTAATCTTGTATTACAAAAATAAAATTTAATAAATTAAATTCAATAAACTTGCTAATATTTACCTGAGTATCAAGGCCGAAAGTCTCACTCAGGAGGGTATCTGTCATCACCATTTGCTCAGCTGCAGATGTAGCCTGTGCACCTGCGTCCTGACTTTCCATGAGGTCATAACCACAGGCTGACCCGCAAGCCTGGCAAGTATGCGGTGGGACCCTACTCCTCGCACTATCTCCCAACCCACTCTGTGTTGCAGGATCGACATGCTCTATGATGCTCTGGGTCAAGGCACTAATCGACCTCAGTGTATCGACCTCAACACTCTCCTTCACAATGGAAGGGATAGAAACATGCTCGTGGGCTAGTCTGCTGATTACTCATCTCACTACCCACTGTGGGTCAAGACGTGCCCCTGGTCTATCCTGTGCTGAGCCCCCACCTCTACCCTAGAAGTCCCGCATATCAAAATAGTTTGGCACTTTATTGAGGACAAACTTGCAGTAGAGTTTCCTCAAAAAGTATTGCGGGACCTCATTGTTATTGCATGGAGGATGGTCAAAAACCATCCACCACCTCTGCCCGAAATTGTCCCTTATCGCTTGGTTGTTGCACCAATGGATAGGGAACCTCTTGCATGTAATGGGTGGAGGTTGATTTGTTTGTGGGTTTGTGAAAATTGAACACAAGTCTACTTTTGTAATTTGTAATTTTTTGACATCTTGGTATGACAATTTATCTACATAGTAATCTCTAAACTCTCTCTTTTTATCGGTCCAACTAGTTATTTGCTTGCTAATTGAATTTACATTTGATAACATAGACTCAAGAGATTCAGCAAGCGTGGACCTATGCAAGGTTGAAGTGGAAGGATCTTTCAACCTTGCAATTATATCTTCAATTTGTTTTTTGTTGTTTTCAATTTCCCCCATTATATTATCTTGTGTTCAGGGGCATGTCGAGGAATGAATGGAGGAGGTTGTTGTTCTGCAGGTATTTCCTCCTCAGGATTTTGTGGATTTTGAGGAGGAGGAGGAGGAGGAGGTGCATTAACATTTCCTACAATTAATGAAATATACATCAAAAATCAACAAAAACCTACCTATTTAGGAAGAAATTCAAACAAAAAAACAAAGATAACTCACCCCTTTGGCGTGCTCGACGTCGCAGCGGCATTTTGGCGATGAATCAACAAGCCTTTTGTGTTGATTGGCGTTTTGTAGAATACGAGCGTGTTTTTGAGGGTTTTGAAGCCGCGGGCGGAGGAGAAATTCAGAATGAAATGAAATGACTGCTTTTTTTTTATTTATAGAACGTTATAACGCGAGCGCATTATAACGCGCTCGCGTTATGACTTAAATTTTTTTGAAAATTTTTTGGCCACTTTTTGGCCCCCCATCTTTTTGCACTTACCCTAGGGTTCCATTAAAAGGTGGGGTGTCTACCCAAAATAGTAGGTATTCTATTTAAGAGTATAGGGTTTATAATAAAAGATAGTAGGGTTATATTTGAAAGGATAGGGATTCTCTATAGGTGATAAATATTTTTCCAAGTATGTTTTGTGTTATGATATTATTGTATGGTGAATGTATCTGATAAGGTTGAATGTGCTCCAGAATTCATACCATAACTAGGGAAGGATGATTAAAGGCTAGTGCTCCCCACTATGCAAACCAATATAGATCTTTGTAAACCAATGCTAGTATTCCACTCCCCAGGTGTAGACTCTACTCTACTCAATCTCCCATATAATTAGTGACCAACACCATATCAACATTGAAGTATTCTTGCCTCCTAACAAATGAGTGGTAATCAGACTAATCCTGACTTTTTGTAGGGGCTAAATGGCACATGAAGGAATTGAAGTAAGATTCCCTAGCCTATCTCTTGGATGATCAACCCTTAGAAAGGTGGCCCATGATAATCTTTGTCCCTCTAACTTGGCCTTAGGTAGCATCAACCTCTCTCCTCGAATCAAAACTCCTAGGATATGGTATACATCATACAAAGTAATTTTCCACTTGTTGGTAATTTTTCCCGAATCGGCAGAGAGTTTGCCAGTTCCAATTCATGGGCAGATTCGGCCAACAAAGACGGGAGGTTGCGTGAGCTGCCTCCCCTTCACTTCTGGTTCTACCGCACCAAGGGGGGTGTCCCTATTTGCTAAATATGTAACATTGACTTGCCCTATGACAGAAAGATTTAGCTTGACAGTAACAGGCAGAATACTCTCATGTGTGGACCAAGATTTGGGTGATAAATCACAAGGTTGGCAATGTTCTTAGACATATGTGTCTGGTCAGGTATGAGAGTATGCAGGGGTTCCTAATCCTACTCCTACAAACTAACAGGTGGAAGTTATGAAAAGGTGGATATGATGATTTGGATGCAAGACAAGGGATTTTGGGTCATAACTACTAACCCAGGTGCGGACCGGTGCCTATCTCAAGGCAAGGAGTCAACTAGACGTATACAACAGATGGTTTGCAACTAGCATTTAGGTTTCAAGGGGTTGGATCTGATGTTTGCCTTACAAACATCACCCAAGAATGGGTATTCAGCTGCCTCTACTTACAGATATCCCTGCTGACAAACAACCTTCTCCATGCTTAACCTAAAATAATTTAATCCACTCCTTGAATGGAAGTTAGAGATCAGGCATGTGATACAGAACCCTGTATTCGAGAATCTATGAAACCCTTAGCAACCAGATTCAAAGAAGGAAAGCATGCAACAAAGGAGACAAACAAATAAACACATGCATAAGAGCATTTTTCATCTATATCAACATGAAACTAAACATACGTGCAAAATACATTCATGATGCAACTTATAAACTCCAGAATGAGATAAAACAGCCTAGGATAATGCCCTATTCTTCATTATTTACACAAAAATGCCCCAGTCTTCAACAACCAAAAAAGAGTGGCACGGTTTGCATTTTATAGCAAGATAGTGTACCTAGCAAAATTTACAACAAGGCAAATAAAAAAAAAAGCCAGATTCAATGCATGAGGAATGGCGCTTCCAAATATTCAATGTTGCAGAGAGACAAAGAGGAAGGAGCAGGTGAGATCAGGATCTGTACAACCACTCAAGGACATTCATCCTTAATTGGGTAGCTGGCCTATCATTTCATCAATCATCCTTTTGTGTACTGCATTAATGCTTCAGCTACCCGCGGGATGCAACAATAGATGCATCTGAAAATTTTCTTGCTCAAAAATCGCCACACATGCCTAGAAAAAACCATGCTGAAGGTTTAAAACCTGACCGTCGATTTTGATTCCATTGCTGAAACAAACAGCTCAAAACACCTTTGAAAAGTTTCGAACCAATGAAAATGTGCCACGTCAGCACCTCATGCATCTATCGCTAATTTTTCCCCTTTTTCATTTTGCCATCTTCACCCTTGTATATGCAAGAATATATGCATATACAATCGCCCTTTATAGACAATTCGGACCTCAAATTTTATTAGAATAATTTGAGAATCGGTTCAAATCTGGCTTGTATGCCCTTCATTGCACAACGGCTCGTATATCAGCATATACAAGCACTTTATACAACCCACAGACCTAAAATATTTATTCACTGCATTTTTTTCCTCCATCGCGTCCGGGTTGTATGTCCCTTTGCTTGCATCCATCGCCTCATACATACAAGGCGGATTTCAAACTTTTATCCACCGCATATGACTTGTCCTTCGGTTCCGGAATGCATATTTCACTTGTATGCTTTGAATGTACATCGGCATACATACAACTGCCTTTGTATACAACTGGTGGGCCCGACCATTTTCTCTCTCCTTTGCACTGTTCACTTTGCATGTCGCGAGCCTTTGTATAATTTTCAATGTACATTCCCTTGCACATACAAACAAGGAATCCTCCAGAATATTCTTGCAATGTATCTAACCATTGTATGTGCACCCGAATGTGTATTGCATATACATTCGACCTTGTATATCCACGGGCCCCACCACATGCATCTCTGCCTCGCCACTATAGCAAATGTATATTTGCACCTCCTTGTATATTTTGCTTTGTATATGACCTGACATACAAAGCGGGAATATTCTTGGGAATCTACAAAAGATTCCTCCTTTGTATATGCACCTTTTCGAGCCTGATATACATTCATAAATGCATCTAACTCAATTTTTCAAAGGGCGATGGAGATTTCTGACCCGCCAATGCATATTTTGCCTACAACTTAATTTCAGAACGCTAAACTTAGGTGATCACCACCAATGGCTCCGTCTGGAGATGCATGTCTCTTGCAGGCATGGCGAGAACTTCAGATCTCTAGGATGTAGACCAGTCCCTATCCACTGGGCAACAGAGTCGAACATTGCAACAACCTGTGTCACCAATCACACTTGGTTTTAATAAAAAAAACTTGGTGGCCCCAGGCCACCAAAAAGGAAAAACTAGAATTTTCCTCTGTCAAACACTTGATTTTCTTCTGATCTCACTGGGTCAAGCCTGAAGATGCTGCCATGATTTACCCACAAACAACCCTTTTCATTTGCATATTCAACCATCTTATTTAGCTTGTCACTGTCAACCTTATGCAAACAACCTTCAGTATCAAGCAACATGTGAATGTCATATTTATTAAACAATGCATATTCATATAGCATGTAAAGCTTATCATCATCCTCATCAACAATATGCATTGTAAAATGATCTCCTAGCTGGACTGAAAACTGGAAACACTTAAAGTCCATTATATAGCTAGGATCATCAAGTCTCATTCTATCATAAGTTGGCATATCAAGCATAAGGCTTTCAAATACATATTTGTGCACTTCTTGCACACAACTTTCAGCTGCACCAAATAGAAAAAACTCAGATTCTGGCACCTCCCTGCAATAACCCTCATGATATATGTTGGTTGCCCTTTCATCAGGATGAAAATCAGAATCCAAATCAATAACATTGCTTAGATCCTCACCATACTCAAACAAATCCTCCTCACCATATGTGTCAGAAAAGATTGATCCAAGTGTTTCAGTTTCATTATAGTATGCCACTGGTTCATGGGCAGCAAAACATGCATTTTCATTATCAGTGAATTATCTTTGTGATGGAGTATCAGCCTGTGTGCCATAAGCAAGACTATAATCAAACAAAGAACAATCATGCTTAGCACTACTACTTGTTTCAATCTCTGATTGCTCTTCATCATTTCCATGTGTCTGAATAAAAGGCAATGATTTAAACATGGAACTGCTCCTCTGTTTGCTGATTTCTTCTCTATCTTGTGCACGATACTCACAATTATCTCCACAAACCCACTCAAACAAGTATTCACTACTGTCCATAACCACATCATTATTTTCAAAACCAGATACCTCAACCCTACATTGGGAGTCATCCACGATCCTTTCATTGGCATCACTCATTGGTGAACAGTCTAGTTGAGCATTGTTGTTAGCATTATGTTCAAACATAGCAATCTCAACTTCCATATTTTCATTATACTTTTATCTTCAATTGATGCCATGATTACTTGGTCATTTGCATCTATACAACATTTATTTACACCAAAGCCTATGGATAGGGAATTCAGCATGTGCTCATTTCTAATTTTTTTTGTATTTTCTAAAATTTGTATGCCATCTGCATACTTGTTATATTGAATTCCCTCAACAATGCACTAGAGCCCTCCTCAAAAGCTTCAAAATATATGCCAACACAGGCTAAAATATCAAGTCTGAAGACTTCAAGGATTTGTGAAAGGGCTACTACAAATCTATGACTGAAATCAATACAGGGCTCTTTATCTTGTTTTCTGATTTCCATTAATCTTGCAACAAGATCAGTAGGTTCTCTTGCAAATTCTTCTTTGAAACAGTCAGCAAGTTCATCCCAACAGGCAAAGGATCTCTTTGGAAAGCTCAAATACCAATCTCTAGCTTTTGCATCAAAGGATCTAACAAAAAACCTCATCCACGTATCCTCATCTCTAAATGAGTGTCTCTCCATGAACCTATGAAAATTTTGGAGATGTGCACCCCCATCACACACACTATGACCACTAAATCTAGGCATCTGATTGTAAGTCTTAGCAGGCATACTTTCAACTTGATAATTAACCCATGACAAATCTAATTGGTCATACAAAGGATCAAAAGGGTTAACAAGAGGTTTAGCTTTCTGACTGGCAGATGCAACAGGGTTATTACTATTTAATTGAGCTTGCCTAGCCTCTAAGGATATCAACCTATTCTTTATCTCTTCAATTTTTTTACACAACATTTCATCCCCCTCTTGACTGAGTATGGGTGAATACATACTTGGATTCATATAAATTTCACTCTTAGACATCCTATGTCTGCCTAAGACCTAAGGCTTCCCCTTGGCATTCAACTTATGCAATAAAATAACAAATACAAGTGGGAAGAAACCAAGTACCTTTTCTCATCCAAATGTTGAAGCTTTGAATATAATATTTTTAGATCTCAATAACATACATCGGCCTTTCATGTGCACTAAAACTTTTTTGCAGAGTCGCCACCTCTCCAAAGAGGATAAAAATTTCAAACAGCTGAAAGCTCATCAAACATTTTCTGAGTTCATACAGCCAACAAAGCACCATCATTCACATGAAAGAACTAGATATGCAGCAATGATTTCACATTATTTGACTCTTGTCTCCAGTAGAGTCACCAATTCTGTTGGTAATTTTTCCTAAATCGGCAGAGAGTTTGCCAGTTCCAATGCATGGGCAGATTCGGCCAACAGAGACGAGACGTTGCGTGAGCTACCTCCCCTTCACTTTTGGTTCTACTGCACCAAGGGGAGTGTCCCTATTTGCTAAAGATGTAACATTGACTTGCCCTATGACAGAAATATTTAGCTTGACAGTAACAGGCAGAATACTCTCATGTGTGGACCAAGATTTGGGTGATAAATCACAAGGTTGGCAATGTTCTTGGACATATGTGTCTGGTTAGGTATGAGAGTATGTAGGGGTTCCTAATCCTACTCCTACAAACTAACAAGTGGAAGTTATAAAAAGGTGGATATGATGATTTGGATGCAAGACAAGGGATTTTAGGTCATAACTACTAACCCAGGTGCAGATTGGTGCCTATCTCAGGGCAAGGAGTCAACTAGACGTATACAACAGATGGTTTGCAACTAGCATTCAGGTTTCAAGGGGTTGGATCTGATGTTTGCCTTACAAACATCACCCAAGAATGGGTATTCAGCTGCCTCTACTTACAGATATCCCTATTGACAAACAACCTTCTCCATGCTTAACCTAAAACAATTTAATCCACTCCATGAATGGAAGTTAGAGATCAGGCATGTGATACAGAACCCTGTATCCGAGAATCTATGAAACCCTTAGCAACCAGATTCAAAGAAGGAAAGCATGCAACAAAGGAGACAGACAGATAAACACATGCATAAGAGCATTTTTCATCTATATCAACATGAAACTGAACATACGTGCAAAATACATTCATGATGCAACTTATAAACTCCAGAATGAGATAAAACAACCCAGGATAATGCCCTATTCTTCATTATTTACACAAAAATGCCCCAGTCTTCAACAACCAAAAAAGAGTGGCATGGTTTGCATTTTATAGCAAGATAGTGTACCCAGTAAAATTTACAACAAGGCAAATAAAAAAAAAGCCAGATTCAATACATGAGGAATGGCGCTTCCAAATATTCAATGTTGCAGAGAGACAAAGAGGACATTCATCCTCAATCAGGTAGCTGGCCTATCATTTCATCGATCATCCTTCTGTGTACTACCATTAATGCTTCAGCTACCCGCGGGATGCAACAATAGATGCATCTAGAAATTTTCGCGCTCAAAAATGGCCGCACACGCCTAGAAAAAACCATGCTAAAGGTTTAAAACCTGACCATCGATTTTGATTCCATCGCTGAAACAAATAGCTCAAAACACCTTTGAAAAGTCGCGAACCAATGAAAATGTGCCACGTCAGCACCTCATGCATCTATCATTGATTTTTCCCCTTTTTCATTTTGCCATCTTCACCCTTGTATATGCAAGAATATATGCATATACACTCGCCCTTTATATACAAGTCGGACCTCAAATTTTATTAGAATAACTTGAGAATCGGTTCAAATCTAGCTTGTATGCCCTTCATTGCACAACGGCTCGTATATCAACATATACAAGCACTTTATACAACCCACGGACCTAAAATATTTATTCACTGCATGTTATTCCTCCATCGCATCCGGGTTGTATGTCCCTTTGCTTGCATCCATCGCCTCATACATACAAGGCGGATTTCAAACTTTTATCCGCCGCATCTGACTTCTCCTTCGGTTTCGGAATGCATATTTCACTTGTATGCTTTGAATGTACATCGGCATACATACAACTGCCTTTGTATACAACTGGTGGGCCCGACCATTTTCTCTCTCCTTTGCACTATTCACTTTGCATGTTGCGAGCCTTTGTATAATTTTCAATGTACATTCCCTTGCACATACAAACAAGGAATCCTTCAAAATATTCCTGCAATGTATCTAACCATTGTATGTGCGCCTGAATGTGTATTGCATATACATTCAACCTTGTATATCCACGGGCCCCACCACATGCATCTCTGCCTCACCACTGTAGCAAATGTATATTTGCACCTCCTTGTATATTTTGCTTTGTATATGACCCGACATACAAATCAGGAATATTCTCGGGAATCTGCAAAACATTCCCCCTTTGTATATGCACCTTTTAGAGCCCGATATACATTTAAAAATGCATCTAACTCAATTTTTCAAAGGGCGATGGAGATTTCTGACCCGCCAATGCACATTTTGCCTGCAACTTAATTTTAGAATGCTAAACTTAGGTGATCACCACCACCACTCACCCTAAACTCTTGGAAATATAATGGTGTTCTAGTCTGCATCTTAGTAATTAAATTCTTATTTGTCACAAAGTATCTATTTTTAGATGGGAATAATGAAAAACTTGGGTGCCCATGTTGGGTGGATAAATTTAGTAAGTTATGACAGTTGTAAGGTGGAATAATTGTTTACTATTTTATCGTGTGTGAGGAAATCTTCTAGGAGGCATTGGAATTTGGGCCCAAGTTGGGCACCATACCCCCAAGAGATTTTGCACATGGTTTAGAAAACCATTTAAGTTTTTGAGGTTTTTTATTGTCTATAAATTGGGTACTTGAGGAGTTGTATGGTATTGAGAATTTGTAGGTACTATCAAAATGCTGCTAAAACCACTCCAAATTTATATGAGGTGCTAGTGAAACTCCTATAAAATCTTTCTCTACAAGTGTGTTGTAATCTTGTTATTGATTTAATAATATATTGAGTAGGTTTTGGAGTGTGGGGTTTTTCTCTCGCAAGGGTTTTCCCCATGTAATGCTAGTGTTATGTGTGAAATTATTATGCTAATTTATGTGTTTATGCATAATTTTTGTAATAGTTTAGATCAGATTTAAAAAATTTTGTACAATACTCCTCTCAAGATGAGTGTAGGAAGTTGATTCCACTACTCTTACTTCCTTACAATTTCTAGGTGTTTGGGGTTTACTTTTGGTCTGGGTAGGGTTGCTCCTATGTGTCCTACCTGGTTGCCCATATTGAGGTGGTTGGTTGTCTAGGCACCCCTACCATTCTTCCCAAGTCACCCAGGCTACCTTGGAGGTCACTCAAGAGACCTTCTTGGTCACACCTACTAGTTAGGAACAACCAAAAAGTTGCATGATTTAAGTTGTTTTCGTTGATACAAGTGTTATTTTCTTGTTTTATGATTTTTTGGATTTTCTAAGGTCTTTTCTACTTTTTTTTCAATCTTTTTATAATTTTTAGGTTTTTTTGAGGTTTAATGAGACCTTTATATTACAAGATACTTAAATTTAATGGAACACCCCCAAAGAGCATGCTTGGTTTGTGAATGTTGTGGAGGCATTGAGAAAACTAGATTTGACAAACCTTCAGAGGGTAGAATTAACTAGGGTACTCTGAACTCCAATCATCCATCCTTCTTTGCAAATCTATTGTGGCCTCTTTACTTACTAAATGTAAATTGGAACAGCATCAGATTTCTAGGAGTCTAGGGTGGCTTGACAATTACTCTGTACAATGTGTATCGCATCTTAGAAGTTTCAATTTGAGGACAGAGGTTGATGCTACCTAAGGAAAAGTTAGAGGGACAATGATTATCATGGGCCACCTTTCTAAGGGTTGATTATCCAAGAGATAAGCTAGGGATTCATTAAATCTCAAAAAAACATAAAAATCATAAAAAGTTGAAAACACAAAAAAAGTAGAAAAGACCTTAGAAAATCCAAAAAATCATAAATCAACAAAATTACACTTGTAACCAGTGAAAACAACTCAAAACATGCAACTTTCTGGCTATTCCTAACTAGCAAGAGTGACCAAGAAGGTCTCTCGAGTGACCTCCAAGGTATATTGGGTGACTTAGGAAGAATGGTGGGGGTGCTCAGACAACCAACCACCTCAATATGAGTAACTAGGTAGTACACATAGGGGTGACCCTGCCTAGACCAAATGTAAACTCCAAACACCTAGAAATTGTAAGGAAGTAAGAGTAGCAAAATCAACTTCCTACACTAATCTTGCGAGGAGTATCGTACAAAAACTTTTCAAATATGATCTAAACTATTAAAAAAATTATGTAAAAACTCATAAATCAGCATAAACAATTTCACACATAACACTAGTATTATGTGGGGAAAATTCTTTTGGGAGAAAATTCCCATACTCCAAAACTTTCTCAATGTATTATTAAATCAATAAAAAGATTACAACACACTTGCAAAGAAATATTTTACAAGAGTTTCACTAGCATATAAAATTGGAGTGATTTTGGTAGCATTTTGGTAGCACCTACAAATTCTCAATACAATACAACTCCTCAAGAACCTAATTTATATACAATGAACAACCTAGAAACCATAAATAGTTTTCTAAACCATTACAAAACCTTCTGGAGGTATGTCACCCAACTTGGGCCCAAATTCCAATGCCTCCTAGAAGATTCCCTCATACAAGCTAAAAATAGTAAACAATTATTCCACCTTATAGCTATCATACCTAACTAAATTTATCCACCCAACATGGGTGCCCAAGTTTGTCATTATTCCCATCTAAAAATAAGCACTTCATGAAAAATAATAATATCTTTAATAGTTGGTCAAGATTCTAAAGTAACCCCCTCTATTCTTGGCTCTTACGTGTCAGAATTTGTCATAGGATATCACAAAAGTAGGGTGTCATTTTGCATAAGATAATTCAAAATAAATATTTTCCTACAACACCATACAAGATATTAACATGTGGCATGTGATGCCACCTCAAATTTTCATGCCCCACTTTGGTTGGAGCACAATATTAAATAATATAAAATATAATACTATGTAGGAAAATGCTAAACAATTAATAAATCAAACTAAAAATTTTTACAAATTTGAGACACCTTAATTCCCAACATAACCATGAAAATTTCAATAGAAAAATGACAAAATGAAAGCATGAAAACATTCCCAACCTAGATATAAATTAAAGGCAATAAGCAAAATTAGATTTAATAAACATTTTTAGAAGAAATCAATAGAAAGAAAAATAGTGTAAAAGGGAGAGTTTTTCTTGTTTCTCAAACTCGAGGAACTGTGTGAGCTTGTGCCCCTACCATGAGATCAATCCCCTCATCCCTATCTCTTCATAGTCTATTTATTCACTTGTTTTTGTCATCATTTGATTGTTCTCCCTCTTCTCCCCTCTTCTTTTCTTTCTTCTCTTTGTAGTTGCAAGTGAAATGACCTTCCCTTTGTCCACTTTTACTTTTATAGAGTAGGTTTTTGCTTTTATTTTGTGTATTTTTCTACGTCTAACTGGAAAATCATCAAAGAAAAGTAATTCAACATTGGTGCACATTGAACCCCACAATGATAGCTATTCATACAAGTCGAGGCATGTAGTAAAGATAGTATCACTCTATAACCTTATACCGATGGTGATTTCTCTTATTACTTTTCATTTGGGCTTTCTCGATTACCATATTATATATGATTGATGAATTCATTTGTAGGTCTATATGTAGGACAATGACAAATAGGTAAGAACAAGTAAGCATGGGTCCCACACACCTATTTAAAGAATGACACCTACCTTCTATGTAGAAGGCCATATTCAAGGGGGCAATATGTAAGCACCTAAAATTGCATGGGTCGGCATTACATGTCTAGTGATGATTTGGCAATCCAACGCATGACCCATGTGGCATTCTTATTTCTCCTCATATCCTTTTTTTCCTTGATGAAATTTCTCCTAGCATCTAAGTACCCTTCTGAGTAGTTTTTTCCATCCTCCTAGCCTCCCTAACCAATCTGCTTTCTGAAAAGCTTGTTTCATATCTTAAGTTGTAAGGACACCTGAGAGACCTTATGTTTTCTTGAGTGACCCATGTTAATCTTTAGAATCATCTGGGTAACCTACCCTGGTAGAAGGGTGACCCATACCCCAACACAGGTGACCTTGTGATGTTTTAAAGTGGGCATAAGTTGCTTATTTTTTACTAGTTTTCTTTTAATTTCCCTCCCAATGACTGGTTTTTTGCCATACTTTCTTTCTTTCTTTCATACGTATATTTATCCTTTTTTATTCCCAATCTTTTGTATTCTTCTCGTATATAAATCCTTGTTCTCTCATTCATAAATAGAGCTAGGAGAGAGTGAACAAGCAGAGATTAGAGAGAATAGATAAGTATTCTTACACATCAAAACTTTGTGAAATTCCTCTTTATAGGATAGATATGATTGGTAGACTGCTTTTACAGTTCTTTCTTAAAATCTCTTCCTCCCTTCCATAAGCAATAGATCACCTTAGGAGATTGAATGCCCCACTATATAGCCCAATCTTGAATCCCCATTCCTAGACTCTCATAGGAAGCTAATTTACCTTCCTCCCAATCAAATCACAACTTGAATCTCCCCTTTCCATAAAGTAGATTACTCCAAGATTGGAAGAGAAGAAGAAACAAATAAAATTTGGACCCTCTGAGAGCATAGTTACAACATTTGGCAATGAAGCTTCAAAGCTTCATGTAAGTTCTTTTCATTTAAAAAGCATATTTGTTTAAAGTTTCTTTAGTAATTATTACATAGACACCTAAAATTGACCATGTCCTAAGCACATCCTAAACATTCACTTTCAACATCACCTAGACATCCAACTTGCGACACTCTCATCCTAGGACCCTTTCATGTTGCCTTTCATTAGCCAATTAATTAGATAAATTATATATATTTAATTAATGTTAATCCATTTTGTCCATCACCTAATTAATTAAATAAATTTTATTTAATTAATTAATTTAATCCTCTCACATTCTTCCTATCCTATAATTAATTAAATAATTTTATTATTTAATTAATTATTCTCCATTTGTCCTAATCCTCATCCAGTTTGCACAAAAATCTAAAATCTTAGCTAACCACAAGAGGATAAGCCCTATCCTTCCCATAATGTCTTCTCATTTAATCTCATCCATCCATTCACTCTTGATTTCAACCATTCATCCTTAATCCATGTCTTGATCCATGTCTCATTAAATCTTAGCCATTCATCTCTAATCTAATCCTAACCATCCATCCTATCATCCTTAGATCATATAAATATCCCTCTCAATCAAGCCATTTGAACTAGATCACAATCATGACATAATCATACAGGAATTCAAAGTTATGCTACTAGAGTGAGCAACTGACAATCAAACCATTACCACGCACTATCAAGAGCCAATCAAGTGGAGCTAGGGTGCACTCTACTTCCGCTCTATGAGAGGAGTAATTTGAGGTAAAAGGTTGTGTTTATTACATTATCTTTGTGTTATTAACATCTTATCAAATTTCTTGTCTTCATTTTGGCATGCTCAGTGGGACCCACATCCCTTGATCTACCTTTCTTTTTGGAGGTTTTGTGAGCTTTTTGTTGTAGGTTTATGCCCTTTTTGGACAAATCTTAGGGGTGACCTATTGCAGGGAGCATCCTATGGAAAAAAAGACCTCACGATTGAGTCCCAAAGGCCCAAAAACCTTAGGATCCATATAAAATTTGACATATATGGGAGGTGAAAAAAATTTCAAAATGTTTTTTAATTTTAGTTTACAAATCCATACTATACGGATCTGTCATACGTCGTTCATAGTTTCCTTGTCTTGTTGGCTATCACCTTGATCTTGGTTTGAATTTTGGATTTTGTTTAATATTTTGAAACATTTTAAATCACTAGTTTTATAAGGTATCCATAGGGCTTGGTTTAAAATTGCTTTAACCACCAAGTTTAATTTTTTTATCGCAGGCTCTGTTTGTTATCCATTGGTCAGGCTAATTTACTGTAGGTCAAAGTAATTGGCTTGCTCAAAAAATTTAAAACCTTGGGCAAATTTAGGCTATAGACCTGGTCACATTGTAGACCAAGCAATGTTGTCGCGCCTCCTAATCGCCTATGTCGTTAGTTTAAGTTTAAAATTTAACTTTAAGGTTTGGTTGATAATTGTTGTTACGGCTTATTGTTAATTTTAATGCTAAGCTTAACGGTAGCAGTTGCTAGTTGTTAATGTTTCCCTGCATGTAGATCTTTGACCATGACCCCCATGTTCATTTTGGCATCAAACCCTAGTCATATTAGTGACCAAAGGTTGTTGCACCCCAAATTGCTAGTCTTAGCTGTGTGGGCTAATCGCCTATGCGTGACCACTATCCTAACTGTTAGGTGCTAACATCTCTTGCAAGGAAAACCACCAAGATTTAAGATTGCATGTGTAGTAACCACTAGAGATTAGGACTTAAATGCCAACATTTATCACTAAGCACCAGTATCAAGACTGCCCATGTGACCAAGCTATCTCAGAGAGCTAGCATCTAGCACTAACTACCAAGTAGAGAGCCCCTTTGGTTCATTTGTCTTAAACTAGGCCTTTTTTCATTTTTGCATAACGTTTTCTAGAGCTATTAGATTTTAACAAAATTATAGGCGTTGGAAAGCTAATTTATCCAACTTTGTAGTGGTACAAACCTTTTTCTCAGATTTTTCTTGAATTTCAAGGTACAATTGTTTGAAATCCTTGTTTTCTTGCAAACTTCATTTGGTAATAACTTTTGCATATCAAGTTGAAATTTAGCAAATGTTTTATGAAATTGCATAGAAAATTATAAGGAATCTATTAGTTATATCCAATCTATTGTGTGATCACTATTATTTCTAATTTTGATAGATTTATCTACAGACACCTAAAGTCAGCCTTGTCCTTATGACGTCACCTAGATACTCACCTTGCGACACTTTCATCCTAGGCCCCTTTCATTCCTCTTTCATTAGCTAATTAATTAAATATATTATGTTTATTTATTTAATTAATTTTACTCCATTTTATCCATTTCCTAAATTGATTAAATAAATTATATTTATTTAATTAATTTAGTCCATGCTTCCCTTTATCCACATTAATTAAATAAATTTTATTTATTTAATTAATTAATTTATCCCACCTTGTACTATAATTAATTAAATAATTTTATTATTTAATTATTATGTTTTGCTCATTCTAATCCTTATACACTTTTACCTATTAGTCTTAGTTGACCTCATGAAAATATGTCCTATCCTTCCCACGTCCAAGCTCATTTAAATATCACTATCAATCAAGGCATTTTCTCCTAGAACGTCAGGCTAGTTTTTAGTAATCAAGTAATGTTATGTTACTAGTGTGAGTAATCAACATTATCAATATAAAATATCATTATCAAGCATCATTGGAGGACACCCACCATTCATTATGGTGCAACAAGGACTATTGTGGTAACATTGTTTTGTTATTTTTCATTTGATTTCTTTAGTCCTTTGCTCGATGTAGGTATGAAATAGGAGATTTCATTGTGTAGTGTTTCCAATTTATATTTCATATTTTATGCATCATACATTATCATTTTTGAACTAACACTTGTTTTGTAGCTTCACGTTTGTCAAAGACTAAAATTTTTTAAACTACTAACAAGTTTATTGAAGGTTCTCTTAGCAAAGATTGATCATTCAAAATCACTTTGTGTTTTCTTTTTTTTTTGGGCTTTGTTGTGACTTGAGGTGTGTGTATGCTCTTCCCTCACATTGAGATATCATCTTGGGAATCAAAAGCACTCTTTAGACACATTCATTTTTACAACACACATTGATTTCTAAGGGTTAGTTAATCTTTCTTGTGTGGATCAAGTGTGTGTGTATGCTCTCTCCTCGCACCACAAGGTGATCTTAGGGGTTAAAAATACCTCTTGATTCACTATTGTCACCCAAAGATGTGTTATAGTGTGTATGCTCTCTCATTGCACTTAGTGTGATCTTGGAGATCAAAAACATCTAACATCAACATTTCCCTTAGGAGGCCTCCTTGGAGACACACCCACTCCAAGAGGTGACCTCAACCATGCATTCTTGCAGGGAATGTAAAGGGGGGGAGAAAAAATTGTACCTCAATCTAGTCATCTTCGTGCTTGGCACATCCTTGGGGCCCCTGATGATTCAAGACGCAAGGTGAAGGGATCCTCCAATCCTATGCTCCAGTCCCACACTTGTAGACAGACTAGTATTCATGGATTATGCCTCACATACCTAGTATATATCAAGGACTCCCTTAGAGCTTGTTCATCTTAGTATAAGACCTTTTAGTTGTCTTTTAGTGTGGTTCAAGGGACGTGAACCACCCCCTGAAGTTACTCACAATTTACTTCCATGTGTTGAGATAGAGCTAACCTTGGTGCAGCCTTTTGGTACTCCTTGGTAAGGGATTTCTTATGTATGTGGCTATCCCTAGCTATCCCTTATAGGTAGATAGTATTAATGAATTAAATTTCATTTGTGGGTCCATATTAGAAATCACTCTCATTTGAATAATCTAGGGTGTTATTGTGTTTGGTGTGTGTGTCCATTTGTCAAAACCCATGCACTTCCCCAATCCAAAATCAGAATCCTATGAAAACTTGTGTAAAATTTATTGTTTGCAAAAGTTACCCAAGGTCAAGCTTCAAGCCATCTCTAATCACCTTCTAATCATTCATTTTCATCCAAATCCAATCTAATCTACCTCATCCCTAATCATCCTAATCACCCTATCCACATCATCCCAATCTATCCCCAATCTATCCCTAAGCCATCATCTAGGACTCTAATCCTAATCAAGTTATCCAAATCCAATCAAAGTCCTAATCATCATTCATACATTATCATCCATAATCCACTATCCTAATCCAATTTCACCCCATCCATTATCATCCTTCATCCACACCATATCCATCCTTCACTCACTCATGTCCATCATCCTTCATCAAACCCCATCTCAATTACTCGAAATCCCCACCTAAGTCAAATCCTCATCCAAAACCCACATACAAACATCATGAGTTGGTTTGATGAATTCATTATGGCACCTAGAATGCCTATGTTCCCTCCTTTGTGTGTAGTTCACCCCAAACCTAAAATCATAATCAAAGGAGCTCCTAAAATTGACCACACTAAACCTAAACTCATAATCAAAGGATCTCCTCAACTTGACAATCCCAAACCCAAACTCATAATCAAAGGAGCTCCTCAAATTGATAATGCTAAACCTAAACTCATAATCAAAGGAGCTCCTCAAATTGACAATCCCAAACCTAAGCTCATTATCAAAGTTACTCCTCAAATTGATAATAATAAACTCAAAATCACAATCCAAGGAGGTGCTTAATTTTCTATTGATGATTATTAGCACCTTGTAGATCATGATGAATATTTTGAATGCATCTAATCTAAAAATAATGCCCATGCCAAACCCAAAATCATAATCCTAGGAAGTCCTCAATTTTACACTAATGTGAATTCCTATAGCAATCAAGATTCCTTTAACCAAGAGTATGTTAGCACTAACCATCCTATAATCTCACATCAAACATCCCTCAACCATCATTATGGTACCTTTGATCAAGGGAACACCATCCTAGTACAAGATCTTACAAAATAATATTTGGTTGAACTTGAAATCTTACGTGCACATATTTAGCTAAAAATCCTCCACCTCCCTCTTCAATCACTTCATCACCCTATCCATCTAACCCTCCTAATCCTAATACATTAGTCCACATACCTTACAATCCAACAATCCTTGTATCTCCTCCATCACAATATCACTCCAACCCTCCAAATCCTAATCCATTAGTCCACATACCTACCAATCCATCAATCCCTATAGTCCATCACTCATTAGATCCCCCATCAAACCTTCCACTTTCCCTAATCCATTAAGCCATTCCTTAACCCACCTAAATCCTAAACCATCAAACCATCCATCTAATCCCAATCTTTATCCATCCCCTAAAGATGACCCTCAATATTCATCAAGAATGTAAATGTTTACTAAAGATCTAGAAAAGATGGAGTTGATTGACTATTTTGTCAAAGCAAACTAGGATCGTTAACTTTTATTACTAGCTAAAAGTGGTGCCAAATTACCATCTAGTTTTGACATTTCCTAATTCAAGAGAAAAAACCCTTCAACATCCACCCATGAAAACCCTAATCCATTGGCCCATGAAGCTATAAAGAATGTAACCCAAGGACTATTAGCAAGGAATCAAAAACCATCATGCAATCCAATGCCTATCCTTGAACCTATCAAAGAGCCTTCAAGCACCATGCATATTCCTTTGATACCATCATGGAGTCCAAAACCTATCATGCCTATTGAATAACCTCTTACCATAAATGCAAGTCAAGATCCATCATGTAACCATGTTGTCGACCATCCAGAGCCTTTTAATCCCATCCAAGAATCTTCCATTTCCATCCAAACCGAAGAGCTATGTCAATAATCAAATCCAAAGCATGATCAACTATGCTCCTCACAATGTCAAGATCAAACTATCCAATCTACTCATGAGCATATTATCCAAGCAAGTCAAGATAAAACTATCCAAGATCCTCAAGATCACATTACCCAAGCTACCCAATATCCAACTACTGAAGCTACAACCATCCATGATCAAGAGGTCAACACTCCTTCCATCCATGATCCCAAAACCATCCATGATGTGTTGGGAAAATGTGTCTCAACCTTGCAATTATATAAGGCTTATTGTTGATAGGATATATATTTTTATATATTTCCTAGTTACACCGATAGGTGTAATATACAATAGGAGCATCAAGTGGAGTGGGATGCGTGTTAACATTTTTTTGTTAACAAAAACTATTAAATGGCCAACATACATTAAATTAATGATATAATGTAAATATGGACCATTCATTATTAGGTTTTAGATCTAATGGTAGATATTTTGTTGGGCTGTCTTGCCCTAGAAGGTAACCCTATTTTATGAGGGTGTTGTATTATGGTTGTGGTATCATGATGTATTTTGAGAGTCTGGTAGCAGTCGTGTTGCCTCTGGATCTCTGGTGGTGATACTCATGTGAGAAGCTTTCTCTACAAGTATATTATAATCTTTGTGATTTCTAAATAATATATTGGGTGTCTTTTGGAGTGTGGAGTTTTTCTCCTGAAAGGGTTTTGCCCATGTAAATCATTGTGTTGTGGTATGCATGATATTTATGTTTATTTCCATTTAAGTTTTTGTAATTGTTAAAGATTTGTAAAATTTTGCATTATCCTCCTCTCAAGATTAGTGTAGGAAGTTGTTTCGCTACCTTAGCTTCCTTACAAATGGTATCAAAGCCTGATCACCTTTGGATTCAATTGTGGGTTGCTGGGTTTTTTGAACTAATCCATATTTGAGTGGGAGCTTGTGTAGAAGACACTTTGTGATCTTGTTGTAGGAATTTTTAGATGGCAAGTTCATTAGGGAGAATAGAAGTGTATAAATTTTCTAGAAATAATTTTGAAATGTAGAAGCTAAAGATGGAGGATCCGTTGATAGATCGAGATCTATGGGATGTTGTTGATGAGAAGGTTTCAAGGCTTGCAGATCCTACTTTGGCTTTCAATATGATGTTATAGACCATAAAGCCAAGGGTCTAATCAAATTATTTTTGGCAAACTTTGTTTTAATTAATGTCCATGAAGAGACCTCTGCAAAGAAACTATAGAAGAAGCTTGTTGAGTTGTATCAAGCCAAATCTTTAGTGAACAAGATTTTCTTGAGGAAGAAATTGTATTCCTTGAGAATGGATGAGGGTGGAAGAATTACAGACCACCTGGAAGCATTCAATATGCTGGTGGCTCAATTGGCATCAGTTGGTGTCAAAATGGATGAGGAGGAGAACTGTCAGATATTGCTTTCTTCTTTATTTGATTTGTGGGATTCTCTTGTTATGGCTATTGGGAGTACTTATGTTATATTGAAGACTAAAGATGTGTTGGGTTCTTTGCTTTTTGAAGAGATGAGGAGGAAGGTATCCATTAGTGCTAAGGAGGCCCTAAATGTTCATGGAAGACCTAAGGAAAAAGGCAAGAAGAATGAGAAACATGATAAATCCAAGTTTAAGGGAAGATCCAAATCTCCTGGAAAGTCCAAAGTTGTTTGTTGGAACTGTGATAAGCCTGGACAAATTCGTAAGGAATACAAAGAAGAAAAGAAGAAGAAAAAGAAGAGATTTAATTCTAATTATGAGTCTAAGAAGGAAGAAGGTGATGCATTCATTGCAGCTTTGGCAACTCATGTAGGTAATGATGCATGATTAATTGAATCAGGTGCATCATTCCATATGACCTTTAATAGAGACTAGTTTTCTAAATATGAAGAATTTGATGGAGGTAAGGTGTACTTGGGTGATGATTCCTATTTAAATATTGTTGGTCGTGGTAAAGTTAGAATCAGGTTTCCTAATGGTAGAATAAAAAGGATTAATGGTGTGTTTCATATCCCTAGATTAGCATGAAATTTGTTATCTGTGAATAAACTAATAGATGCAGGATGCAAGATGGTTAGAGGTGTTACGGTGATTACTAGAGGTGTCAGATATGGCACATTATATAAGCTTGATGCATGCACTATTGAGTGCAATAGTACTTATGTGAAAAACAAGTCTATGGAAGAGGTGAGGTTTCATCTTCAGCAGATGGTCATGGATTCTGGGTACCCAAGGGTGCTCTTTCTTCTGAATCAAAGTTACCTATAGAGAAAACTATGTTATGGCACTAGAGACTTGGCCACATTGGAGAAAAGGGTCTAAGGACCTTGAAAAATAAAAACCTTGTTGAAGGGTTGTCTGATTATAATCTTGAGTTTGATTTCTGTGAGCATTGCATTTATGGAAAATAAAACTACGTTCAGTTTTACTCGAGTTCTCATAAATCTTGTGGTGTATTGGATCTTATTCATTCTGATGTGTTTGGTCCTATAGATGTTCCTTTAATTGGAAAATCCACATATTATGCTTCATTTATTGATGACTATAGTAGAGTTTGAGGACTAATAATGGTGGTGAATTTTTCTCTAATGATTTTGATAGATTTTGTAAATATTGTCGTATTCATACAAAAAAGACAACTCTATATTCTCCACAATAGAATAGAGTTGCAGAAAGAATGAACAAGACAGTAATGAGAAGGCTAGGAGTATGTTGAGTGGTGCTAGTATAGAATAAATGTTATGGGTTGAAGCTATTGCCACTGCCTATTACCTGATTAACATGTCTCCTACATCAGCTATTGTTGATAAGATGCGTATAGAGGCATGGTCAAGTCACAAGCCTTCATTAATACATCTTAGAGTTTTTGGTTGCAAGGCATATGCACATGTGCCAAAGGAGAAGCAAACAAAGTTGGAGAACAAGGTTGTGAAATGTATCTTCGTCAGATACAGTTATGGTGTCAAAGGATACAAGTTTTGGGATCCTGTTGTACAGAAGGTAATATATAGTAGAAGTGTTATTTTTTATAGAAACTAAGCCTTCTTCTGTTACATTGCAGCTAGAACAATGTAAATAGGAAGCAATGATTCAATTTCCTTCTACACCTAAGAAAGTTGAATCGAGGCCCATGGATAGACAAGAAGTTGAGGAGAGATCATCTAGCTCTGAATCTTCAGAAGAGGGGGAAGAACCTTCAACTCAGCTTGTTCATAGGTTTACAAGGCATAGACAACCACCTGAAAGGTATTCACCTGATGATTGGAGATGTATTTTTTCTTTGAATGCTAACATGGATGAACTTAGATCTATAGAAAAGGCATTAGGTATGAATGATGCAGAATCCTGGAAGATTGTTATGGATGAAGAAATGACATCTTTGAAAAAGAATGATACATGGGATCTTATACCATTGCCTAGAGGATGAAAAACTATTGGTTGCAAATGGGTGTTCTAGAAAAATATTGGTTCAGATGGAGGTACAAAGCAAGGTTGGTTGCGAAAGGTTACTCTCGAGTTGAGGGTGTTGATTATGGTGAGATGTTTTCTTCTGTTGCATAAATGACATCCATTAGATTTTTGCTTTCTATTGCTATTTCTTATGATTTAGAGGTTGAGCAAATGGATGTGAAAACCACTTTCCTTCATGGTGACTTGGAGGAGGATATTTATATGACACATCCAGAGCACTACGTGGTGAAAGGGAAAGGTAATTTGGTTTGCAAATTGAAGAATCCTTGTATGGCCTAAAACAGAGTCCTAGGATGTGGTACCAAAAATTTGGTACATATGTGTTGAGTTTAGGATTTGAGCCTTTTAAATCAGATCATTGTGTTTATTATAAAACTAATGGTGATCATTTCCTGTTTATTGCATTATATGTTAATGATATGTTATTTATTAGTAAAGGGAAAGGTATGATTTTAGAACTGAAATCTCAACTTGCTGCTACATTTTCAATGAAAGACGTTGGTGTAGCTAGACACATTCTTGGGATGGAAATTAGAAGAGATAGAGTGAATAGAAAGATATGGATTGGCCAAAGTAAGTATGTCAATTCAATTTTATAGAGGTTTAACATGTAGGACTGTAGGCCTTTGTGTGTTCCCTTTTCAGTTGGAACAAAGTTATCTATTTTAGATTGTCCAACATCTCCATCAGAGATGTAAGAGATGAGCATAGTGTTTTACCAGAGTGCAGTTGGAAGTTTGATGTATGCTATGGTTTGTACTAGACTAGACATTGCCCAAGCAGTGGGAGTTCTTTCTCGATATATGTCTAATCCTGGTAGAGTTCACTGGGATGCAGTTAAAAGAGTCTTTAGATATTTGTGTGGTACCTCAGAGTTTTCCTTGTGTTATCATAGTAATTTGACTGAAGATGATAGTTCCCTTGATATTCATGGTTATGTGGATTTAGATTGGGCATGTGATATTGATAGTAGACGATCCACTAGTGCTTATGTGTTTACTTTATTTGGTGGTGCAATTAGTTGGATGAGTAAGAAACAGGCTATGGTTTCTTTGTCCACTACTGAAGCTAAGTATATGGCAGCTACTCATGCTTGCAAAAAAGCCATTTGGCTTAAGAGACTGTGTTCATATATTAGAATAAAATAAGGTGCAGTGACAATTTATTACGACAGTCAGAGTGTGATCTATTTAGCTAAGAACCCAAAATTTCATGTCAGGAGCAAGCATATTGATGTATAGTATCATTTTGTTAGAGATATGGTCAAAGATGGCAGGGTGAAGTTGGTTAAGGTATAAACTTTGATGAATGTTGATGATTCTTTAACTAAGCTTGTGAGCACAGAAAAGTTCAGATGGTGTTCAGAGACTATGGGCCTTTTGGCCCATAGCAATTAAGAGATGATGTTTACTCCCTCCCATTGCTCTTGCAAGGTGTTTGACAAGTGGGAGATTTGTTGGAAAAATGTGTCTCAACCTTGTAATTATATAAGGCTTATTGTTGATAGAATATATATTTATATATATTTCCTAGTTACACTGATAGGTGTAATATACAATGGGAGCATGGGGTGGAGTGGGATGCATGTTAACATTTTTTTGTTAATAAAAACTATTAAATAGTCGACATACATTAAATTAATGATATATTATAAATCTGGACCATTCATTATTAGGTTTTAGATCTTATAGTAGATATTTTGTTGGCTTGTCTTGCCCTAGAAGGTAACCCTATTTTATGAGGGTGTTGTATTATGGCTATAGTATCATGATGTGTTTTGAGATTCTAATAGTGGTTGTGTTGTTTCTGGATCTTTGGTGGTGATACTCCTATGAGAAGCTTTCTCTGCAAGTATATTGTAATATTTGTGATTTCTAAATAATATATTGGGCAGATTTTGGAGTGTGCAGTTTTTCTCCCAAAATAGTTTTCCCCACATAAATCACTGTGTTGTGGTATGCATGATATTTATGTTTAAGTTTGTATAACTATTAAATATTTGTAAAGTTTTGTATTATCCTCCTCTCAAGATTAGTGTAGGAAATTGTTATGCTACCTTAGCTTCCTTACATGATAAAGAAACCCACATCACTCCTATCCAGCATCCAACTAGTCCTATCCATCATCCAATAACATCCACTTCCCATAATGAGACACTTAGTCCCCAAGAAAATATAGACAATCAAACAAATGACTTGGATCATATCACATTGCATCCTACTAAACATAATGGCAATCAAGATCTTACTTACATCAAGCATGAAGAAAAGCAAGTCACAATGGCTACTATTGAGAAATCAAGTGATCAAGACATGAGAAACACAAATTATGATTAAGGATTGACTAGCACAAGCAATGATCAAAACATGATAGGTATAAACAATTATTAAGAAATGCTAAGTGTATATAATGATCATGGTACACCAAGCATACATAATGAGAAAGCACAGGAATCCCATCCAATAGACTCCACCATCTTTGTCAAATCATATTACTCAAGGAGGCAACAATAACAAATTATGATTATTCTCAACAATAGACCGATGATCTCGCATCATGCTTCAAAAGCAACAAATATCCTATTGCACAAAAGATATGTCAAAGCATGAACTATCATGGAAAAGGATTGGGCCTTCATGAACAAGGCATCTTGGAACCTATCCCAATCTACATTGAAATTTTGGTCAAGGCATCAGATATCAATCATCTCAACAATCTAATGGTGTTATTGATACTTCAACGATCATTGAGGCAACCTCATCCAATGAGAACATCGAGATAGGGACCATTGATAGCCCCTCCAATAACCTTGCTTCCAACAAGCCTTCCACTTCCACCATCTCTACTTGCAAACTTTATCCTCCACATCTTCCATCCCTCAATCTAGACCAACAAAATCATATAACATAGAAAGTAAAAGCTTCAAATCCAATGTCAAAAGCATATGAAGTGAAAAGTCAAGAAAAACATATAAAATCTATATGGGTCCCAAAACAAAATGGATCAAGAAAATCAAATGAAGTAAAATATCCAAATATAACAAGCTATTCAAGTCAAAAGATGCACCTTGCATATAACAGGTGTCCACCACCTCCCAATTTGTACAAGAATGTTGGTCATAATCTCCACCCTAGTCCCACATCCAAACTTTCTAATGTCAAATCCAAACTCCATAATCTGCCATCTCAAGTTTGGTGAGTCAAAAATACATCAAACAAATATACATTGCCAGCCTCTCTAGCCAAACCAAATCCATCACAATCATGTAATTCCACATCCCACATCCCCCATCAAAATCCAAAATCACGTCTTAAATTCAGAAATTCCAACTCCCAAGTCCGTTGTATCGTGGAAACAATACTTCACCATAAGGGCTATGATGGTCCCCTATCAAAATGCAAACATTCAAATAAGGCCAACTCAGTTATCAATGAGGATCATGACAACATCAAAGGGTTTTTACTCCAAGAAGGTCACTATTGGCATGTTATGACAATCACATCTACATCAACTACATCTAATAACCAGGGACATGTGAAGATCTTTTGAATATCAAGCTATAAATGTCATCAAAACTAGAAAAAATAGTTTAAAAAAAAATCAAAATAGTAAAGAGAAATCATTCGTCCAATGGTGAAAACCATTTCATGGCACCTTGGATAAGTACTATGATGAAAACCCATTTATGGGTGTCATGTGTAGATTGGTTATCTTTGTGACTTACACTTGGGGGAAAGTTGTCTCATCTATCCCATCCTATCCCTTTCATCCTACCATCCTACCTATCCATTATATTTGTCAATCCATCCTCCCCTCCTACTTTTGATCTTGATAAGGATAGGGGCAAACATTGAAAAATGCTTTGGACATTTCTTGATATACCTAATCTTTTCCAAACAATTCTCACCCTATCGTTGTAAGCATTGTCATACAAAGTACTAAGCATAATATCTAGAGTGGGGCATATGATTCCTATGCAACATAGTCCTTGGAGATCACATCTTGAACCCCCCCATCCATCCACCATGCATCATCCATCCATTATAAACCTCCCATCCATACCATCCATTATTGTCAATCCTTTTATCCATCCATCCAAGCCTACCTTCATCCTTGTCCCTAAACTTGGTGTTCCCTTGTCATTGGTATCCAGCAAAAGGGATATCCAAGTGCAATTATATGCAACCATCTCAGAAAAATCTAAGAAAAAAATCCAATTGTAATCCATCTTTAATTCATGCCAATCTATCCAAGAAATCTATGTCCAAATCATCCAATAGCATCCATGGTCTTGTTCCTTGTCTTGTTGTAAGCCTTGATCAAAAATATATCATCATCATCATCAAACTCAATCAATTCCTACTTAAGAACTTTACCTGTCTTAAGTAGTAATAAAATCCAATCAACTCTTGCTTAAGAACTTTGCCTATCTTAAGTATAGATATCTACCCTTATCAATCTAATCAATCTAATTAATCAATTCATTGATCTTTGGCTTTTTAGCTTAATAGGGGCAACAACCTTGTTTGTTTTTGAATCATTTGTGCATGACTGCTTACTTGCTTATGTGTGTTTTCATTTTACTTGCATTTGTATTAGCCCTTGCAACATATTTTCACAACGACATCATGGTCTTGCCTATCATCATGCCCAATGGAATATGTTTGCTTGTGTGTGTGCATTATCATTTTTATCTTGCATCTACATTAGTCCTTGTAATCTACCTGCCACAACAGTATCGTGGTCTTCCATATCATGGTTCTATATGACATAGGGTTGCTTGTGACCTTATTGGTTGTCTCATCACAATACCCACTAAGGTTGTCAAATGCTTTGTGATGTGCTGGGGCATCATTTATGCACGAGACACATTGCCACCTTGGTCTTTAAATACCTTGGTGCATAATGTCTAGTGCTATATCAAACTATATGGTTGCTCACCTAATGCAGCATAATGTATTCTTCATTCATTTCATCCACCCTTTATCTTTCATCAATTTCCTCAACCTTCTTCATGTCATCCATTTTGAGAGCATACCCTTGTTCTTCTTGTTGCAAGTATGTGCCTAATCGGTGTTGTCATTGGTGTCAACTGTGCTCTTGATTTTGATGGTTTCTTGGTTGCCTAGGTAATGTGTTAGTGATCCTGATATTGAGCTTCCAAGTGCTTTTGAGAAAATTTGCTCCTCCAATGGAAACAGTGTAGAAGAGAGTATATTTTCTTATAGCAAAATAGTCAAATAGTTTGCTTCGCATTTCCTATAGAATGAATATCTCTACCTATGGATTGTAAGTTATTTAGAGGCATTTCTAAAGATGCTATGTTCCAATTTTGAGCCTCTGATATGAATATTTGAGAGTTATGCTCACCAGAGTAAAAATTGTTTTTCTGTGCATTCAGTGGTGACAGGGAGAAAGTATTTTGTTCCGCATTCCTCCGCATTGAAGTTTCACAGTATACGATTCTGGAATTAAGTTTGTAATGATGATAAGTGCCTTCAACTCCAATGGTTCATGATTTGGTGGTCCGCAAGTGATCTTTTCTTTATGACAATAGCTGGCAGTGTTGTTTATGTGCTTCAGTTTGAAGAATCTTCTTGATAGAGTGGTTAGAGATTGTACAGTTGTTCTTGGTGATTACAATGTGCTTGTGGATGTCTCCTGATTGTGTTCCTACCTTTGGATTGGTCTACAAAGAGAAATTTGGATTGTGGATGAAGATTGTTCTTAGAAGACTTAGTGTTAACACCAATCTTGGCCGACTTGGTTGTTTTCACTTCTTGTAGAGATACATCAAAGATTATGAAAGCGTGTCATGGTGTGAAAGATTGCATTTGAGTCCCAGCTAAGGCATAACATGATCCACATGCATCTTTCCCTTAGCTAATTTTGTTTAGGTCCAGACCTATTTCTATGTGTGTTTGTAATACTGAATGTTCCAATGGTTGATGAATGTAATGCTGACCTTGATGTACATTCCAAGGTTGATGAAGTGTATAAAAACATGTAATGAAGTTGAACAAAAGATGTCCTTGTGCAAAAATGTGAAGATAAGAGCAAAGGTTTAAGAAGAGCAGAGTAGAGGTGTTATATTGTGCTTCAATGGAACTGAATCCATGCATGAAGTAGATGCTATCAAATCAGTTCACCAATCCTTGGTAGTGAGCCACCCCTTGGTAGTGATACAATCTTGGTAGTGAGCCCCTAACATTTGTAGTGAGCATTTTGGGCAGTGAGCCTCTATTTTTTGGTATTGCTATAACATATTTATCTTTGTGGGCTAACACCCACCATGGTTTATCCCTTATAGGGTTTTCCATGTAAAAAGTCTGGTGTCTCATGTGTTCATTATCTTGTTGTGTTGAAAATTCTTGTTTCATGCTTTCATGAACAATCTAAATAATAGTAAACAATTGTTTGATGTGTTAATGCTCATAAGTGGTTAAAGTTTTGGAGACAACTGATTCACCGTTTGTTTGGTGCATTTCATGGTCTCCTTATGTTGTGCAGTGCAATGCTTGGGTTCATGACAAGGCTTAAGCGCCTCCTGTGGATTCATTAACTCTGGTGGTTGTATTGGGCATTAAAAGGTTGATCTTTTAGTGCAACAGAAATTATCTTGCTAATAAATTGTATCAGAGCCTGGGTCACAGGTTCGAACCCCTCGCTTGCATTGGGGGGATTGTTGCAATGTGTATGCCCTTGGTCTCCTTGTGTTGTGCAGTGTAATGATTAGGTTCGTGGCAAGGCTTAACTACCTCCTGTGGATTCATTAACTCTATCAGTTGTATCAGGCATTAAAAGATCAATCTTTTGGTGCAACGGCAACCATCTTGCTAACACTTCTAACCTGCATATCCTCTCGAGGGGGCATCCCATCCCATCCTTACATCATTCCTCCTCATCATTCCTCTGAGTGGCTGGGGCATCCATTTCCAAGCATCCATACCTTATCTTCTTTGAGATAATATTACTTCTTTTAGTCGCAACATCATCCCAAAGAGGAGCAAAATGTAGACACTAAAATTGACCATGTCCTAATCACATCCTAAACATTCACTTTCAACATCACCTAGAAATCCACCTTGTGACACTTTCATCCTAAGACCCTTTCATGTCCCCTTTCATTAGCCAATTAATTAAATAAATTATATTTATTTAATTAATGTTAATCCATTTTATCCATCACCTAATTAATTAAATAAATTTTATTTAATTAATTAATTTAATCTTCTCACATTATTCCTATCCTATAATTAATTAAATTATTCTCCATTTGTCTGAATCCTCATCCAATTTGCACAAAAATCCAAAATCTTAGCCAACCACATGAGGATAGGCCCTACCCTTCCCATAATGTCTTCTCGTTTAAGCTCATCCATCCATTCACTCTTAATCTCAACCATTCATCCTTAATCCATGTCTCATTAAATCTTAGCCATTATCTCTAATCTAATCCTAGCCATCCATCCTATCATCCTTAGATCATATAAATATCTCTCTCAATCAAGCCATTTGAAATAGATCACACATGACATAATCACACAAGAATTCAAAGTTATGCTTCTAGAGTGAGCAACCAACAATCAAACCATTATCAAGCACTATCAAGAGAAAATCAAGTGGAGCTAGGGTGCACTCTACTTCCACTCTATGAGAGGAGTGATTTGAGGTAAAAGGTTGTGTTTATTGCATTATCTTTATGTTATTAACCTCTTATCATTTTCTTGTCTTCAATTACATCATCAAATTTGCTTGAGGACTATAAACTTTGTTGCTATTTCTTGGTTAGTTTAGAATTCAATTCCTTAGGTAAAGATAGATTTAAGTTACTTTCTTATAAGTAGACTAGAAGTTGCATTTAGATTAGAAATTAAAACTCCAAAAACATAGCATAATTGTATAACAGTTAATTGCATTTAGTTAATTAAATCACACTTCATTTTAGAAAAACACAAAAACTTAGAATAGATTCCTTTTTGCATGCACTAAGATTAGCTTTTCTTCATTCTTTCAACATTTGAAAATGCAAAAGCAATACTCTTTCAATGCTTGAAAACATAAAAGCAAACAACTCTTTCAACTACTTGAAAACACAAAATGCAAAATAGATAAAAGCAGACACTTCAACTTCGACAAAGTAATGTTCAACTTACCAAGCAATCACTATCTTTCAAATTCTTTATCCTTTACTTGGCTTTTCACACCAAATATGTCTTGGGAAGAAGATTGGATTGAGGTGGTTCTAGAAAAAATTCAAGAAAACATGCCAACACTTAGGCAGATCAGAGAACTCAATGAACATAGGCAGATAAGAGATGAGTCTCGCTTAAGAGAACTCACTTTCTTAGACTAGCTCATCACACACATTGATGTTACACTCATAGTATTAACATTACAAAGAGAATGTTTGAACACCACAACTTAAGAAACAATCGCTACACATTCCACACTTTGAGTCAACACCATAGTCTGCCACTAGGAACGTCTTCCTCATGAAGTGAGTGAACCTATTGATGTGACCCCCATTGCACACAATCATATCATTGTCATCCACAAGATCCTCTTACCATGAGAAGAAAGTGATCAACCAGATTCTCCTCTACTTAGTTGAATTTTTGCAAAAGAGTAAGAGTAATCTGATCCATGCCATTAGCAAGCGTGCAACACACAACGCATGTGTCATTATGAGTCCACTTCATTCACTTTTTGTGGTAAGTAGATTTAGAATATTAAAGAATCTATTGACTCCCAAAATGACTACAACCCTAAACCCTAAAACATTCCTAAATCACCTGGGCCAAGGATAGTCATTCTAGATGAATGGAAGAGGTTTATCAACAAGTTCAAGGTAATTTTGGGCAACCTGCAGGAGTGGGTTAACTCCTCTGCACTTCAGGCTCAGCTTAAATCTAGGAGGGATATTCCAAGGGGTGTACCTAAATAGGTATTAGGTTCAAACTAGATGAACAACTAAAAATAATAGGACAACCAAATCCAAACTACCTTCTAGGCCCCAAAGACTGTCACTGGACCTAAAACAACTGGTTGTCATTAATAACCACTATATAGTTGATAAAAGGGCATTCCCATTGACAATGGAAGATGCAGGTATGCTTGTTTGCAAGACATACAAATTAATTATTTTCTTCACACGTGATAAGTTTGTTTTGATTTTTTAAGAGTGTGGGTGATCATGGAAACCTTCAGACTGGTGCCTAATATATTGGGTTTAAGAGTCCATAGTTCAAAAAAAGGAAGAAAATAATAAGAGAAATGAAACATGCACTTTTTGGATATTCAAATGTGAGAAAAACAACAATCAATGGAGAATATGCTTAGTAATCCTTTATCAAGATACAATCAATCATCTACAAATTCATAAAAGAGATTATCACATAACATGTAATGTTCTTATAATTTGTTCATTCATCCAATCAATGGTTACAGTCATACCACGAAGTGTGGCAAGAGGAAACCCTAAAAGCAACTCAGGGTTTCCTTGAAAGATTACATAAGAAGAAGGAGAAGTTCATACATTAATAGCTGAAATCAATATGAAAAATCTTTCATGACCTATGTCTTTACTGTTGGATAACTGGAGCTTTTGCTTTTTTGAAACCCTAGAGAGCTCTACACTTGACTGCCTGAAAATGCACCAAAGACCAACCCTTTTTACATCTTACATTCATGCATATATAGCATCTAATTCTAATTGACCTAATTAGGTTACAATAAATTGCCCCTATGGGCCTTGTCAGAAAATATCTCATCTAGAAGAGACGTTTATATGCTAGAAATAACTACAAAAATATCTAGGGTCTTGAGGCAGGTGGATGATATTTTCTACTTTAATGCACACAACCAGTTTGTTGATTAGCAACCATAAATGCAACAAATATCTGAAAAGAAGGGGGATAGCTAAGAGGCATAACACCTGCATTGATAGCATATGAGACAAATCTCTTCAAATTCACCAAGCAAATCTTTTACAACACTTTAAATTTCAAACCCCTAAGTCTTTGTGTCTTCATTGCGTCTGAATCCTTTGAAAATTGATCCCTACAATGCCACTCAGCCAAATTCGTGTATCTCCCTGCCTTTGGGATGCTTGAAAGTCTCTTTTGAATTTTATTCATAGATGAGTCTACTTTTAAAATCAATGGCCACCAAAGTTCCTTTTTGATTTCGGATTGAGGCCCAAAGATTCTGCCCATGTGACAATTTTTGCGACTTTGCAAGGAGTCTAGATGAGGCTCAGTGAAGGTAAGATTCTTAGCAAAAATACCATGGTGTCTGATGAAATGCCCTACCGACACTTAAGTTCTATCCTCTGCCATGTGGAGCATTCACGCAAACTTGAGGGAAACTTTTCTTTGTTTTGTGTAGAACTTGAGCCACGTCGACACGTGGTGCACCTTGGAAGTTGCTTGCCGCTACCTTTGAAAATGAGGAAGAACAAAGGAACAGGCTACGTGTTAGCATATTGTAGCCGTGCATAGAATCTTTCCTGCAAACACTTGATCTGCCTGTGACACTATGCTATCGTTCAATTCTTAACGACCCCACCTCTTTGCTTCATCCTTCAACACCTAGCACAATCTGCTTTAGCCTTCTGAATCATCGATATTATGGCCATAGGCCACGACATATTTTACACCTATCCTCATTTTGCAGCCACATGGTGGGGATATGACGCCAGCTTAGGCGGTCTGCGAGATTGCGATATCCTACCATGTGTCCCATCAAAGGAATCATGAAAGGTGAAAAGCTTTAAAGAACTTTGCCTGCCGGGGGTTAGCCGTCGAGCTTTCCGTGGAATGCAGTTAAGACATGTGTCGAGCTGGGGTAATTTTTTTGGAAGTATTTTCTTAGCATTGTATAGAACTTGTGCCCGTCTGACATGTGGTACACCTTGGAAGCTTTCGCCACATTCCCTCAAAAGGAAGACAGAAGACCAAAGCTCTGACTCCTGACACTCTGCTGACTACTTAAAATTTTCAAAACTTTGGCACATTCTGAGGTCGAAACTCGGAGCCAATAGACAAGGGAAGGAAAAATACTAGAACCCTAACCCCCGAAACTCTGACAGGGGTGAAAACACAAGGGAACCTTGGGAAACTTAGGACTTAGCCAATTTTTAGGCTTTTTCACCTTGCATTTCAAGTGGCAAAGACATGAAAACCTATGAGATATGTCTCTGATTGGTTATAAGCTATAGGTTCAAGTGGGAATATGAATGAGACATGGGAGCAAAATAGGGCATTTTGGAGACTAATTTTTTAGGTGTCAACACTGACTCTGGTTGAGCACGTTTGCTAACTAGTGGCACATCGAGAATCTAGATCTCTAGGCAGACCAAAACAACGACACACAAGAACCAAAACAAAACACCATCAAGACCAGTAATGGTCAAGACTACTCAAAGTCAAAATATATCAGATATAACAAGGTTTTACCACAAAATTTGAAGGAAAATCATTACCTATGAGAAGTAATGTTTCAAATGTTGCCCATGAATAGGTAGCTCCAGCAATTCCCCTTCCAAGTTTCTAACATAAAAGGTGTCCACAGTGGCTTTTTATCAATTTGATATGGGCCTAACCATAATGGCTCAAACTTACCATGTTTGTCCTTGTCTTTTGATTTGGCATTCCAGAGAAGAGCCAAATCACTAGTTTGAAAACACCTATTAACCACTCTCTTGTTGAATAGATTTTCCACTTGTTGTTGCCTTAGCAATTTTTTGTCATGTGCCATCCTTCTGGCTTCATCTAACTCTGTTAACTGATGCATTCTCAATGACATCGCATCATTTCCATCTTCTCCTATTTGTTGCAGCTATTGATATACAGGCAACTCCAGTGACATTAGCATTTTGGCCTCCTTCCCATATACTAACTCAAAAGGACTCTTGCCTATAGCACATTTATATGTGATCCTATCATCCCAAACTATATATTTTAGCTTGTCATCCCATCTTTTCTTGTTTTCATCTAAAGTGCTCTTTAAAATTTTCATAAGGCTCTTATTGTTGGACTCAACTTGTCCATTACTTTGTGGATGATATGGTGATGAATGAATCAAACTTATCTCATACTTGGAACACATGTTTGCAATGCCCTGAGATCTAAAACACATAGCGTTGTCTGCAACAATTCTAGATGGCACACCAAATCCAATTATCAGATTGTTCAACAAGAACTCAATCACTACCTTGGACGTGGCATTGTGAGTTGGAATAGCCTCAACCCACTTAGTAAAATAATTAGTTGCCACCAATATCCACCTATACCCATTGCTTGTTTTCTCTTGGATCTCCCCTATGAAATCAATGCCACATTGCTGAAATGGTGCTTCAATGGTAATATTCATAAGGGGAAGGGCACCTTGAAACTTCAACTTTCCTACAAATCTTTGACAGGCATCACACCTTCTAATTTGTTTTGCAACATCTTTGAAGAGACTAGGCCACCAAAAGCCTGCCCTAATGATCTTATGTGATGTGGTTTTAGCATAAAAATGCCAACCACAAACTCCTCGGTGATATTCATCAATAACTTCCCCAGACTATTGTTGATCTAGACATTTTAACAACAATCCCTCATGATTTCTTCACATTAAAATACCTTGGATCAAGACATATCTTTGGGATTGGAGTTTAAGTGTCCTTTGTTGAGTTATACTCATGCCTAGGGGGCAATGCATGTTGACAAGATAAAAATAATATCCCTATACCATGGGTCATTTGTCAAAGCACACGCATCAACAAATTGAGAAGCATTTACCTCATTTATCTCAGCTACCTCTAACTTGGAATTTGCCATCAACTTAGCTAAACCATGGCCTCTAACTAGTTTGGTGATCTGTATGTCCATGTCATATTCCTGGGTCCTGTTGATCCATCTGCACCTCCTAACAGAAGCTTCCTGTTGTATGAAGATATCCTTCACAACTGTGTGTGGCACATATGCTATGATCTTGGCACCTGTGAAATAAGATCTGAAATTCTTTATGGCATTAACCAATGCATAGGCATGCTTCTCCATTATGGAATAATTGAATTTAGTAGCCTATAAAGATTTGCTAAAGAACCCAATAGGTTGTTTAAATCCATCTTATTCTTCTGAAGTAGAATAGCAGCAACAGTATAAAAAGAAGCAAAGGAAAACAACTAAAAGGGGTTTAGAATAATCTGGACTTATCAATATAGGCACCTCCTTGATAGCTTCCTTAATATCCTTGAATGCTTTAGATGGTTCTTTCTCCCATATAATAGATTTCCCTTTCTTGAGCATTTTAGAAATGGCCTTAGTCTTTTTGGCAGAATTAGGAATAAATCTCCTAACAAAGCTGATTTGCCTGAAAAAGACTGTATTCCTTTAATTGATTTGGGTTGTGGAATGAGATCAATAGCCTTGACTCATTTTGGATCTATCCTTACCCCATCTTTTGGCACAATGTGCCTGAGCAACTTGCCCTCTTCAACTCTAAGCTGACAGTTGTTAGGATTCAAAGAAATCCCATATTCTAAGCACCTCTAGAAAATAACTTCAAGATTATTGCAGTGCTCACCTCTTTCTTTTGAGAATGTTGTCAGGTCATCCTGATAAACTACCATGATCTCATCAATGAGACTAGCAAAAGATACATCCATAGCTCGCTAAAATGTTGACCCAGCATTCTTCAAACCAAATGGCATTTTCAGGTATACGTAGGTCCCCCAAGGAGTGGTGAATGTTGTTTTGTGTTGTTCAGACTCCTTGACCAGCACCTAGTTGTATCCATAGGATCCATCCATCATTGACATCAACTTTGAACCAATAATCCTTTGTAATAAATGGTCCATGCTTGGGAGAGGGTAGTTATCTTTGAGGGATTTGATGTTCAAATTTCTGAAATCAACACACAACCTAATTTCCCCATTCTTCTTTCTTATCAGGACAAGGTTGGATACCCACTCAGAAAATCTGATAGGTTTTATAATGCCTCCCTCTTTCATCTTCAACAGCTCTTTTTGCATCTTGGGAGAAATGGTAGGATTTATATGCCTCTATTTTTGCCTAAATGGTTTTGCATCAAATTCAAGGGGAATGGTATGTTGAAACAAGTCCTCCCTATAAGACTTAAGCTCATCATAGGACCATGCAAAACACTTCTTGAATTTTCTGAGTAGAGCAATCAACATCTACTTCTCATGAGGCTTCAACCTCTTCCCAATGTAAACCATTCTAGGTGCCTCCCTAGTTCCAAGGTTTACACCTTCAACATTATCCTCTATAACAGGTTTACTTTTACTCTTCCATCAATCTAAATTGTCAAACATTTTTTCTAATACTACCAGCCCTTTTGGAATAGTGTTTGTCTTTAATTGCACAACTTCAGTACCAAACAGAGTTTCCTTACCATCTGTCACTTCCATCATTGGCTGTCAATCAATCAACTAATTGTCAAATTCATCCATGCAATTCATAAAGCTGAAAATTTGATTGGTGCCATTGAAAACCTGCCAACTATAAATGTTATTAGGAATTGATGGCTTTGTGAGTACCTCCACAGCATATTGGCCATAGAGAAAATTCATCTGAGGGTCAAATTTTGAAGCAATGACAGCAAGGTAATCTACTCTTCATTTTTTGTTCTTTCAATCCATTCAATGCCAATGGCATCAAACAATTCCATTATGTCTCAGACTGCATTTCGGTACCCTCTAAGTCTTTTTTCTTTGGTAGCAAATATCTTTCTAATTTGCTGCACAATTAATTATGAATCACCAAGTATTCTTAGACATGTGATTCCATGTTTATGGGCAACGTTTAAGCCCAGCAATAGTGCTTCAAATTCAGCCACTTTATTGGTGCACTAAAAATCAAGTCTAAAAGACTTGCCAAACTGATCATGTATATGCCTAAAAGTGACACAATTCACATTCTTCTAAGTTAATTAAATATCGAAATATTTATTTACCTCTTCTAAAGTCAAAATTAAATAAAATCATTTATTTAATTGAATTCTTCCAAACAATTAAATAATTCCCAATTATTTAATTAAATCAAGTTCATTCTTCCAATTTTGAATAAATCAAATCAAATTTATTTAAATTCTCTCAATCTCCAAAAATAAAATACAATAAAATATTTTATTTATTCTTCCAAATCATGCACAACAATTAAATAAATTCATTTATTTAATTTGCCTTCTTATCTTCTAAATTAAATAATACCAATTATTTAATTGTTTCTTCCAATAATATCTTTTCTAAATTTAAATAAATCAATTATTTATCTAAGTTGCTTTTTCTTCTAAATTGAGTTATCTCTAAATATAATTCAATCTTTGAGCACATGCAATTAAATATTCCTAATATTTAATAAAGCAAAATATCTTCTTATTCTCATGCAAATCCCTTCTTCTTGTTTTAAATCACTTAACTAATTGTTATATTCTTTTAAATGCTTTAACTCATTCTTCTATTCTTGTTAATTCCTCTCATGCAAAAGAAAGCAAGACACATGTCTTCTTCTTATTCGTTGCACGTTCCTCAAGTATTCTCAATCATTGATCTTCTCAAGTCTTCTATACCGTTGATCTCTTCTTTCCCAAGTCTATAAATTGAACCTCATTCTTCCATTCTATTCATCCAAGCTTTAAGTATTGTTACTCTGCAGAAATTACAGTGCACCTTTGGCACCAATTCCTTCATTGCTTGTGATCACATTCGCTACTACGCACCACGCACTACTACCATTGTTGTGAAGCTCCTCTTCATTGCAATAAACTATCACCGCCATTCCCAATTGACATTCTTGAAGCATAGCAAGGAAGTGCACTTTCTGAGGGCCCTATTTCATACATGCAAGATCAATTGTGATAGGCAATCAATGGAAGCTTCGAATTGAGGAAGGTTTGCTTTGTTGTTCATTGCTTTATTTGATTAATCTTCTTAGTTCACTATTTCATTGAAGTTTTGGGTAACTTGATTATTATTGTCTATTCATTGTTGATCCAATTTTTCCTTAACATTTTTGGTGCCCACCGTGGGGCCTAGCCCCAAATTTAACCCAAAAACTAAGTTTTTGTGTTTTAGAAAGCCATACACAGGAGGAAACAACGCATCCGTCACTTCCTAACACACATATGTTACCTGTCACGGTGCATACATTTCTGCAGTGCATATACTCTCTGTTTTGGTGCATCTGTTATCTGTCACAGCACTTTCGTTACTACAGCACATATATACTCTGTTACAGCACCTTTACCATCTGAAATGACACATTTGATACATCAGTGTATATACACTTCATTCTAGCACTTTTAACCTATGTTGCAACGCATATGTATTACGGCGCTTCTGTTGACTATTTCTGCACATTCAATCTCTAAAGCAGTGCATCTGTTGTAGGCAGTGATTTTAGGCTTTTTTGGAAGATTTTTGCTAACGCTGACGTCTTTGCAGGAACTCTCTTGATTTGTTTTGTAGGCTAGGTACTGGTTTAGATTCATATAGTTGCACTTGTTAGCTCACACTTCGATTTCTAAAGGGAAAGTAAAACGGATGATCATGCAAATCTCACATAGTTTTAACTAGGAAAGTGGTAATTGAATCATTGCTATCTTGCATGTCATTGAATCACTGTTATTGCTATCTTTTCAAAGTTAACAACTCATTGCTATCGGAATAAAATTGAACTCATCATTGTTATCTGGGTAAAACTGAACCATTGCTATCTCGATTGACCATCATTTCAAAGTTAACAACTCGTGCTACGTGGATAAAATTGAACTCATCATTACTATCTGGGTAAAACTGAACCATTGCTATCTTGATTGACCATCATTTCAAAGTTAACAATTCATGCTACATGGATAAAATTGAACTCACCAATGCTATCTTAGTTAAAACTGGACCATTGCTATCTTGTTATCACTTCAAAGTTTTGTGCTTCCCAAGTAGATAGCTCATCTAGTTTTTCTCATTTTAACTAAGGGAAAAGAACAACTGTATTCTATGTTTTTGGAATGATACTAGGCCTATGCTCTCCCCTATCTTGGGTGACCAAAATGCTAGACATATCATTTTCGCATGTGTTTTTCCTTTAGAGGGGCCTGCTCTTGGATACCATTCATCCAAGTAGGAACGACCCTAAGTGGTAACAGGCTAGACGCCAAGCCCTTCCAAGCCACTATAAATAAATTGTGTTTGGAGCGAAAGCTTCAAACGAGTGAAGTTGTGTTATACCGACAGCCAACCTCCCCCAAAACCCTCCAAGGCGCAACCCTTGCAGGCTGGGAGACTCCATAACGGAGAGTAGTGTTGCCGCATGTATAACCACTCGAACGGTTGCCTTTATTACTCACCTTTGTTCTAGTGGCCAAAAACCCTTGTAAACCATTTGAAGCCTAGGATTTGTACTTGTTCCTTTTTTTTTAGTCCAAAAAGAGTCAAAAAATCACAAAAAAAAACCATAAAAACATTCTTTGTGTTTGCTGTGTTTTCTTGCCATAATTTCAAAAAATCAGATCAGAGAAACATTTCTTGCAACCAAAGTACCAAAAAAATTGCAAAAATACTAAGAAAAGCCAGAGTGGCACATTCGTCCTCTGTCCCTGCGCATTTGTGCCAACTTGCGGCACATCTGTTCTGACCTACAGTGCTTTCATTATCTGTTACAGTGCATTTACCTTTTACCAGTACAACGCATTTGTTTTTACTTACGGTGCATATATCAGTTTCTACAGCACATCTGTTTCAGTGCATGCGTGACAGTGATCACTTGCATAATTTTCAAGAGAAAAATTTTACCAATTCTGGGTACCCATTTCAGTCTAGTTTCAAGTTTAGAGATCATGTCTTACCTTGCAGTCATTTTTCCATCCATTTCACATCAAAATCTCTCTTTCATTGGTCATCCCATCCACCTTCTATCAGGTCTTCCTAGTCCAAAGTTAAAAGTATCCCATATCAGGTCAGCATAGGCCTCTTTTTCGTATCACTTTGGATTCAAGTAACCCTAGTAGGTCACAGAACTTTACTAGTGGTCTTGGTGCACGACTAGTCCCTACATAGTAAGATAGGTATCGAGTACCCTTACTAGTGGCTACCATCTTGTATTGGCCGTCTTACTTGGAATCATTGATCGAGAAAGTCCCTTGTCCAAGTCTTGTCATAAGTATCCCATTCTCAGCAGTCTCCATCGGCACCTTGCTAAAATCTCTAGTCCCATTCCACCTCATCCTTCGTCACCTTGCATGGTCCTTAGTAGATCTCAGTACAAAAAGCAACTTGAAATGGCCGGATCATCTAACCATAATGTCACTCCTCATGATAGTGATGAGGAAATCTCACATGAAGATTACCAAGGAAGCCTCCAAGATTGGAAATTCCAACACTTGTTAGAGAAAGTGCTCCATGATGATCCTCACAAGTATTTTTGTTATCTTGCAAATCTTGGAATTAAACTCCCCACATATTTTGATAGAAGCACAATCCAAGAAAATGTGGAGAATAATCATGAAGAGGGAAAGAAAGCCATAGACCCGAATGCAGAAGATAAAGGAAAGAAAACCATTGACCAAAATGCTCCTATGGAAGAAATGAGAAAACAACTCGAGGATCTAAAGCAACAAATGTCAGATCTCAAGATGGGTACAAACACTAAAACCTATTCTTTCGAAGATGTTGCACCATACCCCTTTGAAAAAATTTTGAACATGACACCATTTCCCTTTCGATTCGAAGTTCCTAAATTTGACAAATACAAAGGGAAAGGGAACCCTAGAAATCACATTAGGGAATTCAATGCGGCATGCATGGAAGTAGCTCATAATGAGACCTACTTAATGAGACTATTCCCTAGATCTCTAGGTAGTCAATCCATGGAGTGGTTCTCACGGCTCCCACTGAGCATCAAATCTTTTGATGAGTTAGTCAACAAATTCATCACGCACTTATCTTACAATATTGAACACGAGGTCTCTATGCTTGATCTATGCAACACCAAGCAAAAGAGTGGTGAATCGTTCGCCACCTTCCTACAAAGATGGAGACAACTAGCAAGCAAGTGCTCATATGATGTACCAAAGAAGCAACTAATGGAGATGTTTGTCCATAACCTCAATACTGATCTTAGCTATCAAATACAAATACAATTCCCAACTTCATTCTCGAAAGTCATTGAAATGGGATTGTTCATCGAAAAGGCTATGATCGCCAAGGGGCAAATCAAGTTATACAAGGACACACCTACCTCTAACTACACGACTGACAAATCAAAGTTTTGGACTAAAAATAAAAATGTTGTCAACGATGGAGTAGTCAATGCCAAGGTGGCGGCTCCCAAGCAACAACCCATATTCACTCTCAAAGGAGAGGCAAACAATGTTACAACCAACAAAACATTCTCTCGGGAGCCAAGACCATGGTTCAACTCAAATCCAAGGCAAAAGTTCACACCGCTGGGTGAGTCCCAAGAATCTGCATTAAGGAAGCTATTGGCTAACAATGAAATCTTTCTATCGCCAACAAGTGATTATGAGCCTCAAATTAAGCCTCACTATTGGAAATACACCGACTATTGTGAGTATCATAGAGGAAGGGGACATACAACCAACAATTGCATCTATCTCAAACATGTTATTCAAGATGTGCTTGATCAAAATCAAGGAGGAACTCAACAACATACCTCCAATGATACACATGTGGTTACAGGGATCCACTTCTCAATCATGACAGGCCATACAACAACAATAACAATAATGGCAATAACAACAATGACAACAACAATAATAACAACAACAACAATCGCAACAGGCAAAATCAGAATAGTGGGGATAATAATGCCAACTATGCAAGTGTGCCATTTGATGATACCATCAATTGCATATCAGAGCATGTCCCACAAATCAATGTGGTCATGTCCCAACAATCAGAGCCTAACCACAATGATTGCAGTATCATTACCCGCAGTGGTAGAGTCATGTTGAATACCGTCCCTCCAAGGTCATTGCCTTCTTAGTCCAACTTTCATCAGTATAATGTCATAGACCAACTACAGAAAACTCTGGCCCACATTTCTATCTTGGAGTCGTTGCGTCTATCTCCTTCCCATAAGGAGATTCTCAATAAAGCCTTAGTGGAAACCACTGTCCCCACTAACCTAGCCCAAGAGAAGTTTTAGGCCATGGTAGGTAATCTAACCTCCTCAAATACCATATCATTTACCGAACAAGATGACCTCTTAGTCTCTCAACCCCATAACACCCCTCTACATATCGTCGCCTTCATCCACAAGCACCGCATCAAGAGGGTTCTCATTGATGGGGGAGCCGGTTTAAATATTTGCACGTTAAAGCTAGTCCTTACATTGGGGTTCTCTGAAAATGTTGTTGATCCAAGAAAGAAGATAACTATCAAAGCCTATGATGAAGAAGAGAGAACTACAAAGGGAACAGTAGTCCTACCCATACAAGTGGGACAAATAATAAAAGATGTTGTGTGCCAAGTCCTAGATAGGGAGCTCACCTATAATATTCTCCTAGGGAGACCATGGATCCATGCCATGAAAGTTGTTCCCTCTACTTATCACCAATGCATAAAATTCCTGCATAATGGTAAGCAAGTCACCATCCAAGGAGACCCTGACCCCTTTCAACATTGCAACACTGTCCTTTCAAAACCAGATTGCATCATACCAAACAATAGAGCATCTACATCCCCTACCCCACAGCATGATCATACCTCTAAAGCTTCCTCATCAAAGCCCAAAGAGCAAAAAATTACCATCAAAGAAACCAGAGTTGGGGAATACTCCATTGAGCACAGCCTAAATCTAGCCAAGATGCCTTTATCTCTTAGATCCTTTAGTCGACCCAAGCATTTTCCAAATCCATCTGCTCCTCCTATAGCTCCCACAGATCCCTTTGTAAAATGGGGGACCTTATTCGATGAAACAGAGGAAAGAGATGTCCTACAATGGCTTTATACTGAAGAAGAAGAGAACATACAATAGGAACCACCTAGGTTCCCAACAGAACTCTATGGGTGAGGAGAAGCTATCCTACATAGAATGGGCTACAAAGGACAGGGCCCCATCGGCCTAAGAAAAGAAGGAATCATAGAACCCATTCAACCTTCTTCATCCTCATTACCTAGAAATACAAAAGGCTTAGGATATAAGGATAAGGGTAAAGCTAAAGAAAATGCTTGTCCAGTGGAAATGATCCATACACTTCAAGTGGACAGTGACACAGATTCTAATGAATATGAGTGGGATGAGCTAACAGAGTATTCCTATGATGACAAAGAGGTTGATACCATTCAAACTTATAGCCCCTACTGTGAGGGACAAACACTATGGCATAGGCCATTAGAGTGTGATTTGCCTATCCCCGAGAATACAACTTTCGAGGAAAGTTTGAGTTCTATCGCAATAAACAATTTGGAGGAAAGTACCATCCCGAACACTCCCCCTACCAATACTCCTAGCATATCTATTTAAACTATCAACGAATTAGATCTATCCTCGGACTCCCTCCCCTTTGTGCATCCTAAACTTATTGACTGGGATCTATGAGGAACCCCTCAACTAGATATGTTCCAAAATGATGATGCTTATATTGACTACATGGAACTTAGGGACCACCTACCCAAAGGGGATCATAAAGTTAGTTTCTCTATTGAACTTAATACCATGGCTTATTTCAGAGAGGGTGCCAAGCCTTCCTGTCGCAAAAATATCAAAATAAAAACTGGATCTGATGGTGAAAAATGCTCTACGACAGTGTCAGGTCCCAAAACAATAAAAAGAAAGGACGCATCCGAAGGTGAAAACCTAACTGTGGCACCTGACGATGGAAGGCTTGACACTCTCCCCAATGACATGCACCAGGAGAAGTCTCAGATTGTTGTGGAACCCACAGATCCGATTAACCTTGGAACAAAGGAATGGCCTAAGATCATTCACTTTGCTAAGTCTCTAACCCCACCAGAGAAGACTAAGTTTGTACCATTTTTCAAGAGAAAGCAAGTCAATTTTGCTTGGTCATACGCAGATATGCCAGGGTTAGATCCAGATTTGATTCTACATCATCTTCCATTAGATCCAGGAGTGAAACCAGTGAAATAGAAGCTTAGAAAAATGCATCCACACATAGCACTACTTGTAAAAGAAGAACTCAAGAAACTACTAGATGTAGGGTTTATCAGAGCTATAGACTATCTGGAATGGGTCTCCAACATTGTACTAGTGTCCAAACTAGATGGTCAAGTCAAACTATGCAATGACTTTAGAGATCTAAACAAAGCTTGCCGCAAGGATGATTTTCTGTTGCCAAATATAGATATCATAGTCAAATTAACCATAGGGCATACCATGTTAGCTCTCATGAATGGCTTCTCGGGATACAATCAGATCAGGATAGCACCAGAAGACCAGCATAAGACAGCTTTTACTTGTCCATGGGGCACTTTCTATTGGAATGTCATGCCATTTGGGCTAAAGAACGCAGGAGCCACATACCAATGTGCTATGACCACTATATTTCATGATATGATGCACGTAACAATGGAAGATTATGTAGATGATATCCTAGCAAAGTCACTCACAAGAGAATCACATCTGGATGTGTTAGAGAAGGTCTTTTAGAGACTCCAGCAATTCAAAGTCAAGCTGAACCCAAAGAAATGTGTGTTTGGAGTCACCTCAGGCAAACTCTTAGGTTTTATTATATCAGCAAATGGAATAGAGGTGGACCCACCAAAGTCAAGGCTATCATGGACATGCCACCACCTAAGACTCTTACTCAACTAAGATCTCTACAAGGAAAGCTACAAGCGATCTGCAGATTCATATCACAACTGGCAGACAAGTGTCAACCATTCAGTCATCTCCTGCAAAAGAACATTCTATTCAGATGGGATGAGAAATGTGAAGAGTTGTTCAACAAACTGAAAGAATATCTTATGAATCCACCTATTCTCATGCCTCCTATCCAAGGGAAGCCATTGATACTATACATATCTGCTACACCTACTGCTCTTGGGGCTCTTCTAGCACAACAAGATTATGAGAATAAAGAAAGAGTCGTCTACTACATCAGTCAAACATTAGTGAGCTATGAGTTGCAATACTCTCAGATAGAAAGATCATGTCTTGCAGTAGTTTTTGCTTCCCAAAAAATCTGACATTATATGCTTGCACATCCAATCAAACATATTGCAAAAATAGATCCACTGAAGTACCTACTAAGCAAAGCAGCTCTCACAGGTCACCTAGCCAAATGGGTAATGCTCTTAAGTGAATACAACATTGAGTATGTAGACAGAAAAGCTATCAAGGGCCAAATCATTGCTGATCAGTTAGCAGATGCACCATTACAGGACACCACACCAATGCAATTTGAATTTCCAGATGAATCCCTATTCAACATCTCAACACATTCTTGGAAGCTCTACTTTGATGGGTCCTACACAAACCATGGATCGGGGGCAGGAATCTTGTTTGTAACTCCTCATGGCAACACCATACTGAGGCCTTACCGTTTGTTATTCCCATGCACCAACAGCATAGTAGAATATGAAGCCTTGGTCATTGGTCTTAAGATGGCAAAAGAGTGGAAAATCAAAGAGCTACATATCTATGGTGATTCTTAACTAGTGATAAATCAGGTCAATAATGATTACCAAACCAAAGATGAGAAGCTTGTCCCATACAAGCGGATGGTCAATGACTTTAAGGAATACTTTGTGATCATCTCTTTTCAGCAGATACCTCGGATTGAGAATAAAGCAGCAGATGCCATGGTGACCATTGCCTCTCTTCTTGAGATACCAGAGAATGAGTCACGATACGAGTTCTTAGTGGAAACTATTCAGCAACCAGCTTATGATCTTCCTGAGAACCATACCATATACCTTTTAGTTGGATCTGATTCACCTTGGTACGATAAGATTTATACTTAACTCAAGGACAACACTCTCCCACTTGACTTATCTTCAAACCAATGACGAACCTTTATACACCAAACCTCTCACTATACCATTATTGCCGACACCCTATACCGACGTGGTCTAGATGGTACTTTACTCCATTGTTTAGAATGAGAAGAATCCCTAACCACCTTACAAGACTTACACGAGGGATCTACGGAACACACTCTAGCGGCCCTTCCTTAGCTAAGAAGCTCATGCATTTGGGTTATTACTGGCCAAACATGGAAACAGATTCATATCAGTTTGTGAAGAAGTGCAAGCAGTGCCAAATACATGGGAACCTAATACATGCACCAGCTCAAGAGTTGAGATCTTTAATGACACCTTGGCCCTTTTGCCAATGGGGACTTGAACTTGTGGGAAAGATCCATCCACCCTCATCCAACGACCACAAATCCATCATAACCGCTACTGAGTACTTTACCAAGTCAATTGAAGCCGTTCCCCTCACCACCATCACAGGCAAGCAAATCTCCTCTTTCATCCTGACTTACCTCATCTGCAGATATGGAATTCCCTCATCCATTATCACAAATAACGGAAGACCCTTCAAAAACCAGGATGTCCAAGAACTCTGTGACCGATTCAAAATCCAACATCGTTTCTCCACACCCTATTACACCCAAGGCAATGGTCAAGTTGAAGCATCCAACAAGACCTTCTTGAAACTTCTCAAAAAGACAGTCAACGATGCTAGCCGTGATTGGCATATCCAACTCAATCCTACTCTGTGCGCCTATAGAACTAGTATACACACTCCCACAGGTGCTACCCCTTACACCCTTGTCTATGGATCAGAAGCTATCCTCCCCATAGAGGTCGAATTACCATCTCTCAAGGTGTCGTTAAAAGGTCTCATATCAGATGAAAAATACATAGTTTCCAGATTGCAAGAACTAGAGTTGCTAGAGGAAAGGAGACAAAAAGCCTTTGATCATCTCAAAGCATACCAACAAATGATGTCAAGAAGCTATAACCACAGAGTTTGCCCAAGAGTCTTTAAAGTTGGAGATCTTGTCCTTAAGGAGAACCCCCGCAATCAATAGGATAGGGAAAAGAAGGGCAAATTTGAACCCAACTAGCTTGGGCCTTATGTAATTGTAGCTGCTTATGGATCAGGGGCATATCAGTTGGCAACATCAGAGGGTGAGTTGTTCGATGACCCAATCAACAACATGCATCTTCGCCGGTTCTATACCTAGGAGAACCCCAATGTAAGGGGGCAAAAAAATAAAAAAAATACAAAAATACAAAAAAAAATCATCCTTTGGTGAAAACTTGGCAAACAGGCGTCATGTTTACTTTCTAGCTTTTTGTGCAAGTAAAAGCAAGTGGTGAAAACCTGGTAAATAGGCATTACTTGTGATAAACCGCTTCTTCCATCTTTGAGAAACCAAACACCTTGTGTCCATTCTTCCTCACATCCCATTCGATCCATATCTGTCCCATAATAAAATATTGACAATAACCTATCATGGCTTGATACTCTATCTCTTTGTTGCCTTGTCAACCAAGGTTTTGTCCCATATTGTATCCATCGTGTTAGCCTAGCATAGTGTTTTTAATTAGTGTCCATGGTCCAAGTCCATGAACTACATTGCCTCTGCGTCGTCACGTAGGCAAGGCCATTATTCTAATGTGCCCCCAAGGCTCCCATTGTCCCATCCATCCCATTTCTTGTCATCTTTCTTCTAGTCCATCCATGGTCCATTAGGGTTTACCCCGAACTACATTGCCTCTGCGTCGTCACGTAGGCAAGGCCATTTAGCAATAGCCCCCGAGGCACTAGGTCAGTCCCTTAGGGTCCGTCTCACCAATAAAGATTGTGGAATCTTCTCAACAGACAAGCAAGTGCAAGCAAAGCCTTCTTTTTAAGCAGAAATCCTGACGTAGGACATTAACCTATCCAAAGCAAAGCATAAAAACACCTAAGGCCTTCTAAATGATTTTTCCCAAATTATGGCAAGAAACAAACACATCTAAATACAAGAATGTTTTGTGTTGGTTAGGTTAACTTATAGAGTCTTGATTTATGCTATCATGCCTTTCTATGCTACTCAAGGATGCCAAAAGCTAGAGATGCTATGATGGGGGCATGATTATTTTCTTTGTTTGTTGTTTGTGGATTAATCTTTAGTAATGTGAAGCCTTGTCTAAGGACATGATCGGCAAAAGGTCATCAAGTACATCAAAGGTCTAACATGAACGGGGGCAATCCTTGTTTGTTGATTCGCAAGAAATACTCAGGTCATCTCGGTTCAATTATACCTAGATGCTTGTATTAACTTACAACATTTTGAAAAAGTACCAAAAAAAAATCACCCAATGATGAAATAGACACTTCAAAATACTTGCACCATCAAGATGTCAAAAGCAAAGTATCCATTATACATCCATACATCCATATCCCATGCAATAAAGGATCCAAACAATGCAAAGTAGCAATACAAAGTGAAGCTTGTGAGTCTTTCTATCGAGTCATTCTCTCAATCAATCTTCTATCTACCATTCTGTCATTTCTGTGTTGATAGGGTACATTTGGACGTCACAAAAACATAGCATATAGTTGCATATCATATCATATGAGATAGTCATTTACGTGATTAAATTAGTTGCATACATAGCAAGTGCATCAGGTCATCCATATACAGTTTGGTACAATCATCATAGTGTCAAAACACAGAAAAAAAATCAAAAACGTAGATAAGTGCATCACATAAGTTGCATAATCATATAGATATCATTTTTTTGCACACACACACATTAGATAAGTACATCCAAAGTTTGCATTAGGTCATATAGCATCACATAGCATCATATGAAAATCTGCATTAGACAAACATTGCATAACATCGAGTAAAACATCTAAGTCTGCATTAGATAAAACATGTGCATCACATCATACAAATAGAAATGCATCATAGCTCATACCTATAGAAAGCACCAAAAATAGTGGCATCATCATATAAATATCGCAAAAAGTGTCCAAATGTACAAATATCAAGTAGTCCATCTCTGAATCAATGTCATATGCAATGAGTACATCCCAGTGGATGGTGATACATGTCTCAAAATACAAAAATGGTATAGGTCTACCTAGCTATCTGAGCCATCAGAAAAGGCACATAAGATCCAAAATCTATAAGTCTCTGCTATCCCTATTGCTGTGGATGGCTGTTCCCCCAGTAGCCCCCGTATCCCCTCCTCTACTGGCCTCATACTGTTGTGGGCCCATCACAGAGGCCCCTAACCTCGAGGGACCTGCTCTCTGGGAGGTCGCAGACTGGCTCCTGTAACTCGAAGCCCTCTAACTCATTGGCATGGCACCATGATATAGACCCTGATAGTACTGTACCTGAGCCTATGTCTAGCAAGCTCACCCTATCCCTGTGCTAGTTGTGTCTGTACCTGCACTAACTGTGCCTATGCCTGATGCACCTACCCAACCAAAAAATTGCTCACCGCGTCTGTCCCCAAGGCTGCCACGACGGTATCTCACTCTACCTAGATAACTCGTATCCGCGCATCTGCCATATCTCTCTCTCTAGTATGTCCTGCAATCACCTCTACATCTGTCTCCCACTGGGCATCAGCCCTCCTGAGTTGTGCTCGCAGCTGTCTAACCTCTCCCCTCAAGGTAGCTATAGCCCTCTCCCGGATGTCTACCTGCACTGGACCTTGTTGTGCATGTGCCTCCCCCTGTCCCTATGGCTGAGATCCCTACTGATGTGCCACCTGCCGAGGTGGCGGCATTTGTACCTGCGGTGCCTGATGTGCAACCTGTGGTGGCACTGCCTACTTGGCGTGGGAAGGTCCCTCCCCACCCCTCCTCCTTTGTCTGGGCTAACCTCTGTCATCTTCGTCGTCTTCCCCATCTTTGCCACCAACCCGTCCTCCTCTCCCTTTCCTCCTCCTCCTCCGGCCAACCTGGCCCTCATCGTCTGAGTCCGCCTCATCTATCTAAGGCACCAACACCCCAGGCCCTGAGTATCTCAGAAATGGGTGTGCAGTGAACCAATCCTCATAGTCCTACATCATCCCAGCGTCTACAGTCCCCCTCCTCATGTCCCAAGCAATGTATGGTGTCTACCAAAACTCTGTCAGTGCCTTCTCATAAGATGCCATCGATCCCCACCTGAGTCTCTCAACATGTGTCCTAGCAAACTGAGCCTACCCCTGTGGCAAGCCCTGTCTCCTCCCAAACTACGTCTGTACCTGGTTGACTATCTACCTCTCCAAGCTAAATCGTGTCCGTCCTATCAACCACCACGACTAATAGCAGTAAGGTAGCTCATATGCCTCATCCTCCCATGGCTCACAGTCTAGATATGGCTGCCACTCGACCACATCTACTCCATCCAAAGCATGTCGCCAGTACTCGAGCTTCCCCATCCTATGCTGAGAAATCACTCCTGCATAGCCATAGTTGTATGGCTCTCCTCTCTGTCTGCCAAACACACAGATCAGTCCTGTGATCACTATGTGCTCCCATAGCCAAAACTGTAGCAGCGACATGCCTACAAATAGGCTCGTACTCCTATGATATACCACTTGATGCATATCGTGGTATAAGTGTGCAAGAACACAGACACCCCAAGCATACTAGGTGCCCTCTATAATCATCCTCTCCATAATCTGACCCCCATCCAATGGGGAACCCGTGTGATCTCATGTCAAGGCATACCACGCCTCTGATCAGTCCTACTACAATACCTAGGAAGTAGTCTTAACAGTCATAGATATCCTGCCATGTGATGACCTGCCCGACCAGCTCAGGGTCATCAAACACTCGCCTGCACTCGGCAAGTCATGTGTCTCTCTGTGGATCATACTCCACCAGCTCACCCTGAATAGGCAAATGAAGAATCCTGTAAACATCCTCCAATGTGATGGTCATCTCACCAGTAGGGAAGTGGAAAGTCCCATCCTCACTATGGAACCTCTCCACTGCAGAGTTCGCTCGAACCTCAGGCATGAAGCATACGTAATCAAGTCCCATCGTGCCAAGCGCCTCCCTATCTATCTCTGTCAGCATGTATCTCTGCAACATAGGCATAGGGAACCACTCCCTAGACTGAAGCGTATCTCATATATCCTCCTGCAAACACATGAAGTAAGGCATCAACCTAAAGCTACAAGTACCATACTCAACATATCTATAGAAACATATCAACTAACTTAGCATCTCAAATTGATCAAAATAGCACACTACATCTCTTGACTAGATTCCTGCAATCTCGGAGATAGCTTATCAATTGACACGTCAAACAGGATGCCAATCGAGTTAATTTTGCTATGTAAACTGCTTATCTATATCATATGCGCCACAACAGGTGGTAAATGCACCATTTCTTAATGAAAGCACCATTTCTTGATCCATGCGCCACTTCTGGAAAAAGCGCTGCAAGAACTCGTGCATGCGTCGTCCTATGCTATATATGCGATGCTCCTATGTATGCGCCGCTACATACTGTAAAAGCGCTACAGAATCATGCATGCGTCGTCCTATCCTATGCATGTGCAACTTTCACGTATGCGTCATCCTATATCATGCATGCACTGCAGAATTACCTATGCGCAGTTTCACGTGGCATATGCGCCACTCTGCATTTCAACGCTTTTGTCTAACCTAGTTTTCTCCTAGCATTTATTTCCATCAAACTCGACCCTAGGAGAAATTTTTTGAGATACATACCGGGGATCCTACCTTTGCTGGCTAGTCGTATCGACAGACATGCTCGAATTGATGCTCCTCGCGTGGAATGTCCATCCTCGTGCTTACTGCTTTATGCTTTATGCTACTCTAAGCTCCCTGAAGCAAATCAAACCAAGACAAGTGTGCAAATTAATTGTCTTGTGGACCCAGCTCCTATATATAGCATGCAAACCCTAATTTGGCTAGGTGGTGACTGTGACTACTTCCTGCACTTGTTTCTTCCAGTTTTCTTCCCGTTTCTCTGAAGCGTATCATGTTTTCCTCAAACCTAACCTAGTCTACCCCTCGTCTTAAGGAGATTGTCCGTCTCTCATCCTTCTGCCTTCTTCCCGTCCAATCTCCCAAGGGGGCATCCTGTTGTCATAACCTATACTAAGGGCAAACTGGGGCATGTATCATTGTCAGACTATTTATTCTTTGAAGCAACGTTGTAAACTGCATTGCATCAAAGAGGGGCAAAATGTATACGCCTAAAAATGACACGATTCACATTCTTCTAAGTTAATTAAATATCAAAATATTTAATTAACTCTTCTAAAGTCAAAATTAAATAAAATCATTTATTTAATTGAATTCTTCCAAACAACTAAATAATTCCCAATTATTTAATTAAATCAAATTCATTCTTCCAAATTTGAATAAATCAAATCAAATTTATTTAAATTCTCTCAATCTCCAAAAATAAAATACAATAAAATATTTTATTTATTCTTTCAAATCATGCACAACAATTAAATAAATTTATTTATTTATTTTGCCTTCTTATCTTCTAAATTAAATAATATTTATTGTTTCTTCCAATAATATCTTTTCTAAATTTAAATAAATTAATTATTTATTTAAGTTGTTTTTTCTTCTAAATTGAGTTATCTCTAAATATAATTCAATCTTTGAGCACATGCAATTAAATATTCCTAATATTTAATAAAACAAAATATCTTCTTATTCTCATGCAAATCCCTTCTTCTTGTTTTAAATCACTTAACTGATTGTTATATTCTTTTAAATGTTTTAACTCATTCTTCTATTCTTGTGAATTCCTCTCATGCAAAAGAAAGCAAGACACATGTCTTCTTTTTATTCGTTGCACGTTCCTCAACTGTTCTCAATCATTGATCTTCTCAAGTCTTCTATACCATTGATCTCTTCTTTCCCAAGTCTATAAATTGAACCTCATTCTTCCATTCTATTCATCCAAGCTTTAAGTATCGTTACTCTGCAGGAATTACAGTGCGCCTTTGGCACCAATTCCTTCATTGTTTGTGATCACATTTGCTACTACGCACCATGCACTACTACCATTGTTGCGAAGCTCCTCTTCATTGCAATAAACTATCACCGCCATTCCCAATTGACATTCTTGAAGCATAGCAAGGAAGTGAACTCTCTGATGGCCCTATTTCATGGATGCAAGATTGATTGTGATAGGAAATCAATGGAAGCTTCGAATTGAGGAAGGTTTGCTTTGTTGTTCATTGCTTTATTTGATTAATCTTCTTAGTTCACTATTTCATTGAAGTTTTGGGTAACTTGATTATTATTGTTTATTCATTATTGATCCAATTTTCCCTTAACAGATCACTGTTATGTGCTATCAGGACAATACCAGCACTTGAAACTTCCCTTAAATATGCACCATCAAAATATAGAGTCCATAGATCAGTGGTACCATAAATAGGAGAAATAGGGTTAGAAGGTAAAGCCTCCAAATTAGGATTATCATCACTATTATATCCCATGAAATGGCGTATGTCAATGTCAAAGAAATTTAATTAATCTTCCTTTGTTTTGTACCTATCTTCTATGTGTTCATCTTCTACCTTCTGCTCCCTATAAAACTTTACCTCTACACCCTGTACTAGAATAGTGGCATATGAGAGATCCATCTAGATACTTCCACCCATAGAGGTTGACCATTTTTTTTATAGCAACATGCCCCATTTATCTAGGCAATCTACTATGATTATGGCCATCAAAAATGACTTGTTAGGATATGGAACTAAATTGACCTCAACATCCTTGACAAGACCAATCACATTTACCTCTCTAGATTCCATAGCAAAACACTTGCCAAAAGACTTGGACACTTTCAATCCCAAAATTTATTTATTATAGACAAGGGCATAACATTACTAGAAACACCAGAGTCAAGCATGCAATTGTGTAACAACCATCCATTTATGATCAATGTGGTGAAAAAGGGGTCAACTCCCATCTTGTTGTTAACAACAGTTGATCCCATATATGCTTCTATGGTCTCATCATTACTGGGTTCAATAATAGGTTGCTTTTGTGCTTCTATGGTAGTAATAAGAGACCCTGCTCTATCCCTATGCTCAAGGATCCTAAGGAGTTCCACTATTGGCACAAAAATTCTAATTTGGCTAAATACTTGAGCCATGTCAATAAGGAAATTATTTGGCAAACAAGTATGAGAATTAATAGTTACATCATTTGTAGAAGGAATATAAGGTATTACTTGAGAGGATGAAATATCCTTACCTTCTTCCTTTGTCTTCTCTTTCTCTTTTTATGATTCCTTTTGAGCTTGAAGCTGATCATGCTTATTGTAATCTTTTGGATAGTGGACCCCTAGAATGGGTGAGGTAACCAGTTGCACCATTGATGTTGGGTTTTTTTGTACATATTTTTGTTTTGCTGCTACAGACTACACTAGAAGCTTCTTTTTTTTAGGCACAATCTTCTTTGGAATAGTATTGGTCTTTTGTTCCACATCCCCCTTCTGCCTCTTCTTGCCATCATCCAATGTACCCTATCTTGGCTCAACAACAAGAGAGTTTTGCATAGGCACTTGCCTATTCCTCAACTAATAGCCCCCTTGAACTTGCAAGATGGCAGCATCAGTGAGAGATTTCACATCCTTGTCAGAAGGTCTGGATTGTTTGTACTTCTTTTGCATGAGATCCCTCAAGTGCCCAAAATCATGAGCGGGCAAGTGATAGCTCTTTTGATCTTCATCATGATCATATTGGAAAATATGATCATCATTCTCATAACTGTCATAATTTATATCATGACCCATCTACTCAAACCCTTGGGTGTCAAACTAATTTCTCTCCTCCTCATAATATTTAGCTCCACCCTCTTCATTGAGAAATTCCTCATCTCTGCTCATTGAATGAGCAATTGCACAATTTGTTGGGTCATGGGGAAGGAAACGCACTTGGCACCAAAGACTATCATCTTGAAAATTTGCTTGATCCTTACTCAATGGATCAGGGGTATCCTTCTCAGGTTGTTTGAAGCTAACATGCCTATGAGCATCTTGTCTGTTATTTTGTTGTGGTCTCTTAGACCAATCTGTATTGTAAGGTCTGTTATGTAGTCTTTGACCTTCATTGAAATGTGTTGCAGCACCTTGTGGTGGTAGCCCTTTGTCATTTCAAGCAACCTTATAGGATAAATTTTTTATGACTCCCATAATCTTATCCAACTTGTCTTTAGTTGTGAGAGTCTTATTAAAAGCTGCTCTATCTGGGTGAGAGATCTTTACATCAGATCTCTTAACATGTTTACGTGAGGCTCTCATGTTACTTTCAATATTTATGCCCACAACATAGGCCTCTCTCAATGTTTGAGGACTTTTATCCCTTAAACAATAACCAATCTTAGAATCAAAGGCACCAAAGTATAAAACTAAACACATGGATTTATTAGGTCTCATTTGAGGTGGCACTTTTCTCATTGTCATAATGAATCTGCCATTGAAATCAGCAACAGTTTCATTGATTCATTTCTTGATTGTTGTGAGCTCATGGATGGCAAACTTGGGGTCAATCCTATCCCCATATTGCAGTCTAAACACTGTCATGAACTCCTCCCATGAGTCAATGCTATTATCAGGGAGTGCCTTGTACCATTCTTTTGGCCCTTTCTTCTAATGAGTGCACAAACAACTTCATCATCACATCTTCATCCTCAATATCATACTCATCTGTGATATTGATGAAGTATCTCAAGTGTTCCTCACCAGTGACTACATTATTACCTTGAAACCTAGGAATTTTCCCTCTAATCTCAGTTGGAATGGGATTAGGAAAATTAGGTATGCCAATAAAGTCAAGTTGCTTGTACGTTTCAGCTCCCAATGGTTGCCTCAGTGGAAGAAACCTTTGTGCTTGTCTTCTGAATGGAGGCCTAACATTCTGAATATTGCCATGCTACTGATTCATTTGATTCTGCAAGGGTTGATTTTGCATAACTTGAGCATGGGCATTATTTATACCCTATTGTCCTACTTGTTGTTGTTGAGGTATATGGCCTTGGTGCTAAATATTTTGATTTACCCAGGTCTGCTGAACAAGTTGAGCTTGTTGTTGTTGAAGTAAGGCTTGCACCTCTCTCTGCCTATTCCTGATATGATCAAGCGTGTCCAACTCATCTTGGATTCTCCTTTAGATCTTTCCTCATCATCAGGTTGTTGTTGTTGATCACCCTCATTTGGGATGGTGTCATGCTAGCTTTCAATTGCCCTGGTGGGAGAACTAGGATGCCTGATATTTTGATATGCTTCTTCATTATCACGGGGCATCCCAAATGTCCTCAAGTAGGGATCATTAGATCTATCCCTTCTCCCTTTGCCAATAACATTTTCATTTCTCTAGACATCATATCCATCAATGTTCATTCTCCTACTCGTTCTGAGTATATTATTAGCAGTCCTTAGAAGTATATTGATATTGACTTCTGAGGCCAACAAATGCATTATCTTGGGTATTCCTTGAGGGTACCATACCAGGTCTTCTTTCCATGTATCTACCCCTTCTATTTCCTGTACTGCTAGAAGACTCCCCATGTCTAGGTTGTCCCTGGTTTATTCCTCTAGATCCATTTCAATACTCTTAAAAACTGACTTTTTGGGTTTTTCACTGACGGAGTCGACACTTCCCTGATGGGAAGAACTTCTTTTAGTGATCGTTGTAAAGGTTTTCAACTATGAATCCACGCAACAAACAGCAAGTCCCTAGCAACAATGCCAGAAAATGTTGACTCCCAAAATAACTAAAAACCTAAACCCTAAAACATTCCTAAATCACCTAGGTCGGGGATAGTCGTTCTAGATAAATGGAAGAGGTTTATCAACAAGTTCAAGGTGATTTTGGGCAACCTACATGAGTGGGTTAACTCCTCTACACTTCAAGCTCAGCTTAAACCTAGGAGGGATATTCCAAGGGGTATACCTAAATAGGTATTAGGTTCAAACCAGATGAATAACTAAAAATAACAGGACAACCAAACCCAAACTACCTTCTAGGCCTCAAAGACTGTCACTGGACCTAAAACAACTGGTTGTCATTAATAACCCCTATATAGATAATAAAAGGGCATTCCCATTGACAATGGAAAATGCAGGTATGCTTGTTTGCAAGACATACAAATTAATTACTTTCTTCACACATGATAAGTTTGTTCTAATTTTTTAAGAGTGTGGATGATCATGGAAACCTTTAGACCGATGCCTAATATATTAGGTTTAAGAGTCCATGGTTCAACAGAAGGAATAAAATAACAAGAGAAATGAAACATGCACTTTCTGGATATTCATATGCGAGAAAAACAACAATCAATGGAGAATATGCTTAGTAATCCTTTATCAAGATACAATCAATCATCTAAAACCATAAAAGAGATCATCACATAGCATGTAATGTTTTAAGAATCTATTCATTCATCTGATCAATGGTTACAGTCATACCACGAAGTGTGGCAAGAGGAAACCCTAAAAGAAACTCAGGGTTTCCTTGAAAGATTACATAAGAAGAAGGAGAAGTTCATACACTGATAACTAAAATCAATATGAAAAACCTTTCATGACCTGTGTCTTTACTATTGGATAACTGGAACTTTTGCTTTTTTGAAACCCTAGAGGGCTCTGCACTTGATTGCCTGAAAAAGCACCAAAGACCAACCCTTTTTACATCTTACATTCATGCATATATAGCATCTGATTCTAATTGACCTAATTAGGTTACAATAAATTGCCCTCATGGGCCTTGTCAAAAAATATCTCAGCCAGAAGAGATGTTTATCTGCCAGAAATAACTACAAAAATATCTAGGGTCTTGAGGCAGATGGATTATATTTTATGTTTTAATGCACACAACCAGTTTGTTGATCAGCAACCATAAATGCAACAAATATTTGAAAAGAAGGGGGGTAGATGAGAGGCATAACACCTACATTGATAGCATATGAGACAAATCTCTTCAAATTCACCAAGCAAAGCTTTTACAACACTTTAAATTTCAAACCCCTGAGTCTCTGTGTCTTCATCGAGTCTGAATCCTTTGAAAATCAGCCCCTGCAATGCCGCCTGGCCAAATTTGTGTTTCCCACCTCTGGGATGCCTGAAAGTCTCTTTTGAATTTTTGTCGTAGATGAGTCTTCTTTTAAAATCAATGGCCACCAAAGTTCCTTTTTGATTTCGCATTAAGGCTCAAAGATTTTGCCCATGTGACAATTTTCACAACTTTGCGAGGAGTCTAGATGAGGCTCGGCAAAGGTAAGATTCTTAGTGAAAATGCCATAGTGTCTGATGAAATGCCTTATCGGCACTTAAGTTCTGTCCTCCGCCACGTGGAGGATTCACGCAAACTTGAGGGAAACTTTTCTTTGTTTTGTGTAGAACTTGAGTCGCACCAACATGTGGCACACCTTGGAAGTTGTCTGTCACTATCTTCGAAAAGGAGGTAGAACAAAGGAACAGGCTACGTGTTAGCATCTCGTAGCCGCGCATAGAATCTTTCCTACAGACAAAATCCTCCTGTGACACTATGCTATCGTTTGATTCTTAAAGACCCCACCTCTTTGCTTCATCTTCGACACCTGGCGCAATCTACTTTATCCTTCTGAATCATCGATATTATGGCCATAGGCCACAACATACCTTACACCTGTCCTCATTTCGCAGCCGCGCGGTGGGGATATGACATCAACTTAGGCGGTCTACGAGCTTGCGATATCTTGCCATGTGTCCCATCAAAGGAATCATGAAAGGCGAAAAGCCTTAGAGAACTTTGCCTGCCAGGGGTCGGTCATCGGGCCTTCTACGGAACGCAGCTAAGACACGTGTCAAGCCGACGCAGTTTTTTTGGAAGTATTTTCTTAGCGCTGTATAGAACTTGTGCCCGCCCGACATGTGGCACACCTTGGAAGCTTTCACCGCATTCCCTCGGAAGGAAGACAGAAGACCAGAGCTCCAACTCCCGACACTCTGTCGACTACTTAGAATTTTCAAAACTTAGGCACATTCTGAGATTGTAACTCGGAGCTGATAGACAAGGGAAGGCAAAAGACTGAACCCTGACCTCTAAAACTCCGACAGGGGTGAAAACACAAGGGAACCTTGGGAAACTTAGGACTAAGCCAATTTTTGGGCTTTTCCACCTTGCATTTCAAGTGGCAAAGACATGAAAACCTATGAGATATGTCTTTGATTGGTTATAAGCTATAGGTTCAAGTGGGAATATGAATGAGACATGGGGGGCAAAATAGGGCATTTTGGGGACTGATTTTTTAGGTGTCAACAAACTCTTTTAAAGCTTTCCTTGCCACCTTGCACTCCTCATTGAACCAAAAAACATGTAACTTTCTTCTTCCTAATTTTTTCCCTTTTACATCTTTCAAAAGCCTCTTGAATGCTTGTTAACTCGTAGCTTTTGAAACCCTACATTCTCTTAAAAACATCACAAAAACATTACAAGTTTTTTGTTATTTGGTATGTAACAATTTAGGTGGGCAGTAATAGAGGAAGGAAAAGGTGGTCATGTGCTCGTTAAGAACAACCCACTTGGATATGTTTAGGGAACATAAATTTATTGGAAGGAAGCAAAAGAAGTGACAAATGGCAAGAATAGGGAAGCTTGTCCATTGAATGATTAAACCTTAGGGAACATAAATTTATTGGAAGGAAGCAAAAGAAGTGACAAATGGCAAGAATAGGGAAGTTTGTCCATTGAATGATTAAACCTTGAGAGTGCTCTAGACAATTCCCTATTGCTAAACGGTAGAAAGATCAATAAGGGCATGTCCTCATGCAACTGCTTAGCTTATTTTGATTAGCAACCACTAATTTTTTTAGGAGATAATTGTGGAGCTAGTGGTAGGATGAATATTTTATTTTTTTGAAGTTATTTTAATTTGTAGTTTTTACTATATAAATATAAAAAAATTAAAAGAGGGCAGCCACATGACATATTTTTTATTATGCTTATTTCCATCCCACCTTTTTGCATGCTAGTGACCCCATGAATATTTTATTTTTCTGCTTGATAGTTATCTTAATTTGTAGTTTTTACTATATAAAAAAATAAAAATAAATTATCTTAATTTAGAAGGGAAAAAAAAAAGAGGGAAGGAAATATATGCAACCACATATGGAGTAGTTGCTTATTTCCACACCCCTTTTTTCCCACAGCTTATTTGCAATTCATAAACAGTAGCTGCTCAGGAAAGATTGTATATTATCCTTTTATACCAGAATTGTAAATTTCCATGGGGCCACTCCAACTCCTTAAATCTAAACAGATAAATAAGCCCCATGGCAACATGGGTTATGCAATTCCTAAACAATAGCTGCTCCACAAAAATAGGAAAAGATTCTATATTATCTTTCCCATAATTATAAATTTCCATGGGACCACTCCAACTGCTTAAAGAAAAATAAGGACATGGGATAAGAATGATGATGGGTATTTTTATGCCTTTAAATTAGGCCTGCTAAAAATAGATAGCATGTTGAGGCCCAGGGCCCAGCAAATTTCATTAAAATCAAGTCAAATATTGATGGAAAGAGTTAACAAGCTTTGAAAAAACGGGCCAAACAAAAACAATATTCAATTTAAATTTGATTTGTGGAGAACGAGGAATTTAATGAGGAAGGAAACATGGGGAAAAAATTTGGAAAAGCTGACAATTTTGAGCATAAATGCCTGAACAAGTTTATTACATGTGGCCCACCAAGGAATGAAGATTGTGAACATATAACACTACTTAAAAGTTGAAAATCAGTTAGAAATGATGTCACAGATTTGTCTAATTTGGGATTTGTAATTAGTTGGCCTTCCACAATTATTGAGCAGTTATTTTGGCAATGTAATTGTGGTGTGTGTGGACTTTTGTTAATTAAGACTCAGAGCACAACCAATAGCAGGCAGACAGTCCGCAGAGACAGACAAAGTGCATGTTTAAGAATTGCAGTGGTAGAGAGCAAATATCCAGAAAAATTGCCGATAAATCAATTGGAGAAGAGCAGGTTCCGTGTGGGGCTGTAACTCGGCCAGAATTGGCTAAGTTAATAGATTGTGTATTAAAAATGCCCAGCTACATTTATTGTGGCTGCTTTTTGGGATAAGAGCTACATGTTATTGGAACAGATTTCGTGGCTGAGTTTTAGATGTTTGGTCGCTTTCATTTCTACAGTTGTCTTTTATCAATTGTTTATTTATTTTTAGATGGTTTTATTTAATGTAGGGGCTGGTGTTTTTTTCTGGATGACCCTTGTGATTTTCTTGTGGATTGGTGTATTGTGTATTGTTAATATGTATTTTAGATTGATTTCTTGCAAGTGAAATGAAGAGAGGTTTAGATTAGTAGGGAAGTTGGGTTAGTAATTCATTTTTCAAATAATGGAGACTGCTGGTGATGGTGTAGCTTCACCCAAGTCAGAGGATCTGGGAGGCAATAAGTTCAAGTTTTTATGCAGTTATGGGGGTAAGATTTTGCCAAGGCCTGGTGATGGGAATCTTCGTTATATTGGAGGAGAAACAAGAGTGGTAGCAGTGAGCAAAAATGTTACCTTCCAAGGTTTTTTTATAATTCTTTTCTTTTTAATCTCTATGTCTATATATCTTAAAGCTTAAATGGTATTGCATTTCTTAAAGCTTAAATGGTATTGCTGAGCTTTTCAAGGTCTGAAATTTGGTTTTGGAAATCTTAGTAGAAGCCAGGGATGTTTCATTTTGCAAAAGGAACCAAACCATGTTTGATAATGTTGGGTTGGGAATCTGTTTATCTGATATCAATTGGGTATTATGTGGAAAAAATGAAATATTAATGTCTTAAATTAGGTTTGAAATATAAATGAAAATGCTAGTTTTTATTGCATATAATTTGGTGTTTGTAGTCTGTTCTTCATTTTTTATTTTTTATTGCATATTGTTTATACTTTTTATTAAGAAGTTAATGATGGAAGACTAAGAGTCATAACTTAGAATTCCACATTAGATGCCTCTATGGGGATTTGATCTTGGGTCTCCACAATGAAAACCCAAGTGGAAGCATATTTCACACCAGAACAATGCAGAATGAGGATGTTTTATAAGTTTTGACTATTTTTAAGGCTATTTTATTGAAACTTTCAGGGAGGAGAAATTCAGAAAAATCAGAACTTCATATAATTACTGTTTGTTTTTCTTGATGTACTGTTTATTGAATATGATTTTGTCTAAGTGAAAGCAGTGGTTGCATGGAATCTAAACCAAACAATGCTCATGGAATCAAAATATAAATTGCCGGATTTTTTAAATTTCAAAGGACAGCTTGAAAAGAGTAAATGTTTGGTATAGACAGTTAAATTAACCTTTGTTTAAAACTATGTTGAGTAAATCTAAAAGAGTTTTAACAGCATTGAATACCCGTTTTTTTTTTTTTTTAATTTTACTTCTGGTAACAACATTGTATCACTATTTGTTGTAGCTCTGTTGAAACATTCGATGGTTTGACAGCATCGAATAGTTGTTTTTCTAATTTATTATTTGTCTCTTGATGAATTATTAGGCAATGGCCCCATGGATGGAAGTTAACTAAAATTTGAAAGAGGTGTTGCAGAGAAAATATTAAGAGCCTTTTTCAGGGAATGGTTCTATAGAATTTTCAAGTCTATGCTTTAATGGAGGGGGCTATCTAAAAAAATTTTGGGGGTGTTAATTTTAGGAGTTTTTAATAATTAGTTGGTTTTATTAAGTTTATAGTAGGGTTTTATAAAACATAAAGGTAAAAATATATATATATTAAAACAACAGATTACAAAGGTCTGCCAGTTATGATTCCTGTACAGCTACAAGATAGTTCTGGAATAAGTTGGTGGTCTTATATATTTTTTTACCAACAGTTAATGTTAAAAAATTTAGTTGATGAGTTCCAAAAATTATAGATGCCTTCTAATGATGTCATGTGGAAAAAGCTCCTAAGCTGGTGAAGGAAATTTCCAGCTCAACCCCAAAGACAACAGAATAAGGTTCAATTTATCCAGCAGTTTTTTCTTCATCTCATGAAATTTTTCAGTGAGTGCTCCTGAAGAAAACTAGGAGCCTTTTTAAAGCAAGGTCCCATTATTTTTTAAATTCTTTTTTTTTTAAGAAATTTGAAGTGAGAATGAAGATTCTTAGATGAGAAGTTGTAGTGACTATATTTAAAATATTAATTAAAATTTAAAATAAAATAAAAAAGTAGAATTTAAAATTAAAAAAGGTCATGCAATTTAACACATAGACATGAAAGTCTCTAAGTTGGTGGAAGAAACTTGTAGCCTCCTCTCTAAGGAGAGTTAAGGTTATGATCCTATAGAGGGGGCTATCTAAAATTTCTCAAGGGTATTGCAGAGAAGTTTTAGAGCCTTTCACAATCAGATGATCCCAGAGATTTTATAACAGCATGTAATGCTAAAAATTTAAGCTCAAAATTTTAAAACCCTGATGGTCCCATGAATTTTTGAATAGCTAATGTCAAAAAATTGCAAATATCTTCTACAACGCTATGTGGCAAAAAAGAAACTCCTAAACTGTTGGAGAAAATTTCTAGCCCTACCCAAAGACAACCATTGGAAATCCGGGAACTAAGAAGTAGGGCTCCTGTTTCAAGGATAAGATCTATCAGATTTGATTTTGAACGAGATATGTTCTCAATCTCAGCTGAGTTCCCTTGTTTTTGGGTCCCCATCTCAATCCTATCTTGCTACTAAAACATCCTTTCTAAGATTGTAGAGGTGGCTCTAGGATCCCTACGTTTCTGGGTTTCCTAATTTTTCATTTTTTCATTCCTGATTTCCCTCTCACCTCACAGAAAAAGGAATCCCTACAAATCATACCTCGTCCGTCCTAATTGCCAATTTTGGGTTATTTGCAGATATCATGAACAAGCTGGAGAATATGTTCGGTGCAAGAATGCTCTTAAAATACCAGCTGCCAATAGAGGATCTAGATGTATTGGTCTCCGTGACTTGTGATGAAGATTTACAGAACATGAAGGAAGAGTATGACAGATATGAAAGCTTCTGCTGCAAAGAAAGCTGCCCTCTCCTCCGTGTCTTCTTGTTCCCCTCAAAGCAGATTCTAGCTGATTACAGTGCAGAGAACCAGACACAAGAACAGAGATACATTGATGCAGTAAACGGAATAGTGGCACCCTCCAAGCTCAAAATTTCTGATTACTCATTGTCTGTCGACCCAAACAGGCCAACCGAAATGGATGTCGACAGCTCTGCTCCATCGACAGCTTGGACAAATTCTGGGTCATTTCAAACAGATCATCCTCACCATCTTGCTCAAGCTTTGCAAGAAGTGGACTTGAATAGACGTCACACAGATCATTTTACTTGTAAATGTAAATCCATACCAAAAGACCAAACTGGTGTTTCTACACAGTCGAAACCCATGATCCAGGTCGACCAAAGGAAGGGAACAAGCAATCCTTCTTCGCCTCCTAGTCTCATAGTAGAATCCCCCCCAGTTGAGTTGCAGAGGGTTCAAAGCTCCCCCAATCTTATGCAACATTATCAGGGCCTTCCTGCATCATCTTATTCTCCTTTGAAACATGTTCCTGTTCGACCTGCAATTTTATACAGAGGCAGAGGAGGAGAATCGCTTACAGGGAGCCGCCTGAGATACAGTAGGTCTGATGCTCATATTAACAGGCCGCCTCACCAATTTATTTATGCAGAACATGCATTTTGTCAAGACAAAGAAATGAAGACCGCACAGGGATCAGTCCTAGTTACACAAGAATCTCCCAGAAATGTTGGGAATCATAAACACATGACTAGGAATACTAGTTTCCAAGACCCACAGAATCTTAATCATAAACACATGAACAGGAATACTGGTTTCCAAGAACCACAGAGTCCTAGAAAGCTTCACTGATGGATGCCTCTGCCCTTCTGCGGTGTTCTTTTCTTCAGGGTAGAGAGTTAGGCACCTCCTTGACAACTGTAGGATCTATCCAGGATAACTTTTCTACAGTCGAATGTACAGTATTATGGAGTGTTACCCAATTTGAGTCGTTTAACCAGAGTATTGAGAATCTGCCTGTCTCTGCAGGACTTGCAGAATTTCATTAATGTTAAAACTTATGGTTTTTTAAGTTTTGTGAATTCCAAATCAGAGTTTAAAATATACTCACTGAGTTGGAACCGAGTCTGAGTCTCAAGACTACTCTCTTAACCACAAACTTGGTGGAATTGCGAATTAGAGTCTAAAATGTATTGAGTTGGGCTATTCTTAAATATAATCCACTTCAACAGTCAAAGGTTAATTTGGACCAATAAAAATAGGACAAATATTTACCGCTGTTTATTGTGAATGAGGTGTAAAATTGCTATTGAGTGTTTGACCATTGAAGTGGATGATATTTAAGTAGAGTGAGTTGGAATGAATTTGATTCTCAAAATTATGCTCTTGCCACAAACTCACAACAGATTGCACTTAGTTTCAAAGCAGAACAACAATGTTGTCCACTTGATTCGGCATGATAAACAATGTTTTGGGAATCCAATGGGCATTGTAGTTTTGATAAGTTTTAAAACATATATATTTCATTGCTAAGAAATTGGGATGAATGCACATGGGTGAAGGCATTTCTTCTCTTTTCTTTTCTTTGACAGGGACATTTTGTGGTAGTAAAACATTAAGCTTTTGGGAAATTAAGGGCTCTCTACTTCTCTAACAGATAAATGGGGCTATTCTTAAACATCATCCACTTCAAGAGTCAAATGTCAATTTTGACCAATAAAAGTAGGACAAATAATTACCACTTTTTGGTATGGAAGAGGTGTAGATTCTTTATTGATTGTCTGAGCATTGAAGTGAATGATGTTTAAGTAGAGTGGATAAATGGTACACATAATTTAACAACCTATGAGAATAATTATATTTAAATTAAAATGAGTTAGTACTATAGGATATAATTGTTTAGTTGTTTCAAATTGATTTGTTGATGTTGAGTTTTTTATATTATTCATTGATCTATTGTAAATATTGATATGGTTTTGAAATTTGATGTTGGATTTGGTATATGAAACTCGTAATGAACCTTTGTCAAAGACTATTCTGATGTGGACTCAACCACAAGTGTAACTTGGTCTTGGATTGGATTGTGCATGTGGTTTTATAATGCTACAATGATGTGGTATATGATGATTGCAACCTCTTATAATGTACTTGTGTCTTTTGTATGTGTCATTAAGAAGTGGTGCTGCTAAGGTGTGCTTTGAGTTCAAGTATGTGGTTCCACTTGTGTATGCTAGACCATATAAATAAACAACAATGTTATGATGGAGCTAGTTGGGTGCAACATTGTTGTTGCACAAAGTTTAGATGACCAAGAATAGTTTAAATTGTCATAGTGTTGCCTATGACTACACTTGTCGCCAAGAAGTTGTGTATCAATATTGTAGGTTCAGGAGTTCATGTTACCTCATTGTGGATTGATGTGAGAACCTGGGTTGCTAGGATGTTCATCGTGAGCCTTCTATTAGTTCCTACTCTATTGTGCTATAATGTTGGGGCTAACTAGACCAAAGTCACCAACTGTCTTGGATCCCATGTGGGCATCTTGGAACCAATCATAGACCTTTTTGGAAATGTAGTATGGCACTACAATTTAAGGAGGAAAACATAGAACCAAGTTGGCCAAAGAGAAGGATTAACTTTCCTAGGAGTTAAGGAAATAATTTAATGCAATACGTTCTTGTACATGGAAGGTTGAATTGCTTCATTGGGACTATTAATGAGATTTTCTAAAATCTCATATATGTATATATGTATATGCACATGCACATGTACATACTTATATACATGTGTGTGTCCTACACATATACATACATACATACTTATAGCCATGCAGACATACATACATATGTGCATATGTACATGTGTGTGTGAGAGAGAGAGAAAAGTTGGGAAACTTGATAGGGAGGCAAAGTTGCATGAAGATGTGTAACTTGGTAGGAAGCCAAAACTGAATGAACATCAAAATATCATGTTGAACTAAAGTAAGATCAAGAAAAAGTCTTTAGCTGGTTTGTAGGTAGAGTGTTATAAGACTTAAAAGTCATAATTTAGAGCCAAAAGGCTTCATGTAATGTCATTCTTAAAAAGTAATATAAAGAGATATCTTTTCTAATCAATTCTATGTTTTGTTGTGTGAGAATGATCATCTTCACTTGTGTTTTTTTATTGTAAGTGGTTTTTGTGTTTTGAGGCTATGAGATTGGACATCCGTTAACTAGGACTTCCATTCCTGATTGAAACACGTAGAATAGAGTAAATAAAAAAAAACAATTAAACTGGAAGGGGCAAAATTTAATTAGAGAGGTGTTCCAGGAAAGAAATCAGAGAAGTGACTGCTCCGTTTGTATAGAAGTCCACAGCTGCCAACATCTATCATAATTATTATGATTTATTGATGGATTGCATTGCTACCAACGCAGATCCATTCATCTCTTCTTTTGGGGCCTCTCTGAACGCTTTGACAATTATGGAATAGAGAAATTAGAAGAAAAACTTCAGCTAAATTTGGAGAGAATCTGCACAAGACTTTCCTTACACGATCTCATAATCTCTGTGGTGAGGAAATTTAATGCTATTAAAAGCTGCCTATCACGGGAAGAGACAAAATGTTATGGCGAGGTTGGAAAAGAGCTTTATCATGCCATTCCCTCCTCGCTTCATTCATTTTGTGCAAATAGGATAGGAAATGACCTGTAGGGGAAGGACACGAATGTTTTAAGACTGGATTTTGTCAAGGATGCAAGGAGGGAGGTGAAAAAATGCACGGTGTCTCTCCCATTGTACTAGGTAATGTGATATTAGCTAACTTTGTGACAGTTATTATTGTCATAGTTTATATCAAAATTGGCAATAACTTATGAAATAGATGAATGGTCAAAGATTTCATTGAGGTGAAAAAAAGTAGAGTTAAAATTTGAATGCCAAGGCTTGTTTATATGACTATATAAATGTGTTGGTCACTGTTATTAGAAACAGATAGATATGACTAATGAATGTTCTAAGGCCATTTGCTTGTTGAGACCATTGATGGTATATTGTGTTACAATACCAACATGTATGTCATTGTATTCTAAGTCAAGTTGATAATTAGGTAAAGATTTATATATCTTATTATGCTATGACAAGTTCTACTGTTATCAATTGATACCAATTTATTTAGTTGGCTAGTTAGGGGTTATTATTTCATTTTGCCTTGCTAAATTATTAGGACTATTTTGTGCTTCTAAAAGACTGCCCATGATAGAGAAGGTTTATTGTACAATTGCTGACCTATTAGTTTTATTGCTAACTTTGAGCCTAGTTGTAGTAAGTGCAAATGATATCGAAATGAATTATACTAGTTCTTATGAGCGTTGGTTGTTCCATGGTTGTGGTGTGTTAGCTTACATATTAAGAACTTGTTATATGAATAGTCTGTGAATTAGCCTGTGATGTAGACATTCTAAAATAAGATTACCATATCATAACATCATCTATACTTTATTACGGAGACATCCCTTGTGAATGGGTTGCAGAGGTGTAGGGTCATGGTGTAAATGATACTATAAAGTGCATCAAAAGTATGCTTAATTGGAGTAGTAAGGAGCCCAACCATGTAACAATGTGCCTAAAGAGTGTGGTTTAGGCTAGTTGAGCTAGAAGGACAAGATCTTACATGGATTTGCATCTAGATGTAACTTTGGATGAGGCAATTATGATTAGCATAATGTAACTTCTTGTTTATGTTCCTACAATGGTTTGATGAACTAGATATGAATGTCTCCTTATAGAAGAATAATGCACTATAATTTTTATAGGGTGTTCAACTTGAAGGATAAAGTTCTAATGGCTACAATGATAGTTTGTTCCCTTGATTATTAGAAATAGCTATAGGACAATGATATTTGATACAAGGTTCTATTTCATGTCTAAGTATAAAGTTAGTAAATGAGTTGTAAACTCGAGTCCCCTATGGTTGGCAAATTATACATATGAAAGAACTTGTATGACATGATTCAATATATTGGCATGTCATGTTCCAATTACACAGGATGCCATACTATAATATGATTAATGATATTCAATATCATTGAATCATACTATAGAAGAGTTCATCTCTTAGAGCTATAGCAGAGCTCCACATAATAATTATATTGTAAAGTTATATTGATTGGTATTTCATGTGCTCAGAATATGACTAAATTCACTTTATGTTGATTATGTTATGCATATTTCTGTGTATGGATTTTGATTAAATGAAAATATTTTAAGTGTTGGTATGAAATTGGGATGAAAATGAAACCTAAGGATAGGAACCTATGTGTATAACCCTTGAGAGACTAAGTGAGGAGAACTACATGTGACTTTGATCTTGTTTGGAAGCAAGTATGTAGGCAGTTCTTGGGTGAAGGATGCCTCTAGACCTCAAGTCCATAGGGAAGGGGTTTAAGAAATGAGTTTGAGGTATGGGGTGTTCCTAAACTTGATCAACCTTCCCTATTCGGTAACTTTCAGGTCGAGATTGAAACTACATCAGATAGCTATGAACTCACCTTCCAATTAATAAGTCCCCACTATATAGGCCTGAGTTAGAAAATGACACTCTATCAACACTAAGCTCATCTACTCTGAAGTTGTTGAGTTAGGCTCTTTGAATCTGCTCCAATCTTGGATGAACTTTTAGAATCGCCATCTTCATAGTTTGTCTCTAATGTGATTGTACGAAGGTGCCTCTGGACTTGTTTAGACTTGAATAATCAAAATTTTGTGTGTTGAACACTTTGGGCAATTAATGGTGAGGATTACCAACTATGTATGGTGTTTTTCTGTTACACCTATTGGTGGATAATTGTACTTTAAGCTTTGTGAATGATATTATGCAAATGCTATGCACTAAGGAATAGAATACTATCTAATATTACTATTGTGAGTTTAACTTTTGTATAATGCCTTTTGTGTTACGAAGTAATATGTTGAATGTGTCAGAACATGCATTTTTATGCCCAAGGTTTCATGTGTTTCAGGCTTGTAGAACCCTAGAAAAACCCTTAAAAGCCTAAAACCTTAATACTATGGTCTTTGTCCTTCCTTCACTTTAATCCCTCGTTGACTGCTTGTTAGCAGTTCCTAGTGATTTAAGTTATAACTTAAGTATGTATTATCATCTAATTCACCGGCCCCTTCACTAGGTTGTCGATAATAAGCCCCTTTTAAAAACAACTTTACCGCATGTGCACTATTTGTCCTTTAAGTTGTATCATGTCGGCAGTCCACGTTAATTGCTTTTCCTTTTTGCTGGAGTTTCTTTCTTCGTGGAGCCTCATTTTGAGTCTCCACGGGACTGCGAAGTGTTTTGTTGGCCAACGTGTCATAGTTGTTCCATGGTGAAAATCATTTCGTGAAAACTTATCTCTCTACTGGAGCTCCCAAATAGGCTTTGCAAGGCAACAAAGCCAGCATGGCGGTCCCAATGACTCAGCAGTGCTTTGCGGGGATTCCTTCCTTCGCTAAAGTCGTCCAAAAGCTTTAGTGGGACCACGAAGAAGGTGATGTGGACTAGTGTGTCCACGGTGTCAACAACAACAATGTTTTGCAGGAACTAATGACTTCGTCGAAGCTTCAAATAACTCGACATGAAGCGGTGAAGATGCCACTATGGCAAATAGACTTCACATCATAAAGTGTTTTCTCATATTCTCTAGAGTAATTTCAAACTCCAGTGAGAACCATTGATTTAATACAATCTACAGTGGAGTTTTAAAGTTCAAAATGACTATCCCCTGCTTACCGCCCCTACATAGTTGTCATTAATGACACCCTAGCCAATTTAAGGCCGATGTTTTCCATCATATTGCACAATTGAGAATGTGGATTCGATGTCTAAGCTCTACAACTACACCCAAGCTGAGAATTTCCAAGTTCTTGCATCTAGCAAGGTATTACATAGTCAACGAGAAGTCGCTAGCCACCATTAAAACATGTAAGTGTCCTCCATCTGTTCAACTATATTTAAGGTTCTTTTCATGCTAATTGAGCTTCTATGTGAAGGTTACTAGCTATTAGTGCTCTGATAGATTTGAGAATTTGTATAAGAGGTATCCAGTTGAAAGCACAATCGTAGGGCTATTTTGAGAAGACCTACAAACCCAAAACCTAAAACCCTAGTGCATTCGACATGGCTAGTTCCTCATAGAGAGCCATGAAGAAGATAGAAAGGAAGAGGGATAGGGAATTCAACGATGACATTCTTGTCCAATTGCCCAAATCCTTCAAAAGACCTCACCACCAATAAGGCATGGGTATACAAGCAGATAGAATTTCTGATGTTCACAAGAGCTGCAAGGATTCCATTCTCCCAATCCATGGATATGCACTATTCAAATACCATTTCAGGAAGTACTTGAGGTAAATTCCAATGAAAAACCCTTAGAGGGTAGGGCTAGCCAGTTGGTGGTCCCTAATGTCTTCATAAATGTTGAGCTAATACAAGCACTAGCTAGGAGCTATGTTTCGAAGAAGAAAATCATTTACATTGACAATGGATAAGTACTAGTTAGACTGGACTAGGCATTTATCTATGAAGTATTCATGTTGGACCCCAACCTTCAAATGCCATTAGATATGGGGGCACTGCAAAGGGAATATCATAGACAAAGGGGTGATTATAAGGTAAAATGGCTCCATGCTCACATGCCTAGGGTTAATGGAAAATTGCATAGATTCTCAAGCATTGACAAGGAGCCCTTCAGCTATGACTTGTTTGATGATTACTTCCAGAAGACATACTTTGTTATATGATAGGTCCTAGGAGTGGATGCTAGTGTCTTCATGCCTATCAATGCTATGGTTTTGACTGTTGACATTCAAAAATGGGAGGATAATAGGCATTTTGACTATGCATCATTTTTAGAGGATAAGATCAACAAGGCCCTGGCAAGTATGAAAAGGGATAATTTTGTAATCCACTTCAAGTGGTATTCTGTGTTGTGTCACATCTTGTTGTACAGTGGAATTGCAGTGTGGAAACCTCCATTAAGAATTAGGAATGTGGACAACCTAGGCAGAATATTACCTATCCAAGAATGGACTTATATTTGGGATATCAACTACCCTCAATCTAGCTATCTAATTTTTGAGTTCTTTGTCAAAGAGATATTCCAAGCACTTGGCTATAAAGAATACAAATTATCAAATAAGGTTCAAAGATTCTTGAGGCCAAAGGACATGTGTCCTAACTTGGGCATTGGTCACAACTGGGGTGATTGGTACATCTTTGCAGAGGTTACCATCATTAGAGTATATGGGTTTGAAGGTGCACCTCATATTTTGCCAAGAATGGTTCCTGACAGAGTGGCATTCCTAGAAATTATGTGGTAGATGAATGAGTCTGACAAGACTCATTTTAGGAACTATAAGAAGGCATCCTTCCTTCCTGGAACCATTTCCTTTTCTGACTTTCAGGTCACATCAAAGGAAGGATTGGAGTTGTTGGCCTTGAAGATGGATCATTACAAGTTGCCAAAAAAGTGTGCCAAGGAGGTGTGATCCAAAAGGATTTATAAATAAGGCTAGGCTAGATAATGATTCTACAGCCTATGCGCATGAATTCCACCTTCTAGAGGATCTCATCAAGAACTATCCTACTAAACAAGAAGGTGAGAGAAGAATGAAGTTATGGGAAAGGATCCAGAAAGCAGAGAAAATTAGACATGACGCTGATACTTACTATAATGGAGCTCTCATGGAGATTGAAGACCATGTTGAAAGAATCAGGGTCATGTTGCAAAATGCAAATGAACTATGCTCTAACCTACATGTGGTGCCAAAAATGATGCATCCCCCTCCAGCATCAGCCCCTTCTTCATCAAGACAAGCGTCAAGCTCTGAATTTTCTAGAGTTATCACTCCACTACACCAGGTCTCTCCATAACCTTCCCCTACTCCAAGTTTTTCAATGGATGAAGGTGAGACTCTAGGCTCACCAGATGTGATGGAGGTAATGCAGACTCCTGTGATGTAAGTAGGAGCACCTCCTAAGAAGAGGATGATTATCAATTTTGAGGTTGCAGATGAATTATCACACAATGTTAAAACATTGGCAAGTAGGAAGTTCATTGATGATGATTCTTTTATTCATTCTAAGGAGTTCAGACCTAAGAATGAAGGGACAAGAAATAAATAAGCAAATAAAGGAGCTAACTCCTGAGAATAAGGAAAAGGTCATTGCAGACTTTTGGAATAGTGTCCATGAAGAAATGGCTAGGATGACCCCACAAAGGGAAAGAGAAATTGTCAGGATAAGTGGTTGCATAATATTGCCAGGGTGGGATATATCATCTGCCCTTGCATTTGATATAATTAGAAAGCATGAAGGCATTGATTTGAATATAACAGAGGAGATGACATATAAGATGTACTTTGGTTTTGCCTTTGATCCAGATACAAATGCCTTAGCCATCTGGTCAATTTCCCCCTCAGGTAACAAGACTCTTGTTATTGAGGATCTCAACAAGGTGAGAGGAAGCCTAATTGTGCACAAGCTTGAAGACACTTCTCCTGTTGAAGCTATTGTTTTGACCACACATTATGCTATGTTCATAGAGGCTTCAGTCAGGAAAATGCAGGCAGAATTGGAAATTTTGAATAAGTAGAACTTGTTTCTGTAAGAAAGATTGAATGTGGCTAGTGGTGCTCTCCCACCAATTACCCTTCTAATTTCCTCTAGAGCAGAAGAAAAGATCAAGCAAGAACTAGACAAAAGTAAATCTAGAGAGGAAGATGCCTTGAAGAAGTTGAAGCATGTAAAACTTGATTTTGTTCAAGGTTTATTGGAGAAGAAGTTGGACAGAATAATGACATATGTGGAGAAGACTTGGGAAAGTAATAGTTCCTTGAAGAGTATGCTTGAAGAACATAAAAGATTAGGAATTAAAATGGAGACATGGGAGAGGCATATGACACCCAAGGACATAATTTTTAGTATTCTGTTAAAAGCACAGATATGTGATGAAAGTTCAATTAAGCATTTAACAGAATTATTGGACACATTCAAAGCCATTAGGAAAATATTGAGGAAGCATAAGAAGTTTTCTAATGACATTACCAAAGAGTTGACCTATTTTTCGTAGACTGCAAGGGCCATATTTGCTACAATTTTGGAGGCAGGATAGGTCATTAAAGAGCTTGGAAGAGTGGAAGCATGAATGCTTACAGCTCACCACTCCAATTATTCTTGAGATAAATGAGGATGAGGATAGAGTCATTGACAATTTGAGCTCAGCTCTGGATGAACTCTCGAGGGTTGAATTTGAGATGGCAACAATCACAACTCTAATTACCCTTCCCTCAAATCAAGAATATACAAATCATTTGATAGGAGTACATCAAAACTTTCCACCTCAGCAATAGCAGAGACACATTCTCTCTAATTTTGTTAACTAGTGGGCTAACCTTTTCAAAGTCTTCATCACAAGAATTTATCAGTTGAAATAAGGATGAAATAAAATGCATGTAATTTGCATTTCAGTTGGCAAATAGGTTGCACTCATGTTCCTCCCATAATGCTGAGGTAATGTATCTGTCCAGGCATGCAGTTACAACTTCCAAACATGAGCAAAGTTAGTTTTTAAAGGGAACAAACATCTTCTTTGAACTTTGTACCAACTTCAACGACATTATTTAGGTGGGAAAATATGTTTGTCTTGTAGTGCTTCAAAGATATCTTTTGGCATATTCTTTTTCTAACAAGAATTATACATGGCCCGTAGCTTGTTGCTCTCTTGTCCTATAAAAGGGAATTCAAGGCCATTTGTAAAGGTTTGGTTCTGAATCTCATTTTGGGTAGTAGTGTATTGTGTTTTAGTTCAGTAAAGAGAGAATAGTTGCAATCTATTTTTGTTCAAATCTGCAGAGCAATGTATGTCATTTCAATTATGAATATCAAGTCAAATTGGTTGTAGAATTTTCCCCATACATGTACTTACTAAAATTAATATGAATACAAAATATCAAGGGTGTTTTGGATTCATCTTTGCAGTTTATCTGTGAAGTGTATGTTATTTCTATGTTATTTCTTACTTTCTTTCAAGGAGAGAAATAAATGTTTGGGTAATACACAATTGATTTCATATTATATTGTGGTATAAAGGATAATTCTGCAATTCCATGTCTACAAGATGTTAGTGTAAGGCATTAATGTCATTAGTCCATTGAAATGAATTAAGGTTGCTTGAAGGATACATTTGTTCTCTGTAATTTGACTCTGTGGCCCTGGGATTAGGCATTGATCCATTGTTGTGTTAAAGTTTCATTTAGAACCACCTCTACAATCATGACCATTTCCATTTCTTTTAATGTTTTAGGAGTAGTTTAGGTTAGAACATGTTCTCAATACTGATATGAATTGATTTACCAAAGGGTTAAGCCAATCTGATAGGAATCATTCATTTCCTTGGTATATTTTCATTGAGAACCATTTGTTTAAGAACATCTTGTATAAGCTAAGAATATCCTTAGATGTTGTATAGGTACACCCAATGTGGTCTTGCAGAACCAAAAGTGTAGAGGATTTCAACCCTTTGTTGAATCTTGTTCGTCAGCCACTGACCTTGAGTCCTTTAGAAAAAGAAATTGGCTAAATCTTTAAAGGATTCGGATAATCAATTGGAGGAACCAACAGAATGTATGGAATGGACTCGAGATTATTTATGAGTCTGTATGTATGACTAGTTAAAAGCCAAATCATGAGGGATAGGGTCCTACTTGTGTGATGACCTGTAAGTTCGACCCTAGGACCTAAAAGACTGCATGTAAAAGTTTATGGATCACTTTATGTGGCATGTATCTTGGTCAACTTGACTAGTATTTGTGAATCCTAGTGATTTCCTGATTGTGTGTACCAGGCTATAAGATGACCCACATGTTAGAATTGAGTCTAATATAGGTGTAGATAACCAACTATCACCAGTACCGTGCAAGTGACAGATGCCAAGTGCTATTTGCCATATCTTAGGATTAGTCAGCTATCACTAGTAGCACGAAGGTGACGGATGCTAGGAACTATCCAGATTATGATATAGGTGCATTTAGCCAGCTGTCACTAGTATCATGCAGGTGACGGATGCTAGGTGTTATCTGCCATATCTTAGGATTAATTAGCTGTCACCAGTAGCACGGAGGTGACGGATGCCAAGAGCTACCAATGGTATGATAAGGCTTAGCCAACTTTCACCAGTACCATGCAGGTGATAGATGTCAAGAGCTACCCCATACTAGGTTAGATTGAGTTTCGCCAATGGTATGGAGGCTATAGATGTCTAGGTCCACCGACTCAATAGGTTCAGTAGGTTATGAAAATCTTATTAATGGCCACATTTGATGTATGTTGTTACACTTACCCCTTAGTCAGTGATAACAACAAGTAGTATGGGATGTTTTCTTGTCATCACAGTTGGTTGTGAATCGAGAAAAAGGATGGGATCCACAGTGTAGCATGAGATGCACTGATATTCCTTTTTCTCGTTAGGAGGTATTTCTAAGCTTATGTGTAAGTGAACTAGGTAATGAGAAGATGCATTAAGTAGGTTGCATCCACTTCCTCTTACTAGGTGGTCACTATGTATGTGTGAGTTAATCCCTATGTGCATCTATATTAAGGACCTTATGTGTTGTGTGTTGTTGCACTTGAGCCTTTGCCGGTGATGACCGCAAGTAGTATGGGATGCTTTCTTGTCATCATAGTTGGTTGCAAATTAGGAAAAAGATGGAACCCACGATGTACCAATAGATACACCACTATTCCTTTTTTTGGTTGGGATATATTTGAGGACTTATGGGCCAATGAATTAGGCAAAAGGGAAGATGCTTGCAATATGGTCGTAACCATTCCTTTTGCTACCTGGCCACTATATGTACCTATGATGTACATATGATCTCGTCACATTGTGTATATATGATTCCTACACAAGCTATTCACATTGTGTATATGTGAATTAGTCACATTGTGTATATATGATGCCTACATGAACTATTCACATTGTGTATTTATGATCCCTGCATGAGCTAATCACATTATGTATATGTGAATTAGTCACATGGTGTATATGTGATATAGGTGTGAACTAATCACATTATGTATCTGTGTTGTATGGAGGAGCTAGTCACTCTGTATGTATGTGACGCTTCTCCCTGTGTATATGTGTTGTATGCATGAGATCCTAAAATGACCTAGGGATTTATCTTTTATACAACACCTTAGCAATAACACTCGAATATTTTATGCTTAAGTTGTTGGGTAATGGCTAGTTGAAGTCAAGTTAGGTGGGTTAAATTTAATTTTAAGTTTAAATAATGTATATCAAAACTACACTGTGATCTTGAAATAGGTTTAGAGTTGTAATTGCAATTATGAACCAGAATTAGAAATAGGTAGGTTTAGCTAAGTGTCAAGTTGGATGCTAACTCTTACATAGAAATATGTCATTAAACACTAAATTGTTGCATTATACATATGGTAAGGGGCTTTGTTTGGCAGTTAGACTAGTGAGTAACTCTGCCATATCTTTCAGTGGAGTATCTTGGCAATTAGACTAGTAAGTAGCTCTACCATATCTTTGGGTGGAGAGAACCCTGACAATTAGATTAGTGAGCAACTCTACCATATCTTTAGGTGAAGAGTATCCTCGCTCATTTTACTCATATGCCAAATCAACTCCATAATATGAGAACTACTCACCTACAATTAACAAAAGCTCTACCCAAAGCATCACTTTGTTAGCAAACTCTACTATATCTTTGTGTAGAGAGTATCCTTGCTTTATTAGAACATATCATCCTCCTTAAAGCCAACAAGTCAAACTCCATAATATGGAAACTCTTTACCTAAGATTAAGGCAAGCCCTACCATACCTTTGAGTAGAGACGATCCTTGCTCCATTAGAACATATCATTCTATTTATAGGCCAAACATGTCCAAACTCTCCCCCAACTTAAGAACGGTTCTACTATATCTCACACCTACAATTAGGAAAGATAGAAAGATTCTACTATCTCAAACTCACCTAATCAGAAAAGATATATCTCACCTAGGATTAAGAATGGCTCTACGAGTATTACCTAAAAAAGGTTCTACCACATCTTTCGAGTGTATAACGTGTCTTTCTAATTAGAGACCTTGAAGATAACTCAAGTTAACTCTATAACCAAAAATAGTCATAAATTGTAACACAAAATTAAACTTCTAAAGCTTCAAAACTAGAAAATAATAAACTCAATTTAAATTTAAAAAAAATTGCAAACTTAGTTTTAGGAAAGTTTAATATTGTGTGGGGGCCAAACTCTCCTCCAACTTAAGAACGGTTCTACTATATCTCACACCTACAATTAGGAAAGATAGAAAGATTCTACTATCTCAAACTCACCTAATCAGAAAAGATATATCTCACCTAGGATTAAGAATGGCTCTACGAGTATTACCTAAAAAAGGTTCTACCACATCTTTTGAGTGTATAACGTGTCTTTCTAATTAGAGACCTTGAAGATAACTCAAGTTAACTCTATAACCAAAAATAGTCATAAATTGTAACACAAAATTAAACTTCTAAAGCTTCAAAACTAGAAAATAATAAACTCAATTTAAATTTAAAAAAAATTACAAACTTAGTTTTAGGAAAGTTTAATATTGTGTGGGGGCCGCGCGAACGCGAGCCCCCTCTGTCACAAATTATGACGTGCACTCTCCACAATGGGAGATGCTAGGCAGAGCCCCCTTCCTTGTGCAATGAAGGTGCTCTCCCTAGGCCATCGGCCTTCTTGATCACCGATGGACCCCGCCCAGGTAAGTATGGTTTTAATCGGGCCATCTCCTTATACTTATAGTACCACTTCTCCTTTTTCCAAATCGCACTACGCATGTGGGATCAATATCTCTATTCCGACTTACCTCAGAAACAAAATCAATTTCTTCTTCTTCGTTTCAATGAGCCTCGCAGACCAGCGTTGTATTGATACCTCACTCAATACAATACAATACTTCTTAGGGTACTGCAATTCGGAGGAGAGGAAGGATGACGACTTGCAATTCGGAGGAGAGGAAGGATGAATTTGTGACTCTGCTAAGTTATATCAAACGATGGAATACAGCTGCAAACTCGGACAGATCTGGCAAGCTAGTTCAAACCATGAATCAGGGAGCCCAAATCCCATGTAGAGAAATTTCAAATGCCGTCTATCCATGATAAGTCTGGAAATGGCGGTACTAAATTTCTCAGCAGACTTTAAACATATTACTCCTTAATAAGTTTGATTAGATTCCATCATTAACAATAAGCACACACAGACTTGTCCTTCTTTCCATGTATGTGGTTAAGGAAGGCGCAGTGTAGTAGTGAGCCCAATGGGTGCCTTACAATTGTTGAGAATTTTCTGGATAAATTTGAATAGAATTGTAGTAATACCTGGCTGTGCATTTCTTTATTTGTTAATTTGGTCAACATCACTTAATATCATTTGTTCTATTGATGTTATAGTTTATCTACCTATCAATGAAGATTTTGTTGAATGAATCAATTGAGTATAAGAATTAGTTCAGTATAGAAATTGCCATCAATTCAAATCTAAGGCTTAAAACTCATAATAAGCTTTGTAACTAGTTGAAAAATTCAAATAAAAAGATTTTTAAGAAATAAAATAAAACTGTACTATACTTAGTATCGTTTAGCATACAAAACTTTTATAGAATACAAAATACACAATAATTCTACATTTAGGGAGAGACTATGAAATTTTAATACCTAACCTCAATTTTTTTATTTTTTTAAGGAGGATTTTATATCATTCATAAGATCGTTTTGCTACCTAATATGGGAGCACGGGTCTATGTTGATACATCTTCGGCTAAGAGCCAAGGACTAAGGGGTATCCATTTCACCAAAGTCGCCTAGGGAACGATCCTGGCCTCATCCCTTATATTTCATACCTCCAAGGGTTTTGAACCTTGGTGGATGGCGTAATCAAGTAACATACCATCACCCTCACTAATTGTGCTCAATCAATTGAGCTACAACCCTTTGGTATAACCTCTATTTTTTATATATAACATGGAGGCTCAAGATATGAAAACTTTGCACATGATTTATTTTGTATGGTTTAAAGGGTCATTCAATAAGTCTTTGCAAAGGTAAAATGAGCAACTTCAAAGATGGTTTTGTTGCGATGTTTATTCAAAGGATGCAACAATCTTATAACTAAAGCATAGTATTCCTCTCCTATTAGTCATAAATTATTTAGTATAATTGAGTATGATACAATGATTAATGCTTCTATACCCAAACCAAAAACAACCACTTACTCAATTCATACATTTACATGGTGGTTTTTTATTCAAGAAAATATAACTAAGTCTTACAACAAGATGTATGAATCAAGGCTAATTTCCAATCTAGTTACAAAGTTACAACTAATGTGGATGCCTTTAATGCATAGTGTAAGTACTTAACTAGTCACTTTTGGTGCACTTAATGACCCTAACCCCACATCTAAAACTCCATAATGGCACATCACTCAATGTAGAGAATCCCTTGACACAATTCCTAAAGCGTTGCCCCATCCTAGATGAGATTGTCCCTATGGTTTTGGCCCTTGGACAAAACTACAGTCATAGTCCCATCCCCTTAATTTCAAAATTAAATTCAATTATTTCCTATTCTAACTCTTCTAGAACATGATTGTTTACCCATCAACTAGCATGACAAAGGTATCAAATTAGGTGTCTCGGGCTTGTATTTAAAGGCATTGCCCTAAGAAATTCTAACAAATCATCAATATGAGGCATTGGATTAGAACAACAGATTCACATATCTATCACTGACACTTGCAAGTTCAACTAATAACTACAATATCTATATTAGCATCTAACATCTTTGTTATTTCTATATTTTGATGATTGTTGAATCCAGACCTTGAGGCTTGACTACTAACAAGAAAGTCAATTTTTCTTGTCCTTTATTAAGGTAGGTCCCAATAGTGCTTCATAGCACCACCCTATTTGTTGCAAGGTGTGTGCTCTTGGTCTCCTTGTGTTGTGCAGCACAACGCTTGGGTTCATGACAAGGCTTAACCACCTCCCGTGAATTCATTAACTTTGGTGGTTGTATCGGGCATTAACAGGTCGATCTTTTGGTGCAACGGCAACCGTCTTTGCAACAATTGGTATCAGAGCTCGGGTCACGAGTTCGAACCCCTTGCTTGCGTTGGGGGGATTATTGCAAGGTGTGTGCCCTTAGTCTTCTTGTGATGTGCAGCGCAGCACTTGGGTTCGTGACAAGGCTTAACCACCTCCCATGGATTCTTTAACTCTAGTGGTTGTATCGAGCATTAACAAGTCGATCTTTTGGTGCAACTACAACCATCTTTGCAACACTATTATCCTTACACAAATATACAGTAGGGGGACATCTCTTGTGGGTATTAAAGGTTTTTCTCCACTCAAGTTGAAGCCACACCATCAAGATAGAACCATGCTAGGTGGACTTGATTAAAAGTATGGCCATGTCCCAAGTCCCCAAACTCTTAGTTCTTTGTCATCTTAAGACTCTAACATTATATCTAGGTCTATTGTAGTTTCTATCTTTCAATCATAGCACCTTAGCATTCAAATTCATCATTTCATTGATTTTGAGCTAAGACCTAGTTCTATCTTATTTTATTTTCAACACATCTATTTTTAGTCTTATCTAATCATACTCAACTCCTTAATTTATCTAGTATTCTATTTATAGGTAAGTTATTATCCCTAAATACATTTGTAGGGAGGGTCACTTTACTTCCCTATAAATATGAAGATATTGGATTAAATGCAATTTATTTAGTGCATATAAACACTTTCTTATCGTGGTGAAATATATACACCCCTTACTAATTTAGGCTTAATAAATTGATATGAAATAGTAAATAGCAAACAAACCTAAACTAAGGGTTGAAACTGTAAATGTAATTTAAAATGAGATGGTTAAATAAGCTTTTCTCTATTTTTTACTCTTGTGTAATCAATGGTTAATTTTTTTAAGTAGACTATGATTTTTTGATGATTAATTATATGGAACTATTCAATCACTAGTATCATTGTATACACTAAAATGGGTACACGTGGACACATTCATGTTGATCAGATAACTTGGCACTTATGGTTGTGGATGAGGTAAAAGTTGGTTGAGTGGTGGTCCTTGTGGATAGGTGATTTGGATATCTATTTTAGTTGTTTCTTCTCATAGCGGTAATAGATGAATAATGGGTCCTAAAGGTGCTATTTGGATAGGCCATGGAGTTCTCAAATTTCATTAGAAGGTGATGTTTCAACAAATGGACAATTATTTTCAAGAATGACTAATTGTTCTAGGAGAAGAGGAGATAGGTGAAGCCTCTCCCAACATCTCTCTCACAAGATCAAGTTAGAACTTGGGACACATGAGATCAATTTAAAATGGTCCATTGGGTGTTTAAATGGATTAGTTGATCTGTTTATGAATGTTAAATTTGTTTAGCTAATTTGAATGTCTTGGTCAAATTGTTTGAATGATTTGTTTATGAATATTTTTCTAACTCTATATTATTGTTGGTCTTTTTCACCCAACAATAATATCCATCCATCTTCCCACCCCTCATCTGTCTCTTCCATCTCAACCCTAATCCATCTCATCCATCTAACCCTAATTGTTCCCATCCTTCAAACCCTAATTGCTTCCATCCTCCCAACCCTCATATGATCCACTCCCATCCTTCCAAAAACTCTAATCTACCCGACCCCCCACCCTAATCCTCTCCATCCTACCGCCTTCCATTCCAACCTTCCTACATATGCCCATTCCTACTTCCTTATATCTATCCAAAGCCCTCCCATCCATCTTTTATCCTAGCTCTCCTTTCGATAGACCACCTAGGTCCCTATAAAGCTATGTGCTCTCTCGAGGGGGCATCAGTAACCCCCATTCTTCCAATAACTGGGGCATCCTACCACTAGTCCCACCTCAACTAACCCTTTCACTAACCCCCATTCTTCTAAGCAACTAGGGTATCTTACCACTAGTCCCACCTCACTAAATGTCTCATCACTAACCTCCATTCTTCTGATGATTGGGCATCCTGTCACTAGTCCCACCTCAACTAACCCTTTTACTAACCCCCATTCTTCTAAGCTATTGGAGCATCTTGCGACTAGTTCCATGTCATTCATGGTGTCTATACTTATTTTCATTGAAATGACATCACCTCACAACACCATCTCAAAGATGGGAAAAATGTAGACACCCCAAATTTACCTCACTAATTCCCCACAATTATTCCTAAATTAATCAATTTTCACCATTCAATCTCATTTCTTGTAATTAATCAACTAATTTAATGTCGTATGGTTAACCTAACCATTCTCCCCTCACATCACAATTCAACTAATTCCATCCCCACTGCAATTAACCTCCATTCTCATCTATAAGGCTAATTGATTAAATATGTTGGTGCTCAAACATGCAGTTCCACCAATCCTAAAGACTCAACACTAGAACCTAAGGCCAAGGATATGTCGCTTAGGTAGTGGGTAAAGCTAATGATCAAACACTGGCATGAATGGATGAATTGATGTGAGTGGGTAAACTCACCTTCATATTTTGGCTTTGCAAGGCTGAGGGGGTGTTCCTTAAGGTCTCAACAACATGAATAATAATTTAAACACTAGGTCCTTAAGTAGCTACACCCAATGTGTTATGAACCCCCATAATTGTCATTAAGTTCATGTTGGCACTAGCTACATACAGACCTATCACACCTCTAAACAGATGAAAATTCACTATTACCCTACACCCAAAGATGACAACTATACTATGTTTCCCTAGTAGATGAATCCACTTAACATTGCATACACAAGGATAAGAGAGAACACACATGCATGATTCTCTAACAATGTTCAATTTCAAAATTGCATAAGGTATGATTGAGTTTACAATGTTGAATCATGCAAGCATGGTAGGACCTAATCTACCTACAACTAATAGGAGAGAGAATAATAATTTAAAAGTGTTGGCTCTTCACCAATCAAACTGGTGCCTACTCCATTTGGCAATGGATCATGGATTTGCAAAGAGGAAAAAGACATAGAAATGAAAACATAAATGGAATCTATTACGCATCATCATACAATGCATATATCTCATCTCGTGCAGTGGACATTCATAGTAATCTAAACAAAACTACAGAAACCCATATGGAACATAAAGAAAGAGCATTACAAAAGCCTTGCAATGAATTAAAATATTATCATGTATACTTCTCTAGCTCCTGTTACATTCATACTAGCAAATGTGGCAAGAGAGGATGAGAAACTAGGTTCAAACACCCTCCTGAATAATTACAAACTACCTTGGAGACATACCATTACATGCATCTACCTTTGAATAACCTTCCTATGCCTTACAAGGTGCATTTTATCCCTTTACAAATCAGACTGCATCATTTGATGCCCTAGAACACTACTGAGACACTTGTAGTCCATAAATTGGTTCAATGACCAACCCTCTTTACATCTTAAGAATATGCATATATAGCATTACAATTCACTATTGCAGCTTGGATGTGGATCTGGAGTAGTCAACATGTTTACAGGTTGCCCATACATGCTGCATCATAACCACATGGGTTGTACTAGAAAACTCTGCATATTAGGAGTGTTTGCCCATGCCTTGGTACAAAGATTTCATCATGAAAGGGTCCACATTAGTCATGGGGCATATGGAACTCACCTACCATGCCATCGGGCTTCAAAATGATCATTAATGGTGGCCCTGAGAGTCGATGGAGTGTCTTGTCGCGTGTTTGAAAAATGTGAAAATTCTAAATTTTTTGGACCACAAGTCAAAATCCTGGAAGAACCAGGAACTCTGGAACATTCCAATGTCCACAAAAAACCCAAAATCCCCATGGGGTGCCCCATGGGAAATGGGAAACCCAGAAGGATTAGGGACATAGGGATATTTTGAAAAAGTGCAAATGTCCTAAAAAAACTTGAAATCCCCATGGGGTGCAAACCCAGAAGGATCAGGGACATAAGGATATTTTGAAAAAGTGCAAATGTCCTTAGAAAACTTGAAATCCCCATGGGATGCTCCATGAGAAATGGGAAACCCAGAAGGACCAAGGACATAGATTTTTGGAAAAGTTTTGACGTCCACAGAAAACTTGAAATTCCCATTTGACCCAAATCCCCAAATGAAAGTTCCACATGATAAATATGATGAACATAGCTCGAATCTCCAAGATCATCAGAAAATATTAAGTTTTGACCCCTCAAATTGAGCACGAAAAATGAGGGGGTCTAGAAGGATCATGAAAAACATGAAAAAACCCAAAATGTGATAAACACCCAAACAAAGGTCTAAATAGATGCAAGGGGGCACCAATAATCATAGCCTTTGATTTCATTTAAAAACTCCAAGATTTGACCCTCCAAATTGAGCGAGGGGAATGTGGTTTTCGAAGGACATAGGAACCAGGAATGTCCCAATGTCCCTGAAAAACTTAAAATTTCCTAAGTGTCAGAAATCCAGAATGAAAGGGCCACTTGATTCTAGGTGACACACATGGCCATTATCTTCAAGATCATCAAAAAAACCATGTTTTGACCCTCCAAATTGAATGAGGGGAAATGAGGTTTTCAGAGGACACAAGAACTAGGAATGTCCTGATGCCCCTTGAAAACTCAAAATTTCCAAAGTGTTAGAATTCTAAAACAAAAGGGTCACTTGATGCCGGGTGACACACATAGCCACCATCTCTAAGATCATCAGAAAATGCCATGTTTTACCCTCCAAATTGAATGAGGGGAAATGGGGTTTTTGGAGACAAAGGAACCAGGAATGTCCTGATGTCCCCGGAAAACCCAAAATTCTTAAAGTGCCAGAATTTAAGAATCTAAGGGCCACTTGATGTTAGGTGACACACATAGCCACCATCTCTGAGATCATACAAAAATACCATGTTTTGACCCTCCAAATTGAATGAGGGGAAATGGGGTTTCTGAAGGACACGGGAACAAGGAATGCCCTAATGTCCCCAAAAAATCCAAAATTCCCAAAGTGCAAGAATTCTAGAATGAAAGGGCCACTTGATGCTAGGTGACATAAATAGCCACCATGTTTGAGATCATCAGAAAATACCATGTTTTGACCCTCCAAATTGAATGAGGGGAAATGGGGTTTCCAAAGGACATAGGAACTAGGAATGTCCTGATGTCCCTAGAAAACCTAAAATTCCCAAAGTGCTAATATTACAGAACAAAAGGGCCACTTGATGTTGTGTGACACACATAGCCACCATCTCCAAGATCATCAGAAAATAAACCATGTTTTGACCCTCCAAATTGAATGAGGGGAAATGGGGTTTCGAGAGGACATAGCAACCAAGAATGTCCTGATGTTCCTAGAAAACTTGAAATTCCCAAAGTGCCAATATTCTAGAATAAAAGGACCACTTGATGATGTGTGACACACATAGCCACCATCTCCAAGATCATAAAAAATACCATGTTTTGACCCTCCAAATTGAATGAGGAGAAATGGGGTTTTCGAAGGACATAGGGACGAGGAATGTCCTGATGTCCCTGAAAAACTTGAAATTCCCAAACTGTTAGAATTCTAGAACAAAAGGGCTACTTGATGTTGGGTGAAACACATAGCCACCATCTCTGAGATCATCATAAAATACCATGTTTTGACCCTCCAAATTGAACGAGGGGGATTGGGGTCCAAGAAAGACATTGGAACAAGGAAAGTTTTGATGTCCTTGGAAAACCTGAAATCCTAAAATTGGTCAAAACTCTTGAAGAAAAGGCCCATTTGATGTGCATGACATACTTAACCATAATCTTTGAGATCATTTGAAAATATTAAGTTTTGACCCTCCAAACTAAGCGTGGAAAACAAGGGGGTCCGAAAGGATCACGAAAAAGCTAAAAATCCCAAAATGTCAGAAAAGACATGGAAAGCACACAACAAAGGAAATTTATGGGATTTGATAAGACATGGCAAGGCATGGGGAAGGTAAAATAGTCACCACAACAAAAAATAGACCAAGACGAACCTAGTGAAAATTTCTTAGATTAGTTATCAGTAATGGGTGAAAGATTTTTCAGACAACATAGAAGCATAAACTTGGGACTTTTGAAATTTTTTGAGGCACACGCCAACACAATACACATAATTAATCAACTTTAGCCTAAATTATTCCTAAAACTTAATCAATTAATTAGTCCATGATTAGTTAATTAATTAAGACTAATTAACCCCCTTAACATATCTTCTAATTTAATAAATCCACATCACCCTCAATCCTTGTCCTTTTAATCCTAACCGTCTAATCCATCTACATGGATCAAGATCTAAATTGTCCATCATCTGACACGTGTTTAATTCCCCTTTCAATGCTCACACATGTGTGAGCATGCCAACTCATCCCAATCCTTTCTCACACATGTGTGAGCTTGCCAACTTTGAGGCATTCTAGATCTCCACCTCAACCCACCTCATTCTCCCACATGCGTGAGCATGTTTGACTCATTCTACTCCTTTCTCACACATGTGTGAGCATACGTGATCCTCCACCTCATCAATCCATGTGTAAACAAATCTCAACCATTGATTTCATCCTTATATCCTAGCCCTCCATCTCTTATCCAAAAAATCTATTTAAGAGAGGCTTGCCCCTCTCATTCTATAAACTATTCATGCACTATCATAATGTTGCCAAATTTAGCCATGTCCAAGCACTTGAGAACCCACATTACATCATGGAACACCACTATAGTCATTGTAGAACATCCACAAGAATAATGGAGGTAATATGCTTTTCTTTGTGTCTTGCATTGCGATTTCTACTTCCATTATTGCTCAAACTGAAGGTAGAAGTTAGCATTGGAAACTACCCAATGAAAGGAGGCAACTTAGGTTTGAAATACAATTTCTAATCTAATCTATGAGAGAAGGTATGTGCAAAAACAATTTGATCATACTAACTTACAAGGAAATTGACACAAATAATTATACCATAAGATAATGATTTATGTGGGGAAAACCCTTTCAAGAGAAAATCCACACTCCAAAGTGTGAACAAATTGTATTATCAACAACAAATAAATAGTTACATTACAATACTCAAGCACATGCCCTTACATGAATAGTCACCAACAATATATCTAGAGAAACTTTGGTAGCATAATAGTACCTACAAAACTCACTATGAAACCTCCATCTCTAGTATCCAATAAAAAGGCAAATGTCAAACCACAAACCAAGTGTGGTTTAAAAAAACTATGTGCCAAAACTATAACCTAAAAGTGGCATCATATTTGGCCTAAATTCTAATGCCCAAGTTAGGCATGGTCTTCCAAGCGAAAATAGACTATGCTCTTATAGCTATCATAAACTATCATGGAATATGTGACATTAATTCCTCAATTTGGGTGCTCCATTTTGGCACATTCAAATTCATCTAAATATGTCTTATGATGCATCACAACATGCAACATGAGTTGGTCAAATTGGTCAATTCAATAATGCAACTCGCTCGTATATCTTTTATGTGTCATAGATTCTCTTTCACCACTTTGTCATAGATACTCTTACACATACTTCATAACAATATATTATCTTACATGTCATACCAAGGTGTACACATGGAATAATGGACAATTCATGAGTGGGATGCCATTTTAGATGAGGGATCACAAATAATCAATAAATAAAATATTAAATAATTAATTTTGAAAATTGAAATCACAAGGTGTATGACACACCTATCCCAACAAATTACTAGGAAGTATTGTATATGTATAATAGATCACCTCTACCATCAATTTTTAAAATAAGGTCCACAAATTCACTTGGTGAAGGATAAGTCAAAATTTCATACGCTAAAGGATTGTGGAATATTTTTGTAGTGTCATCTTCTGGTTGAACACTTTTTTCATAAGTATCAACATACCATTCTAGATGATCAATCCTAGCAATGAGGTAGTTCACATAAGGTTAAATATCACCTCTACCATCAATTTTTAAAATAAGGTCCACAAATTCCCTCGATGAAGGATAAGTCAAAATTTCATATGCTTAAGGATTGTGGAATATTTTTGTAGTGTCATCTTGTGGTTGAACACTTTTTTCATAAGTATCAACATACCATTCTAAATTATCAATCCTAGCAATGAGGTAGTTCACATAAGGTTAAATATCAAACTCAGCATGCCCCATATATTTGTATTTGTATGCATTATGTCAAATGTAATAGTCATGAAGGATGTGTAAGATGCATCATCAACTAATGGCAAATTATCCTCACATATACTAAACTTAAAAATTATAAAAGATCCTTATGATGTTTTTCATCCTTAGGTATGTTGAATCATGTGTAAGATGGGATGTAGGAGGACATACTCTACAAATGCTCAAATATATGTCATGTTAAACTATGGATGGATCCAAAGGAGGTTCTCCATTAAAAGTGGTAAATCATAATGATGTATAGAAAAATCAATGAGATCCATTAAGGAAGGGCTAGTAGAATGGGAATAATGATTGTTGGGAATTAAGGTGTCTCAACCTTTGCAAGTTCCTTATGTTGTATTTATTTATTCTTGCCTACTATTGTAATTTTATATGTAAATTTTGTCTTGATATGAGGAGGTAGGTGTCCCATGTTGACTTGGCATAGTTTTTCCATGTGTCGGCACCTTGTGGTCATGTGTCATGAGTTATGACATGCATGAGCTAAAATGACATGTGTGACAAGTTGTTATTATGTGGTGATTGATCATGCTACAGGTTGCATGTACATGCAGCGAGGTAAATTTTGGTGACTTTGGCAACCGCAGTTCCCCCCAAAATAATTAACGGGAGAGTGTAGGGGGCAGAGGCCCTCTTGCAGAGCCCGAGGGCTTATCCCCTCGGTGGGGGTCCAAGGACAGAGCCTGTGGTAGAGGTCTGGGGGTAATGCCCCCAATGGGGGTTGCTGGGGGTAGCGCCCCTGAAGCAAAAAATGCCCTATATTTAATAAAGGCGTTGGCAATTCATTTTTTATTGGCTAACATGGAAAAATTGACATTGGATAACCACCAAAGAGGCTTGATAAATAAGCGGCTGGATAATGTGAAAGGTCATGGGATGTAAATAAGAATTGACATTGTGTACACCTGAAACAGCTTGCATTGCAAGTGTGTTGTAATCATCTTTTGATTTGATAATACATTATGCAGATTTTGGAGTGTGGGGTTTTTTACCCTAAAGGGTTTTCCCCACATATATCTTGTGTTGCGAGTTTATACTTGCTTTTGATGTGTTGTTACCTTTCTACTAATGTGCATCTAATAACATGTAACTAGTAAAGATTGAAATTTGCATAACTTTCCTCATTAGATCAGTGTAGGAAGTTGTTTCCGTACCTTGCTTCCTTTCAATGATAATCATGAGCGAAGCATGTTCTAAAGACAATATTAAAGTAATCTATGAAAGTGTTGAGTCGTAAAATGTTTACACTAGCATTTTACACCTAGTTTAGCTCCTAGGTTGGACCTATTTTGTTGCCTTTGCTAATCAGGACCTATTTTAACACCTCTTTGAGCTCTAAACGATAAATATCTTGATCTTGACAAATAAACTTGACACAATCAACTTAGGACTAGACTAAGTCCCCGTTAAAAGATACTTTTTGAAGTTTATGGGCTAAAGGTCCAAGGCGCCTAAGTGCCTTGGTCCCACTTGGGATTTTTAGCCCCAACTTGTGGTGTCAGCTTAGGACACTCCTCTAGTTAGTATTTGTCGGCCTAAAGTTGTTTTATTTGCTGAAGGTGAGTGGGAATACATATTTAAGTGTGTGTTGTAGTTCATTTTACACCTTAACAGAATGAATGTAAATTGGCTATCATGTGATGTTCTATGCTCAAGGATTCTTCATGTTTGGATTGTCTTCTACTTGTGAATGCTATTGAATTTGTTTGCAAGATTTGAAGGAAGTTTGAAGCCCTCTTAATCACTCTCCTTTGTTGGTGTTAGGTCTTCATCAACTAAGGTTGGATATCTAGTTGTTATTATCATCATTTATCATCATTATCTATCATATTGTTGTAGATCTAGCCTCTGCCCTCCTAGGGCATGCACTCTTGGATCTTATCAATCGTTGTTGTGGAGGTGGGAACACCAACACAAGGTTTGACTGAGGAAAACCCTTAAAACAACACAACCTATTCCCTCTTTTAGTGTGTGCAGGTGAGAGAACAAGTTTCAGATGTTTGTTTTCGGGAAGAAGGTAGTGCAGATAGATACAAGTCTAATCATACCCAAAGTTCTACCTAACCCTAAAAAGGGACCAAGACACCTAAGCGCCCCTATCCTAGGCATTTCTGTTAAACTTTCTAGGTTCTGAATTACTCTGCCATCTCTTCCGTACTTGCTAATCTCTAAGATTCATTTACAGTCATTTGTATTAGTTAGTTATTCATCATCTCATGGTTTAATCATAGTCTAGGCTTATTTGTTTGTCTTTGGGTGAACTTGGTTGGTCCTTCTATATACAATAAAAGGACATAACCCCTATAGTGTGGCTCTCCTCCTTGGGTAGATGCCATGCTTGGTTTGTGCCCCAATATTTTGTAGAAGAGGGATGAACTTGTTTAACTCTTTAGGCTTGTGATCTCTTTTCTACTTAATAAAAAGTACATGATAAATCATGGAAGGATGTAAAATAACCATGACATGAATCAAATATTATTTAGCACTATCAACCAAGGTATCACCAAATACATGCTTCAAAGTATTATCATCATATCTAGAAGCATAATGTGAAGATATGAATGATCTAACATGTAATTTTACATCTTCATTAATACTAAATCACTCTATCATGAATGTGTTAAGAGAATATATATCATAAAATAAATCATCATGAAAATGAGTCATTAACCACATCAAGAGAAGATAAATAACCATCACTATGTTCATCAATCACTATATCATTGATAGACAATAGTGAAAGCATATAAAAGTAGTAGCAATCTCATGTGAGGTGCAATATGTGTATCACTATCACTAGAATTCTCAAGGTAAGTAGAAGAAAAAGAGGTACAAATAGGGTAACCCATAGGTGAATAAGGAAAGTTGTATGAGATGTAGAAAGGATAGGTTCACTCCATATATCAACATCACATGAAGGGAGATTTCTAGATGCATAGTGAGAGGTTTGGGTGAAAGTACCATCAACATAAGAAGGAGAAATACCAAAGCCAATATTTCATTATGTTTATGCACATCTGCACCACTATCCATATGAAGAGTAGAAGTAATATGAAGCTCATGGGAAACTGAAATAAATATATGTCTAAGATAGAAAGACAAGGAATAACAGTATCTATGAAGAAGGAATAATCATACACATTATGAAACAACATCTCTATAGAGGAAAAACCTCCATAAATAGGATAAGAAGACATAAGAGTATCAAGAATGGATGAATCATAAGTAACAAAGCATAAGAACATATCAAGATCTATAACATATACATGGATAGAAGGTAAGGACAATCGAATATGAGATTCCATGATAAAAAGGATGTCAATTATTCACAAACAAGAGTCAATGGGTAGTTGAAATATCAAACAATGTGAATTCAAACCCTAACCATATCTCTTGATGAAGGATAAATAATATAAAAAATTATATTTGAAAATGGAACTGTAATGAGGTATCCAAAGGTGAGTAGGGTGGGTAAAAATGAAGGTCACAAAGTAAGGCATGAACGTAGGAGAAAAGATATAGCAATGAAATAACAATAGATAAGAGTACAAACTCTAATAAGATCTAAAAATGATAATGAAATCAAAATGTATACATATGAAAGCCCAAGAGTAATGGAGATATAACCCTAAGGTCAAACCTTAGGGGATGTAATATTAGACGGGTTTAGCAAAATGTAAAGGAAAATATGCTTTCCTTAAAGCTAATCTAGGCTAATTAAATGAATGCATGAAAATAAAAACATAATTAACATATACTAAAGTAATGATAGTTAGGAATGATAAAGCATGTGTATTATAGCTATTTTAGGAAATTAAATGCATATGAACTGTATACTTATTTGTGGGAACTATGGTGAAGAATAAACCTAATACTACATAAATACCGCTTGTTGATGGTTCAAAAATGATGTGTATAGTCCATAGACACCCAAAATTGTCCCATTTCATTATTTATGCATGAAACTCATATAGGCATCTTATAGCATGTTTTGCACTAGCTACCCATATCATCACTTATATTTCATTTTCCTCTTCATATCCTTAATTAATTAAATAAATTTTATTTATTTAATTAATGTTCATTATTCTTCCATCTACCATTAAATATCTACCATCAAATGATTAAATAATTTTATATTATTTAATTATTGTGTCTTTTCTTCTAATAAATAAATAAAATCATTTATTTTATTTATTTATTCACCATGTCCATAAATTAAATAAATTTTTAATTTATTTAATTTATATTATCTTTTATTCTTATCTTATTCCTCCAAACATGCAAGTGGGCCCCTTTGTCCATAAAATAGAAAAAATCAAAATGTGGGACAATTAAATGAAATAGAAATAAATCTATTATCCTTATCACTCCAACTCCAAAATAGAAAAAAACATTCTATCTTGGAAAGGAATCTTATCTTCATCAATAACCCACCTAAGCTTTCTAAATAAGGTGCCTTTTTATGGACACTCGGCACATTCACGTTCATTATTATCTCTCATTTATCCTCAACCATTGATTTCTCCTTTTATTCCTCACCGTTGATAAAAAATCAGCCCTTGTCTATAAATATAGCCTCTCATAAGCCATTTGGTATGCATTGAGTTTGATATCCTTACGCTGTCGAAATCACATTAGAACCTTTGCATCAATCTTCTTCCAATGCTCTCATCCATCTCTATCTATCATCTTTCATATCAATGTTATGCGGCGAAAATGAGCAACCAACATCAACATCTCAACATCAATTGAACATGCATGCATCTATCTGAGGTATTCGAAAGGTTTGAATTGAGGTAATGCACGTGTGTTGTTTTTTATCTTTTCGTTTTGTTCAAATTTCTCATCTACATAGTCTATAAGATGTCTTGAGTTTATAATAATTGATAAATTCTTTATGGATTGAATATGCATTATGTGAGACTAGTCACATGCTTTGTGAAAATGACCTAGTGAGTGGAAGCATTCTACAACTTGTGGGTTTGACCCTACTAACCATAAATTATTTAGAATATCTACTTGGGTGTAAGGACTAGAGATATTTAAAATTACCTTAGAAGATCATCAAATCACAAGGATCATATTCTCCTAGAAGTGGACTCCTTGATTAGACCAACTTCATAGTCATGGAAGAATATCAAAGACAAAAATTATGCATACATGCATCCTAGATGAATTTGATGTAGATTAAGTTCCTTTTTAGTGAGCACCCCAAAACAAAGTGTTCCTAGAATGATGCTCCTTTCAATGCATAAGTTTTGTTAATATGAATTGCTTATGAATTAATTCACATTGAATGCCTTTAAATACCAAGACATTAATTAAATCACAAAAACATGTACCAAGTTTGCTCATAAAGGCTAGTGAATTAGGTAGGAGTCAACATAATTTTAATTTGGAAATTTGAATTTTGGGGGTCAATTTTGCATGTTGTAGGATTGATTCTACATACCCCATCATTGACTTGAGATAAGGAAGTGTGAATATCACGATGACAAACAAATGTGTGGATGCAAACATTCAAAAAGGTGTAATAAAGGTTAATAGTGGCGAATGTATAGGAATACATACAAATAGGGATGCGATAAGGTGGAATGTGTGGAAGTATAAGGTAGAAGTTAGCATTTGTGAGTTTGTTTGTAATTTACTTGCATTTGTGTTATTCCAATTTTATCCTCTACACATTAATCACTATCAAAAACATTGTTCACCACTAGAAACACTATTCATTACCGAAAGCACTATTCATAGGTGATCGTATGACTCAATTTATAGATAAAAATTGCCTTTTTTTCTATAATGTTGAAATTAGGCAAGTTTTATATAAAATGGGGGTTCTTGGGTCTTGCAAATGCAACCATGAGGTTTGTTTTGTTCTAAGAGGCTTCATGCAAAAATTGACCCTTAGATCTTCCCTAAAAGAGAATTAAAACCTAAAAGGACAAGCTACAAAACTTGTAAACAAAGGTTTAGATAAGGGACAAGAGTCCCACCAGGCATGTGCCAAAATGTATGCAAGTAAATTTGAAATGCAAATTAAGACTTAAATCAAAAGATTTAAATCCTAATTTCAAATTTAATTACAAACCTTAGATAAAACACAAGGAAAAGAAAACAATGAGTGAAATAATACACAAAATCTCACCTAAGATCCCCCTTGTTGCACCAACAATTGTTGTTCTGCTCCAAGATTGATTTGGTTGAGAATGTATGGATGTAAGGTGCTCAACTCAGTAACATATATTTGCATTCAAAACTTTGATAATTATGGCTTGTGAGAGATTCAATTTATAGATTTTGATAGATTGATTTTGTGAAAAGGTAGGATAAGGATACGATCCTTGACTTGTTTCCATTTAACTAGTTGCATATGAGTTAGAAAATGGAAAGAAATTGAGAGGGATAAGATAGGATGTGAGAAGATAATTAATGAAATTATTTAATTATTTTAATTAATTAGGCGCACATGAGTTAGAAATGGAAAGAAATAGAGATGAATATATGAATGGATAATTAGCTAATTAAATAAATATTTAATTAATTTAATTAGTGTTTGAATAATGATGAATAATTAATCAATTAATCAATTAATTAATTAATCATAAATTATTCAACTAATGCTACGAAGAGGTTTGGTTTGATAATTAGGTGATGGTAAGACATGGGGATGTAGGAGGAATTAGGTGGCATTAGGATGTAGTCAAATTTAGGTATCTACAAAAGGATTTGTATGAGAATGACCTTGATATTCTAAGGCATTGACCACATCTAAGATAATAGTAAGTGTAAGAAAAACTAAGTGGCTAGATTATCTTATCCAAGATGATTTTTTGTTTATAGGTAATCAATTATTCCTAAGAGTTCTATAAGAGAAAGTTTGATCAAGGTGAAATATAGTGGATAATTGACATGACACTTTGGTGTGAATAAAACATATGTTTTGGCAATTGGAAATTACTCTTGGCCTAAATTGTATGTGGATGCCAAGAAGTTTGTGTACAACTGTAGAATATGTCAAATTGCAATAGATAGTTACAATATTGGTTTATATCAGTCATTACCCATACCAGAAAGACCATGGGATGATGTTAGCATGTATTTTCTTGTAGGATTGTTGAGAACTCAAAGTGGAGTTGATTTTAGTAGTTGATAGATTTTCTAAGATGGCTCATTTTATTGCTTGCAAGAAAACTAATGATGTTGTGCATATAGTTGATCTATTTTTAGAGAAGTTGTGAGATTACATGGGTTACCTAAGAGCTTTGTATCAGATAGAGACAAGAAATTTGTTGGAAATTTTTGGAGAACATTAAGGAAGAAGATGAATACAAAATTGAAGTTCAATTCAACATATCATCTAAAAATTAATGGATAGATAGAAGATATAAATAGGAGTTTGGGTGACATATTGAAATGTTTGACAAGTGAAAGGATAGGTAGTTGGTATCTAGCATTATTGAAAGTTGAGTTCTCATATAATAATTCAATAAATATAAGTATAGGTAAAACACCACTTGAGATTGTGTATGCACAAGATCTAAGGAATGTCTCAAAGTTGAGAGATTTCACCACAATTCATAAGAAGAGTGCTATGGTAGAAGATTATGTAGAACATATAAACAATCTACATGAGGAGGCAAGAGTTTAGTTGGAAAAGATGAATTTGAAGTATAAGGAACATGCCAACTTGAAGAGAATACATAAGGAATATAAGGTAGGAGATGAAGTAATGGTATATTTGAGAAAGGAGAGTTTTCCTACTAGAATGTATAATAAATTGAAATTGAATAAGTTTGGACTTGTAAAATATTAAGAAGATTGATTTAGAAAACACGTATGAAGTAGAGTTACCAGAAGACCTTGGTATATCACCAATGTTTAATATTGTAGATTTATGAGTATCATGAAGGAGAATTATAAGAAAACAAATTAGAGATAAATTGGAGAAAGCAAGTACCAAGACCAAAAATAAAAGAGACTGAAGAAATATTAGACAACAAAATTGGAAACAACACTAGAAGTAAGAAGTATGAAGAATGTTTGGTTAAATGGAAGGAAGGTCTATTGAAGATTCCACATGGTTATCTTCAATTGAGGTGAACCATTTTGGTTTACCTCTAGCTAAACCAAAGTCAGGGACTCATTTTTTAGTTACTCTAGGTGCTAATGTAGGAGCATCTCTAGCCTAAAGCAATCCTATATTAACCAAAAATATTTTCTTTTAATGTTTATTTGTTTTTAAGGTATTCTCCATGCTTCCTTGTTATTTTTCAATAAAATGCAACAATTTTGTAACACAAGATCTCACCCATCTATTTGTTCAAGCTTCATATTTGTCATCATGGGCACAATAATCTATAATTCATACTGTGTTCCATCTCACTTGCATGTCATGAGTTATGTTTGGGAATATTAGCATTATAGAGCATTCTACGGATTCTATCTAAATTTCACGAAGACATAATCATCACATCCATGCTTCTCATATGGAGGACTTGAAATAGACTATGAATTGTATATCAAAACTTGTTCTGGACTTGCATCACACTTTTAAATCTTATACCAATTCCTACTATTCCTAATTTGAACTTGAATTTCTAAGAAGTATCATGTATGAAATTCCAATGCATTTGAAGGCTCCTAGCTTGAGGTGCAATGTTGAAGATGAATCTACACATTATTATTGGTCATACAAGCTACAAAAGGAGATACATACAATTCCAAGACCAACTAATGAGCAAACTATTTAATATTAGAATTGTTGATCCTCTTTACATTCCCCTTTGTTAGTGTAATATTTTGCATACGATGTGCACATCATTCTTTGTCCACCTATATAAAGGAGTTTGATATCACTTGAGGAGAGGGGTGCACAAAAACAAGCTAAGAAGTTGTAAATTAGTATAGGAAATTAGATGAAAATTCTAGAGAAGGACAAGACAAAGGATAGAAGATTCAACATTGATTTGAGTTTCTAAATTTTAAAAGGTCTTAATTGATATATTTTGTAATTAAATGGTTCAGGCCTAGAATGTTACAAGCTTAGTGAAGCTTCCTTGTAATTTTTTTGAATCAATAAAGTAGTTCTTTGTGTTACATTTTGTTAATCTATTGTTTATTTGTGTGTATTTGTATTAGCTACATGGTTAGTTAGTCCCTCATTAGATCCACCAACTGCAATTGCAATAGTTGAGATGGCATAGAGGTTTTCAAGTTGAACAATTGAGTGTTTAGAGGTGGTTGATAGAAGGAGAAGATTTGTAAAGAGGTGTAAGGAGAGTGGGTGAGAAGGAGGAAAAAACTACTATGAACACCCTAAGTTGTAAAGACACACATTAAGGGCATCAAGAGAGTGTTGGGTGAGATTGTTTTTGAGAGGGAGAAGGTGTGAGTTTGAGTATAAGAATGCTAGGTTCACCAAAATGTAACTACAAATAAACAAGGGCATGAAAGTGAAATTTTTGTGTTTAATTATTTATTTTTCATATTTATCTAAAATATAATGTAAAATAGTACTATATGTACAACATCAAACAAAAATTAGATTTTCTATTAAGACAAACAAGCGAGGAGTTAAGGTTACACAAGTTTATGTTAAGCTAAGAATATTGGCAATAAAGTAGGGATGAAAAAATCATGTTTGATTTGGAAGTTGTAGAAGTGACAAAAGGTTGAGAAGATGACATGAGGAGATTTTGATGATTAAGATCAAGTTCTAGAAATGTAATAGTTTTTTTTAAACCAAAGGTGCAAAGCACTTGAAATAGATATGTTAATATATAAATAGAGATTAGAAAATATAGATAATACAAAAAGGGATGTTTAAAGATCCCAAGACAGAACATACAAGTCCATAAAAAAAGAGCAACCCTAAATGAACAATTGAAGACCCAAAACTAAAATGCTCTTAGACACAACAAGATATGGCTTTATAAATAGTAACTAGAGACAATATTAAGCACTAAGCAGGTTGCTCATTAATATTAATGTCATGGCAGCCAATATCTTCATTGGAATTATCATCACCATCATCTTCAACATCATATTGAGGAGGATTGTGGGGCTGGATGAGAAGCATGATAGTGTTGAATACATCTTGGACTAGCTCACAACAACATCTCCAATCTCACAGTCGTGGGCATGAAAAGAATTATGCACTGTGATTGGGCAGACATTGTAGATCCCATACTTCACTACATTGTAGATGGAATGAACAACAAGCAAGTTTTGAATATCCAAGATTTTAAACAATCCACCCACTTTGGCTTGTCACAAATTGAAGATATCATAGTTGGAGATGGCATTATCAAACCCTTCCTTTGAAATCATGTAATCTTGGATAAAAGAAAATTCCACATTCTTAACAATATCTGCATCCTGGACAAGATCCATTAGGTTAGATAGAAAACATGATATTACCTGAGAATAATACAACATTTGTGGTACTTCATCCAGGACTTCTCTGCCTGTGGTTTCTCAAATTGCCTCTTCTTCATCAGGATTAGAGAATTTAAACACCTTCACCAACATGTCTGAATCAAATGCACTAGAGATAGGATATTCCTATTTATGGATAGCAAAGAACATCTATCAATTAAGTTGCTTCTCCATTAGAAGTGAAAAAAACCAGAATGAATGAACAATGGAACACGAGGACTAAATTTATCGTGTAGCCACCTGATGAAGTGATCATGGTGATTAAAAATCACACAAGGAAAAATTAATGAATCCTTAATTCACATAGCCTAATCTAGTTGACGGAGGGAGAGATTTGACATGAAAGGATATTTGACACATGTGAAACCAACCATCCAGCCGCCAAGATGAAAAGTGGAATATATTGGAAAAGAGGAGCATTTAAGATGAGTACCAATTGAAACAAGTGCCATCCACACTTTCAGTAGCCACATGTCAAAATTACCAACTTGGCATATATTGTCATCCCAACCACCATATAACCAAATGAGGCAAAGTCCAGGTTAGCAAAAACTACATGGAAACAATACCTACAAACAAAAAATGTTAGAATAATTAAACATTGACCTTCTCTCTATCCAAAATGAGCTTCACTTGTGAAAAGCCTTGAATAGATTTGTTGTCCCATTCACCAATCTCTTGAAATTGGTCACACCCCAATTAGCTAACTCATCTGCAAGACAGTTTCCTTCCCTGTATGTATGTTTAACCACAAAGGATTCAAATTCTGAAAGAAGATACCAACTTTCTTGGAGAATGTAAGTAATTTTCTAGTTTGGGGCGGAATGCTTTTGAACTGCATTTATTATTATCATGGAATCACCTTTAATGGACAGCTTACACACTTTAGATCTTAAAGCAAGTTTGAGCCTTACAACTAAGGCATAGGCTTCAACTTCATTATTTGTGCAAATCCCCAGCTTCACCACTTGAGCTGCAATCAAAAATCCCCCTTGAAGTTATGAAGAACACAACTTGCATCTGACACTCTAGGATTAGCACGTGACACTCCATCAAAATTTAGTTTGATGAGGTCATCAGGGGGTGGAATCCAGGCTATCTTGGATCTGTCAATCTTTTTCTAGTTTTGGAAACAACCTGAAGAGGGAAGTTTTAGAAGCTTCCACTTTGAGACAATAGTAGAGTCCCACAAGGTAAAACTAAGAGAAGCACTGCTATATTTAAACACCTGGGACATAACCACTTCTGAAATGGACTTCTCAATACGATCTAGGATTTCTATAATACTGGATTTATGCTTTCTGAATAATCTTTTATTTCTCTCAAGCCACAAAGATTAAATAATAATTGAAGGGGAAACCATCCATACAGAAGAAAAAGTAGAATCCTTGTAAAGTAAGGGCCAACTCCAAAATAATGAAAGCAAAGAGTTGGAGAGAGGAGCACCAGAGGAGCTTTGAGCACAACCATCTCTAACATTGAGAGGCAAACTTACAATTTAGGAGGAGATGATCAATAGACTCTTCTTCTTCATCACACATAAGACAATTAAAGGATTGGGCAATTCCAATTTTTGATAGTATTTGACTAGTGAGGATTTTGCTCTTCAACACCAACCATGAGAAAACAACTGCCTTTGGAAGGCACACTTTGTTCCAACACAAATGTGAAGGCCATTTGTCATTTTCCCCATTATTATTATTATGAATTAAGGCCTTATACCCCTAACTCATAGTATATTTTCCTCATTTTTAAGGGAGCCAAACCAACTCATCCATTTTTGAAGAAAAATTGATCTTCCTCTTGGCCAACATAGAAGATAAGGCAACTTTTAGATCTTGAGAAAAAGGGCAATTCAAAAAACATTTCTAGACAATCTTAGAGCAATCTCCTTAGAGGACAAAATAATCTTTCACTTTATCTCCCCATAGGGATTTAAGAACTATTTTTGCTTGAGAAAAGGAATCAATTTGACCAAGGGACAGATGCCCTTTCCACGAGTCTTCCCAAAATAGAGCCTTTTCCCCATTGTGTATAACCCAGGAGAGGTGGGGCACAATGATCTATCTACAACTGATGATAATGTTCCACATCTTGGACCCTTCCAGTGGATTTGAGATCATGAAGATTCTATCAAGAGAGGAAGAATCCATGTACTTATGTTTGATAACTCTGCACCATTTCAGATGAGGTTGAGCATACATTTCCCAAGCCAATTTAGCACCCAAAGCCATATTATGTGCCTCCAAATTATGAATACCCTTTCCTCCCTTATCTTTGGAAGTGTAAAGTTTGTCCCATGCTACCAAAGCTATTTTGATATCTTTCTCTGAAGGACCCTTCTTGAGAAAATTCCTCAGGCTTTTCTCAATATCTTGAACTATTCCTCTTAGAACTTTCAAGACTGACATCATGTAAACTAGGACAACTGAAAGTACTGATTTAATCATAGTAATTCTACCTGCAAGGGTCAACCATTTCCCTTTCTAGGAGGCCATTCTCTTTTGGATAGCAAAAATAATTTTTTTCAAAAATTCATTTTTGCTAGCCCCTGAAAAAAGAGGAATGTCTAATTATTGACAAGGGGGAGAGGTTGAGTTGAAACCAAGGATTGCAGAGATTCTTGCTTGGATGGAAATATTAAGGTTAAGGAAGAAGATTTTAGATTTGGAAGGGTTAACCTGTTGACCAGAAGCACTGCGATACTCTTTAAAGTTCTTTTAATAGTTTTAGTCTCAAGTACTAAAGGGTAACCAAAAATCAATGTATCATCCGCAAATAAGGCATGAGTGATGGCGAAGGGGAAATTTGGAATAGAGATACCTTTCCAATTCTACAGACTATTTTGAAGGTTCATTGCCCTACTAAGAGCTTTAACCATAATAATGAAAAGAAAAGGTGAAAGAGGATCACCTTGCATGATACCCAGCTGAGAGGAATTGAAGAAGGTTAAGGGGAAACCATTGACCAAAACAAAAAACTGAGCACCAGAGATACAAGACATAATCCACTCATACCATTTATGAGAGAAACCAAACTTGGAGAGAACTTGACCCAGAAAAGCCCAAGAAACTGTCATACGCCTTCATCATGTCCAACTTAATCACCATAGAAGGAAGTTTATATTAATGAATAGAATGAAGAACCTCATGGAATACCGAGGCTCCCTTAGCTATTTATTTTCCAGGAATGAAACCTCCTTGTCCCTCCAAAATGATTTTTGGAATTATGGAAGCCAACCTCAAAGTTAATGCTTTAGTGAAAACTTTATACAAGGTATTGCAAAGAGATAGAGGCTGAAAATTAGAAAAATAAATAGGAGAGGGAGTCTTAGGAATCAATACAATAAAGGTAGAATTTATCTCCCTAAGAATAGATTTGTTTCAACGAGATTCTTCAAGAGCAATCCAAATATCCCTCCCAATAAAGTCCCAACTTTTTTGAAAAAAAAGGGGAGAGAAACCATCTGGGCCTGGAGCTTTATCTAGAGCAAGAGAAAAGACCACTCCCTTGACTTCTTCTAGAGTGAATTCCTTATAAAGAGTAGCATTGTCTTCATCTGAGACAAGTTTAGGGATATTTTGAAGCATTTGAGAGGAATCAGAGACATCAATTTGGTCATTATGATTTGAAAGAAGAGAAGAGAAAAAGAGGGCCGCTTCTCTTTGAATTCCATTGGCTGCATGTAAACTTTGACCATTTGAATCTTTCATAGTGTGAATAAGATTAAGATGCATTCTAACCATAGTTGAAGTATGAAAGAACTTTGTATTACAATCACCATCCCTCAACCAAGTTTCTCTAGATTTTTGTCTCCAGTAGATTTCTTCTCGAGCAAGGAGCTCCTCTAACTCCACTTGTAAAAAAAAATTGTTGTTGAAAGGTGACCTTGGTGAGACCATGTTGAATGATAAAATCATTAATATGTTGAAGCTGATCCTGAATAACTAATTTTTGTGTAAAGATGTTAGCAAATTGCTCCCTATTCCATATCTTAATATGTTGTTTGATAAGTTGTAATTTCTTGTAAATTTGGAACATTCTAGAACCTACAACAAAGGGTGCACTCTCCTACCACTTCTTAAGTAGATGTATAAAATTATTATCTCTAAACCACATTGCCTCAAATTTAAAGGAGGATTTAAAATTTCTAAGGGCAACTTCTTTAAATTCCAAAGAGATTGGGAAATGATCTGAACCAGAAAAAGGTATAATTGAAGTATGGAAATCTATTTTGCCTGAGAACCAATCTACAGAGAAGAGAAACTTGTCTAACCTTTTTGCAATAAGGAGAAAATATTTTCTCCTATTTGTCCATGTGAATTTACCATTGATAGGTGGGTTATCCAGTAGGGCATTATCATAACAAAATCAACAAAATCTTCTAGAGTTTTGTGTGGAGGGATTATACCTCCAAATTTTTCCTCTAGGCTAAGAGGGGCATTAAAGTCTCCCCCAAGAATGACCAATTATTCTTTCAAATTGAACAAAACAGAAGACAAAGTATTTCATAGGACCTTTTTAGCCACTGTGGCATTCAAACCATAGACGTTGAAAACTTGGAATTGGAAACATGAAGAAGTCATCTCTAGGTGAGGAGTAGTAGCTGAGAGTTGTTTAACCTTTAGACCTACCTATAAATCTGAGGTAACCATTCGATGTGCCCACATCGTATCCACCTCCATCAATTATCACATTTCTCTAGGCTCCATAGCTACTCATTTTTATTGCAAATGAATAAACTACGCCTACTGATGCCCTAACCTTGACTAACATCCAATTTTGAGCCTGGACAATAAGGTCAACGAAAAAACATTTTTTGTCCCAGATGATAGCAATACCCCTAGAGGCTCCAGTTGCAGGCACATGTAAAACTGACCATTTGTTCCATTTGATAAGAATATCATCACCCTGTTGCTGAGACAATTTTGTTTCTTGCAGGAGAATTATGCCCATACTTGAGTTATCAATTTGATGCTTATAAGGCATCTCTTGTTAGGGGCGTTGATGCCCCTAACATTCCATGAGAGGATTTTCATGGTTCTCAAGAGAGCGACATGCTCTCCTTGATATTAAACATTTATCCAATGAATCCCTGCATAAATCTCTTCCTGAGTCTTCTTTGATGGGGGTTATTTGATACTCAGCTTGTCTGTTGTCCAGTGCAGCATGAATGCATTGTTGAAAAGTGACTTCCTGCAATGGCAAAGGGTTTCCACGGGAAGAAGGTCTTGATGTTTTTGTTGGGCACTAATTGGTGTAGTGGTTTCCACCATAAATAAAATAACCTCTAGGTGGCCCTCATTTTTCTGTAGGTTTCCCAGAAGCTTCATGACTCTTCTTGCCATTATTATTTTGGTGACCCCCATTTCTCTTGTCTCTGCGATCTTCATTTTTATTCTCGCGACGATTCCTGTCACTTCCTCATTGAAATTCAGATTTTTCTCCTTTTATTTTGAAGGGTTGGGAAGATTGGCTCCAATTATACTTCTTTCATTTCTTTTCTCTATAAGTCGCCAAAGATTTGAGTCTCTGCTCCTGTTTGACTGCTTTCTCATAGACTTGGTCCATGGTGGTTGGACCATGAATGTCCACCTCTCCGTTGATCTGAGGGTTAAGTCCCATGATAAACTTTTTTGATTCTAAGCCTCTCATCTGTTTGATACTAGGGTACATATTTGAGAAGTCGAGTAAATCTTTCCCAGTATTGATTGACAGTTAAATCTCCTTGTCGTAGATTTTGAAACTCTGACATTTTCTTATCATAATACAACTGAGGCAACCATCTCTGTCTGAAAATAGACACAAACTCCCCCCATGTTAGGCCTTTGGTTGTTATTCCCAATTCCATCTTCTTGTTTGTCCACCATATGGATGCTTCACCAGCCAACTGAAAGGCCCCCCATACTACCTTGGTGGTTTCAGAGTAGTTCCGGATCTCAAAATATTTCTCCATCTCCGTTAACCATGTTTTGGTGGCATCTCCTAAGTTAGATCCTTCGAACTTGGGTGGAGTTACCTTTTTCATATCACAGGACAACTCTTGTGCCAACTGTTCCCTGTCTATGTCTTGAAATTTGGAGCTTGAGAGGTTATCTCCCCGTTTGGTTCATGTTGTATCCATATGACGACTACTATTGTCACCTTTGAAAGTGGATTCCTTATTTTCCCTTTCTCTTTCTAGATGTTCTACCCTAGCCCTGGTCTCTTGTAAGAGATTCAAGATTTGATCCAGTTTAGCTTCTACATTCTCTTAATTCTGTCCCACTTCAAAGCTATGTTCATGACGACTTCTAGTTAGCACCATGATATTATAATCTTTCTTCCTAAAGTGCCAAATTTAGGGATTTTAATTAGTCTCTATCATAGATAGTCCATCTTTATACATAAATAAATATTTGTCATTTCAAGCATACACACTTTGAAAAGAATGAAACTACTAAATAAAGTTATAAATACTTTTATTTCCAAGAACTTTCTTCTTTATTACATCATTGAAACTTAAAACATGGTTTTCTTCCCGGTTTGGGGCATAGGTGTATGCCCTTCCGATTCATCGGAGCTAATTACAATGATTTCAATAGGATTATTGCTGCCCTCACTCAGGCAGGTTGAGGAAAAGTTGGTTTGTTTTCCTTAGGTTTTGAAATGGCAGGCTGTCGGGCTAGATCTTCCATAATGCTTGCATATGCAATAGTCGCTTGCTTCAACTCAACTTTTTCAACCTTGATTCACATCCATGCATGCACGAAGGTTTCTTCATCCTTAAGCCATGCTTCTCCATTAACGTTTGTTCCTTTAATGGTTTTAGTCAAGGCTTCACGCTCTTTCCTAGCTTGTAAGTGTCGTTTATTACTATCGACGGACTTCCGAGCAGTTTGCTTGGTACGCACCATTTCTCGCACAACATTATTCTAAAATATTAGTCTTACAATTTATGATTTATGTGCAATACTGACGCAATGATCTCATAGGCCCAAGTGTTCAACCTGAACGCTCTGATACCATGTGTAACAACCAACCAATCCAAACCTAAATTTACCATGAGATAAGTTCATCATGAGTTAAAAGAAAAACATCTTATGCAGATAAACATTTGTATTCATCAATTTGTAGATGTATTTAAACTAGAAATGAGGTTAATTCTTCACTCTCAATTCACATTGCAAGGAGAAAGTAGCTTGTGTAAACTTTTACCATCAAATCATTCATCAAAATCTTTCATACTGTAAATAGATAAAGAATAGGAAGAGAAAATAATTCCCTTATCTGATATTGTTTCACCTCCAAGTCTCGATATGCCACTGTAGAGAGGGAAAGCACCATCTGGTTGATTAACCTCCAACCACGGACTAAAGCAATCCCCCGTACACTTCCTAACTGGAAGTGGCCCTACCCTTCAACGAAAGGCTAAGTTGGAAAGACCCTCTTAGTTACCATCTAAGCTCTGGTGTGTACTCCCATTCGGCTAACTCTGCCTCACTACTAAGGATACCCTCCTACTAAGTTTGACATTTCTAGTTATCCAAATGTGTGGAGTACTTGTGAATTGATGAGTGTTCGATGTGGCGTCATCACTCACTATGGCCATAGTTTCTAACTATATAGACATTCACAGTGAACGTTGTCTAGGTCCACCACCCTGCTCGACTTGGAGAGATTTCTCAAATCTAGGGTTTACTGGATTCCTTCCCACCCATTAGAAAGACTAGCTTCTTTATGACTTATGACTTGTCTTATCATTAGAGGATAATTAGTTTAATAATCAATAGCTATATCTTTGTGTCGTTGACTCGATCTTTGAACTCATTTTTGTTTGTTAAATCAAGTCTTCTTGGTTTGCAAACTTGGGTTATGAAAAAGATTTGTCCAATATTTGGATGTAAAACTCATTAACGACGTCAAAATAAGACATCTTCTTCTTGATAGAAGAGTTTCACATTAGTCATAGATTCCCATGGGGTTTCCATCTTGTTGAGATAACAATGTTGTGATACAAACTCATGCCTTTTATATGTGATACATACGAGATTGAGTATTAGGCATTTTTAATAAACTCTAAAAGAGTTCCCATTACAAGAACTTTTTAACAAGAACTTCTAGGGTTATATATATATATATATATAGTTGTGGTTAATATAACATATGGTCAACTTTGGTGGCCTAATGAGAATTAAGAGATCCTTCCCACATCTTAAAAGTAGTTATAATAACTAACCTTTCTATCGCATTAGTTGAATATATGGCTATCAATCATGTAAGGAAACTTTCCAACTCTCTCTCGGCTTGACAGATGATGACTATTTGTATTTAGTTGCAAGAATGAATAGTACACATCACTTTGAACCGATATTATTACCTGATGATAGTTTAGCATTGATCATTCGAAGTTACGTTGGTCGACTATTTATATACCCCTCGACAAAATACACAAATGCATCAACTTAATTCTTTGAAAGTATGAATATTACAATACAGAATGCACCATGGAATGATGCGATCCAGATAAGAGGTTTTGGGTTAATGGGATATCGAACCTCTTTGAATAACCTTACGGTTGTACTTAGAATTGGGCCTTCGGTGTCACCAAGAAGACACAGTCCATTAACATATTGCATGAAAAAATGATTTCTTTGAAAGAATGAAGCTTCTCGTGCGAGGAAGGAAAAGAGAGACGTCATAGCATTACACGACTTAAGGAAAAGGTGTGCTTCTATGATGCAGCTTTTATTATGATGATAGCATGTAGACATCCAGTTAGTTTCCTACGTTAATAGGGTGTACATAACAAGATTAATCAAATGATAGAGTGATATCAGCCATACGTCTACACCAACAGTTACAACTATGATTACCCTTTTACAAACTTCAAAGGCTAACATCCTTCATTTTTTGGCATTGATAGTAGCACATTTACAACACAAACTGGTTTATGAAAGATATTTTACCTCAGAGTATCATCGTGAGTACTCCTTCCTTTGGCGGGCTTGTTCTACTTCAGTTATAGAGGACCTACGCTCTTATTTATTGACTTCTTTCATGTCTTATTTGGGCACAAAGCAACCTATATCTGTTGTGAATGATCATATCTAATCCCGTGAATGCGAAGGAAAGAAGTTTAAATATTGCATGGCATTAGGATTCAGTTATTGCCGAAGGTGGTTAAAGGAACAACTTTGGATCCCCACCCCACGTTGCATTCTTTAACCTATTTTCTATTGGCTGGGGTTCACTGTTAAGGCTGCATTCAATTATCATAACCGATAACGTAAATCTCTTCCCACGAAGGCTTCTGATGGTGTGGCATGAATCTTCATGGCTTGATGCCATCAACCCACTTGAGACGCATCAATGAAATATTAAGGTTCAAGACATTATACAATCAAAAGAGAGAACATAGTGCTCTGAGTTTTAAATGGTGATGAGCCATCGTGATGATATGGAGTTGCATAATAATAACACTAACCTCATTTTTCCTAGGTTTATGAGATTGACAAAATAAATATATGTCATATATCATGTCCTTCACGTCGCATTCATGTGAACGTGTTAATAGAATAGTAGTTAGGTTATAAGACTTTAATATTGTTATTCAATAATGACATTTGAGGATTGAACTAAGATATCTTCGACTACTGTATGACTGCTACTAGACACAAGTCTCTTACATCCTTAGACGTCAAGTCGATCTGATTCATTTTTAGATTTTGATGAGACCAAAATTGTCGTTTCACTTGATAGTTACGAGAGTGAAGTAATAATGAAAATAACTTACCTTGACTGATAATACAAAAGGTATGACCTAAACTTGATAGGTTTCTCGCGTCACTTATCGACCCTAGCTCAAATGGTAACATTAGGGTCTTATTAATAATCCTTTCTACCAGATGGTACTTTCCCTCTTGTGCTCTGAGGGTAGTTGATTTCCCTGTCTCAATTACTCAAGAAAATAGAAATGATTAGTTCAACAATAATTCTCATATATTCCTTACATCTTATCATTTTCATTTGTACTTCAAGAAAAAACATTTTCTTCTATCAAACTATATTTCATTAATCCATGATATCAAGATTCATAATTCAACTCAAAACTTTAAACAAGGCATCATATAATCCTATCAAAGAAAACTTTCATAATTCCATCTAAATATAACATAACTTCTATACATAGCCATCAAAATATATCATAATTTCCACACATGATTTACTTTTCACAACTTTACTAAGGTAAAAATAGAAGTTTTATGAGATATAGGGGGGATGTAACAAAAAGATAGAGTGAAGACAATGTTGATTCTGTGAAGAGAATCACTACATGGAAGAAGGGTGCTCCATATTCCTCCACAATTGAGGATTTGGCTATGCGGTTCTGAAGGTATGTGAATATTTCAATGAAGATGATAATTCCAGAGATTCAGATCATTTACTCTTCCACTATGAAAGTTGTGCATGACAGAGTATCGGCATGTGTTATAGCAGAGTAAGTTAGTGTTGAAGGGTTGCTGAAATGCTCCACATTCCTTTGCAAATGAATGATTGCCCTTGCATTTTTGAGGACATGTTTCTAGATGAGCATTATATGTTTCTTTTTAGTTTCAAGGTTCTTGTGGTCCGTAGCTCAATTTTTTTTAAATGACATGTTGCAGTGTTCCAGATGACAGAGTGTTTTCAGAGTTAATGATTGAAGTTGTACAACATAATTCTTTGATGTACACTGGGAAAGTAGTGTTTGGTAGTGTTTTATGAGTGATGTGAACTCATCTAGAAAAGTTGCATGAAGATCTTTCTTGTTTCCAGTACTGCACAAGGTTTTTCAAGTTGATGTGGTCATTATACTTCAAGTCTTCATGTATTTTCCTTAAAGCTATCCTATTTCCAAATGAGCGGAGTGTGCAGATGTAATTCGTTGATGTTTGAAGCTTTGAAGGATGTTTTGGACCTGGTTAAGCAATATTTGGGGTCCGCAAGGCTTGGATCTTTTGCTGGTGTAACGTGTGTGTTCGCTTAGGACCTATCTTCTACATGTTTCATATTGTGTGAAGTATGACCGACTTGTAAACGTATTCTTGATATTGTATCTGGCTGACAAGATATGTAATCAATGTAACATCATGTATAAATAAGTGAATCAAAGTGAGTGAGGGGGAGTGTGATTGTAATTGATTGAAAAAGTTTGCAAGCAGATAAAAGCAGAATAAATGCATTGTTAATGTGTGACTGAAGGAGAAAGAGCAGAAGTTGTGGATGCTGTCTGGATTCATCTTGAACACATATTTGTGACAGTGATCAAGTATAGATTGTGCCTAAATGATCATATCATCAAGAGAAAGTGTGAATAGGTAGAAGTGCAATCATCAAAAGTGTGAGTTTCAATGTCAGTTTTTAGACAATAGAAAACCTATCATACTGTAATATTTTGTGTGGTCTCATTTCAGGGAGTAGTAGCTTCCTTGGGAGTGACCCTAAAATAAAGTCATCAGGGAGTAGAAGCTTCCTTGGGAGTGACCCTAAATCAAAGTTAGTTAGGGAGTAGCAACTTCCTTGGGTTAAAGCCCCTAAAACAAACACTAGTAGAAAAATATAAATAAATGACTAAATAAACTACCAAAAATTGGTCATGTGATCATTAGTTTGGTCACGTGACCATTGGTAGTTTATTGTCGGTCATTTATCTCGCGACCAAATTTATGACCAAACAAATTTTAGTTATTAATTTGGTAGTATATTTAGTCATTAATTTAGTAGTATATTTAGTCATCAATTTGGTAGTATATTGATGAAGGGGGTAAATCACAAAACACACACCAACAGAAATTGTACATAGAAAATAGAATGATCTTTTATTGATATGGGCAAAACATTACATTACAAAAGCTCAAATACAATCAGAAGATGAATACTCTACAGGCTGCATCACATTACAACTTCCTCTCGCAAGACTCTAGAATCATCTGCCTTTTGTAACCTCAAATCAGCTAGGGTTTTTGTTTTCCCTCCTATTCTTGACTCTACACTTTCCCCCTTAACTCTACTACTACCAATGGTTTCCAAAAATGTTTATTAATAGCCTTTTTGGTGGCCAACAACCTAATTTCAAAATTTGCATCTCCCTCCAAAAATAGGTCAACTTTCGGGAGCCATAACTTTTGATTTGGGTGTCTGATTGACGAACTGTTTTATGCATCAGAAAGCTCATGGAGTGCTCTACATGCTAAGAACTAGCTCTACCGGTTCCAGCCATTTTTGGGCTCGTACAGGGCCGTTTAGTGCCTCAAACTTGAGTTTGAATAATTTTCAGGCATTTTTCAGGAAACGAAAACTTTAATATCTTTCATCTCGCAAATGATCTTTGCATGATTCCTTCACCAAAGGTATTATTTTCAATTATGTAGCTTCTTGTAAATTTTCACTTCATTCCATGCCCAAATGCAAACTTTCTAAAAATAGCATGTTGCTATTTTTAGTAGTTTGGAAAAACTGAAAGTTCTACATCATTATTCAAGTGATTATGGAACCAGAACTACATATTTTGAAAAGAAATGGAAAGAACATCAACAATTTTGAAACACATCTTTTTTTGGGTGATGCAAGATTGCCCTTACACCACTGGATGCTCCTACATTAGACATCCAGGGTAATTTGAGAAGTGACCCTGTCACGTCTCATGTGTTTGTGTGAGGAAAACTCAAACGGTCAACCTCTGCCTTAGACAACCAAGAAGAATCTTCAACAGGCCTTCCTTTCCATTTCACCAGATATTCTTCATATTGCCTATTTCAAGTACTTCTTCCCACACAACTATCCAAGATCTCTTATATCTCCTTGGTTGAAGTAGATGCCGGAATACTCCACTGTTCTTCTGTTGGTCCATCCTTTGCTCCACCTTCATGATATTCTGATAAGTCAGCAATGTTGAAAATAGGGGAAATGTTGATCCCACTCAGTCGCTCTACCTCATATGTATTTCCTGAATCATGTTTCTTCAAAATTCTGCATGCTCGAAATTTCTTCATTTTTAACTTATTGTATGTTCCAATTAGGAACCTTTGTTTTCTCAAGTGAACCATGACTTCGTCTCCTACTTGGAATTCCTTATATCTCCTCTTCTGATCTACCTTAGCCCTGTACTGAATATTCATCTTATTAATGTGCTTTCTCACCTCTTCATTGAAATTCTTCAGATGTTCTGCAAAGTCTTTAGCTTCAGCACTTGTCTTTTCTCCTTTGTCCAGCTTTCTTAACTTAGAAGCATTTCTTGGGCTATTGCCATATACAATCTGGAATGGTGATTTACTAGTACTCCTATTGACAGAATTGTTGTCAGCAAATTCAGCCTGTGGTAAAATCAAATCCCATCCCTTGGGCTTATCTCCTACTAAGCATTGTAGCAGATTACCCAAACTCCTATTCACCACTTTGGTCTGTCCATTAGTATGTGGATGGTGTGTAGAACTGAACTTCAAATCTATCTTTAACTTTTTCCACAATGTCCTCCAGAAATAACCAACAAACTTGGTATCTCAATCTAACACTATGCTCTTTGGTAGACTGTGTAATTCACCACCTCCTTAAAAAATAACTCAGCAATATGAACAGCATCATTAGTCTTCTTGCAAGGAATAAAATGTGCCATCTTTGAGAATATGTCCACCACCACAAAAATGGAATCATGTCCTCTCTGTGTCCTTGGTAAATCGAGAACAAAATCCATACTAATATCATCCCATGGCTTCTCTGGTACAGGTAGTGGTTGATATAGACCTGTATTCTGACTTGCTCCTTTCACCATCTAACATACTCTGCAACTCTGAACAAATTTCCTCACATCCTACTACAACTGTGGCCAATAATAATTGTCACCAACAATAGCAATGGTCTTATCTCGACCAAAGTGTCCAGCCAATCCTCCACTATGCTTCTCCTTAATCAGGTTCTCTCTTATGGAACTCCTTGGAATGCACAACTGGCTTCCTTTAAACAACATGCCATCTTGGATTATGAAATCCAACCATTTTGTCCTGTCCAAAGTAACAAGTTCCAAACAAGCTTTCCAAGCCTCTGCAAAATCTAGATATTCAGGATACAAACTTTTGAGCTCATCGAACCCAACAACCTCTATCTTCATTTCTGTCAACAAATTTTGCCTTCTGCTCAAGGCATCTGCAACTCTATTGGACTTCCCACTTCTGTGCTTCAAAACAAAAGTATAGCTCTGCCAAAACTCAACCCATTTTAAGTGTCTTTGGTTCAACTTCCCTTAACTATTAAGATACTACAAAGCCTAATGATCAGTATATAAAACAAACTCCTTTGACAACAAATAATGTCTCCATTTCTTCAAAGCCTGAACTATTGCATAAAACTCCTGATCATAAACAAAATACTTTTTCTTGGCATCATTAAGCTTCTCACTAAAATAGGCGACGGGCTTACCTTCTTAGCTCAAAACAGCTCCTATAGCACTGCCACTAGCATCACAATCTACCTAAAATACTTTATTAAAATATGGAAGTGCCAAAATAGGTTGCTCTATGACTTTCTTCTTTAATGTATCAAAGCTTTTGTCTGCTCCTTTAGTCCATCTAAACTCTTTTCTATCCCCTCTCATTGTCTCAGTCAGGGGTGCACAAATGTTACTAAAATTTCTGATAAACTTTCTGTAAAAACTTGCCAAACCATGAAAAGATCCTACCTCTGTGGCACTCCTTGGTGTAGGCCATTAAATGAGAGCCCTTACTTTTTCTGGGTCCATCTTAAGACCTTCCTCTGAGACAACAAATCCCAGGTATACCAACTCCTTCTTTGCAAAGCTACATTTCTTCAAGTTAATTAGCAACTTCTCCTCCCTCAGCTTCTCAAAAACTCTTCTGATATGCGTCAGATGCTCATCCCAAGTCTTACTGAAAATTAAAATATCATCTAAATAAACAATAACAAAACTTCCCAAAAATTCTTTCAATACCTCGTTCATGAGCCGCATGAATGTGCTCGATGCATTGGTTAGCCCAAATGGCATGACTAACCACTCATACAAACCCTCCTTTGTCTTGAAGGTTGTCTTCCATTCATCTCCTTCTCTAATTCAGATCTGGTGATACCCACTCTTCAGGTTAATCTTTGTGAAGTACTTGGTTCCACTCAAACAATCCATTATGTCATCCATTATGGGTAATAGAAATCTGTACTTGATCATGATCTTGTTGATGGCTTGAGAATCTATACACATTCTCCACTCTCCATCTTTCTTCGGTGCCAGTACTGAAGGTACCGCACATGGACTTAGGCTCTCTCTTATCAACCCCTTCCTTAACAGCTCTTGAACTTGTCTATTTAGCTCTTCACTCTCTGCAGGGGTCATTCTGTGGGCTGCCTTATTTGACAAACTGGCTCCTGGTATCAAGTCCATTTGATAACTTATCTTCCTCACTGGTGGTAAACCTTCTAGTACATTATCAGAGACAATGTCTTGAAATTCTTCCAACATATCTGAAACTTCTACTGGTACATCATCACATTTCTCTTGACTAATTTTAGGAATCAATGCAAAGCAATGACGCTCATGCTTCATACCCTCCAAAAATTTTCTACCATCTACCAAGCAAATTCTAGCAGTACTAAATACCTTTTCTATTGCAAGGTGTGGCCCTTGGTCTCCTTGTTCAGTGCTATGCTGCGGTGGTTTGCAACAAGGGCTTAACTGCCTCCCATGCTTGTTAAGTCAAGTGGTTGTATCGGGCATTAATAGGTCGATCTTTTGGTGCAATGGCAACTAACAATTGGTATCAGAGCCAAGGTCATGGGTTTAAACCCCGAGCTTGCGCTGGGGGGTTGTTGCAAGGTGTGGCCCTTGGTCTCCTTGTTCAGCACTGCGCTGCGGTGGTTTACGACAAGGGCTTAACCGCCTCCCGTGCTTGTTAAGTCAAGTGGTTGTATCAGGCATTAATAGGTTAATCTTTTGGTGCAATGACAACTAACATTTTCTTCCACCTCCTTCAAGGGATTCAACTTATGACAAACTCCATCCTTTGTTAGGGAATATGTGTTTGCACGACCATCATGGACAGCACTCCTATCATACTGCCACAGCCTCCCCAACAACATATGACATGCATCCATCAGTATGATATCACACATCACCTCATCATGGTAGTCCCCAATCTTGAACTTCACTAAACACTGCTCATTGACCAAAGCTCTGTGGTCCTTCTGCAACCATGCAGTCCGATATGGATGTGGATGCTTTCTTCTTGTCAAATTCAACTTGTCAACCATCTCCTCTAAAACAAGATTATCAGTGCTTCCACTGTCAATAATAATATCATAATACTTACCTTCACATTTGCACCTTGTGCGGAATAAACTCTTCCTCTGATTGGGTTCTTTCTCTTCATTCAACAAAGTTCTTCTGACAACTAGGGTTTCACCCCTTTCAGCATCTTTAGAGCGCTTAGAATGTGCATCTTCATCGACATGTGCAACTCGTACATTACCTTCAGGTCTTCTATTCATCCTTGATGTTTGTGGACACTCGTATGCTCGATGCCCTTCTTCTCCACATTGGAAACAGGTTCCTCTAAAACCTCCTCTTCCAAGTCCTTGCCCAGGTTAGCCTCTTCCTCTTTGCTCTCCATTATTCTGGTCATGAGGGCGGTAGGTATTATCTCCTCTCTGATTTCGACTAGTGCCAGCTTCTTTACTTTTCTTTGAATCTTCATTTCGGCCCCCATAGGGTCTTCCACCAGTCCTTCCGCCTTGACCTCTTCCCCTTTGCTTGCTGTCAAATCTTTTATTCATCTTCTCTTCCACCTTCAGGGAAAACTGGTATGCATCTTCTATGTGGTCATTCTGACCAAGCTCAGCTCCTCTTGAATACTTGGCCTTAACCCATTAATGTAACGAGCTACCTTCTCCTTGTTGGCCTCTGCATGACCGGTTCTGATAGTAATCTTATAAAACTCTTCTGTATACTCCTTAACAGATTTGTTGCCTTGCTTCAATCCTTGCAGTTTCTTCAATAACTCCATCTCATAGTCCACAAGAATGAACTGCTTCTTTAGTTTCTCCACCATCCGATCCCATCTGGTGATATTTCCTTTTCCTCTTTTGTTCCTCTCTAGTTGGACCTCCTTCCACCAAATACTAGCATGGCCCTTCAACTTTATTTTTGCAAACTTGACCCAGTCTAGGTCCTCCACATCTTCATACTTGAAATACTCCTCCATGCCATTGATCCAATCAATAAGATGTTCTGGATTCAAATCTCTAGAATATGTAGAAACTTCGATCCTAGGCCTCTTTCCGATCTTTGAAATAGCCCTCAATAACCTAACTTCTACAGGATCTCCTGCAGCTTCTTGTTCTTCCTCAGATAGCTCTTTTTTAGCTTCATCTTCGCTTTCTTCTCTTGTTCTCAGATCAAACCCTCTTCGCAGCTCCTCTTGCAATGCATCGATTTGCCTTTGTAGGGCTCTAAAACCCTCTTTTGTCAAAGCATTCCTCCCAATATGATTTCTTCATGGAGGCATCTTGATCTCCGCAGCAAACCCACAACCTCAGGTCTTGGTGCAAACTACCTCACGGTCGGTGATCTGTCTACACACTCAGGAACCCTTGCTCTGATACCACTTGATGAAGGGGGTAAATCACAAAACACACACCAACAGAAATTGACAGAAATTGTACACAGAAAATATAATGATCTTTTATTGATATGAGCAAAACATTACATTACAGAAGCTCAAATACAATCAAAGGATGAATCCTCTACAGGTTGCATCACATTACAACTTCCTCTCGCAAGACTCTGGAATCATTTGCCTTATGTAACCCCAAATTAGCTAGGGTTTCTGTTTTCCCACCTATTCTTGAATCTACACTTTCCCCCTTAACTCTACTACTACACAGGGTTCCCAAAAATGTTTATTAATAGCCTTTTTAGCGGCCAACAACCTAATTTCAAAATTTGCACCTCCCTCCAAAAATAGGTCAACTTCTGGGAGCAATAACTTTCGATCCAGGTGTCCGATTGACGAACGTTTTATGCGTCAGAAAGCTTGCGGAGTGCTCTACGCGCTAAGAACCTGCTCTACTGGTTCTGGCCATTTTTAGGCCCGTACAGGGCCGTTTAGTGCCTCAAACCTGATTTTGAATAATTTTCAAGCATTTTTCAGGAAATGAAAACTTTACTATCTTTCAACTCGCAAATGATCTTTGTGTGATTCCTTCGCCAAAGGTCTTATTTTTTAGTTATGTAGCTTCCTGTAAATTTTCAATTTATTCCGTGCCCAAATGCAAACTTTCTAAAAATAGTAGGTTGCTATTTTTAGCAGTTTGGAAAAACTGAAAGTTCTACATCATTATTCAAGCGATTATGGAACCATAACCACAAATTTTGAAAAGAAATGGAAAGAACATCAACAATTTTGAAACACATATTTTTTTGGGTGATGCAAGATTGCCCTTACACCACTGGATGCTCCTGCATCATATATTTAGTCATTGATTGTTGTTAACAGTTCTAGTCATTTATTTAGTCATTGTAATCATTAATTGCCATCAATTGGTAGTATATTTAGTCATTTATTTAATCATTGATTTTTGTCCATTGGTAGTATATTTAGTCATTTGTATTAACTAATTTCCATCCATTGGTAGTATATTTGGTCATTTTAATCATTATTTTTCTGTCAACTGGTCATATATAAACAACTAGTACATGATAAACATCAACTATGCCATCATGGACAAACAAGTTGATGATTCGGGAGGTGCTGGCGGGGATCCTGTGGATAATGCTGGCGAAGGGGAGAGGATGATCGTGGAGGAGGTTGGTGATGAGACTGAGGAAGGGGATGACCATAGGCATGATCTTGTTGTCTTGAGGGCTCATGTGGAGGATCTAGAGCAGAAGGTTTCTTCTATGGGAGAGCTCATAAGCAGCATGCTCAGTCGAACGACGATGCTTAACCTCTCTCTATTACAGGATCTTGGGACTTGTGCTAATGAAGAGAAGGAGGAGAAATTCAAAAAACTTGATGAATTTGTTGAATTTCTGGCTAAAGGCTGGGAGAATGTATCTCCTTAGTTCTGTTTCTTTCTATGTTGTCTATCATCTACTACTTACTATCTGTTGTCTATAAGCTATTTATGATGTTTATGTTGTTTATGTTGTAGTGGTCGTGTGGCTTTTTTTATGCTTGAGCCTCTGCTGTCTCTTTTTGTCTTAATGTAAGGGCCTGGCCCTTAGTTTTGCCAACTTATATAATCAAAAACATCAACTATGCCATTTTTTGTTAATAAACTTCAACAAATATGTTCAAAGGATTGAAACAACAATGCTGGAAAATAATTCACTATATATTCAAATTGTATATATAATATGTTACAAAGAACTCATTTATCAACAAATCTGCTCAAAGGATTGAAACAACAATGCTGGAAAATAATTCACTGTATATAAAATATGTTACAAAGAACTCTATATATAGAGTTTTCAAGACATAATCTTTCTGCAGTATGCAAATTGCTGATTTATTATGCTTTTAAAACTGAAAAAAAAACTAAAACTAAAGCTAAAAAGCCATCGGTGTGAATGCATGTCTTTAGTGATGCCATTGTTGCACATGGGGTGGGCTATAAATGCATCTAGAAGGCACTAGTTTTGCATTTTCTCCTTGCTTTGTACTTGTCCACAATAAAAAAACTCAAATTTTGTTAATATTTTTAAAAGATTTATGAAACTTTGAAATATGAAAAATAAAGTGGGCTGATAAGGAATTTTACAACAATATAGGCATATATTATGAAAGTATTCAAGAAGAAATGCATATACAAGTCTGATAGTCAAACTCCATAGTTCATTTATTCATATTTGATTGAAACACAGTATGATCTATGTAAAGGTAACCCCCAATCATATACAATTTCAACTAAACAACATTGAGGACTGATGTTCAAGTTTCACTCACACAAATAATGCTATAGCATTATGAAATTTACCAATAATTACTAATCTGTCTATAGCAGTAAATGACAATATTCAAATAAATACTTTCAAACCTGCAGATGCTCACGCCAGGAAAGACTTTGCCTTTGTGACTCCTCACAACTGACGACGGTAATATGAACTCAGAATGTTTACAATTAGAAATGATTTCCACAATAAAAAGGCTATAAAATAAAAACTTATATAATATCCCTGAACATTTACATTAATAGAATATTAAAAAATAATAATTAATAGAGGCATTTTCGAAAGCCCTTTTCAATAAAACCATTTTGTGCAGATACTGCAATTAACGCATTCCATGCGACCACATTAATGCATCAAAGTAAACATATCAACTGATAATAGCAGGGATGAAAAATATGCTAAGAAGCTCCGCCTGTCAAGAAGACTACATCATAGACATGATAGGTCATCAATACCAACATAATTCATGCTTATATCATTGCCTCCAAAACCTTGTACACCTATCCTCAAGTACATGGATGATATAAGTATCAACAAAAACCTCAGACTACACCGTAGACAACACTGTACCAGCACATATGACATGATTAGTGCATGTAAAGATAGTATTAAAGCAAACAGACTTCCTAAATTAAGAGCATTAGCATCAATATGCATGACCTTCTAAGTCAACACCATTCACCTTAAACTTGTTAATAGGCAACACATCTCTTGGAGCACAACCACAACTTACTGTAATAGGCTCCATACCTTGTTTCAAGGCCTATTCATTGGCATCAAGTCTTGTCATTGAGTTCAAGTACTATCAACCAAACCTGCAAACGTGACGAATAAACTTCTTTGACTATCTTTTGAAACTGCAACTTTTTAAGAAACTCTCTCACATTTTAATGATGGAAACAAGACTAATCAAAAGAAAAATATGAGACTCTTAGCAGTAGATGGACTGTTTGTGACTGACTAGGGATGATTGCACCCTTCATTGGTTTTGCATGAAGGCCACTCATTGTCACTGTACTATAAACAAGACAATCACTATTTTTGCATCATGCATTTTCAAAATACATTATAATGCTCTATGAAAGATCATTGTATACATCATCACATCTCATGGTCAAAGAACCATCAATAAACCAAAGCACCATGACTCTGTCATACACCTATTATCAATACAAAGTCAAGCATTCCAAGAAAATTGAATACTATAAACACCCCAGATGGTAAAACCACTGATCATACCAACAAAAGCTTCATTCATAAACATTGACATCACTGTCTAAGATTGTTCCAATCAGGACAACATTCTTCCATGACAACAAGGTCTGAGTTATAATGCAAGAGCCCTATTAGTAAAGAACCATTTACTCATTTCATAACACCAAACATGATTTTCACAAAACAATAAGAGGGCATAAAAGATAAGTATGTAACACTACCACTGTTAAATTGCTCCCCCTTTTTGCTATCTATAGGTGTGTACCAGTCTTAAAGTTTTGGATTTACATACTAAAGACAAGGAGTTCACTCTATTCGAATTCCAAGTGTACTTTGATGTTCCATTGGCGGGAAAGAATCGACGTCGGCAAGAGAACTATACATCGGTAGGACTCCCTTTGGTGTCCCTTCAATGGTTGGAATGCTATGTTACCAGATTTGCCAGAGCTCTGGCCAGATTTGAGTCTGGTTCGCCATCTAGTGCGGACAGGGTGCGAAAAAATTGTTATGGATTCATCCACGTTGAACCTGTAGGGAACCCACGTCGAACCCGATGTTTTTTATTTTTATTTTTTGCTAGGAGCATCGAACTTGATGTTTTTTAATATCTTGTTTTCGTGTTAATGCTTGTTGCACCTGTGTCTAAGTCAAGCCCTTTGGAGGTTCAAGGAATACGCCGATAGGACAATCGACAAGTTTAGAAAATTTTCTAGCATGATTTTTTGTAGGGCGTGAGACAATTTTCAACGGAGGAGTTTAGAAAATTTTCCGCCGTGAATTTTTTTAAGGCATGAGATGATTTTCCAAACGCTATAATGCTCACATTACATATAAAAACCTATAACCTAATTATTATAATTTTCATTAGTAATATTTATATATCTTTATAATTTATATTATATATATTATTAATATATATTATAATATTTATAAGATATTATTATATTATTCAAATATTTATAATATTATTAATATTTATTTTAATTATAAAATAAATATTAATAATATTATAAACATATTAATAATTATATTATTAATATTATATATATTATTAATATTTATTTAATTAATATTATTAATATTTATTTTATAATTAAAATAAATATTAATAATATAATAATATTATATATATATATATCGAACCCAAAAACGAACCCAACTCCAAAATTTTTTTGGTCGAATCCACAAACTGAACTCGTGAACCCAAACCCGAACCAGAACCAAAACTAGAACCGACAACTTAGCTGGAATGAACACTGTCGGTAGGACATGGTGTTATCGCTATTACCTTGGATCTAGTCTCTTCGATAATCCGAAATGGTGTTGTCATCTTTTGTTCACATAGCGGTGACATGGAATGCCACTTGTGCTCATGGTGGGACCATTTCCATTATTGGCAAGACCAAGTTGCATCACAGTGAGGAGTCTTATCATCCCTTCGAAGTTCCAACTTCGGTGTGACTCCAACTCTTCAGAGTGATCCATTTGTGCGTCTCTTCAACATCCCGATAATGCTCTATGGTGGGGTCTGCTATGCTAGATTCTCTTTTCATCGAGACCATGCTATATCAGTATGACTCCAAACACTGTCTCTTCGATATGGCAAACCTGAATAGCTTTTATTCCTCGGTGGGACCCAAACCCAAGATTGCACACATTGATTGGTGAATAAAGAACAAACTAGCATTTCAAAAGAATGTCTATTTGGAGCCTGAGTGGATACAAAAAGTAGAATGTAACATTTAGAGCTGCCAGTAGCACATAATAGAAAAGAAGATGATTTGCATGCAACCAGTAACGCCGTGGAGATTAAATATTGCATGAGCAAGCAAGGAAAACACAAAAAGTATGTGAAGAAGTGGGGAAAGAACTCCAGAGAGAGAGCACCCAGAACGAACATTTTGGCCTCTATGTTGTAATCTCTATTGATGACATTAGATTTGCAACTCAACTCAATTTATAAAATATGTGACACCAATGAAATTAAGGATGAGCACCATTCTCTTTTAATTTGTCCTTCCCTTAACAATGTGAGCACTAACTTCAAAAAACAATGTTACTCAACTTCTCTTGATGAACTCCTAGCTTGCAAGAACCAAAATGAATTGGGTGCCATAATTTCCACCATGTTTAAACCAATGTGTAAGAAGTCAACAAATTCTCGCTTATATTTGCAAGTTTAAATCCAAAACACATCAAGAAAGTTTGTGGCCATGACCAGAGACTTGTTGGGTCTCCAATTTAAAAAATAAAGAGTCATTCAGTCTTAAAGCAAAGGCTTTCATGTCAGCAAATGGCCTTAAATTGACCCTCAATAAGACTCAACATGCATGGGCAACATCAGTGTTGGTTTTTGCAATTATCCCCCTCACCCTAGCCTTAGCCCCATATATCCTCTTTAGTGTCACTATTGTGAAGCATCCTAGATAATGCAGTGATGTTGTTCATTGTCATGAACTCAACCATAATCCATGTTGGGGTTAGACAACATAGCTTGCCAAAATCACCTCACTCTAGAGTTTCATGGAAATCAAATGCTATGAGTTTTGCCAATATAGTGTAATACTCTAGTGCCTACAACTAATGCTTCAACAAATTTAAATTGTTGGCATCTTTTGTTGTGTTGCACAAATTGCAACCATTCACACAAGATTGAATGGCTTTTCAAATTTCAATATGGGAAAGCATCTATACATTTTAGGTGTAGAACTTTAGTTCTTCAAAGAAAAACTTGCTTCTCCCTCTAAAAATAGCCATTACCCCCATACTTTATCCCATTCGCCTCCTAGAATCAAGATCTTATACATATTATATTATTGCAGTTAATCTAGAGCATTATACCAAGTAGTCCTATTGGCAACACCATACAACTAGTTTTAGCTGGTAATGCCATATCTCTAGACAATTAATCAGGCTATTGTACTCTAATTATCCGTCTTGCATTTTCTCCATATGGAATCACCCTTCTACTTCTTGGTGTATACATGTGCATTGTGTATGGTACATCTGATTGATTAGTAAATAATTTAGAGACAATCATCACATTCGCCCTCCTCAAAGCCAAACTCCATAATCAAAAGCACTAGGAACTAGCACACTAACCAAGAAGGAATAAAGGAAACTCCACTTTGATGAGATGATGAAGGTTAATCCTACTTGGGGTGATTTAGTGAGAGCCATCAAAAAAGAACTTTTTGCCTTGAGATTAATATGAAGAAAAATATATCTAGTGGTAGCTATTGCACCAAAAGAACCAACAATTGCTACAAGACTACAATACTTTCCATGTTTTGTCTAAAAAACTCGACATTGAAGTATCTAAGAAGCATTGCAACTGCCCTGTTAGACATGTATGCAAAATGTGGAAGCATAGACAAGGCATGCCAACTATTTGACAGAATACCTCAAAGAAATGTGGTCTCATGGACTGCACATTTGATTGCAGGATATGCACAAAATGGATTTGTTGAAAAGGCTTTAGAAATTTTAAAGCAAATGCAATTGGCTGGTGTAAACCCAAATTCCACAACCTTTGCCAACATCCTCCTTGCCTGTGTCAAAATGGGAGCTTTGAAATAGGGTATGGACATCCATCAAAGCATAAAGGATAGAGGAATTTTGTCAGATGTTGTAGTTGCAACTATCCTATTAGACATGTATGCAAAATGTGGAAGCATAGACAAGGCACGTGAACTGTTTAATAGAATGCCTCAAAGAAATGTGGTCTCATGGACTGCAATGATTGCAAGATATGCACAAAATGGATTTTTTGAAAAGGCTTTAAAATTTTTAAAGAAAATTCAATTGGCTGGTGTAAAGCCAAATTCCACAACCTTTGCCAACATCCTCCTTGCCTATGTCAAAATGGGAGCTTTGGAATAGGGTATGGACATCCATCAAAACATAAAGGATAGATGAATTTTGTCAGATGTTGTAGTTGCAACTGCCCTATTAGACATGTATGCAAAATGTGGAAGCATAGACAAGGCACGTGAACTGTTTGACAAAATGCCTCAAAGAGATGTGGTCTCATGGGCTGCAATGATTACAGGATATGCATAAAATGGATTTGTTGAAAAGGCTTTAAAATTTTTAAAGCAAATGCAATTGGCTAGTGTAAAGCCAAACTCCACAACCTTTGCTAGCATCCTTCCTGGTTGTGTCAAAATGGGAGCTTTGGAATAGGGTATGGACATCCATCAAAACATAAAGGATAGAGGAATTTTGTTAGATGTTGTAGTTGCAACTGCCCTGTTAGACATGTTAAGGCATTAAAAACTTTCAAGCAAATGCAATTGAATATACATATACAGAGACAGATGTATGTGGAAGCATAGACAAGGCATGTGAACTATTTGATAAAATCCCTGAAAGAAATGTGGTCTAATAGACTGCAATGATTGCATGATATGCACAAAATGGATTTGTTGAAAAGGCTTTAGAAACTTTCATGCAAATGAAATTGGCAGGTGTAAAGCTAGATTCCACAACCTTTGCCAACATCCTCTCTGCCTGTATCAAAATGGTAAGCTTTGGAACAGGGTATGGACATCCATCAAGGCATAATAGAAGGTAGATTTTTGTTAGATATTATATTTGGAAATGCTCTGATAGACATATATGAAAAATGTGGAAGCACAGACAAGGCACACAAATTGTTTGATAGAATGCCTCAAAGAGATGTCATCTCATGGAATGCAATGATTGCAGGATTGCACAAAATGGATTTGTTGAACATGCTATAGAAACTTTCAAGCAAATGCAATTGTCAGTTGTAAATCCAAATTCTACAACCTTTGCCAGCATCCTCCCTGCCTGTGCCCAAATGGGAGCTTTGGAACATGGTATGGACATCCTTCAAAGCATAATGGTAGGGGGATTCTTGTGAGATATTATAGTTTGAAAATGCTCTCATAGACATGTATACAAAATATGGAATCATAGACAAAAAACGTGATCTATTTGATAGAATTCCTCAAAGAGATGTCATCTCATGGAATGCAATGATTGTAGGATATGCACATAATAGATTTTGTAAGGACGCTCTCAAAATCTTTGAATTAATTAAGCACTCTGGAACATATCCTAACATTGTAAGCTTTGCTTGTATTCTAGGTGCATGCAGCCATGCAGGTTTAGTGGATGAGAGTTGTACATACTTCAATCACATTTGTAACCTTTATTGCATTACACCTATAGTTGATCATTATGTGTGCATGGTTGACCTCCTTGCCCATGCTGGCTATCTTGAAGACACCCTAAACTTTATCATTGAGATATCTATTAAATCTATGCTGGTTGTATGGATGTGTTTTCTTGGTGCATGTAGATCACATATGAATATAGGCTTAGGAGTATTTACAGCAACACTGCTTTTTGATTTGGATACTAAAAATGCTACACAACTTATGTTCTTCTCTCAAACATCTATCCACAAGTGGGCAGGTGTGGTGAGGTAAGGAGATTGATGAAAGATAGAGGAATTAAAAAATCCCCAGATGCAGTTGGATTGAAGGGCATAAAATGGTACATGCTTTTTGTATAGGAGACAGATCACATCCATAGACAAAGGAGACATATGCAAAGTTGGAGAAATTGGCATGGAAGATGAAGGCAGCAAGGTATTTTCCAGATTCAAGAATTTACTTAATGTTGTGGAAGGTTGGGAAAAAGAATTATTTCTCTACCACCATGGTGAAAAGTTGGCAATTGTATCTGGTTTGTTAAACATGCCCCATGGAAGAACTATTAGAGTTGTTAAGAACCTTCGAGTATGTGTTGATTGCCACACTGCAACAAAATTTATCTCCAAGATCGTCACAAGAGAAATTGTTGTGAGATGTGAACCCTTTCCATCATTTTAAACAGGGACAATGTTCTTGTGGAGATTATTGATGATGCTAAATGAAGCAATTTGAAAAATAGGCTTACACTATAATAATGTGCACTGTATGAAAATTTTTTACTCTCAATCATTCAGGGTAAACAGTCCACAAAACATTGATTCAAAGATTTAATTTCCACATCGCTACAGAAAATCTTAAAGATGGACACAAATTGAAATTTAAAATTTGATAAACAAAAAGGCATAAAAAATCTTAGAAACTGAATCATAGAAGTAAAGAATACTAAAAAGACAAGCTTACATATTCATAACGAGAAGCCCAGACAAATTATTAAAAAAAATAATTTCTTCGGTTCATCTGTAATTTTCAAGGGTTTAAGTAGACGCAGACCATAATCTTTGAGTGCACGCATAATAATTAACCAGATATTCGAAAATGATGATACACATCAAAGGGTTTACGAACATTACTACGTAACAAACAAAAGACCTGATAATTTTTGGTGATTATGTTAAGGCTTTTTGTAATAAATACATTCTAGACAAATACATTTTAGATATTTTCTCCGTGGTTGTGGACCAATTACAGTTTTTTTTTTGGGATAGTGACTATTACAATCCAAAAAGCAACGCATAGGTAACAAATAGTGCAGAAAATGCAGAATATAAGGCAATTTGAGTGTGTTAATTACCAGTGAAAGAGGATAGCTTCATGTAGCAGAACGGAGAGTTCAACAGAGTCCAAAACCTAAGCATGGCAGCGCAGAGTGCAAAGCTAACAAGAGTGAAGTGTAAAAGTCAAATAAGCCCGAGTTAAATTTGGCACCCATATGATAGGTTAGGGTGAAAATTAAATTTGGCACCCATTTAATTAAATATATTATAATATTATATTATAATATTATATAATATAAATATTATAATATAATATTATATAATATAAATATTATGATATAATATTTTATAATATTATAATATATTATAATATTATAATGTAATAAAATATTATAATATTATATTATATTATATAATAATATAAATATTATATAATATTATTATAAAATATAATATTATTTTATATTATAATATAATTATATAATATTAATAATATAATATAACTATTATATTATATTATATTATAATATTATATAATATAAATATTATAATATTATATTATAATATACTATTATATAATATAATATTATTATATTATATTATAAATATTATATTATATTCTAATATAAATATTATATTATTATATAATATATAATATAAATATAATATTGTAATATTAATAATATAATATTATATAATATAAATATTATAATATAAATATTATATTATATTATATTATAATATTATATAATAATAATATAAGATTATATAATATCATATTATAATATATTAAATTATATTTTATTGTAATATAATATATTATTATTATATTATATTATATTATAGTACAACCCACTTCCTCAAAAAAAGAACCAAAGGCTGCCGAAAATGCAGAAATTTCTGAAAACTACTTCTGCTTTTAATCCTAGGGTTTCTTCAGTTGCCATTGCTCCGTTTGGTAATGATTCTGCCAGTTCTCCCTCAGTAGTGGCTCGTACGACGGCGGATGGCAATGTAAAAGATTCGCGGGCTATTTCTGGTGGTATGTTGGGTACTCCGGCCAATGGAACGAACTCCTTTGAGTTTGAAGCATCTCTCGGTGGCAGGAAGGCCTCGATGCCGCCTACCCTCCTCCATGAATCCCCATTTATGCCCAACCATGCTAGGATAAATGTTGGCCTCAGTCACAATGGATCGAACTTGTCTCCACCAGTGGATCAAACGTGCGAATGCCAAACTTCCTGAATATTGCTGAAATTGCCGAACGATTGTAGCACTAGGGTTTCGTTGAATGCCACTGTTTCGAATGGAAATCACATTTCTAGGACTGCCATGGCTAGGAAATCTTCTGTGAAAACCGCAAGTGGCATGGGATTTCAAGATACTTCGCGACTGAGGGGTTTGATGGGAGCTTTGGTGGGGGATTCTGCTTCCAATAGGGCCTCTGCAACACCAACGAATGCCTCTCTTAGCGGCCAGGAAATCAAGAAGGTGAGCCCTCCTCTCCTCAACTCCACACCACTGCAGAACAACTCCCTTTCAAATTTAGGGCACCCAATCTCTCCTTCGTTGGTTAATTCCCTACAAATTGCAATGGACAATCCAATCGTCGAGTTTGGTGATGTGCTTGGAAGGGAAGTCAAAGAAAATAAAAAATTCTTTGCTGAGAAGGGCTTAATTGGGCATTTTGTCAAGTACTGGCCTAGCCTAGCTGTTCTGCACAAATGGATCTTCGATACCTGGGGTCCAATTATGAAAGACAATCTCCAAATTTACCCTTGCAGTAGAGGTTTTTTCATCGTTGTCTTTGACAATATCCAGGATAGAAAAATGGTTCTTTGTGATTATAAGTGGAGCTGCAATGAACATCTACTAATGCTCAAACCCTAGCACCCCGAATTTAATCCAAATTCTGAATTATTTGCGGTTACTCCTACCTGGATTCGACTTCCAAACCTTCCGCTTCAGTTTTGGTTTGAAGAATGTTTTGAAGCTATAGGCAACAAGCTGGGGAAATTTCTACTTGTGGACAAAAGCTCATCTAATTTCTACCACTCTACCTTCGCTCGCATTCTGGTGGATATTGATACCAGTAAAGACCTTCCGGTTGAGATTTCTTTAAAAACATTGAATTACAATTGGAGCCAGATTTTGGATTATGAGGGCCTTCCTTTTAGATGCCGCAGATGCTTCAGCACTGGTCACGTAGCAGCAAAGTGCCTCAAACCTAAGTCTGATAGTCATGCATCTTGGTGGAAAGACTCCTCAGTTCAACATTACTCTGTGGAAAAAAAGGCTTCATCACAACCCCTTGACTGCAAAGAAAACTCATCTACAGAGGTAAGGAAATCTCCTTCATCCCCCCCTCTTGAGGCAAGAAGTGCTCACATTCGAGATAGGGAAGTTTCTAAATCAAGAAATGATTCTTCCTCTTCAGAGACTACAAAATCACCAGGTATTATTGCCTCAGACTACAAGGAGTTTATTTCACCTTCAAGAGTGAAGGATGTAGATGAAGCATCAATTCCAAAAGAGGTTTTCAGGGAGGATAATGGCTGGACAAAGGTAAAACAGAAAAAGAAAAGTACTGGAAGTGAGAAATGCAACATGCTTAGGTTTGCAAATCAAGTGTCAAAATCATAATCTGTGTTTGAGTCCATGCTTTAATGGGCTGTCAGGGTTTGTTAATGATTGGCCTCGGATTGATGCAAGCATTGCCGCTTGCTTTTTGCACCCCTATTCTTAGGGCATGCATTTAGTTTATTTTTATTTTTATTTTTAATTTTATGAGGTACGGATCCCTTATGCCTACGTTACGGATAAAAAAAAATACAACCCACTTCCTCAATTCGATTTTTTTTTTTTTAATTATCCACTTTAATATCATATTGTCTAATTAAAAAAAAAAGACAAAATGCGAAAAAGAGCAGGCAGTCAGCGACAAAATAATATTATTAAGAATGCAAGAAATGAATCAAGGGTAGAGTACCCTTGCAGCATTATATCGGGGAAGAAGAAGGTTTTCTACGGGGGTGGGGCTCCCCCTCCGCATCCTCAGGACGAATAGGGCTGGCAAACTGTGAAGAGTAGGAGGCAGCAGAGGGGAGTTAGGGTAGAGGCAACAGCAAGAGTAACAGCTCAAGCCAAGGGGCAGGAATGTGGGCCATCCCAATAACCTCAACAACCCCAGCATTTGTAACTGGATCAAACCGCACCACTCTAGGCCGGGAAAGAAGCCGGAGCACTCGACAACCCCCTGTTGTCTCCTACCCTTCCTATCCAAGACAAGGATATGCAGAGGGTTTTTCAAAACCGGCCCCCAGGCTCATTCATGCAAAGGAAAATTCCCATACAGACAACATATCAAATTTCAGGGCACCCCACTAATGGAAAATCTCTAAAAACCCTAAATTCGGCAACTCAGTTCCTAACACTCTTTGGAAGGGCATAGACTAGGCAACACTCTGTGAATGAGCAAACCCTAGAACCCCTGGGTCGAGACCAAAAATAAGCTCAATCTATCATCAAAATTTTGAGGCCATGGAAAAGAAAGTATCAATCGATATCAAAAATATCTACACAGATGGTCTGGGGACTCATTGTAGAACCCACAATTTCTATATTTGATGGTGTGGGATAGGGCAGCCTATGAAGGAAATTGCAGAATGGGTCCAAACCCTCTATAAAGACCAGGTAAGTATCACTATCACTTCTGAAGAATTCATATTCATTGTCTGCAAGAGTGCAAACCTAAAAAAAACAAATTTTAAACAACAGAAGCTTGTTTTACAAAGGGCATAATTTTGAGTACTTAGACTGGATACCTAATTTCGACCCTAGTAAACTGAAACTTAAAGTAGCTAGGTGGGTCAAGCTACCGAATCTCCTGATCGAGCTTATCCATAGTAAAATCTTAAGGGAGATAGGGAATCACCTGGGAGAGTTCATGGGAATGGAGAAGGATTTCTTATCTTACTCAGATGTTTTCCTATTAGTAAAATTGGATATTAGCACCAAAGACCTTGAACCTCTTGAAATTAATACTAACCTGGCTAATTACTGCATCAAGCTAGCTCTCCATCGTGGACCTACCCTTAGAAACACTAACAACAGGATTCCAAAAATGCCTGCTAAGGTGTGACCCATTTTTCAGCCTGGGGGTGTTAACATCAGATTTAATGATAATAAAGGTGGATTTATTGTGGACTATCAAAGGAATAGCTCTTCTTCCCTTAAGGAGAACCATAGTGGTAACAAGGAATTGTCTGGGCAAAATCAGAACCCGAGTATGGTAATAGCCCAGCCTAAGAGAAGCCCTAAATCTTCCCAAAATAACAAAGAAAACACCTTGAATCACAATAATGAGGTTACTACACAGAACATGAATCCCGATCAGGTCAACTCGGGGAAAAAAATAATCATAGCAGTTAAGCCCCCAAATCAAAATTATGAACCACAGATAAGCAAAGAGAGGATGGAACTGGAGGAGGGGGAAGTTCCTTCAGAAGCTACCAAAGACAATAACCCCACAACAGTAGAAGGAAGTATAAACCCAGAGGTTTTAGAAACCCTAGAATGGGTTCCAAACACTTTTGAAACAGAAGAAAAATATAAAGACTCCGAGAATCAAAAGAAATCCACAGACAAGCTCAGCCATTCAGATATAGAAGAGATCTACAATGAGATCCTCGATAAGACATTAGAGGAAGTGGTAATCGAGGAAGTTAACAAAGAGAAGGAAAAACTCATCACCAAGATTATAGAACTTGAAGAAGAAGAGGAAAGGCAGGATAGAAAGAAAGAGGACCCAAAAGACCAGGGAGATAGAGAAGTGGATCAAGCAGATCTGAGGTTGGGAATTGCCATAACCAATTTTAACAGGGATACCCCAGACTGTGCCAAATGTAATAAGAAAAGGGGTACGAAATCACTATTGGAGCTAAGAGAGAAGGCAGGCGAGGCTACTGATCAAACTAAGATCACCACACTGTTCTATGTAGGAAAGGGGAAGTGCCTTCCCCCGGCGCCATGAGAGTCCACACCTGGAATGTTAGGGGTCTCAATGCCCCTAACAAATAGCGTATCATAAAATGCTGTATAACCAACACAAAACCAGATATACTAATGATCCAAGAAACTAAACTAAATAAAGAAGAGATTGACACTCTAAACAAGAAGTTAGGAATATGGGAGCTAGTTGGAGTTTCGGCTGAGGGTGGTTCAGGAGGCATAGGGGTAATTTGGGACCCTAGAGTGGTTTCATTTACAGTATTAAGTTGCAAGAAGAACTGGATGGTGGGGTACGTCAAAAGCATCGAAAGCAACCTACACTTTTTTCTCAACATTTATGGTCCTCCTCAGAACCAAGATAAGAGAGTAGTTTGGACAGAAATAGAACAATTCTTGGAACTTTACAAGATCAAGTATGTATTCTGGGGGGAGACTTCAATGCAATATTGGATCCTAAAGAAAAAATGGGAGGCCATGTTAGGTTATCTACAACAGCGAAAGACTTTAAAGATTTGGTTTAGAAGAACAATTTATTGGAAATTAAAATTGCATAAGAAGGTTTTACATGGAACAACAGAAGAGAAGGTTTTAGCAATATTGCAGAAAAACTTGATAGATTCTTGGTAAGAGGTAATTGGGCCTAATTCCCTTATATTCTGACGGCAGAGATCTTACCATACTTGGGCTTTGATCACTACCTAGTGTAGCTGAGTATCTTAGAAGATTGCCAACCCAAACGTCGCCCCTTTAAATTTGAACAAATGTGGATCAAAGATAACAACCGTATTACCCTAATTGAGCAATGGTGGAAAGAAACTAGAATATCTGGATCTAAGCTTTTTTGTTTAGTATCCAAACTGAAAACCATTAAATGTAAGCTTCTAAGATGGAATAAAACTAACTTTGGTAATATCTTTGAGTCCAAAACTAAGCTAGAAGAAGAACTGGAAAACATAAATAGAATCGTGATTACCAGAGGAATGGACGCTGAAACATTTTCAAAAGAAAAATAGCTGAAAATTGAATATGAAGATATCCTAGCCAAAGAGGAAATCTTTTGGTGCCAAAATTCAAGAGAAACTTGGCTGGAAGAGGGAGACAAGAACACTAAGTTCTTTCATAATAGCACCAAAGCACGCAGAAACGTAAACAGAATCCTCAAAATTAAAAATGCAAATAATGACTGGATCGAAGATCCTCAACAAATTGCACGTGAAACGGTTAGGTACTTTGAAAATATTCTTAATAATCAGGAGGGATCAAATTGCATGTATCAACAAGCCATTCTGGAAGATATCCCAAGGATTATTTCAGAGGATCAAAACAAAGCTCTTAATGGTAAATTCACCAAAACTGAGGTAGAGTTGGCAATCTCTCAAATACAACCAGATAACGATCCTGGTCCCGATGGCTTCCCAGCCTTCTTCCATAAATGTTAGCACTTCATAGGAGATGAAGTAGTTGAAGCACTAGAAGGGGTAAGAAATTTGGGAAGTATTCTCAAAGAGGTAAATAATACTTTCCTTACACTTATTGCAAAAAAAGAGAAGCCAGAAAGTCTAGGGGATCTGCGGCCTATATCTCTGTGTAATACTATTTATAAAATCCTCACTAAAACCCTGGCTAATAGGATTCAGACAGTTCTTCCAGACATCATTAGTGATCAACAAACAGGGTTTGTTCCGGGTAGATCTATATTTGATGGAGTTATTACATCCCAAGAAGCCATTCATACCATACAACAAAACAAAAAACCTAGCATGTTAATTAAACTAGATATAAGTAAAGCCTATGACAAGGTAGACTGACGTTTCCTCTGCAAAACCCTAGAGGCTTTTGGTTTTAATAAACAATGGATAAACCTCATTTATGCATGTATTTCTAACCCCAAGATCTCAGTCTTAATCAATGGAACCCTGAAAGGTTTTTTTAGCATTTCAAGAGGATTGAGACAAGGGGACCCTATTTCCCCTTTTCTCTTTATTATAATGGTAGACGTATTAGGGAGAATGATCACCAAGGCTAGGGAAGAAGGAAAGATCCAAGGAATCAAAATCACTTCTGGAGTCGATCCTACAACACATCAATAGTTTGTAGATGGCACTATGCTCTTCGGTAAGGGGTGCATAGAAGAAGCAAGGACGTTCAAAGATATCTTGAACTCTTATTGTAGGGCCTCTGGACAAGAGGTAAACGTTGATAAATCAGCAATTTATTTTTTCAACACGGATCCTGAAACTGAAAAAGAAATATGCAGAATCCTGTCTTTTGAAAAAGGGGAAATGCCTTGTAAATATCTAGGTATACTGTTGGGTAAAAGCAATAAGATTAATGATCTTTGGGACCATATTACTTCTAGGATCAGGAATAGAGCAGAATCTTGGAAAGGCAAATGGCTCTCCTCAGCAGGCAAAGTGACAATGATAAAATCAGTTCTATCAGCTATACCAATTTACCAATTATCCTGTATGAATCTTCCAGTAGGAAAACGGGAAGAAATCAACAAAATTCTAAGAACTTTCCTATGGCAAGGTTCGAAGGATAAAAATAAAATGGCACTTGTGGCTTGGGACAATATTTTTAGACCAAAGGAGGAAGGTGGCCTGGGCTTAAAAAATTCAGAGAACAGAGTAAGGCTTTAGGCGCTAAACTTGTATGGAAAATGTATCAGCAACCCAATTCAAAATGGGTTAAAATCCTTAGAAACAAATATCTGAGAGGGGGGGAACCGGCATCCCTCTTCAGGATGGCTAACCCCCTAAAGGATCTCGCCTCTGAAATTTTATGATGGATTGCAGGAAGCTCATTATGGATAAATTGACTTGGAGTTTGGGAGATGGTAACCAAGCGCTGTTCTGGGACGACTCTTGGGGGCGGTTTGAGGCGATAAGTAGCTTGGATAACTTAGAGAACGCTAAAAGGATCCTAGAATCCCATTGGGGGAAATATGTAAAAGACTATATAGATTTTCCAAATCAAGGAGAGAATCAGAGTTGGAAATGGAAACCCCTAGATAATATGAACATTTCAGATAATGAGAAAAAGAAACTAATTGACATCCTTAACAAAAGGAGGGTATCTCTCAAAGGAGACTCAGACAGATTAGTTTGGGACGGCGCTAAATCAAGAAATTATAAAACCAAGGATGGTTACAAAACTTTAATCAAACAACAGCTAAGACCAATATCGGAAATACCATTGAGACTATGTTGGGATAAGAACTGTATCCCAAAGGCCGGGCTGTTTGCTTGGTTGGCCCTACAGAAAAAAAATCCTAACTGCGGATAGGTTCACCAAGATGGGATATGAGGGGCCTAGCAGATGTCCCCTCTGTGAAGAGGATCAAGAAACAACAGACCATATTCTTCTTAACTGTTAATTCTCTAATAAATGTTGGAATTGGCTAAGTAATAAGTTGGGATGGATTACTGCCCTACCTAATAACATTCTGAACCTTTTCCAATGCCAGCCTGAGACTCACAAACAAAGCATCTAACATATGCTATGGACAATTACCCCTTCGATCATGGTTTGGGAGCTGTGGAAAGAAAGAAATAGAAGAATCTTTAAAGACATAAAGCTAACTTTTGGACAGTTAATTATTAAGATGGAGGCCGTTATTATAGAGATAGTCAACAGTAGGATTCTAAAGAACTACAAAAAAGAATGCACAATGACTCATTGGGATGAAAAAATGCGGGGGAGATGGGTAGGACTAAAACTGCCCTCCTTTGTGGGACCAGGTAACCACAACACCTCCAACAAGAGACAGGAATGTAAGTGGCAACCTCCTAAAGTAGGTTGGTTCAAGCTAAATTTTGACCTAGGGGTAACTCGGGAGTCGCAGGAATAGGCTGCGTAATCCATGATTCTGAAACTAGAGAAATCACAACCCTAGCCAAACCCCTAGGTGAAGCAACTAATAACACAACAGAATTAACTGCCTTGATTGAAGGTCTAAGAATCTGCAAAGACTTGAAAACTAAAAAATTAGAGGTCGAAGGAGACTTTGCGATCGTCATTAATGGCCTACGAAAAGGGAACATGCCTAAGTGGAGACTGAATTCCCTGCTGGCTAATGCCCTTGACATCATTGCTTCTTTCAGAAGGTGCACATTCAATCATACCTATAGGGAGGGTAATAGCAAAGTAGATTCCCTTGCCAACAAAGGGGCTGATGGCTTCTGCCTTTCTACTAAAGCTAACACCACTGGAGTATTATTAAAATCAAATTGAAACAAATGAGGAAAGTTGTTCTAAGGCCAATCAGCTCTTCACTTGCTCTAATGACATACCCTGGACCTTGAACCAACATTGAGCATCTAAAGATTCTAACCTTAAGTCAGCAGTGGAGTATAAAAGAACAATCGAGAACACTTCACAGATCCTCTCTCGGCTGGGTCGATCTCAGACCCCTTCAAGTTAGTTGCAAATAACTCCAAATTAAAGATTTGAAGCCTGACAATGATTGGAAGTCCATTCATCAATTTAACTAGAGTTACTTTCAGACTTCTTTGTAACAAGGGGCAGACCATATTAAGAACTCATAAACAAAGATTTCAGTTTTGGCTATTTTTAACAAAAAGCTTGTCAGAACTACGACAACAGAGAAAGTTTTTGGGGCTTAGTAGGGTCTATCTTTGATTTCCTCTATAATAATATCTCTTTTGTTTAAACTTTCTACAGACAGATTTAACTAAACTTGTTTTAGCCTACAGCTTGCCCATATTGACATTAACAAAGGAACTGAAATCTTTTGCAGATCTTAGTTCAGAGAAAGCAATTTTAATCTTCATATAAAGTCTAAAAGAAGAGCAATCTACTTAATTTATCCTTGTAGGAGATTAGAACAGTCAAAGCCATTGATTGCCTGATTGGTGTTAGGTTGAGATAAACATTCATCAAATTTTTAAGGGCTATTTGGAGAGACAAATGCACAGAAATCGGTGGCCTGAAATATTGAAGAAAAAGTATGATTCCTAATAGATTTTAAAGTTGGAAGTGCACTGATAGATATGTATGCAAAATGTGGTAGCATTAGCAAGCCGCAAACCCTGTTGACAAAATGCGAAGATTGCAGATTATGTACAAAGTAGAGATGGGGACTATCGGCGAGAGCAAATGAATCAGAATAAAACTTATAAGTCTGACTGAAGCGATACTCACAATGATGTCGGTGACATGTTGTGAAGGTCTCTCTGATAAGGAGTATAAAGGGCTAGTAGGGAGATAACCACGATCAGCTGACTTGAAGAAGGTTACTCCGATAACATATCTTACTCTGATAGCAATAAGGATTACACTCATCGATGAGACTCTCCCTGATAATCCTATTGGTGACACTTAGGAGATCAGGGAAGAAGGTTATTCACATAGCGAAGAAGAAAGTCACGCTGATGATAACCTTGCCCACTCCTACATCGGGGAGATCTTGAAGATATCTGGCCGATACGAAGTCACAAATAAAATATAACGTCGAGGAGAGAATTGAAGGGTCACACCAATTTATCCCATCCGACTGAATGACAAGGGAGACATGTTGGGAAGACTTGTATGATCAGAGCGGAAGCTTTGGGTCCTGCCGACTACGTGAGTTACACCGATCATGAAAACCAAAGAGCTTTCGATGACACTTAGGAGATTGGGGAAGAAGGTTATTCACACAGTGATGAAGAAAGTCACGCCGATGATAACCTTGCCCACTCCTACACTGGGGAGATCTTGAAGATATCTGGCCGATATGAAGTCACAAATAAAATATATCATCGAGGAGAGAATTGAAGGGTCACACCAATTTATCCCATCCAACTGAATGACAAGGGAGACATGTCAGGAAGACTTGTATGATCAGAGCAGAAGCTTTGGGTCCTACCGACTACGTGAGTTACACTGATCATGAAAACCAAAGAGCTTTTGGTGACACTTAGGAGATCGGGGAAGAAGGTTATTCACACAGTGATGAAAAAAGTCACACTGATGATAACCTTGCCCACTCCTACATCGGGGAGATCTTGAAGATATCTGGCCGATACGAAGTCACAAATAAAATATAACGTCAAGGAGAGAATTGAAGGGTCACACCAATTTATCCCATACAACTGAATGACAAGGGAGACATGTCGGGAAGACTTGTATGATCAAAGTGGAAGCTTTGGGTCCTACCGACTACGTGAGTTGCACTAATCATGAAAACTAAAGAGCATTCGGTGACAGTCATACCAATGCATCAAGTAGTGAATGAAACATGTCGGGAAGACGGCTATTTATCATAGAAGTTAAGGGGGAAGCTTCTACTAACCTTCCAATAATCGAGTGAGGCCATGAATTGAATTATGCCAACAACGCCCTTTGCTGATTCAACTTCCGAATATTGAGGTGTCAATTATTGCAGAAAGTGAAGGGAAACTTTCAAACAAATGCATATGGCAAGTGTAAAACTAGAATCCATAACCTTCGCTAGGATCCTCCCAGTTGTGCTTGAGCCAAGTAGAAAGGGCAAAAAGTGAAAATACACAAGAAACCCTAAAATTGAAAAACTCTAAATAGTCCTCCGTTGAAAACTCATCGGTAAGAAAAGGAAATCAGAATGAAAATATTAAATCACAGCTATCTCAAGAGTCTTTCTAGTGTGTTTTAGTATTTGATAAACTTGGCAAGAGCAAGCTTTTATTCTTCCCTCTCTGACAAATGATTTAGAGAACTAATAGGTGTTTGTAGGAAAATGATTTCTATGTATCTCTTTTGTATAGCTAACATGTGAAAAGAATTGGAAGTTTGTTCCTGTGGTTTTAGGTAAGACAAGTATACTAGTAGGAGAAAGACAGGAGAAGTCCCCTCACTTGGATTATAGATAGTTGATTTAATGATATATGTCATGGAGGACATCCTAGGTGCCGGAGAACCAAAAAGACATTCAGCAAGAGGATATCAGAATCAAAGCCTTGGATATGAGCAATGTCTTAACTTGTATTTTAGAAATTGTATAAGAAAGGAAGTATCCTTATGGGGCTTGTCCCCGTATAAGATGTATAAATTCAAATGAACTAGACTACAAAAGTCTCAGGCTAGACCGGAGGTTTTCTTCGCTCTATTCTTTCCTACCGGTGCCCACACTGAACAGAGCTATATTTTATTATTAATTATATATATTAATGGCCTCGGCCTTTTACCAATAAAAAAAATCATATTGTCTAATTTTTATTTGTGTGACTAATTATTTAGTCATTTTTATTTGTTTAACCAATTATTTAGTTGTGTTTTTTGCCCAATGACCAAATTAGTCATTTATTTAGTCATTTATAGTTGTGTTGCAAAAAAAATTGGTCACGTGACTAAACTAAAAGTTTTAGTCACCTGGTCATTTATTTGCCATATTTCTACTAGTGAAAGTTATTATTTGAGCTTCATATATTGTGAGTTAATCCTCACCATGGTTTTTCCCTTCTAGGGTTTTCCACGTATATCTAGTGTTATGTGTTGTGCATTATGTTATTCTTTCATGTTGATATTGTGATGCTTAAGGTTTAATTTGCTCCGGATAAGTTGAAGTTGTTGAAATTGAAAATTATTAGAATACTGATTCACCCCCCTCTCAGTATTCTTGTGTGTCTAACAATTGGTATTAGAGCCAAGTTCCTCTAAGGGAAGCTTAACCGCTTGAGGAAGGTCTGGGATGGCACAAGGAGGATCTAGTAAGATACCTAGGTTTGATGGAACAAATTATGCTTTTTGGAGCTAAAGATGGAAGCCTACATCAATTCTCTAGGGTTTGGAGTTTGGGATTCTGTCAAGAAAGGTTACACTGTTCTTGCTACTATTCCTACAAATGCAGATGAAATCAAGAAGTATGATAACAATACCAAGGCAAAGTTTGCCATCAAGAGTGGATTAACTGATTCAGAACTTTCAAAGGTGATGAGATGTAGCTCTACTCAAGAAGTCTGGGATAAAATCGAAACCATTTATGAAGGAGATAAGAAAGTAAAGCAAGCTAAGATGTAAATCCTTAGAAGCAGATTTGAAACCCTAAAGATGACATAGGATGAAAACATTGTTGGATTTATGCTCCAAGTGAATGAAGTGGTCACTAGCATCAAAGGTCTTGGTGGTGAAATAAAAGAGGATGAAATTGTGAAGAAGGTTTTGACATCTCTTCCCAAATATTACAGTCATAAGGTATCTGCTATTGAGGACATTGTAGACTTGGATAAATACTCTTTAGACCAAATGTTTGGGACCCTTACTACTTTTGAAATGAGCGAATTTGATGGTGATATTCCAAAGAAAGAAGTTGCTTTCAAAGTTAGTAAAAAGACAAAGGATGAATCTGTTGATGAAAATGAAAGCCCTAATGATGTTGAACAAATTTGTAAGAACACTGAAGAAAGGATCTAGCAAATATAATGGTAAGTTACCATTTAAATGTTTCAATTGTGGAAAGTTTGGTTACTTTGCTTCTAAATGTCCTCTTAAAGAAGCTAGGAGAAGCAACAAAAATAGTAAATTCAAAAGGAGTTTGTTTTTCATAGAAGATAGTTATTCTTTAGAAGATGAGGGTCATGATGATTCAAATGATGAAACACTTTTCTTGGTCGTGAGTGTTGGTGACAAAAAGGATGATGTTGAAAAATGTGGAAAAACTGATACCTTGCAAACAGTCCAAAACAATGAAAGATCAATGGTTGTATGGACTACCTTCCATGCAAAAGAAGAAACCAAAGCTTGGGTTATTGATAGTGGTTGTTCAAATCATATGACTGGTGACAAAGAGAAGTTTATCAGCCTTGAGAAGTGGGATGGTGGAGATGTCAAGTTTGGAGGTGATGAGTCAGCTCAAATCCGTGGAAAAGGTGTCATAACTATTGATGGAAAGAACAGGACTGAGGATGTTCTCTATGTCAAAGGATTACAACACAATCTTCTTAGTGTCAGTCAGATGTGTAGGAAAGGTTACAATCTTACTTTTCATGTTAATGGTTGTGAAATCAGGAAGGCAGGATCTGGAAAGCTAGTTGCAGAAGGTGTTAAGACATGTGGTGATATTTATCACCTGAAAGAGGTAAATGGAAGTACATATCTGTTGGCTCAATCTAGTGAGTGTTGGCTATGACACAAAAGAATGGGACACATCAATTTTGATAATATGGTAAGAATTAGCTCTACTCATGCAGTGAGAGATATGCCTAAGATAATCAAGCCTGCAAACACTGTATGCAAGGAATGTCAAATGGGAAAGCAGACAAAGACAAATTTTAAAAGCAAGGAGTACTCTTCTTCAAAGCCATTGGAGCTGATTCACACAAACCTATGTGGACCTACAAGAGTAAAGAGTCAACAAGGTGAAAGATATTTTATGTTTCTCATTGATTATTATTCTAGAATGACTTGGGTTACTTTCTTAAGAGAAAAATCTGATGCCCTTGATAAGTTTAAAGTTTTCAAAGCTTTGGTTGAAAATGAAATGGATACTAAGATTGATGCAGGAGCATCCAGTGGCATAAGGGCAATCTTGCATCACCCCAAAAAAGATGTGTTTCAAAATTGTTGTTGTTCTTTCCATTTCTTTTCAAAATTTGTGGTTCTGGTTCCATAATCGCTTGAATAATGATGTAGAACTTTCAGTTTTTCCAAACTACTAAAAATAGCAACTTGCTATTTTAGGAAAGTTTGCCTTTGGGCACAGATTGAAGTGAAAATTTACAGGAAGCTTTATAACTAAAAAAATAAGACCTTTGGCAAAGGGATCACGCAAAGATTATTTGTGAGCTGAAAGATATTAAAGTTTCTGTTTCCTAAAAAATGCTTGAAAATTATGCAAACTCAGGTTTGAGGAACTAAACGGCCCTGTACGGGCCTGAAAATGGTCAGAACCAATAGAGTGGGTTCTTTGTGTGTAGAGCACTCCGTGAGATTTCTGACGCATAAAACGGTTCCTCAATCAGACACCCGAATCAAAAGTTATGGCTCCCGGAAGTTGACCTATTTTTGGAGGGAGATGCAAATTTTGAAATTAGGTTGTTGGCCACTAAAAAGACTATTAATAACCATTTTTGGGAACCCTGGGTAGTAGTGGAGTTAAGGAGGCAAGTGTAGAGTCAAGAATAGGCAGGAAAATAGAAACCCTAGTTGATTTGGGGTTACAAAAGGCAAATGATTCTAGAGTCTTGTGATAGGAAGCTGTGATGTGTTGCAGCCTATGGAAGGTTGATTCCTCTTATTGTATTTGAGCTTCTGTAATGTAATAAGTTGTCCAAATCAATAAAATAAAGTTCTATTTTCTGTGTGCAATTTCTATTGTGTGTTTTATGATTTACCCCCTTCATCAAAAATCAAATGTTTAAGGTCAAATACAAGAGGTGAGTTTACTTCAAATGAATTTGAAAAGTTTTGTGAAGATCATGGTATTAGGAGGCATTTGTCTACTCCTAGAACCCCTCAGCAAAATAAGGTAGTGGAAAGAAAGAATAGGACTGTGTAAGAAATTTCTAGGGCAATGTTGAAAGATGTAGATCTACCTGATATATACTGGAAGGAAGCAATTCACACTACTGTCTATCTAACTAACAGAGTGCAGTTAAGGGTCAACAACACAAAGACCCCTTATGAGTTGTGGTATGGAAGACCTCCCACTGTTAGATACTTCAGGATCTTTGCCAGAAAATGCTATATTAGAAGACATGAAGAAGAACTAGGAAAGTTTGATTCAAGATGTGATAAAGGAATCTTTCTTGGTTACTCAACCAGAAGCAAGGCTTATAGATGCTACAACAAAAGGTTGGAAAAGATGATTGAAAGCACAAATGTCAAAGTAGATGAATCTTTGTACCATATCTCACAAGATTCAGAAGACATCAGATTTGATATATTTCCTTGCATTGAAGATGAAGAAGAAGAAGTGAAAGAAGAAAAGGAACAAGAACTAGAGTAGATGCCTAAGATCCCAGCAAAGTATGTTCAAAAGAATCACTCAACATAACATATCATTGGAGACAAGAATGAAGGAGTGCAGACAAGGAGAAGGTTTGCCAATACACATGAGCAAATAAACTTGTGTTTCTTATCAAAAGTAGAACCTAAGACCTTTTCTAAAGCCAACAAGGATGATGGATGGATAAAATCCATGGAAGAAAAATTGGATAAGATTGAGAAGAACCAAACATGGGAACTGATTCCCATACCAAAAAATAAGAATATTGTAGGAACAAAATGGGTGTTTCGAAACAAACTGAATGAAGAAGGTGAAGTTGTAAGGAATGAAGAAATTTTTTTATGCAAAGGATACACTCAAGTAGAAGGCATTAATTTTGAGGAGACTTATGCTCCAGTAGCAAGGATGGAGGCAATCAGAATGTTCCTTCCTCTTGCTACTCATAAGAACTTCAAAGTATATCAGATGGATGTCAAGTCAGCATTTCTGAATGATGACCTAGAAGAAGAAGTATACATTGAACAACCAGATGGTTTCTAGATATTAGAAGATCCAGACATGGTATGCAAACTCAAAAAGGCTTTATATGGTCTCAAGCAAGCACCTAGGGCTTGGTATGCAAGATTAGACAAGTACTTACTTCAGTAGGGCTTCAAGAAAGGTACCACAGATAGTAATCTTTATATAAAGGAATGAGACATGATTTTGATAGTTGCAGTAGATGTTGATGACATCATTTTTGGTGGAGATGATGATATGTGTAAAAGGTTTGCAGACAAGATGCAAAAAGAGTTTGAGATGTCCATGAATTGTGAAATGTATTTCTTCCTTGGACTTCAAATTTTCCAGCTAAATGGTGGCATCTTTATCTCTCAAGCTAAGTATGTCAAAGAATTGTTGAAGAAGTTTGGTATGGAGGATTCAAAACTAGTGAGTACTCCCATGGTCACTGGATGTCACTTAAGAAAATATGATGAGTCTTTAGAGGTGGATCAGATTGTTTATAGGTCTATGATTGGAGCATTGTTGTACTTGACTACTTCTAGACCTGACATTATGCATGCAGTATGTGTGGTTGCCAGATATCAAGCCAATCCTAAGCAAACACATGAGAAGACGGTGAAAAGGATATTCAGATACTTGAAAGGAACTCCGAACTATGGTCTATGGTATCCAAAAGGTAAAGACTTTGATTTGAGTGCATACACTGATGCTGACTAGGCTAGTTGTGTTGATGATAGAAGTACAAGTGGTGGTGCTTTCTTTCAAGGAAGCAGATTGGTTTCATGGCAGAGTAAGAAGCAAGATTCGGTGTCCTTATCAATAGCAGAGGTAGAGTATATTGCAACAACCTCCTGCTGTACACAAGTATTGTGGATGAAGCAAACTCTGAAGGATATCAAGGTATTGTATGATGAGCATATTCTTATTTTGTGTGACAATACAAGTGCTATCAATATTTCCAAGAATCCAGTGATGCTTTCTAGAACCAAGCATATAGCAATCAGGTATCACTTTTTGAGAGAGAAGGTTGTAGATAAGGAAGTAAAATTGGAATATGTTCCAACAAAGGATCAAATTGTAGATATCTTTACAAAGGCTCTTGCAAAGGACACCTTTGAGGATCTCTGGTAGAAGTTAGGGGTAATTGCCCCTCCTTGCTAAAGATGCATAGTGATGCATCTGTCCAGGGGGAGTTAATGATATAGCTTTGTTTCCTGGACTGATGATGGCTACCTCTCAGGGGGAGCAGGTAGTGGTTGCTAATGGCAGGGGGAGCAGGTAGTGGTTGCTGATGATAGGGGGAGTTTGCTTGTTGCAAGAAAAAGTTATATCCTAAAGGTAAATGTGTAGATGTATGGTTGCTGATGAAGTTGATGGTAGTTGCCCTTTGTCCTTGATGTCAAAGGGGGAGAAATGTGCAAAAATGTGTTGCCATCAATGCCGAAGGGGAATTTGTTACACATATGATTCCAATGGTTGTCATTGATGTCAACACCGTCACAAGGTTGTCATGGATGTCAACATTGTTATGGATGTGTAATAGTGCTCATAATTGGATGTAATGCTCCTAAAGAAGATATATTGAGATATGCATGTCATACATTGAGATGGGAATTATAAGTTCACATCATGCCTTAATCATTGAAGAATTGAGTAGGAAATTATTCAGATGGGAATTACAGAATTGAGTAGGAAGTTATTCAGATGGGAATCAAAAGCATCAAGAAGACACATTAATATGGGAATTAGAAGCATTAAGATATGGTACTGATGGACTAAGATATGTTGTATACTCTCCTCTACTATCCCTAAGAATGATGTGTTAAGACAAAGAAGATTCAGTCTCTGGAAGTTGGTGACAGTCTCTGTTTTAGAATGACCACCATTGAAGACTGTCTGGAAAAGTGCTCAACATTTCCATTAGTTTGGTTTTGGGCCTTTGCGGATTGGAATATAGCTTAATGTAATGACAAATCTTGCATATTCCAAGTTTCATGATGTGTGGACTACAGGAAGTATGTTTTGCAAAAGATAGAGTGAAGATAGTGTTGGTTCTATGAAGACAATCACTACATGGAAGCATGATGCTCCACATTCCTCCGCAGTTGAAGATTTGGATATGCAGTTCTAAAGGTATGTGAAGATTTTAGTGAAGATGATAATTCCAGAAATTTAGATCATTTACTCTTCCACTGTGAAAGTTGTGCATAACAGAGTATCGACATGTGTTCTAGTAGAGTTAGTGTTGAATGGTTGATGAAATGCTCCACATTCCTCTGCAAATGAATGATTTCTCTCATAGTTTTGAGGACATGTTTCTAGTTGAGCATTATATGTTTCTTTTTAGTTTCAAGGTTCTTAGTGGTCCACAACTTAGTTTTTTTAAAATGACAGCATGTTGTAGTGTGTTCCGGATGACAAAGTGTTTTTAGAGTTAATGATTGAAATTGTGCGGCACAATTCTTTGATGTGTGCTAGCAAAGGAGTGTTTGGGGGTGTTTTATGAGTTATGTGAACTCGTCTGGAAAAGTTTCATGAAGATCTTTCTTGTTTCCAGTACCGCACAAGGTTTTTCAAGTTGATTGGTTGTTATACTTCAAGTCTTCATGTATTTTCCTTAAAGTTGTCCTATTTCCAAATGAGCAGAGTGTGCGGATGTAATTCATTGATGTTTGAAGTTGTGAATGATGTTTTGAACCTGGTTAAGCAATATTTGGGGTCCGCAAGGCTTGGATCTCTTGCTGGTGTAACGTGTGTGTTCACTTAGGACCTATCTTCTACATGTTTCGTATTGTGTGATGTATGACTGACTTGTAAATGTATTTTTTATATTGTATCTGGCTGACAAGCTATATAATCAACGTAACATCATGTATAAATAAGTGAGTGAGGGGGAGTGTGATTGCAATTGATTGAAAAAGTTTGCAAGTAGATAAAAGTAGAATAAATGCATTGTTAATGTGCGACTAAAGGAGAAAGAGCAGAAGTTGTGGATGCTATCTAGATTCATCTTGAAGACATATTTGTGACAATGATCAAGTATAGAGTGTGCCTAATTGATCAGATCATCAGAAGAAAGTGTGAAGAGGTAGAAGTGCAATCATCAAAAGTGTGAGTTTCAATGTCAATTTTTAGATAGTAGAAATACTGTCATATAGTAATCTTTTGTAAGTGTGTTCTCATTTCAGGGAGTAGTAGCTTCCTTGGGAGTGACCCTAAAACAATGTCATTAGGGAGTAGAAGTTTCCTTGGGGATGACCCTAAATCAAATTTACTTAGGAAGTAGCAGCTTCCTTGGGTTAAAGCCCCTAAAACAAAGTTATTATTTGAGCTTCATATATTGTGAGTTAATCCTCACCGTGGTTTTTTCCTTTTAGGGCTTTCCACGTATATCTGGTGTTATGTGTTGATGTGCATTGTGTTATTCTTTCATGTTGATATTATGACGCTTAAGGTTTGATTTGCTCTGGATAAGTTGAAGTTGTTGAAATTGAAAATTATTAGAATATTGATTCACCCCCCTCTTAGTATTCTTATGTGTCTAACAGGAAGGGGTTAGATTCTAGAACTTACTTATTAGGGTCTTTTTCCCGTAGATCTTTAACATGGGGGGTGATGATTTCCTCAGAGATTTGAATCTCTAATGCTGCAGGAGGAGCTGAAGGTTGATACTCATCCAAGTGTTCTTTTGGGTGCCGTATTTTCTTGTATTTGGGTGGTTTGGTTCATAGTGTAGAGTTGTTTTGAACACTAGTTTGGGCTTTACCATAGTGGATATCATTCCTTGGACTCCCTCGACCCCTCGAAGTTGAAGCCTGATGGTGCCTTTATGTACCCCTTCTTTGGCAACGTGGAGCTTCTTGTGCAGTATCCCGCTATGGAATCCTATGCAACCGTGCATTGTTCCTTTGTAGAATCCCAGGCTTTTGGTGCTGGAGGCAGAGATTCTTTGTATAGGAGTGATGTGACCATTCTGCAAGAAATCGACCATTGGGGCCCCGCTCCATTTCAAGAAATGTAATAGTTGATAGCAGCTAGAAATGTGATAGTGTCTAAAGAATGGTGGAAGTGTTTGTAGAATTGTGGAAATGTTTAAAAAGTCATGATAGTTTCCTAAGAATTATAGTTGTGTCTAGAATGATGTGGTAATGTCTCCCTGAGTTCAATAGTGTCCATTGAGGCATGGCGGTTCATGCATGCATGTGACAATGCCCTCTATAAAATGTTGAGCCAAACCTTTAACTTATTTCAATGGAGGAAAGGGTGCTTGAAGGTTGTTTCTAGGATTTGTCTTAGTTAGATCCCAAGGGTTGAGTTAATAATTCAAGACTTGTGTGTTTTTGGGTTTGACAAACCTAGGTGCATGAGAGAGAGAAGGAGGTGTGTGCAATAATGGAGGTTGAAAGATGAATCTAATGGTAGATTTACAGGTCTAGTGTAGCCATGGAGTCTTAAGAGGTGCACATGTTTCTTTCTTATACTTGTGATCCTTCACTAATGCCTTAGTCCTCAGTTTCTTGTTCATTTACATTAAATACTACTCTTTAAAGCACTTTATGCCCATTTTTAGCTGTTGGAGGTTGGATTAAGATTAGGTTGCATGAGAGGGAGAAAGTTTATGCAAGAAAATCAAGTTTGAACATGTGAGACCCTACCACACAAGGTAGTGTCCAACTTGGACATTAATATTGCAATGTGCTAATGTCCAAGACAAGTGTGCAAATTGAAACAAGAAATACAAGAATGTAGATGTGGTGTATATTTGGTTTTGAGTGCATAGCATGGTCTAAGGGGTAGATTGGGTCTAAGATGACTAAAAATGGTTGATAGTCATGCTTAAAAAAGTAGGTCCTAAACCTAGTACAAAACAAGGTGAAAAGTACAAAGTATACACTTTTTCATCTTTACATATATTTTCTTAAGATCCAATTCAAATCATCATTCCCTATGGTTGGCCTATATAAAGGTTGTGACTAAGAAGTAGGGAGGACCAAGTAGTTGTACATCCTAACTTTGTGCCTCTTAACTCAAATTTTCATAGCAACTTACTTGGTAAGTTCACTGCTTAAACCTAAGGTTTATCATCAAATATGATGCCACATCAGCATACCTTTGTTGAGGTGTCTAAAATATATAAAGAAAAAAGTTAGACCTATAGTGTGTATTAAGTCATATTTTGTTGGTATGCCATGTGTCATCACATGTTTTCTTCCTTTTTTTGTTCATAAAACTTGGTTTTTTGGTCCAAGAACCATAAAAAATGGGCATAGCCTTGAGTCCATTCAAGATCAACTAAATCATCCATCAAGTATATTGTAACTACTAGCCCTAATAGTCCAAAACTCAAAATGGCTGAAGCCCCATAACTATCCTACCCAGCACAGACCATAGATAAGTTTATACCACATTAACATATTTGGGGGATGAGGCAAATTACACAAGCCTCGACACTCCCTAACATACCAAGTTACAATTCTTGCATACTATATTGTTCTTCAACACTGGAACCTCCTCCTCCTCCTTACTATCACTATTAGAGCCATAGCAATCTGAGAACAAGGGGATGGCGTCCTCTAGAAGCTCGACCTTCAGTTTCTTTGCTAGCTCCTCAACCACTAATTGCAGGTAGATTTGTCTCTTCTTAATTGCATGCATATGTGCCATCATACAGTCGTGGTAAGACTCAACCTGATGAACCACATCTCTGACATCATCATGCATCAAATAGGAACCAACCACTATTGACATTATTGAAGCACATGATAATGACTGAGCGATGTCAAAAGCATTCCAACGACCGTGAGTGTAGCCTAGATCCAACAAAATTTTTGCCATGGCAGAACATAACCCAATATCTAGTTTTCCATCCAATTCTTTATACAGTTCCCAGACTTTTTGTTGCAAGTATGTGCCTAATCGGTGTTGTCATTGATGTTAACATATCTTTGTTGTCATTGGTGTCAACTTTGTCCCATTCTATTACTTGTTTAGAAGCTTTGTATGTTGAGGATATTAAGAAAATTGGCCTCTCCAGAAGAAACAAGTGAGTTACAGTGAAGTGCAGTATAGACAGTGAGTTGTATGCTAAAGAACAGTCCGGTAGATTACTCCTCATTTCTTGTTCCTTGAAGATCTTGGTGTGCAGATTGGAAGTTATTTAAAAGGATGTCTAAAGATGCTAAATCCTGAGTTTGAGCCCCTGGTGTGAAGAATTGAGAGAGTTACATTCACCAGAGTAAAACCTATTTTCTCTAATTATTCTCTAGTGACAGGGAGAAAGTATTTTGTTCCGCATTCCTTCGCATTAAAGTGTTTTGCTTTGCGGTTCTAAAGGGAAGTCTGGGATGATGATAAGTACCTACAATTGCAATGGTTCGTGTTTTGGTGGTCTGCAAGCTATCTTTCTTTTATGACAGTTGAAGACAGTGAAGTTCATGTGCTCCGGTGTGAAGAATCTCATGAATAAAGTGGTATGTGTTTGTGTGGTTGCTCCTGATGATTTCAATGTGCTTGTGGATTCCCCCTGATCACGTTCCTACCTTTACATTGGTCCACATTAAGGAAATGAGATCGTGTTTGAAGATTATTCCCAGATAACGTAGCGTGCAACCAGTCTTAGCTGACTTGGTTAATTCCAGTAATTGCGGAGATCCCTTGAAGATTATGAAAGCGTGTTATAGCATGGAAGATCATGTTTGAGTACCAGCGAAGGCGTGGCGTGATCCGCATACATCTATACTACAAATCCTTAGCATAATTTTGTATTAGGTCAAGACCTATTATGTAAAATACTTGTAATGTCGACCTTGGAGATTGTTCCAATGGTTGATGATCGTAATGTCGACCTTGATGATCATTCGAAGGTTGATAAAGTGTATAAATACTTGTAATTGAGTCGTGGAAAAGGTGTCCTTGAGCAAAAATGGGAAGATAAGGAAAAGGGCGAGAAGATAAGGCAGAGCAGGGTAGAGCAAAGTAGAGGAACTATTGTACTTCAATGTATTAATCACAGACATGAAGAAGATGGTGATTTTGGTAGTGAGCCTAGTAGTGAGCCCCCAGTAGGGTTTAACATCCCTTATTGTAATATTTATAGGTTTAGGGTTGAGGCAGTGAGCCTGCTAGACCTAGTTGTACTTCATGGCAGTGAGCCAGTATGTTCTAGGCCCGTGGAGTGACCAAGCCTGAACATCATTTTTCAAAGATTGCAATATATTTTGAGAGCTAATCCTCTTCGTGGTTTTTCCCCACCTTGGGGTTTTCCACGTAAAAATCTGGTGTCTCTTGTGTTTAATGTTGCATCTGTGTTTAAGCTTCTGATTTCATGCATTCTTTGTTTAATCATAATAAGTGCGGATAAGTGATTAATGTTCAAGTGCAGAAGTGTCTAAGTTTTTGGGACAACTGATTCACCCCCCCCTCTCAGTTGTCCAACGCATTTCAACACTTTCCTCATCCATCTCTGCAAATTTGGATTCTCAATCTCCTTATCGATAAAGCCAATAAAGTCACCTACCACCTCCTCTCCCGAAACCCTTCTCTTCCTCCTTCTGGTAGAGGACTCAACCCGCTTCCCCTTATCCTCATCCTTGTTCACCATCACTCTGTCGAGATGGCACTTTCTCGTAGCAGAAGCCATGAATGATAGGCAGTGAAAAAACAATCCACCTCACACTAACAAGCAACAAATATAGCAACCTAGGCAAATAACAAATATCAGTCCTTCACTTCAAGCGGTATTCATAGTCATGAATGCCCACACGTAAACTGCAACATCCGATTATCATTGCAATACGCACACTTTCATTAAAGACATTGTCTCACCCTATCTTTTTAATTATTAGTTCTAGAAATTTCTGCTTCCGACCCCTTATTAGATGATTTCTTACTTTTTAGATCTAATAAATTCATTTCGTTCAATTGTTAGTAACAATGATATACACTAAGAACCTTTAAAGTCACAAAAATAATGATTTTTGTCTTTAAATATACAAATAACTATTAGAACACAAGTCCTTTCCGTTGGTATGAATATGCGAGAGAGAGAACGACGACTCTCCAGGAATGAGACGAAGGGAGGAACATTTAGAGGTGAAGGCCAAGGGCATATCCCTCGGATTCTTTATGACCTTAGTCCTATATTTGTTTTTTTAAAATTTATTTGGAATGGTTTCCCATAACTTCCCTCTCATTAAGGTAATGTAACTTGCCGACGTAGCTTGGCGTGGACCTTCAAAATCACCAAAAAAGCCAATATATTAAAAACCAAAAGGACCAAGTTGGTGTAATACAACTCTCAAATCGCTTTACCCTTATCATTAGGGTCCCGCAGTTCAAGCAGCCTCCGATCCCTCGAGATTTTCAAGAAAGGCAAGATATGGAACTCACTCATAGCCCAAAGAAGGAACAAAATGCCATGGCTACACAAATAACTGAGACCAGTGAAATCATGGGGACGAATGAATTTGCTTCATGGCAATGCACTGAAATCCCAATGGAACAGAAGCTTCACAATGTCAGGGATTTAGAGCAATCTGTAAGCAATGAAATCATGACTGTGGGGGAATTAGCATGTCCTACCAACAGCTTCCTTACCAGAAACAACAGAAACAACAGCCAACATGAAGAGAAAGAACCCCATGAGAGTAAAAATGCATTCAGCTCAAGTTTAGCAAGTAAAAATGGAGAAACCTCTTCAGACAGAAAGATAAAGAGAAAGAGAAAGAGAGAGAGCCCTCCCAAATCAGATGAGAAGAGGGAACACCGAATTCGAATCCCAGCCTCCTGTGCATCCCACCTCTTTCGACTAACTCACAAGCTGGGTAAAAAATGGCATGGAGAGACTATTCAGTGGCTATTCACACTCTCAGAAGAGGCTGTTAAGGCTGCCATGGATGGCACTGCCTCCTCTGCTTTATCTTGCACAGATATGGACTCTGTTTCCTCTTGTGGTCTTCCTGTAGACTCTACATTCCTTCAACAATTGGGTGATACAGAGCTGAGATTTGTAAGCAAAGATAAGCATATGTTGACTGAAGAAGGGAGAGACAGAAGGGTTAGACTGCCTAGAGAGTGTGCATTGAAGCTCTACCCTTTAACCAGAAAGCTTGGTTACAAATGGGATGGAGAAACAGTAGAATGGTTATTTAAGCAATCCTATAATGCTATAAAAGCTGTCATGTCTGATGACAATAAGAATGACAGCAGCAAAAAGGATATCTCTGCTCAATATGTTAACAATGTTAACCCCAGCATCCAGGCTTATTATAACTACCTTTCAAGAAATGCTTCTGCTTCATCTCAATCACAGCTTCAAGGACAACAAATTGGGTCATCTGTGTTTCCTGCTGCTGCTACTACTGAGGTACCTTTGACAAATCATATGCAACAGGGAATCCCACCATTATCAACAAACTCTGGAAATCATGATCACTCTTCTTCTAATTCGAGGGCATTGTATAATCTGCCTCAACATGGATGTCTAAACTGCCGTTTACGGCTCTACTTAAACATCATCCACTTCAATGGTCAAACAGTCAATAGTAATTTTACACCTCATCCACAATAAAAAGTGGTAAGTATTTGTCCTATTTTTATTGGCCAAAATTAACTTTTAATTGTTGAAGTGGATGATGTTTAAAAACAGCCGCGGTTTACTTGCTCTGCAGCAAGCTCAATGCATGCTCATAATAGACATCCACAAACAGAGATCTCAAACCTTCCATGACCAAAGGCTATTTGTTATTATTTTTTGTATGTAGATAAAGTGTAAAATTGTTCTTGATTGTTAAGACTATTTAATATAGAAATTATTAAAATATTATTTATTATTATTATTTTTTAAAAAGTGTTATTTATTATTATTATTATTTTAAAACTTTAAATTTTTCTTTATAAATAAAATTGTTGACTTGAGTTTAGAAGAAAATACCTCCCAGTTTTTAACTTGTAGTTAAGAACACTGATTAACTTTCCACCCTATTGGAATGTTTACTGCTTTTAATTTATATAAAAAAAATATTATTTTCCAAATTAGGCTTTCAAAATGTTGGATGCGTGTATATCTTTTTTTAATATAATTATTAAAGTTCTTTATGTTTTAATAACATAATGTTATTATGTGAAGGAAAATAAACTTTCTTTTAACTTAAGTTAATTAAGTGAATGTAATTATTAAGTATACATTAGTTTAAATTAATTAAATATAGCTGGGATTGGGATTGATGATCTAACTGTTGGTGATATTTAGAAATGTTTCGGAAGGGTTGTCTTTTGATGCAAGGAGACAAGTTCTCCTAGGTCAACCCTTGGAAATGTGTATAAAAGTTGAAAGACAACAAGCAAGGGCTCTGAATGAAGTATGTATATTCGTTACTCTCTTTTACTGCACCAAACTTAGATGTGTCACTATTGATTATTCCGTTAATGCTCTAGAATGAGATGATTTTGAATGATTGCTCTTGGGTGATGGATTTGTTAGATCCAAGAGGCTAATGGCTATATTAGTATAGGTGCATGAAAAAAAACATAAATGTGTGGATAAGGTGAATGTATCAGACTATATGTATGTAAGGATAAGGTGGGGGTTAAGTGTATGGGATATGTGAGTATAAGCTAGGGGAATGAGCCCAACTTTGTACAAGATTGTGTCATTTGTCAATATGTACATGTATCAAGACATTTCCTCAAAATGGGCATAAAACTAATGGGAAATGGCATGGGTATGCAAATTTCACCATTACACATTGCTTGGTTTTGGAGAATAATTTTACATAATTGTTGGTAGAAGTTATTGGATTTAGCCTGGCCTCAATTTTGTTCTTACAAATTCTTTAATTCCTTGATTCATGTTGTCCATTTGAATAAATGAAAGTCCCACTTGTTCATTTGTTTCTTTTCTTGTTTAATCAAACTATATATTTTTATTTAATTAATCTCTTTCCAATGTTGTGATAAAAAATCTTTCCCTAAGCTTAATCTCTAGGTTAATCTAATAAAATGCATACACATAAGCATAAATCAATCTAGATTAACTACTTTGAATTACGGGAGTGATAATTGAACAATTAATGTTATTTTAGGAAAGTAAATACAAAATAGGAATGCACTTAACTTTATAACCAATGTAACAAGTAGATGGAGAGCGTAGGGAAGGACAGCGTAGGGAAGGGAGTAAAGGCGAGAAAGGTTTTTTCGAATTCTAGCAATGGCAGAAGTGCAGGAAAGGTGGTAGGAGTTGCAGGCAAGGTGGAAGGCGCAACGTTGGTTACTGGCAGTCATGCTGACAGTAGCCTAATTGTTGGTGCCAGAGATGTGGAAGGAGAAGGTTCCGAGGGCCCAGCTGACGATGGAACTTTTGGTGCTTTTGAGGCTTGTTCATCCTCCTTGGAAGCAGAGATTCGACGTCCTGACCCTGATGGTACATTGGGGGTGGTGTCCCCTAAGGTGGCTAAGGTGGACGAGGCTATGCCGGCCAAACCCTCTTCGAACTTCTTTAATCCATGGAAGTCAATTTTTGGGTCTCTGCCTAAAGGGAAAAGCTCGGACCTGCCTTTAGTTTGCTCCTCTGAACTAGGTTCAGGTGAGTTCTCTTTATCAGTTCCTGATAGTGTTGTGGACTGTGGTATTTCTTGTATGGATTTATCGTTGGTGGATAAGCTTTTGGGTCCCAGACCTAATATTAAAATTGTGAGATCTTGGGCTCACCAAAAATGGGCTCTAAAAGGGCAAGTGGACATAGCTGCTTTACAGAAGGGGTTCTTCTCCTTTACCTTCTCGTGTGAGGAAGATCTGCTTTGCACCATGGCTGGGAGTCCTTGGGTCATTGGGAACTCTACTCTAGCTTTAAGGAGGTGGGAACCTGGCTTTGATGCAACTAAAACATCCTTCAATGTAGCCCCAGTTTGGGTTAGGTTCCCAGGTTTGCCTATGGAATTCTGGGATGAAGAAGTCTTTAAGGGCTTGGCTGGCATTTTTAGTAGCCTGCTTACGGTTGACCCAATCACTGTGTTGAGGAAGAGGCTAATTTATGCTAGAATATGTGTCATGGTAAATCAATCGACCAGCTTGCCCTCCATCAAGATTAAATCTAAACTTGGTGTTTGGGAGTAGGCTATTGAGTTTGAATCTATCCCTTTTGTGTGTTTTCTTTACAAAAAGACAAGCCACTGGGGAAAAAACTATCCTTCAAAGAGAGTGAGGACAAACCAAAACGTTTGGAAGGAAAAGCAAGAAAATGACTAGGGGAAAGCCCAAAGCCAAAAAGAGGGAGATAAAAAGGAGGAAGTTCCTGCCATGGTCAAATCTATGGTTGTTTCACCCCAAGAGATGATGGCGATTATTCCGTTTGTTCCCAGGAATGAGGAATCTCTTGATCTAGCGCTGGAAACTTTGGGCTGTGCCATGATCATTTCTAATGATGGTGAATCCCAAGCCCCCAAGGGCGAGGGGGTTTTTCCCTATTCTCCTAGATAGCTTTTGGAGTCAGCCGAGGATTTTTCTATGGAGGAAAGACCATTTGAGGAGGTCAAGGGAAGAAAGAAGAAAAAACCTGCTACCCCCCCTCAGTGTGGAGTAGCGACTAGAAGCTCTTCCAAGGCTGATTTCAGATCGGAGAAAAGAAGGCCAGGGAGGCCTTCAGCCAGTGATGTCAAAGAAAGAGACAGTAAGAAGGAGATAGCAGGAGGGATGCAAAAAACCCTCATGGATCTGTGCTCTAAGAGCACAAACTCTCTTTTATCATTAAGATCCTTTCGTGGAATATAAGGGGGTTAAATAATAGTCACAAACATGACCTCCTGTCTAACCTGATCTAGGATCTCAAGCTAGATATTCTGCTTATTTAAGAAACTAAGATGCAAACGAAAAAACTTCACTTAATCAAGAATAGATTCTTTTTTGAGTGTGGCCTTCAAGGAAGTAATTCCAAGGGTGCCTCTTGAGGGGTGGCCACTCTATGGAACCCTAAATCGGTTACTGGATATCCTATTTTGGCAGACTCTAACTAGGTGGCGACCAAATTTGTTCATAAAAGAGATGACTCCTCCTGGATTGTCTCTAACATTTACGCCCCTAATAACAAGAATGCTAGGAAGAAACTTTGGCAAAGACTTGGAGCTTTCAGAAGGATGTTCCCTGAGTCAAAATGGCTTGTTATGGGAGATTTCAATTCATCTCTTAAAGATGATGAGAAAATGGGTGGATCTCAAGCTCCCCTAGATTCCAGAATGGATCTGATGGATTTTGTGAATGATAAAGCTTTATTAGATCTGGATCTTAAGGGAGCCAAGTTCACTTGATCAAATCAAAGAATAGGAGATAATCACATCCAAGTGAGATTGGACAGGGCCCTCATTTCTATGGACTGGTTTGAATCTTACTCCTGCTCCCTATCTGCTCTCACCAGATTAGGGTCTGATCACTTCCTAATTGTTCTCATGGCGGACAAAAGGGGTAAGTGAAAAGGTTTCCCTTTAGATTTGAAAGGATGTGATTGTATCACCCGAAGCTGAAAGAGAAGATCAGAGAGTGGTGGAACATAGATGTGGAAGATACTGCCATGTATAGGTTGGCCAAAAAGTTGCATAATGTCAAGATCAATGTGCAAAAATGGAATAGATCCTCCTTTGGTCAGATCTTTAAGGAAAAAGAGATCATCACAAGAGAGCTAAATAGGATCCAAGGTGAAATCCAAAAATATGGTATGTCTCAAAAAACTAGGGAAGAAGAGATTGACCTCCTCAATGCCCTCCATGAGGTTGTTACAAAGGAGGAAGATTTATGGAAACAAAGATCTAGAGCTATCTAGCTTAAGAGTGGGGATCGTAACTCTAAATTATTTCATATGACTACTTTGAAGAATAGAGTGGCGAATAGAATCAAGGAAATCTCTTCAAATGACAGGTCTATCTTGGACGAAGATGAAATTCATAAAGAAAGCTATGCTTTTTTCTTCTTCTTTACTCAATAAGGAAGGGCCTCTGGATCAAAATATGGAGAACACTTTGCTTTAGGTTATTCCCAAAGCGGTGAGTGACATAGATAACAAGATGATGACCAAAATCCCTTCGAAGGAAGACATTAGAGGAGTTGTCTTCTCTTTTGAAGGTAATAAGGCTCCTGGCCCTGATGGTTTCCCCCACTTTTTTTCCAAACCTTTTGGGAGATTGTGGACAAAGACACTTGCAATGCCACTAAGGAATTTTTTGGAAGCAAAAAACTACTAAAAGAATTAAACTCCACTTTTCTTGTCCTCATCTTGAAGAAGAATGGTGTGAATACCTTTGCAAATTACCGCCCCATCAGTTTGTGTAATTTGATCTTTAAGATCATTTCAAAGGTGGTGGCATGTAGGCTTCAAGTCCTTCTCCTGAGCATGATTTATATGCAGCAGAGTGGTTTTGTTCCTGGTAGACAAATCCTTGACTCCATTATTTTAGTTCAGGAGAATATTCACTCTCTGGGTATGGACAAAAAAGAGGGCTTCCTTCCAAAGCTTGATCTCATGAAAGCTTACGATAGAGTTGACTGGAACTTTCTTATCAATGTTTTGAAGAAGTTTGGTTTCAATGAGAAATCCCTTGAGCTTTTCCGGCAACTTTTCCTTTCTCCTAAGTTTTTTGTCCTCATTAATGGTTCTCTTTGTAAGTTCGAGAGGGTTGAGGCAAGGGGATTCGATCTCTCCTTTCCTATTTATTATCATGGTGGAAGTCCTAGGCATAAATATTCAAAATGAGGTTCTTGAAGGGCGCTTCAAAGGGTTATGCCCTTCATCGCTGGGACTCTCTTGTTCTCACCAACAATTTGTGGACGATACTATCATTATGGGTGAGGCCTCTGTCAGGGAAGCCCAAAAGGTAAGGAGTATTCTACAAAATTATGAAGTGGCTTTGGGTCAGAAGATTAGCCTTCCTAAAAGTTCAATTTTCTTTTTCAATACCCCGGAGCCTAGGCAGCTAAAGATAGCTCGTATCTTGCAATGTAAAGTTGAGTCCTTACCCTCCATCTATCTTGCACTCCCTATGTATGAAAAAAGGATTCCTGACTCCTTCTGGCTTGGTCTGGTTGATAAATTCCAATCCAAACTTGTTGGATGGAAGGGAGCGGTCCTTAGTCAGGCGAGCAAGATTCAATTGATTAAAGCTTCCCTTCAAAATCTACCTGTTTATTCCATGTCTCTGTTCAAAGTTCATGCCAAAGTCAAAGATAGAATTGAACAAATCCAAAAAAAGTTTCCTTTGGTCAGGAACTGAGGAGAAGAAGAGAATCTTGTTGGTTGCTTGGGACTCAGTCTGCAAGCCTAAAAACTTTGGGGGTCTCGGACTAAGAAAGCTAAAAGACTTCAACTCTACCCTCTTGGCGGCTAATGCTTGGCGCCTGATGAATGAGAAGAAAGAATGGACAGAAATTGTGAAGAACAAATATTTGAGAGGTTTCAATAACTTCAGGGAAGCACTGGATTGTCCTAATCTACTGGAGGGTTCTGAAATCTACAAAAACATTTCACAGGCTAGAGAAATTATTAAGAAAGGTTCTAGATGGAAGATTGGGGACGGTAGCAAGGTGGACTTTTGGAAGGATCAGTGGTTTGGTGACTCCCCACTCAGTCAGCAAGATTGGGCGAGTCATTTTGAAGAAATATGTACTTCCACCTATGGTCTGAAGGTTATGGATTACATTTTTGAAGGCAGATGGAAGAATTTCTTGACTATTGATAGGCGCATGGAGGAGTTCTAGACCAGGTTAAATGTTTTCCATATCCCTCTTGACCAGAAAGAGGACCAACTCATTTGGCAGGCCTCCTCCTCAGGGTAGTACTCTATTGCTTCAGCTTTCAAAGGGCTTATCCCTAAGGTGGATGACCCTCCCTTCTGGGCAAGATTATGGGATGACAAACTTATTCCTAAAGTTAATATCTTCTTTTGGCTGTTGGCTCAGGATAGGGTGCTTATGTTAGATAACCTGTGTAAAAGGGGATTCTCGTTGGTTAATAGATGTTCCTTATGCCTTTAGAACTCAGAAGATTTCTTTCATTTGCTCCTTTCCTGCCCTTACTCTCTGGTGGTTTGGAATAGGGTTCTTTCTTTGTGGAAATTAAGCTGGACCTTCCCTAATTCTTCCAAGGAGTTGGTCTCTCAATGGACTTGCCCTGTTTCTAATCCATCCCTTAGATTTCTTTGGTCCCTGATTATCCCTCACATTGCCTGGAGCCTCTGGAAGGAGAGGAATAATAGAGTTTTTAGGGACAACAACCTGGTTCCAGAAAACTTGTTTTTCAAGGTAGTCAGGAGTATCAAGGAGAATTTTAAAGTCAGGATCGAAGAACAATTAGCTCATGGTAAAAGGATAGAGGTGTTTCAAGTGGAGTATGATATCTCTAAGAACTGGGGCATCACTGTTGACATTTCTATACCTTTTAAAAGAATGAAACATCCCAAAGGGGAAGTGGTTTGGAAAATGCCTCCGAAAGGGTGGATCAAAATTAACTTTGATGGGGAAGCTAAAAGGAATCCTGGAGTTGTAGGCAGTGGGGGAGTGATGAGAGATGATCTTGGTAGGTTCCTTGCAGCGCTAGCACTCCCTCTAGGTACCCAGAAAAACCACTTTGCTGAAGTTGTGGCTGCCTATCACACTATAGCTTTGGCTCAAGCTAAGGGATATAGAAAAGTTTGGGTGGAGGGGGACTCTAATAACATTATAAACTGCCTCAAGAATATCACTAAACCTATTTGGTCTATAGCGACCCTAATTGAAGATGCAATCATGATATTGGGAACCTTTGAAGCTACCCACATATCACACATATATCACGAAGGAAACAAGGTGGCAGATATTTTTGCCAACCTGGGGGTTAATAGCCAATCAAAGTGCATTATTAATGATGGTAAGAATGGTACGAAGCTCAAAATCTTATGAAGAGATCATCATGTTCTCAAAGGGTCCGAAGGCCATTCCTCTCCAGAAAGGTCTACTCACACGGATTATGGGTAGGAATAATGGCAAGATTATCCAACATAGGCTTTATCTCATTCTTGTCTTCGTTATGCTTAGTACAAATTGTGAAATTTACAAGGATCTGAGTTTCAGCATGGGTGGTGATAGGAACAAAGTTGAACCATCATTTTGTGAGGGGACCCATCAGAAACAGAAGGTCTGGAAAATCTTGGAGGATGGGGGTTAACTCCCTATATGGAGAAATTACATGGAGCTGACCCCAATGCTACAGATTTGTTTGTGAAAGGCTATGAGAATAAGAAGGTTTCTACATATGGCTAGGAGTTAGCCATCATAGAGGATCTTATAGCCTTAGTTTCAGGGCTATCAACTAGAGGAAAGAAGTTCTTCCGTGAGCGGAAATATAGCGAAGAAGCCCTAAATAATTTCTTTAAAGGCAATGAAAGGGATAAGTTGGTTAAGATGCAATTGAGAGGGTATAATCCTCTCTCTATCAAACCCATATGGGCCAAGGTGGCTAAAGTGATTATGAGATATAATACGTTGGATGGGAGGTACATTGTTGTTTACAACTACCATTTCAATCTACTCAACCACTTCCGCCATGGTATATTTGTTTCTATCCCCTTCTACTTGCTTTCCTCTCTGTAGTATGGCATTAAAGAAAACAACAGAAACCATAAGCTGCCTATTTTGCATGAAAGTCTCATTCTATTGGTTATGGAACATATGAAAAACAACACTCGTAAAAAAGGGCCTAAGGAAAAACACAGTGGTAAAAAGAAGGGGTGTGTGGTGTCTAGTGAGGATGAATCCCATACGGATGATGAAGAGCAGAGAATGGAAGAAGAAGAGGATGAAAGTGAAGTGGAGTCTACAAAGAAGAGGAGAAGAACTCAAAAGTGGGAAGTTAACATTTCTTGGTCTGATGGGTCCAACACTGGTGATGACTCCGATACCTCTATCAAAGAGGTTATAAGCAAGAGGGTTATGCCTATGAGAAGGAAAATCCCCACTCCAGCGAAGAAGGGTAAGAAAATTCTGGAGAAAGAAAGTGATAAAGAGTGGGTTGTCCTAGCACTGTTAACATCTCCCAGAAGCAGGGGACCAACCAGAAATAGGGGAAATGAGATAAATTGATTGAGAAGGGAGTTGAAAGTGGGAAGGAAACTCGGGGTAAAACTATGCAAATCCCTGACCCTAGAGTTGGCCTAAAATTTCTTGAGATCCATGACCCTTCAAGCAACCTTCCTCCCAATTTTGATGACATGTTGGCCCAGGCCAAAAATAGAGACCAAATTGAAGAAGTGTTTGAACTGGTTAAGAATGTTGTTAATTCACAACATAAGATGACCAAATGGTTTTTCCTTGAGGTCAATAGAATCAATATAAAGTTACATTTGATGCAGGAAAGCTTGGGGAGAGGAAACATCATAGCTGAACAAGATACTCTGATCTTCAAATATTGGGAAGCAATTATAAAAATGGAGGAGATTGATCGTGAGCTGGGCAGGATGAGCGAGGAGTTTAACACCAAAATTGAATATCTGGAGGAGAAACTCATGGAGGTGAATAAAAATCTTGAGAAGATAATGTACATTAGCAAACTTACTATACAGAATAGTCTCAATGGGATGAAAATGTTGACCGATAAGTTGAAAGATCTGAATAAAGAGCAATTCAAAGATTTTAGAGCTAAAGACATCATGAATGTCGAGGGCTTGGATATACAGGACAAGGAAGAGGACACTAAAGGTACTGGTAAATAGGTGGCTACGGAGGACTCAGGTGGACCCTCTACCCACACTAGGGGGAGTAAGAATAAACAATTTGAAGATGAGAAGGAACTAATCGACTTTGCCAAGATGCATGAGACCTTTTATGAACAAGAAATAGAGGTAGCAGAGACCCTGAAGAAAATGAATTAGCTTAGTTTGGTCTGTTCTCTTTTTTGCTATGTTTTCTATGCTTATGTTGTTATGGTAGCTTTCAGTTGGCTGAGGGTAGGCTTACAATTTATGTTTGCTTCCTTTTGTAAAGGGTTTCAGGGCCCGCTTCAAAACCTGTTTGACCATAATAATCAAAAACTTTATAACCAATGTAGATGAATACTTAAATGATGCAATGTAGATTCTAATGTTTGATATGGAAAAATAGGTATCCTCACTTTGTGTGTTGCCTAAAATCTTGTGTAGAATTGCAATAGTTTCTAGGTCAATTTTGTGGATTTGGGTCAATTTTGCAAGCATGTATTTGACTTGTAGCTTGTAGATTTAATATAGTAAATCAATTGCTCTCTCGTGTTCTTCAAAATCACCTCAAAGTTTGTTCTTTATTGATTGTTAAGTGTCAACAATATTTATAATTACCTTGGGGAGGCTACTAGATTGCTAGGGTCAAGTTCTCCTAGGTCAACCCCCTAGAATGGTTGGATTTATGACTATGGAAAATGTTGATAAACAACAAGAAAGTGTGCAAATATCCAAGGATGCAAATTTTAATGTAGATAGATTCCTTTTATTGCTCCAATTAAAGTGTTCCTATAATAAATGCTCCTTGTATGCTCCAAGAATTCATATAATTCTAGGATAATGCTAGGGTGTCAATTAATGTATAAATGAATGTCTTTAATGCCACTTCATAGCAATGTTCTCACAAAAATGTGTACCGAGTTTACTTGTGGTGGGAAAGAAATGGGCAAGAGCTACCAAAGTTTGAATTTGAAATTTTAAAATTTGGAGGTTAGTTTTGCATGGTGTAGGATTGATCTCAAGCCATGATATTGACTTGGGATAAGGGAACAATGATATTTCTATGGTGAAGGAGTGTTTGGATATGGGAGACTATGCAATAAATGTCAAGTGTATAGGAATATCTGTAGGGATAAATGAGATAACATTAAATGTGAGAATGTGTACAAATGGGGAGAGGTGAAATGTTGGCAAGAAATGGGAAGGAACCAATTTGGAGATTTGGTCTTCAATCAAATCTCTAAAGTTGGTTTATACCCCAGTCATACAGTGAGAGAATTCTAGATAAACATTAAGGGATAGTACTATGTGGTACTACATAAGTCATATATAAGCATTCATAAGTTACAAAAACATATCAGAACCCTTCTATCTCCTTTATATATATTTATAATCAATGTTTAATTACACATTCATACTGGCATGTCTTAGTCTCTACCCTTTACATATCCTTACTCTTATCTCACTCTTCTACTACTCTTCTCTTACATTTCATTCCTATTCTTCTACTCATATATGCATATGAGTAATCACACAGAGGTGTGTCTTTTCTCAAAATACCTCTTTGTATGTCGGCTCTACTCTCCGCAGATAACTTACGGTAGGATTTATTGCTTGCTCTGTCTTCTGCCAACATCATTTCTCCTTTTAAAATTATGTCTTGTCTTCAAGACATACTCTATTTAGTTTGAAGGTAGGATATTCTTATATATTACTTTGAGCTGATCCAGAGTTGCGTCCCATTGCTTTTTTAGCTAATGTCAAAATTTGGATTTGACTCTCTAATTGTATGTTTGTGTGTTCTGCATCTCCTAATGTAGTAGGAATTTGTATATTTTGGATAGTCTGCTTGGCCTCTGTGAAAATGCTCGTCAGGGATACCAGTCTTGGGCTTACTTCTTCCCTTAGTTTCTTAATTTGTGCTTTTATCTGTTCTCTCTAGTCCTAGAACTGTTGGTGCTTAGTGTGTAATGCCTCTACTTTTGCCCTTATTGCTCCATTAGTATCTTGTATAGGATCATATGTAGTAGCTACTTGTGTTATATGTGCTTCTAGTGCATCTATTTGATCCTTAATATTTTTAGTAGTAGGCCATTGTAGACAAATTTGATAGAATACATGTTGGGATTAGCGAGGATCAACAAGCAATAACACAACCACAGAGCTATTTGCACATAATAAACCTATTGATATTTCCAAAAGATGGAAAAGGTGAACATAAGAGCCTTGCATAAATAGGCAAGGTAGAGGAGGTGAGAAGGTCGTACACAACGACTGCAACACTTGTCTTTCTCAAGTGACACGTGTTTGAGCAAGTGGCAAGTTTACATGAAGTAGGTGTCTCACAAAGGTGAGAACACATGTCTTCACCACATGAGGTGAGGCAAAAAGGTAAGAAGCCGAAAGTTGGACTTAAGATAGTGTGAATAGAAATCTCCTAGACATGTTAAAAGCTAACTAGATAGATAATGCCATTTTTCACACCAACACCCCCTTAAACTTGCAACTTAGGGAGTAGTAAAACAATGATGGGTACCGACAAATAGGCCATGTTAGGTACCCATGTAAAAATGCATGTCTCATAAGGTGGAGAAAGAAAGAAAACCCTGTGTGAAAAAAACTTTCCTCCAAGAGAGATAAAATAAGAAAGTGTTCTAGACACGACTCAATGGAAGTGCACTTGACACAATACAACTGAAAGTGATAGTCCTACAATACTTGCAAAATCCATGTGTAGAATGCCAATTGCATGCCATGTGGAATGAAATATTTTTTATCCCCCCTTGAATTTGTGACACTTTATAACAGTATTGCATGAAGCAAGTCTAATTGGAATGAAAAATGACACTTTATAACAGCAGTGCAAAATCTTTTCCAACAAATCAGATTGAAAAATTGTTCACTTTCTAAAAACATGACACTCAATTTTGAGATGCTAATCAAAAGATACATTTTTTATGAGTTGCTTAACTTGTTGTACAAATAAGGGGAAAAAAGTTTGAGAAAATGGGACAATTCCCAAATCGTCGATTCAATGGAAGTGCACTTGACACAATACAACTGAAAGTGATAGTCCTACAATACTTGCAAGATTCATGTGTGGAATGCCAATTGCATGCCATGTGGAATGCAATTTTCTTTTATCCCCCCTTGAATTTGTGTCACTTTATAACAGTAGTGCGTGAAGCAAGTCTAATTGGAACGAAAAATGACACTTTATAATAGTAGTGCAAAATCATTTCCAACATATCAAATTGAAACATTATTCACTTTGTAAAAAAATGACACTCAATTTTGGGTTCCTAATCAAAAGATACAATTGTTTTATTAGTTTCTTAACTTGATGTACAAAGAAGAGGAAAAAAGTTTGAAAAAATGGGACAATTCCCAAATCGTCTCGACATAGCCTTGTCGACGTCGAAACCAACTTCTTGTCGACTATAAATATGCCCAATTTCGCCTCCGTGGGTGAAAGTTATGGAAAAATGAAAAAAAAGGCCCTCCTTCGACAAGTTGAGAGTATTGTGGCGATTTTGATTTGGCATAAAAAGTTTTATTTGGGCAATTTGTTAACTAACCTCTAAGAGTTAGCATGTGTTGGTGGTCTAGGAAACCGCTAGTGGTTGGCATTTGATATTGCAATTACATTGAGGTTAACATGTTCAAAATTAACATTACAACTATTGTAATGGAAAATGTTACTATTACATAACATTTAGGTAGTTTATAAAATACAACATGTAAAGTGATAGTGAATAACAATTGTTACAATTAGTGTTTAACTTTAAAGTTAACACGTAATGCTAATGCTAACAGCAATGTGACGGTTTTAGAAAAGGAGTAACATGAAAGGTTAACTTGAAGATTTTTCAGTTAACAAATAACATAACATTGAATGTTATTAATGAGGGCTCCAAATACCTAATAGCCACCTGCAGATGTTGTAGAATGCTAACCTACAAAAAATAAAAAAACTTTGACCAGTTTTTGGAATGGCCCGTGGAAGGAGAAATCAACCTGCAATCTGGCTTGAATCCCCAAGTAGAAGGCACACCTGCACAAGAAGATGACCCACTAAACACCTGCATAAGAAGGAAGCTAAATCAACCTCAAGGCGACATCCAAATCAGCTTGAAATCATCCTATTAAAAGCCTGTGATATGGGCACTTGTGGTTGATCTCGAATTGGGCGTGAATGGTGACTGTAAAATGTGAATGGCAATCTCCAAAACAGTGAGGAATGCACTCATAAACCATTGATCTATTCGACTCAACAAAAAAAGACCATGACCTAGTGTGGAAGGCAATAATCAAAGAATCTGTGACCTGGCAGAGGACTGTTTGGATGAACACAAACCCACAATCATGTGATAGCATGAAATGACGATGTAGTCCAAAACAGGCATGGTTGGAACCCTAAACGCCATAAAAAGGGTTGTGTGATTGTGAGGGCAGAGAAGTAATGTCGCCACCAAGGAAGAGAAATCTGGTGGTGCTGATGTGAGATCTAAGTAGCAAGGAACTCCAATGGAAGCTACGACTCACACAAACAATAGTAATAAAATTGTGACAAAGGAAAAAAACCCCAAATTGAACTAGGAACAATGAAAAAGACACCAAAAAACCTTCGAACTAGGGGATGAAAAATACCCAAAATAAAAAAATTCACCAAATGTACAAGAAAAATCACCAAGTAGAGCCCTTAGATCTGTAAAATGTTGATTTTGCAAAAAAAAATTGCATTCTCAACAAACAAATTCTGCAAATTTCGTATTGCCATATGGTACAGGGGTAGGGGCCTAAATTTTTTTTGCAAAATTTTGTGTGTGTCAATTTTGACAAAATGAATGGGTATTTTGTCTATCTCAGGGCTTTCAGACTCAATGATGATGTCCATTGGACTCTATAAGGATCTTTTATCTAGCCTAGGTGTGGGATTCGTTGTAAAAGGTAGGATTTTGCAAGCATGGCTCTGATACCATGTTGGGATTAGTGAGGATCAACAAGCAATAATACAACCACAAAGCTATTTGCACATAATAAACCTATTGTTATTTCCAAAAGATGGAAAAGATGTACATAAGAGCCTTGCATAAATAGGCAAGATAGAGGAGGTGAGAAGGTCGTACGCAATGACTGAAAAACCCTCCATAGGTGCAACACTTGTCTTGCTCAAGTGACACATGTTTGAGCAAGTGGCAAGTTTGCATGAAGTAGGTGTCTCACAAAGGTGAGAACACATGTCTTCACCACATGAGGTGAGACAAAAAGGTAAGAATCCCAAAGTTGGACTTAAGCTAGTGTGAATATAAATCTCCTAGACATGCTAAAAGATAACTAGATAGATAATGTCACTTTTCACACTAATAATACATTTGCTTCATCCATACCCTATTGAATATTTCTTATTTGTGATTCTAGTTTAGTATGTGCCTTAGCACATTTATTTGATGCTTATGCTAATATTTTCTTATTCACTTGCTTAGTGATACGTTCTTCTACCTTGTTCTCTAGATAAGTAGAATGTGCTTTGAAGCTTTGCATTAATTATCTCAACTATTGTGTAAGAGGTAGGGTTGTGTCCCTTTGTGCATCCAACATCTCATTATGAATTAGGTCTACCACCTTTTGTAGTATTTGTCATATCTATATATCTCTTCCATAGCTTCCATCTTCCTCTCTTATTATGCTTCTTCACATCATCATGCTTCATCATGTTCTTCTCTCTCACATTCCTCTTCCTTATATAGCCTCTTAATATCCTTTCATGGTGTCTTTCCCTTATTTCCTTTCCTAAATACTCTTACTTAACTTCCTTCCATGAATTCATCCTTTCCTTTATGATATTTATCTATATTAAGGCTTGTTAAGGTGTGGTAGGGTGTGTTTAAGGCTGTTTAAGGCCTATATGACCCATAAATGGGTCTAGGGATGACCCAAATGGTATCGCAAACCCTTTGCGACATATGATAATGTCATATAAGGTACAATGGTGTAGTTTGTGGTACTCCTGATCACTTGCTAACATTCTCCCTAGGCCTAAAACATTGTCTTGTCCTTAAGACACTATTTCTTTCGTTTGTTTTAGTTAGTAATAATATCAATATAACCCACCATATTTTGCCACATGATCATATACACATGGGCCCCAAACCAAATGTGGTGATGTAGGAATGGAATAACACCATGCACTTCGTACCATAATCTCTACTCAACCCAAATTAGCTTTGCACGCTCTTAGTTCTTGGACAATCCCAAATTATTGGTGCAAGCTCTCAGACTTTTATACAATCATTCTTCATGCAACCCAGTAACATAGTCTTCACCCTAATGCCTCTGGATATCTTTTTGGTAACTCAAACCTCCTAAAACTTAGACCAAACCTACCTCTGGAAGATCTCTATCTATCCTCCAAACTGCAAGACCAAAAAATTAACTGCAGTAAAATGCAGTGGCCTCCAATGACACCTCTTGGTACCCTACAACTCAACACTTACTGACCCACATCAACTAAAATGACTTTCGGATGCTCTTGCATTAGACTCTTAGGGTTAATTAGAAAGTGAGCCTCTTCACTTTGACCTACTATCCTCCCTGAACCATGAGATCATACAACCGATTGCAGTGAAATGCGGCGGTCTACTTGCACATGAAATTGATAATTTTGGTGATATGCTCACAAGTCCTTACAACTGCCTTAGTTCAATGATATGTCTACAAGATTGTAAATGCCTCATAGTCAGTATTCTATTGACAAAATTTGCAGACTGCCTCAAGTTCTTTCCCATTTGTGGTGATCTAAGTTCGATGCTCTACTTACAAATCATTGCATTGCCTCAATGGTCAGAGGTCTAAACAAGTCCTCTTTGTAAGATGCCTCAAGTTCTTCCTTCGTGATGGTTCCTTTTCATTTGTAGTGATTTCTCTTAATTTGTGGTGGTTCATCTCCTTCTGCGATGGTGCTTACTACACTTTTAGGGTACCACACATTCTTCCAATACTTTCTATATTCTCAATAGATTTGCAAATAACCACAAGATCCCAGAATATTGCCTTATTTCAATAATTAATTAGTCATGATATTCTTGATCTTTCTCTGTGGTGCTTTCTACCCTCTGGGATTTAGTTGTATCTCTTTCCGCATACGTAGAACTTATTTGGTTCTCTCTCCACACACATTGCCCCTATACTCCTCTCTAATTCTTTATCAGTACTTCCTTTATTGTGTTGTGATTTCTTCTTCTCTTGTGGTAGAATCCATGGTTGTCCCTTCTTTTACTGTAGTATGGACTTCTTTATGCTCCGCATAGGTTCCTTCCTTGTTGCATTTCAACCTGTGTCCTTCTTCCTTTCCAACACGTGAATACTTAAGCCTACACACCCTTATAAACATACATGTAACATGTTTCCAATCTGATCCATTCAGCCATCCACAATCCATCGGCATACAATCTATCCTAGATTCTTTCTTCCACATTTTATTGCAACACATCTTTTCAGAGTGATTATTCAATCCACAAATGCTACAAGGATGAAGATCCCAACACATCCTACTTCTATGTCCATGTCTATTACAATGAAAACACTATATCTCTTGCATATTGTGAGCTAATTTGTTTGAACCTGTGATACCACTTTTATTTTCTTTACCCCTGACATATCCAAGGCCTTCATTCCTTGGTCTCACTATTGGCTCAATGGTCTCTCTAAGTCTTTGTCCATATTTTTCCAATCCTTTTCCTTCATATCCCATTCTTTTCATGATTGTATAACCAAGATTGTTTTGATTACTTCTTTTTCCAGTAAAACTATTTGTAGATTCAATTACCTTGTTATCTTGATCCCCACTCTCCTTATCTAAGGAAACTTCAATTGCATCATACAAATCATTTGTATCACATGAAACATGACAAAGTACAGGCTTAGATATCATACATTCATTTTCTTCTGTGCATGCTACAAGTCACTGATCTAGCTGATTAATCTGTTATTTCAATCTTGATATTTCATTCTTCTTCAAATTGTTTTCCCTTTTCAACTTCTTCAAAATTTCTTCCAAAGCTTCATTCTTCCTTTTAACCTTATCAATTTTATAATGTTGATTTTTATTAGGGAAGAGGGTCTCTTCTTCCTCACTATCTTCCTCTTTAGTTTCAATGTTTTGAAGGTTTACAGTATTTGTGTCCTACCTAGTTAGTACTGCAACTTTGTTTTTCCCTTTAATTTTTTTTCTTGTTTGTAGTTGAGTTTTTCATAATATTCTTCCTCTTTAGAAGTTTCAATGCTAGATATATCCATTTCATCATAAGTTTCCCTTTGGCAACGTCTAGCTACATGTGATTGTTCTTTAGCGACCCTCCTGATTAGGTGGGAACCTTTTTCTGAGTTGAAAAAACTTTGTAATTCATCACTCTTCGACTGTGGTTTAATTGGTGAGCCCATCTTAATTTCCTTATGTTTTACTTGCTTGCGGTGAGTTATAGGTTCCTTCACCGTCTTTTGTTGTTTAGGTTTATTCTTTCTCACTTTATCTCTTGTCAATAAATGTCAAAATAATCTTTCCCCAATAGTTCTTCACAATTTATTACAATCTCTTGCTCTATCTCTTCTTGTATATCCAATTTTTTGTTTACTTCTTCTACGGAAATCCTTCTACTTTTAAAAGGCATAAAGGGTGACCCTTGGTCCAAGGTTTGTAACTGTTCAAAGTGCCTCTTCATTCTGGGAGAGAACTTTTTGTTTGCAAACGACATGTCATTCATTAAGTTTATTAATTTACTTCCTTCTCTTATACTCCTAGGATCCAAATTGCTAAGTACCACGCTTCCTTTTGTATCTCTTATCTATAATATACTTCACCTTACCACATCATCCAGGTATTCTTCATCTAAATTTAAGGATTTATTTATTGATTTATTATTGTAGAGGTTGATTCCTTTCTTTATTCATCATTTCAACTGCACCCATAGTAGCATGCTCAACAGCACCCTCATTAGCACGCTTATCCTCATTCTGTTCTTTTTCTTCTGCAACCCTTCTAGTGCATTCCTCTAACTCTTTTGTCTTTTCAATTCTTTTGCGGTACTGCTCCTGTTGATCCTGAGTCTGTTTTATCCTTTCCATATTCATGTCCATTGCAAATTTTATGATTTCACCAATCTCTCTTAGTTTCTTGTTATCTCCCTTGGCCATGAGTGGTTTTTATATGTTTTTTCATTAATCCTTATGTATCCCATGGTTGACTTACTTTAAATGGTTACATATTTTAAGGGATCTCTTGAGATCCCTTCCCCTTTTGATTTGTCATCCCCTTAAGTGTCTACCCCCCTCTCACAAAGGAACTTAGGAGAATTCACAGTCTTCTCCGCAAATCATAAGAAAACTTTAGTTTTCTTTCTTTGTACTACTCCACACTTTTCCTTTTTACTATTTTATCCTCTCTATTCTTCACTATCCTTTTCTAGGGTCTCGGTAATGGAACCAACTGCTGGCAAGAAATGGGAAGGAACCGGTCTGGAGATCTGGTCTTCAATCAAATCTCTAAAGTTAGTTTATACCCCAGTCACATAGTACTACATTAGTCATATACAAGCATTTATAAGTTACACATAATCATATCAGAATCCTTCTATCTCCTTTATATATATTTATAATCAATGGTTAATTACACATTCATACCGACATGTCTTAGTCTCTACCCTTTACATCATATCCTTACTCTTATCTCACTCTTCTACTACTCTTATCTTACATTTCATTCCTATTCTTCTACTCACACACACACACACACACACACACACACACACACACACACACACACACACACATATATATATATATATATATATATATATATATATATATATATAACCCAAATCCAAATAAGATTGTGTCATTTATTGATATGTAATTGTCTTAAGATATTCTCTCAAAATGGGCCCAAAACAAATAGGAATTGGTATGGGTATGCAACATTCACAATTACAATTTCAAATAACTTATATGAAATAAATAATTATTTTAATAAGCTTCTCTATATGAAGACATGAAAATTTATTTGCAAGACTAGTATAAATTTCAAAAATCTATATAATTGTAATGGTGAAGTTTGCATACTCATGCAATTCCCATTTAGTTTTGGGCCCTTTTTTATGGAACATCTTACAATTACATATTAACAAATGACACAAGTTGGGCTCATTCTCCTATCCTTTACCCACTCTCATTTACACTTCCATAGATTCCACCTTATCCCATCCCTATTTGAATGCTTTCTTATACATTCACCACTATGAACCTTTTATTACACTTTTTGTACATCCGCACCCACACATTTGTGATATTCACACTTCCTTATCTCAAGTCAATCATGGGGTTGTTTAGGTGTAAAAGAGAGACCTAATCACTACTCAACTAGGTAGGTCAATCCTTCCAATTAAACATTGGAGGCACAAATCAAGCTTGGCTACAGTCCTAAACCTGAGAGCCAAGCTACAGGGGGTTCTGCCCCTTTGTTGTTGTTTTTTTTAAAGGGTTGAGGTTAGGAGGCTAGATCTACAGTTTCTATAATGAAATACAATGAGACATAAGTAATTGACCTACCGGGCCTAAAAACCCAGAAACTGAGAGCTGAACTGAGAAGAGAAGAGTTGTCGGGGGCCACTACCAAAAATATGACCCAGATCTGGAGGACTAGGGCACCCAGGCACTGGTGTCCTAGGTTTTTGGACTGTCGGAAGTCTAAGACACTTCTGAAACCTATAGTTTCATCTTTTTGTTGCCCATTCTTGTTAGATCTTCCATCTTCGACCTGCACACATAAAAGAGGGAAAATAGTGGTGATGTATAGGAGCTTCCCTCAGTCAAGCCCCCATGTAAGTGTTCCCACTTCCACAACAACATATATTAAGTCAAGAGTGTGTGCCCTAAATATGTAGAGGTAGATCTAAATAATCAAAGATGAATGTAAACAAACATGAAGGAAAGATGTTACCATGAACATGAAACCCTTGATGGAATGATATCACTATCAAATCACCACAAGGAGAGAATGAAGGAGGAAGGAGCTTCCTTGAAGATCTGCAACAAGGATTAGTACACACATAAATAATCTACACAAATAGAGAGTTTGTAGATCAAGAGCTTATTAGATCATTAGCATAAACAACATCTAGAGTCATCTATCCATTAGGTCCTTAATGCGGAGGACGCAACGAAGCAGACAAAATGAACAAATCTTCTAATTATTGAACCTCTCAAACCCTTTAACTTCTCGGTTGAACCCACTGAACTTGTTAGTTTCAAACCATCGAATTCTTAAACTCATTGAACTTATGAACTATTCGTATCTTTTGAACTCTTGAACCATTCGCTTGAACCATTCGCTTGAACCGTTCACTTGAACCATTCGCTTGAACCGATGGTGCTTCTTACATCGATATCCTTCGTCGGCAACAACTCACAACAGTCGCCCCGATTGGCAATACCTTCTCCGTCGGCCCACTACAATTTCCTTAGGCCGATAACTGTACTCACACCGATGATCCCTGACCCGTCGGCCAGACTGTTGTCTTCGGCAGGACTTCACTCCTTTTCGCCAATGTCGATACTTACACCAATACACGTTCTCCTCCCCACTCAATTACGCCGATAGTCTGATGCTCACCTGCAACACGAAAATCTTCCGCACAGTTCCCTCCTTGACTCCGTTCTATACCAATCTCTCGTGGCTCAAAGTCCATATTCCATCTGGTGATCACCTCACAGTTTCATATCCCCTCTGCATAGTTAGGGTTAGTCCAATATGGTACATGTTACTGCGGACCGCTCCATGAGAACCAGACTCTTACATCCATGGATGGGTCCGTTCAGGCATAGTTACACTCAAAAACAAAAATGGAAAATGTCTACTTTGATGCCAGTCAGAAGATATACACAGGATTACAGAACTAGAAGAAAAACTCACTGTCAAAAAGGAAATTCTTATTTCTTTAATCTGAAATCTGATTGTTACTCCACATACACACCTCTATCCGTCTAATCACAAAAGATGCTTAAAACATACTCTCCATGGGTGGCAGGTGCAGCGGTGGGAATGCCAATCGTTCTGCAACCGCTCACCTCACAGTTACATCCCGGTTCTTGCCAGCTAATCACATTCTTGGTCTCTTGGACCTTAGGAAACACATCACACCAAAATGAACCACAAAACAAAATTAAACTACCTAGGTGTTTATTACATTCATTTTGGTCCTAGGGTCCTTATCAGGCCCCTTAGGACATTTTACCCCTACATTTCTATGATCATCTCTCAGTACCCTTCCTGGGTCTCTTTTCCAAAGTGGCCCCTTGGATGCTCCCGCATCATACTCCCTGGAATAAAGGAAACTCTTGTCCCAAGAGTCGGGTGCTCTGTTCCAGCCAGTCTGAAAACTATTTGAAAAATTCCTCTGCTGCTGAAGTTCTCCTACCCTGTTCACTGAAAATTTATGATTTGTTTCTTTTTGCAATGGTTCCTGTTTGGCCTCCTTCTCTTGCCTCTCTATAGGACAATCAATGTCCCCAACCTTGATGCAATTCAAGTCCTAAACTTGCTGTTCCTTAGGACTGTCATCCGCCTTCCCTTGCAACTGGTCATGTTGCTTCCAACCAGCATTAACTTGTACATTCAGCTGTACTTTTTCCCCAAAACAGATAACAATATGGTCCCTCTTCTCTTCACAAGATAGAGGTTTTAACCTATACTTCATACCATCTTTATGCACCAAATAACTATTTGTTATCCATCATGAATTGTTCTCCTTAAATGTTGCCATGGTCTACCCAAAATTATATGCCCACATGTCATTTGAATAACATCACATAAAATAGACTCATGGTATGGACCAATTGAGAAATCAACATATGCCTTCTTACTAACCTTAACTTGTTGTCCTTGGCTTACCCAAGTAGCGTTGTAAGGATTTGGATGCTCAAATGTCTGCAATCCCAATTTGTTTACCATCTCCCAGGAAACTAAGTTATCATGTGCACCTGAATCTATGATCATCTTACATAATTTGCCATGGCTTAAACAATTTGTTCTAAAAATAGATACCTATGGTGCTAGCTGCACTTTGTCCACCATAAGGCACTCTCCTGTTTCTGAATCGAGAGCTACTTCTGGTGCCTTGTCTTCTTTCTTTTCCTCTTCCTGTGTCAAATGAAGTCTTTTATCTTTTCCCTTTTTAACATCCTTCCATTTTGGACAATTGAAAGTTGTGTGCCCAACTTCATTGCAAGTATAACACCTACCAGTGGATGCACCTCTACCTGATCCAAATCTGCCTCCACCTTTGTATCCACCTCTCTGTTCTATAGTGGACTCCTTGCCTTTCTCATTGCTGTTTTGTTCCTCATTAGTAGGCTTGCCCCTACCTCTAGATCCTCTGCCAGATCCTTGTCTCTCTTGCTTCCTCTTCACCCTTTCTTCAGCCCTTATGGCCAACTGAAAACATTCACCAAGTGTTTTTGGTATACTCAGACCAATCTCATCCTGCAAGTCATACCTAAGCCCATTAAGGTATCTTGCTACTTTCTCATCCTCATCTTCCACTCCATCTCTAATACTAAGCTTATGGAATTGCTCAGTATAGGACATCACATCCATGTCCTTCTGCCTCAAATTTTGTCTCATTCTCTTTGTCTGAATGGTATAATTAGATGGAAGAAACTGAGTCTTCATCATGTCCCTCATCTTATTCCAAGAAGTGATTTTTGTTACACCTCTAGCCACTCTTTCTGTTTGAGCACTACTCCACCATGTAAGTGTTGTCCCTCTCATCTTTGTCTTTGCAAATTTCACCTTTCTCTCATCACTGATTTCTTCATATTCAAAGAAATTTTCAAGGGCATCTATCCACCCTAAGACTTCCTCACTATCCATCTTTCCCTGATAGATAGGCAACTCCATAGTTGCTTTTGTTCCACTACCCTGAACTGTTTTAAGCAATCTCAGAAGTTTCTTTTCTTCAGGATTGAATTCATCCCCAGGAGTTTTCTCTTCTGTCTCCTCATATTCTTCTTCATCTTCCTCATCATCTTGTTCCTCTCTTTTCTTCTCCAATGCTTCCAATCTGGCCAAGATTGTAGCATTCTCCCTTCTCACCTGTCTTAGCTCTCTTTCTCTTACAGCATCCTGTGCTCTTCTCTCTCTCAGTTCTCTTTCTCTTGCCTCCAATGCTTCTTTCAATTCTTCATTTGCCTTAGCCATCTTATCCTTCGGTGGCATCTTGACAACTCTGAATCTTTCCACTAGATCCCTTTTCTCCCTTAGATACACAATACTTTACCCAGAGCTTTTGCTAGCTCTGATACCAATTTGATGCAGAGGACGCAGTGAAGCGGACAAAATGAACAAATCTTCTAATTATTGAACCTCTTGAACCCTTTAACTTCTCGGTTGAACCCACTGAACTTGTTAGTTTCGAACCATCAAATTCTTAAACTCATTGAACTTATGAACTATTTGTATCTTTTGAACTCTTGAACCATTCGCTTGAACCGACAGTGCTTCTTACACCGATATCCTTCGTCGGCAACAACTCACAACAGTCACCCTGATCGGCGATACCTTCTTCGTCAGCCCACTACAATTTCCTCAGGCCGATAACTATACTCACACCGATGATCCCTGACCTGTTGGCCATACTATTGTCTTCGGCAGGACTTCACTCCTTTCCGCCGATGTCGATACTTACACCGATACACGTTCTCCTCCCCACTCAATTACGCCGATAGTCTGACGCTCGCCTACAACACGAAAATCTTCCACACAGTTCCCTCCTCGACTCCGTTCTATACCAATCTCTCCTCATGGCTTAAAGTCCATATTCCATCTGGTGATCACCTCACAGTTTCATATCCCCTCTGCACAGTTAGGGTTAGTCCAATATGGTACAGGTTACTACGGACCGCTCCATGAGAACCAGACTCTTACATCCATGGATGGGTCCGTTCAGGCATAGTTACACTCAAAAATAAAAATGGAAAATGTTTACTTTGATGCCAGTCAGAAGATATACACAGGATTACAGAACTAGAAGAAAAACTCACTATCAAAAAGGAAATTCTTATTTCTTTAATCTGAAATCCGATTGTTACTCCACATACACACCTCTATCCGTCTAATCACAAAAGACGCTTAAAACATACTCTCCATGGGTGGCAGGTGCAGCGGTGGGAATGCCAACTGTTCTGCAACCGCTCACCTCACAATTACATCTCGGTTCTTGCTAGCTAATCACATTCTTGGTCGCTTGGACCTTAGGAAACACATCACACCAAAATGAACCACAAAACAAAATTAAACTACCTAGGTGTTTATTACATTCATTTTGGTCCTAGGGTCCTTATCAGGCCCCTTAGGACATTTTACCCCTACATTTCTATGATCATCTCTCCGTACCCTTCCTGGGTCTCTTTTCCAAAGTGGCCCCTTGGATGCTCCCACATCAGTCCTTAGGAGTAAATGAGTGAGAGAGACTTGATTATATATTCATCTCAATTATTTTTTGAGGGCCCAATTGAATTGAGGCTAATAAGGTGCATCACATAAGTCATAAGGCCAACATCAAGATATAAGTTGTCGGGGCCAAATTTCTAGGACTCTAGCATTGGGGCACCCTAGTCCTAGTGATTTGGGCCATCCAAAAGCTATTTTACAAAGGATTAAGTCTTGCATCTCATAGAAGTACTTGAAATTGCATATTGTAAACAAGGATGAACATGTAAGCCACAATGGGTGCTAAACCTAGTGAAATTGTAAACGGGTATACAATTTTTGACATTTAGCCCTTACTTAAGTGAGGGTATGATCTTATGCTCATACTCTCACTAAAGTACAAATAAGACAAAGATCGCTTTATCAAGATGTTGGAGCCATAGAATGTCATTAAGTTTGGGAGTTGCACTAGCCCCCAAGCTTAGGATCCTATAAGCCTACAACACTTGGATAAAAGAGGTTATACATACACGAAGCACACAACATAGATTATAAAACACACAAAGCATTCATGGAAAACACAAGGCATACATGGAATGTACAAAGCAAACACACCTAAAGCGCGAAGCATACACATGGAAAGCATGAGACAAATACATGGAAAACATGAAGTAGACATGGAAGACATGGTGCATACATGGAAGACACAAAGCATACAAAGCATACATGAAGCATACATAGAGCATAGAGTATACATGGAAAACAAGAGCATGTAATCATGAAGTGAGAAAGTACATAAGCAAATGAAAGAGAAAACTTTGAGTCAATCAAAGTAAAGAGATCTATTATGTAAGGATGTCTCAATACTTTGTACCTACCTAAAACGAAAACCAAAAATAGAGTAATTCTAAAAAGGAGATAGAAGAATGAGCCAATCGATTTCTACAAGGAGAGAAACACACAAATAGATGGGGAGAAATCAAATGAAGAGGAGTACATGACTCTGTCGCTAGCTTGCTCTATCGCTAGGGGTCATGTAAATCAAGATACCCTCATGGAACATGGGCTATCAAGTTGTGTTATGCTAGGTTACCATGGGTTAAGGTCATATGAAACACACGGGCTAGAAAGTTGTGTTATGCTAGGTGGTTCATAGACTATGTGGATCATAGGATAGCAAGATGCGTTATGCTAGGTGACCATAAGTTCAGGTCGCATGAAGCACACAAGCTAGCAAGTTGTGTTATGCTAGGTGATTCATAGACCATGGGATCACATGCTAGCAAGTTGCATTATGTTAGGTGACCGTACACCACTAATGCTTCAGGGAGCATAAATAAACAATGCCTTAGGGAGCGTAGCATCTCAAGGAGTGTAAAAATAAACAATGCCTCAGGGAGCATAGCACCTCAGGGAGCATAGCAGCTCAGGGAGTGTAGCACCTCAGAGAGTGCAAAAATAAACAACGCCTTAGGGAGCATATTGATAACCACACCTTGAGGGGCGCTATGAGAAACATCACTGTGGGGGCACATCAATAGGCTAAAACCCAAGAGGAATGAATAAGGGTGCATGTAGGGATGTACAAGTAAAATAGGGAATATATTCCCTCCTTAAAATGTTTGCATGTATAGTATGCAAATGTTTTAAGGTAAAGAAGAGGGGAAAGTATAAGAGGAGGGGAGTTCCTTTAGAAACAATGCCCACCCTTTTAATAGGTTGTCCTTCTACCCCTCAGAGTACAAGTAAGAACAACCATAAAAAAGAGTACTCATTTTATGAGATAGCATCACTATGCATAGCAATGAGCTAGTAAGAAAAATATACAATTGTGATGTCAATAGTGAGGTGATTAATGAAATCTACATCATAAGGAGAAGAAGAGAGATCTCCAAGGGTAGAGCATGAAACATGAGCAAAGTGTGCCTAGCTAGGATTATTAGAGAGAACATTTTGTGAAGGTAATGATTTGCTTTTAGTAAATGTTTTAGATAGAGGAGGAACATCGGCTAGGGTTTAAAACATCAAGCCCCTAGAATAAGTGCCTTGTGACTTGTTTTTAGAAGAATTGTTGTAAGTAGGAGGAAGAGAATTGAGAGTTGGTGAATGTTTAGTTTGATTATTGTTGTTATATGTGTGAGCAATCACATGATAATAAGGTTGTTGCGACACTTTTTTGATTAATTTTGTTGTTTTGAGTGAGTTGCTTTGCATAGTTGAGAATGTAGCCAGGAGGTCGAGGTGAATTTGGAATGGGAGTAGATGGTTGTTGTGGTATTGTTGACCTATTTTCCTCTGTCTAGAGCCAAATAGTTCACCTTGTATTTTCCTTGAAAATCCTTTTGGAAAGTGACCCTACAAAGCTAAATCTTTCAAGTACTCATGCATGCGTTGTCAAAAAAATCCCAAAATCTTGCTTGAAGAATCTTTGTTGAAAACCCAGAAAAACTCAGAAATCTTTTAGCTTCAAGTACTTTCTATCGCAGGGATTTCTGAATTTCATGCTTAGTATTTGTGTACGCATTTTTCAATATATATTTGCATATACATTTGCCATTGTATGTTCATATGTACAAGTACAAATATACAAACCAAAGATGCAAAGTAAAAACATACAAAGGGCTGGTGTATACATTCTGGACATACAAGGGTGGAATATACATTAAAGATTCCCAGAATATTTCGCGCAAGTATCAAAATGTTTGCATGTACATTGTGATGTATGTTTGACATACATCAAGTTGATACATTGGCGAGCCCAAAGATAATGTTCAATCGGCTTCATAAGGCACAAAAGACAGTTATATGCATTTTGTATACATATCGGGTTATACATTGCAGGTATATTCCATCGCATACTCTGGGAATATTCCCGCTTGTATGCGGAGTTTTGTATGGTGTTGTTGTATATTCGGATATACAACGGGTTTATACAAGCAGCAGACATCAAAAAAGATTCAGATCGGGCTAAGTCGTGATCATGTCCGCTAGTATGCGCAAAGGATTGCATGTATATTTTGTTTGTATGTTCGAATATACATTTGCAATATGCAATGTCCATATACAATATGAAATATACAAAGAGGGAGATACAATTGGTGGGGTCTACCAGTTGTATGATTGAGCATACAAGGTCGATATACAAAAGAAAAGCATACAGTCCAGACTTGAAGAAGAAATCAAATGTAGCGGATAGGTGTCTGAGGTCCGCGGCTTGTATATGGTGCTTGTATATGTCGATATACAATGAAAGATACAAAGGAAAGATACAAGCTAGATTTCAAATGGATATACATTTTGGTTGATGCAGTGTCGGGTCTGCGGCTTGCATGTATGTTTGCAATTGTATGTTCTCATAGACAATCGGATATACAAAAGTTTTTTTGCATATGCCGAACTAAGTTGTTTGTAATGTATAAATGATTCTACAGTTTCCCTTCTATATTTTGCTTTGTATATTGCGATATGCAAGGGGTCATATACAAAGGTCATCGGCCAGCCAGAATGCATCGGCAGCTCAGTTCATAGTCATTCTGACCTCCGATAACCAGATACAGTTTTTCAGCGATGCTTCTCAGACCAGCTCAACGGCGAATCAGGTGGTGCCACGTGGCATGGATGGCGATGCGTATACAGGGGCCGTTGCACATACAAAGGCCTTTTCAAAAGACAAACCCCATGCTTGCATGTTGGTGTATACAAAGTGCTTTGCACATACAAAGACATTTCAGAGGCTGATTCAGATAGCAATATATACACAGATGCAAAGTGATATATATAAGTGTAGTTTGACCGTAGCTTTGACCGCCTATATCTCCTCCATATCGACGAATTTTGACATGATTCAAAAAGGCAAAAATGCATGTTTTTGCCTCCTCTTTCATTTGGCGAGCTTTTCAGGGGAATATTCTCACTTTTCAATTTCAGATCTGGATTTGCATGTTTTGGGTGAAGGGACGTTTCAGTGACCATTTTGGCCAGATGCAGATATTTCTTACATTCATTATTGCACAAAGAGGAAGCAACTCACATTCAATGATCAGGAAGTATCTCTTAAACCGCCATGTTTCAGATATTTCATATATTCCTTATTGAAGATAACCATTGAAGTTGCTTGCATTTAATGCCCAGAATATCTTCCACCGTCCCTAGTTCGAGATCTTTTGCACCATAACTTCTTGCAGGTGGACAGTCATTAAGAGGGAGATATTTTCCTGCTACAGCTCTTTGAGCGAATTTTGTAACCGACTTAGGGCATTCTTGAATTGCTATATATATGCATTCAAATGATGTAAATAAGGTTGGAAATTTTTTGGAGGATTGCGGCTTTTCTGTTTCCAAATAGAGCTTTCTGCTACTGTAACTTTGCCTTCCCATTAAATATATGCAAGTTATTTTGCCTCTTTGGACTGTGTTGATGCCTGCTTAATTTATCAGATCTCAGGTATTTAATATGCAGGCACTTTCCTATGATCAAAATTTTTTTGTGTCCATCGGCGCAACTGCCACCTTGTCTCAACGATTGGATAGTCCACAATGGTTTGTTCCTTTCATCGTTGTGACATGCTTCATCGGCGACTGAGTTAGGGGTTATTCCGACGCATCGATGAGATTGTTTGTGGTCTTCGGCATGATATTCTTCATTGGCGAGGGTGGCAATTGTTGCTCCGACGGGTTGGTTGCACCAATGGAAGAGGCGACGGTGTGACACTGTGTATCGGGAAGGTTGGCAGAGTGTTCACCGACGCTAGGGGTCTTGCCGATGGAGTGTAGTTCGTATGTGCCATCGGTGTAACATTGCATATCGGCCCAGCCAATGGAGGATCTTTCGACGGTTAATGTCTGGCCGATGGCAGATGGCTCAAAGGTAGTTTGGAGGTGGTCATCGGCGTGAATTTTGTTATTGGCGAAGGAAATTTTACATCCTCCGATGTGTTCGATATGGCCGATGGAGCTATATCGAGGTAACGTGGTGTGGTCGGCGAGGAAGCCTTTTGTTGGGCCGATGGTTTTGGTCACGTCGACCAAGGTGTCCATCGGTGTGATGTGTGGCATCGGTATGTATTATGGTGGTCATCCCGATGGTTTGGGTCTGGCCGACATGTTGTTTAGGTTGAAGCTTTCTGCAATGTTTCCATCAGCAAGAGTTGTCTGATCAGAATTGGAAGGCTGGTGTTGGGCCGATGGGAGTGGTCTCCCCAATGATGATGTCATCGGCATAGCTGTGGGCGTCGACGGATGTTTTCTGGGTGTCGCTGATGGCCGATGGACAAGGTGTATGTGAGGTGGTCATCGGGATGACTTGTGTATTGGCGGAAGGTTTTTCGGGTTCATCGATGGGTTATAGTCTCGCCGATCGGATCTTGGTATCGGTGGGAGTCGGGGTGACATGGTTCATCGGGCAAATCATGGAGAGTTGGGCTGACGGGGTTACTTTGGCCGATGGACTAGCTTGTAGGTGTCGGTGTGACTTTCTGCGTCAGCGTAGGTTTGATGTGTTGCTCCGACAGTTCGGGCTTGGCTGACAGGGGATGTGAAGTGGTCATCGGTGTGATCGGCATGTCGATAGGAGAATTTTTGGGCGCGCCAATGTGTTGGTGTCTTGTCGAGGGGTGTTCATCAGGGAAACATTTGATGTCGGCCGAGGGATTTTTGGTTGCTCCGATGGTGTATGTCAGGGCGATGGGCTTTTGGCTAAGGATTTGTGGGTTGAGCGAGGCAAAATGCTCGACACTTATTATGTTTGTGACCATGCTTATAAATTGATCAAGGGGTTCCTACAGGGCAAATGTGGGATTTTTCATCTCACAGAGTTTGAAGAGTCAACGAAAGCAAAGGTGCATGCGTGGCACATTCTCAGTGGTTCTCAACTTTTCAAAGCGATTTGAGGCTGTAGATCCTGCGAAGGGAAATGATCGACGGCCATATTTTAAAGTTGGAGCATTGGTTTTCTTTGCGTCCTCAAGCATGTTTCAGGCGGGAGAATTCCATACAAGCGCTGCGACTGTTTCCAAGAGAGGACGCGGGTGGTTGAAGCCTTAATGGCAGTTGTTACAGGGGTATGGGCGATGGCGTGAATGATCAAACTACCCGTTTGAAGTTATGGATTCCCAGGTGACGGTGCAAGGCTCAAGGCCTCCCCTGTCTCTTCCCATGCCTGCTGCATTCATTTTTGTTGAGCGCCATTCTTCTCATGTGTACTATATCTGGCAAATTTTGAAATCTACCATGTAATTAATGCTGAGGACCTTCCTTGTTGTATTTAGCAGGTTGTGTTGCTCATTTTGTGGTTGTTGAAAAACTGGACACATCGGGCATTGTAATAAGATACAACTAGTTTTGGGTTGCTCTGTGCAGGAGATCTTGTGAGTTTATGAATCTCATGTTTTATGTATTGTGCATAGATTCATTGGTTTCATGTTGTTTTACATGAATAATGCTATACTGCATGTGTTTTGTTATCTGTCTCCTGTATTGAATATACTTTTCTTTTGAATCTGGATATCTAAGGGGTGTCTTGGGTTTTAGGATATAGGTTACTATATCAAATGCTTGATCTCTTAACTTCTACTCAAGGGGTAGATTAAAGTGTTTTCAGGTTAAGTGTTGAGGAAAATATATTGCAGTAAGGATATCATAAGTAGAGATAACTTAATACTCTGTTTTGGGAGGTATCTGTAAGGCAGATATCACACGAATCCCCTTGAAATCCAATCTTGATATGTTTATGCTAAACATTTACATGTGTATGTCTACTGACTCCAAGCCTTGGATAGGCACCAATCTAGCTCTGTGTTGAGGTTATACACCAGGTCCAGGTTTGCATCCAAACATAAATCAAATTCGAACTTCCAAAACAACCTTTAGGACTGTAGAAGTAGTTTTAGGACCCAAATCCTCTATCTACAACTGAACATAAGCCCAAAGCTAGCCCATTTGCACTTATCCCACAGTTTTGGTCTTCATATAGAAGGATTTATCTGCTTTGTGTCAACATCCCAGTCAGTTCATAGTCATATTTCATGGATGTTGAATAGGGTATACCCCCTAGGTTTTGCAGAGCCTGAAGAAGAAGAGGAGATAAAAATAGAGTCTATCTCCTATACTGTTGGCCCATGGCCCAGAGATCCTGTTGATCACTGATGGCTACTTTGTAGGGAAATCTGGGAATGAACATCCAGTCAGGGAAAAAACCAACAGAAAATGGCAACCCCGTTGGGGAATATGAAGTGATGGAACCCTGATTTGTAGAAGAAAATAGTTCCTAGTTATAGGTGGCGACTCCGAAGTAATCTCCCAACCAGTCAAAGTAAAATTTATATGCAGGGGAGAAGATCCCAATGTAATACTCTATTTGAAGAGTTACCAGTAGAAAGAAGGATGATGTATAGAAGAAAAGGAACCATCTCAGTCAATCATGAGGGTTCCCCTAGGAATAATGATGATATTCAGGACAACCCTAGGCCATCAGGACAGCATGTGCCTTATTTTTCAAATGTAGAAGCTGATATCGAAGGTGCATATGAGAGGCAACAAGGTGGCAGTTTAAGGATGAGGTCAGAGGTGTTCCAAGAACGCCCTTTCTTAGACCCTGGTGAAAGATTTGAAGAGGTAGAATCTTTGAGGGATGATGAAAATGATGACCAGAATGGTATGAGACCATCTACCTCCATGCCTAAAGAAGAACAGTTAGCTGAAGAAATCAAAAGCCTAAGAGCAGAATTAGAGTATTTACAAGCAATGAGAGTCAGAGATGACATGAGACAGAAAGTGCAAGCTTTAAGGACTGCTCAGAGTGATTCAGTTCCTACCCTTGAAAATAGAAAAATGTAGAGAAACCAGTGCAAAAATGAGGTACAACATCAACATAATAACCAAGGACATAATGTAAATGATGCCAGAATACCATTGAACAATGTAAGAAATCAAAACGTAAACAGAAATATCAATGCCAACCAGTTTGATAGGCAACCCATGCAGCTGGATAGATTTAGACAGCTGGTGTTTGATGGTATTCCTGGTTATCCTAACCCCATTGACAAGCATGTAAGGCTGCAAGTGCCAAAATTTTTAGGAAATAACACTGTGTCAGGGGAGGATCATCTAAAAGTTTTTCAAAATGTCATGGACAACTTTGAGGTTGAGCATGAGGATGTCTTTATGAAGTCATTCATGCAATCTTTGGTCGATGAGGCTAGAGAATGGTACAAGAATCTGCCTGATCAGAGCATTTCATCATGGGATGATTTCAAAAGGATGTTTAAGGAGCAGTATGGTGACAAACCTGACCCTAGCTTTTTTTGTAAATGAGTTCACTAGTATCACTAAAGGGTCAAATGAGCAGGTTGCATATTTTAATGCAAGATTTACTAAAGTATTGAACAAATTGCCACATCACATGAGACCAAATGAACCAATGTGCATAATATTGTATATTAATGCTTTTGATGCCAAAACTGCATATGGGTTGAGGGATAAAGGTCCTGCTACTCTCAGGGATGCTTTCAAGATAGCAATAAATATTGAGAATAATACGAAAGCATCAAGCAAGACAAACAGGAGGGATGATTTGAAAATTCTGCAGAATCCAAACAAACCTCAGAATGTTCAAGGTAATACATCTGCTCCTGAAGATAAAATTGATAAACTGGCAAATGTTGTTAAGGATTTAAGCTATAGATTGGCTAGAAGTGAAAAAGGGATAGGTCCTGATAGGCAAGTTTACCAAAGACAGGAAAAGAGACCATCATTGCATGATATGCCATATATAACCAATTGGCATAATGGTAAACCTGTATTTCCACATAACAACACAAATTAGAGAGCTCAACATACCAAGGAAACTCCTAATCCTTTGAAGAAAGCTGTAAATATTGTTGACGATACTCCATGGTGCATAATCTTTCAGATGCCACATTCACAGTCACAGTGCATGATTGCTCAGTCTTTGTATGATAATGCTGTCTTGTAATGAATGCAGTGAGCCACATTATATACAGGATGATGATGTTAATATGCTATCTACTAGCAGTGGACACCCTCCTCATGATGCTGATGAAAGTATAGATGATGGGACTCAGGCCTGTCAGCAAGTTTTTTATAATGAAGATAGTGAAGATAATTATGTGTATGCTCAGGGCTCACACAGTTTTTTGAGTAACCTGCAGAGACCTTCTGATGAAGAGATTAGGGCTCTCATAGCTGCAGCAGTCGCTCAAGTCAAAAGCAATTATAACCTCAGAGGTAAAGCTCAGGTAAGCAACCCACATCAGCCAGAAGGCGTTTCTGCAAGTCAGCCAATACATGATCATAGAGGGGCTGAAACATATAAGAAATAATGGAATAACAAGCAAAATTTCAAACAAAAACTAGGTCACGATTTCCACAGATCAGAAAATGAAAGCCCCCAGAATGAAGACTGAAGTAAGAACCCTCGGGTTATGGATGACAGTCAAGCAGTCATAAAGACTAGGGTCGGATCGGTTCAGGATAAAAACAAAGCCACAACACAAGCTACAACTGTAGTACAAAATTGTGCTCCTTTTGATATAGCTCAAGTCTTGTCACAGGTAAAGGTTTCTGTCCCATTAATGGAACTAATGAAGGTTGAAGAAATCAAGAATAGGACAATATCCCTAATTTCTGGGGTGCCTTGTCAAGCTAAGCAAAATGATGAGGCCCAAGGTAAGAAGCAGGCCTTGTGCAATGAAGAGGATGAAGTCCCTGAAGTATATCTGGGGGTGACCATGACTAAATGTCCTTCACAAGTGGAACCATTCTATGTCTCCCTTATTATTAATGGGAGAATAATTAGGAATTATATGCTTGACTCAGGAGCATCAACAAACATCATGCCTCTGGCTGTCATGCAACAAGCTGGATTGAAAATAGACAAGGCATGTGGGAAGTTCTATGCCATGGATGCCAGAGAGGTACTTGTTATTGGAATCATGAAAGATGTAGATTTCAGACTAGCAGCATATCCTGAAAGACCTACAAAATGAACATAACAGTGGTCAACATCAAGCCACAATATGGTATGCTATTGTCAAGAAGGTGGGCAGCACTGATTGGTGGAAGTATGCAGCTGGACCTGTCATATGCTATGATTCCAATGAATGGCAGGGATGTCAAACTAATCAGAGCAGAAAGATCATCAGAGACGGTAGAGAATCAAGAATTAGAAGAACAGATATGCTTTGTGAACACCGATTATGATAACTTCAGGGTTGTCTCAGATGATAAAGAGGACAAAGGGGGAGAAACCTGCATTCAAGAGCTGGACCAGCAGGGTCTATGGACCATGTATTTTGATGGAGCTTGTGCAAAGGAAGGCTCTAGAGCTGGAGTTGTATTCCTATCTCTAGCTGGTAAGCTCCTAAAATTCTCCTTCTTGCTAGGATTTGCTTGTACAAACAACATTGCAGAGTATGAAGCCTTACTCTTAGGTTTAAATCTGGCTCTCAAACATGGAATCAAGATGCTATGGGTATTTGGGGATTCTGAGTTAACTGTATCCCAAATTAGAGATAAGTATGCCTCAAAGAACAAAAGATTAAAACAATACAAGCATGCTGTCTGGGATACCATTGAACTATTTGATGCATTTTCAATAGGCTGGGTAGAGAGATCAAAAAATGTCATGGCAGATTTCCTTGCTAATGTGGCTATTAGGCTAGATGATATAACCCTATCTGACATTACAAATGTTGAAGTTAAAATCAGACCTGCAGTACCAGAAAACATATGCAGTTGGCAAGTGTTTGATGATGACAAGGACTTGTTAAAATTTTTGCACTGCATAGATGAATATGAGAACCAAGAAATTGACTTTCAAGCTTTTGTAGAAATTGTAGATGGAAAAGAAACTCTTATGGGGAAAGAAATAATTCAGTTGAAGACTAACAAAATCCCTAGAGGGTTGGTAGCTTTAGAAAGAGCTTTTGACAATAGAGACCAATTGGTCACAAAGATATCTCCCACAAATAAAGATGACTTAGAGGAGATAAATTTGGGGACATCTCAGGCTCCCAAGAAGGTATACATTGGCAAACAGCTCAAACCACACATCAAGTGCATGCTGATTGCATTACTGAAAAGATATAAGCATGTTTTTGCCTGGTCATATGAAGACCTCAAAGCTTATAGAGAGGACCTATTCCAGCATGAGATCCCATTGAAGCCTAGAGCTAAGCCATTTAGATAGAAGCAAAGGCCTATTAATCCTACCTTAGCTCCGAAAATGTAGGAAGAACTCAAGAAGCTTAGGGAGGCTGGAATAATTGTGCCAATCAAACATTCAACTTGGGTGTCTAACCTTGTCCCAGTCAGGAAAAAGAATGGTGATATTAGGCTTTGTGTTGACTTTAGAAATTTGAATGTATCCTTCTTAAAGGATAATTACCCATTGCCTAATATGGAAGCTATGTTGCAGAAAGTGACTGGTTGTGAACTCCTATCCATGATGGATGGATTCTCAGGTTATAATCAGGTGAAGGTAAAGGAATCAGAACAATACAAGACTGCCTTCACCACTCCATGGGGAACATATGTATATGTTAGAATGCCATTTGGGTTGACAAATGCAGGTGCTACATTTCAAAGAGCAATGGATGTTGCTTTTGCAGGGTTGATTGATTCAATCTTGGTTGTTTATCAGGATGATCTGACTGCCTATTCAAAGAAGGAAGAGCAGCATTGTATGCACTTGGAGCAGATTTTCATAAGAGCACTAGAGTATGGCATTTCTCTAAATCCAAAGAAGTGTGCTTTTGGGGTAGTTGAAGGAAAACTCCTAGGGCACATTGTCTCCAAGGTTGGAGTTAGGATTGATCCTGAAAGAATAGCTACAATTGATAGGATTCAGATGCCAAAAATAGTAAAAGGAATTCAATCCTTCTTTGGACAAATAAATTTTGTTAGAAGATTTGTTCCCAACTTTGCAGAAACCACAAGGAACATCTCTAAAATGCTGAAGAAATGTGAAACTATCAGTTGGGAAGGTGAAGCAAGCAGATCTTTTCAAGACATCAAGGAAGCAATCAAGATGGCTCCTGTGCTGAAATCTCCTAATTTTTCCAAGCCATTTCAATTGTTTTCATTTGCTTCTTTCCACACTGTTGCTGCATGTTTGTTATAGAAAAATAAGGATGGTTTTGAGCAACCCATAGCTTTCTTTAGTATGTCCTTGCAGGCTTTTGAGTTAAAGTACGACATCATGGAGAAACAAGCATATGCACTAGTCAGAGCAGTCAAGAGTTTCAGGCCATATCTGGTAGGATCCCAGATAATTGCATATGTGCCTCATGCGGCAGTCAAAGACATGTTCACTCAGCAGGAGGTAATAGGGAGAAGGTGCAGATGGATAAACAAACTGCAAGAGTTCAACATAGAAATACAAATTACTAAGTTGGTAAGAGGACAAGGATTAGCCAAGATGATGGCACAGTCAAACTTGGAAGCATGCCAAGTCAATGCAGTCCAGAATGAGAATATCAATGTGTTAAAATCTGAATGGTATAAGGACATCATATATTACTTGCAAAATCTGAATTGTCCTTCCCATTTCAGTGATAGTCAAAAGAGGACCTTAAAACTACATGCAATCAGGTATGTTATTGTTCAAGGTGAGTTGTACTGGAAGAACCTTGATGGTGTGCTGCTAAGATGTGTGGATGAAGATGAAGCTAACAATGTTTTGAATGACATGCATGAAGGATTATGTGGTGGACATTATACTGCCCAAACAACAGCTCATAAGATCCTTAGGGCAGGATATTGGTGGCCCAGTCTCTTTTCAGATGCACAAAGGCTAGTAAGGAAATGTGACCCTTGCCAAAGGTTCTCAGGAAAGTTAAGATATGAAGGTGCACTGCCCCTTAGAACTATAACTGTGGATGCTCCATTTCAGCAATGGGGAATTGACTTTATAGGGGAAATTGCAGAGAAATCAAGTGGGGAGCACAGTTGGATTTTGGTGGCTACTGACTACTTCACCAAATGGATTGAGGCCATTCCAACTAAAAGAGCTACAAGTAAGATAGTGATGGATTTTATCCTAGAGAATATCATCATTAGGTTTGGAGTACCATTCAAGATAGTTACAGATAATGCTATGTGCTTCAGATCTAGTGAGTTTGTTGATTTTTGTAACAAGTATAGGATAAATCTATCATATGCATCACCGTACCATCCGCAAGGAAATGGTCAGGTAGAGTCAAGAAATAAAAGCCTCATGAAAATCATCAAGAGGATAGTGGATAAGAACAAGAGAGCTTGGGATTCAAAGTTAAAGTTAGCATTATGAGTTGACAGGGTGACAGCGAAAAAAACTATTGGAAGGTCACCTTTTGAGCTGGTATATGGTGCATTAGCCAGGCTGCCTATAAACAATCTCCTGCCAATTTACAAATTCATCCAAGAGAATGATGAGGAGATTGAAGACCCCATGACAGAAAGAATAAACCAGCTGGTTGCACTGGATGAAAACATAAGGGAGGCCCACCAAATCAATCTCAAGAGACAACAAAATGTGAAGTATCTGTTTGACAGGAGAGCTACAGAAAGGAAGTTCCAAATAAATGACTGGGTGCTCATCTGGAATGCAAGAAGTCAGGACAAGGGCAAACATGGTAAGTTTGAACCCTTGTGGATGGGCCCATATCAGGTTTGCAATACTCATGGGGAGGATTCCTATATCCTCCAGGCCCTAGATGGTGAGATGTTGGAATTGCCTGTGCATGGTCAATTCCTCAAGTTTTATTTTGCATAAGTGATCCGCTTCTATGCACGTTTGTAGAAGTATGTGTATATTGTAAATATCTTGTACAGTTGGTGCTTTTTTGTGTTTTGTCTGGTCTGTCCGGAGGTCTGGTTCTCGCTGCAGCCTTGTGCCTGCACGTCCCCAATCGAAGCCACTGTTGATGCCTGCTTAATTTATCAGATCTCAGGTATTTAATATGCAGGCACTTTCCTATGATCAAAATTTTTTTGTGTCCATCGGCGCAATTGCCACCTTGTCTCAATGATTGGATAGTCCGCAATGGTTTGTTCCTTTCATCGCTATGACATGCTTCATCGGCGGCTGAGTTAGGGGTTATTCCGACGCACCGATGAGCTTGTTTGTGGTCTTCAGCGTGATATTCTTCATCGGCGATGGTGGGAATTGTTGCTCTGACGGGTTGGTTGCACCGATGGAAGAGGCGACGGTGTGACACTGTGTATCGGGAAGGTTGGCGGAGTGTTCGCCGACGCTAGGGGTCTTGCCGATGGAGTGTAGTTAGTATGTTCCATTGGTGTAACATTGCATATCAACCCAGCCGATGGAGGATCTTCCGATGGTTAATGTCTGGCCAATGGTAGATGGCTCGAAGGTAGTTTGGAGGTGGTCATCGGCATGAATTTTGTTATCGGCAAAGGAAATTTTGCATCCTCCAATGTGTTCAATATGGCCGATGGAGTTGTATCGGGGTAACGTGGTGTGGTCGGCGAGGAAGCCTTTTGTTGGGCCAATGGTTTTGGTCACGCCGACCAAGGTGTCCATCGGTGTGATGTGTGGCATCGGTATGTATTATGGTGGTTGTCCCGATGGTTTGGGTCTGGCCGACATGTTGTTTAGGTTGAAGCTTTCTGCAGTGTTTCCATTGGCGAGAGTTGTCAGATCAGAATTGGAAGGCTGGTGTTGGGTCAATGGGAGTGGTCTCCCCGATGACGATGTCATCGGCATAGCTATGGGTGTCGGCGGATGTTTTCTGGGTGTCGCCGATGGCCAATGGACAAGGTGTATGCGAGGTGGTCATCAGGATGACTTGTGTATCGGCAGAAGGTTTTTTGGGCTCGCCGATCGGATCTTGGTATAGATGGGAGTCGGGGTGACATGGTTCATCGGGCAAATCGTGGAGAGTTGGGCCGACGGGGTTACTTTGGCCAATGGACTGGCTTGTAGGTGTCAGCGTGACTTTTTGCGTCAGCGTAGGTTTGATGTGTTGCTCCAACAGTTCGGGTTTGGCCAATGGGGGATGTGAAGTGGTCATCGGTGTGATCGGCATGTCGATAGGAGAATTTTTGGGCACGTCGATGTGTTGGTGTCTTGCCGAGGGGTGTTCATCGGGGAAACATTTGATGTCAGCCGAGGGATTTTTGATTGCTCTGATGGTGTATGTCAGGGCAATGGGCTTTTGGCTGAGGATTCATGGGTCGAGCGAGGCAAAATGCTCAACACTTATTATGTTTGTGACCATGCTTATAAATTGATCAAGGGGTTCTTGCAGGGCAAATGTGGGATTTTTCATCTCACAGAGTTTGAAGAGTCAATGAAAGCAAAGGTGCATGCGTGGCACATTCTCAGTGGTTCTCGACTTTTCAAAGTGATTTGAGGTTGTAGATCCTACGAAGGGAAATGATCGATGGCCATATTTTGAAGTTGGAGCATTGGTTTTCTTTGCGTCCTCAGGCATGTTTCAGGGGGGAGAGTTCCATACAAGCGCTGCGACTGTTTTCAAGAGAGGACACGGGTGGTTGAAGCCTTAATGGCAGTTGTTGCACGGGTATGGGTGATGGCGTGAATGATCAAACTACCCATTTGAAGTTATGGATTCCCAGGTGACGGTGCAAGGCTCAAGGCCTCCCCTGTCTCTTCCCATGCCTGCTGCATTCATTTTTGTTGAGCGCCATTCTTCTCATGTGTACTGTATCTGGCGAATTTTGAAATCTGCCATGTAATTAATGCTGAGGACCTTCCTTGTTGTATTTAGCAGGTTGTGTTGCTCATTTTGTGGTTGTTGAAAAACTAGACATATCGGGCATTGTAATAAGATACAACTAGTTTTGGGTTGCTCTGTGCAGGAGATCTTGTGAGTTTATGAGTCTTATGTTTTATGTATTGTGCATAGATTCATTGGTTTCATGTTGTTTTAGATGAATAATGCTATACTGCATGTGTTTTGTTATCTATCTCCTGTATTGAATATACTTTTCTTTTGAATCTGGATATCTAAGGGGTGTCTTGGGTTCTAGGATATAGGTTACTATATCGAATGCTTGATCTCTTAACTTCTGCTCAAGGGGTAGATTAAAGTGTTTTTAGGTTAAGTGTTGAGGAAAATATATTACAGTAAGGATACCATAAGTAGAGATAACTTAATACTCTATTTTGGGAGGTATCTGTAAGGCAGATATCACACGAATCCCCTTGAAATCCAATCTTGATATGTTTATGTTGAACATTTACATGTGTATGTCTACTGACTCCAAGCCCTGGATAGGCACCAATCTAGCTTTGTGTTGAGGTTATACACCAGGTCTAGGTTTGCATCCAAACATAAATCAAATTTGAACTTCCAAAACAACCATTAGGACTGTAGAAGTAGTTTTAGGACCCAAATCCTCTGTCTACAACTGAACATAAGCCTAAAGCTAGCCCCTTTGCACTTATCCCATAGTTTTGGTCTTCATATAGGAGGATTTATCTACTTTGTGTCAACATCCCAGTCAGTTCATAGTCATATTTCATGGATGTTGAATAGGGAATACCCCCTAGGTTTTGCAGAGCCTGAAGAAGAAGAGGAGATAAAAATAGAGTCTATCTCCTATACTGTTGGCCCCTAGCCCAGAGATCTTGTTGATCACTGATGGCTACTTTGTAGGGAAATCTAGGAATGAACATCCAGTCAGGGAAAAAACCAACAGACTGAGTTTTAGTTTAGTGTGAATCTACATATGTTTGCCTGTGAACGTATTGTTCCTTTCAATCATCTGGTTTCTCACCTTTGCTAAGATCAGTTGAATCTATGTATGTCTGCTTGCTATATTTGGTTATGCTGTGCATTTTTTTAGTATTGTGAGGGTTCTTTTATTAAACTTGGTGAATCACCCCTTTGTTTTCAAGCTTTTGTTTCATCCTTCATTTTGAAGCATTCCTTCTCCCTTTTCCTCTTAAAATTTAGTAGTTTTAGGTGATAACCAGTTAAGGAAGCCGACCTTCTCCGAAGGTCTGATCTCATTTAGCAAAGTCCCACACTTAGAGATCATTCCCATGTTACTCCAGATTGCTGAAGTTTCACAACTACATGCAAGGGTGCAAATCTGGGTGATAACAACTTTGGCACGCTCGGTGGGACAAAGAGTTAGAGCAATAATCAATTACTATCTCTTATTGCTAGTTTTGATGTGCAACTAGTGATTTTCAGACCTGTAAGAGGTTAAAACTTGCATATCTGGAAACTCAGACTGAGGAGAGACAAGCAGATTAGTTCTGCTGTGACATTTTATGAGAAAGATTCAAACTAGGAGTTCAATTACATTTGATTACTTGCAGCTGTCTCCACCTAGAAGATAGAGCAGGGCTGTGGTAAGGACTTCAGTTTCTAAAAGAATACAATCAACTCCACCAAATTTTAGGCCAATTGCACCTGTAGTTCCTGTACCAGCTCAAGCAATCCTACCTCTAGCCATTCCAATGGCAAGAAATCATCTATTTGTGGCTTTTGATAGGGGCAGCCCATTGAATTTAACAGTACATGATGTTAGACCCATGGCAGGTTTGAAGAGTCTGCCCTATTTTATAGGGGAGAATCAAACAACCCTTATTGAGCACATTAGAGACGCAGCTTCTTTATGTGGAGTTCATCATATAACCCAGGAAAATGTAGCCATCAGGCTGCTGGCTGCCTCTTTCAAGGGAAAAGCATTACAATGGTTTAGGAGTTTACCAGTGCAAACCATTACTACCTAGGATGATCTAGGTGATAAGTTAAATAAACAATTTCAAGATAAATCAGACAACTTGTCATTGGTTGAACAGATGACAACAATAAAGAGAGCTCCCCAGGAGCAAATGATGGATTTCAACTTTAGATTCCAGAAGACATGGGACAGAATTCCTGCCATGGTAAGGCCTCTAGCTGAATATGCTTTTCTGTATTTTTTGAAAGCCCTAAATAGTGATATTTCAGTAATGATACAATCATTAGGAGGTACTAGTTTACCTGATGCATATGAAATAGCTATTAGAATAGAGAATAGCCTGATTCAGGCCAGAAAAATAGCACCTAGACCACCAATGCCCATCTTCCTCGAGATTCAAGCTTCAATGCCCTTACCAATTCCATATTTTTCCCCTTTACCTACTACTGCAGCATTACCAAGTACTGCCAATTCTGAAAATACTCCTTCTAGCTCATCACAAGAGTTGAAAGAGATTAAAAATAGCCAACAAAAAATAGAGAACATGCTGCAAACATTTGGGAATGAGCTGATAAACATCAAAAAGCAGCAGTCCCAGAACAGGTAGCCTTATCAGCCACAACCCAGTCAAGGGCAAAATCACCCTTATCAAGGGCAAAACCAACCATATCAAGCTAATAGGCCACCTTATCAAATTAATTATCAGGGTACCAGGCAGAATGTGAATCAGAGGCCTTTTCAGCCTTACAATCCAGTGCCCATTAATGTTGTCAAGGACCTTGTTCCTGTTCAGAATAACCTTGCAGTTGAATATGAATGGTGTTTTCCATGCAATCAGCCACACAATCAGGCATCCTGCTCGAATGGGGTTATACATCAGGCTCTGATGGTACAGAATGTTGCAGTCTCACAGCCAAATATGCCTAATAATGGGGTTGTGCAACAACATGAGAAACCTAAGAGTGATTCTACCTTCATGAAGTGGCAGGAAGGTTAATTCTGTGGCATGAATAGAGATAATACTCCAGTCACAGCAAATACAAGGACCAAGAAGAGAGGTTATGAGATTGAGCAAGCAGCAAATAAAGGTAAAGGACCTGCTAATGCTTCTACATCCCAAATTCCCCATATTTTACAAAGAAATGTTTCAGCAACAGCAAGGGAGATGCCTCATTTACAGGCTGATACTGTTGCTACAAAGTCACAACAAAAGGTAAGTGTCACTCCACCTTTCAATATCATTGAAAATATGAAGAAGATGAATGTGACAATGTCTATGTGGGATTCCCTAGCCATCTTGAGCCAAAAGGGGATGTTGCAATCTGCCTTATCTAATTTAAAAGTGTCCAATGATACAACTATCGACCCAACTAGGGTTGTCCTTACCAATTCCTCCCAGAATAATAGCAAACAACCAAACAAAAGTGTTAAGCCACTCTCATTTTATGTGTCATTAATAATTGGAGACAAGTTAGTACATAATTGTATGGTGGATAGTGGTGCAAGCAGTTCTGTGATGCCAAAATAAATTGCAGACCAATTAGGATTGAGGTACCAACCCTTGGGGAAAGATGTGCTTCAACTAGATGGCACAGATGTCAATACTGTGGGTGTGATCAAATACCTAGGTCTCACTCTGCACACTTGCCCAAATGTTTCCATCTTCCAAGAGGTCTTCATCATTGATTTGCCTCCTTATTTTGCCATGTGCTTGTGAAGAGAGTTCACAGCCAAGATAGGAGGATATTTATCGTCAGACTGGTCCCACATGTTTTTTAGGACCAGAGATGGCACAAAAGTAACCCTAAAATTTGAATTGCTTTCAAATCATCACATAGAGCCTTACACACCAAGTGTTGTTAATGCAAATTGCATTATTTCTGATGATCTTGAACTTGTTGTTGCTCAAGAACTATAAGCTGAGAGTATACCAGAAGTGCTATTGAGGCAGTGGGCCTCAGAAAATGTCGTAGATGATCCTGAGGCACACATTCAAGAAACTAGTATGGGGGTTTACATACTACATGAGCTTGAAACAACAATTCCAAATCTGGTAAAGGATCCAGAACAGCAGATAGAGTAGCAGGAGGAAGTATGGAAAATGTACTTTGATGGCTCTCGGAACAGGAATGGATTTGGTGGTGGTGCAATGCTTGTGTCTCCACAAGGTGAAAGATATTTTTCTACTTTTCGTTTTGCCTTTTCATGTACAAATAACAGTGCTAAGTATGAGGGATTGATCCAAGGTTTGCAGTGGGCAAGAAAGAGGAAAATTGGTTGTTTACAGGTGTTTGGGGACAGTGAACTTATTGTAAATCAGGTAAGAGGGCTGCATGTCACCAAGAATGATACTTTGAAATGCTATAAGCATAGGGTATGGGACATGATTGAAGAGTTTGATGCTTTCAATCTGATCTCTATTCCAAGAAATCAGAACTCCCATGCTGATAGGTTAGCTGCAATTGGGGCTCAATTTGATATCCCCAGTGATATTCAACGAGAAAAGGTGCAGCCTCATATAAAAATAGTTGATAGACCCTCTATCCCTGACAATAATATTCATTGGCAGGTTTTTGAAAGTGATGAGTAGATCCTGCGTTTCCTATTAGAGGAGGATGAGTTTTCCGTGATGAATCAGGATAAACTCAAACAGCAGTATGGCAATGATCAATTTGTTCAGTTGAGAACAAACAAGTTGCCCAAGGGATTGGTAACCTTGGAATCTATTTTTGGCACTAATGATCAGATGAAGAAGACCAAAGCCGGCATGCAGATAAAAGATGAACATTATGAGGAGTTGGAAATTTTCAAGGGTAAACTTCTCAAAATAGGTAAAATCTGTTTGCCTGAGGATAGGAGGGCTTTTATTGCTCTTTGTCAAGAATTTGAAGATGTGTTTGCTTGGGATTATTCAGACCTGAAGGGATTTGATCCTTATATTGCCTAGCATACCATAGAGTTAGAACCAGGTACAAAACCTATAAGGTAGAAACAAAGACCCCTAAATCCAAAGCTTGAGCCTCTAATGATTAAAGAACTAACCAAACTGATTGAGGGAAAGATCATTTTTCTGATCAAGCATACTTCTTGGGTCTCTAACCTTGTCCCTGTTAGAAAGAAGAATGGAGAGATTAGGCTGTGTGTCGACTTCAGAGACCTCAATAGAGCCTCCCTGAAAGATCACTACTTGTTGCCCTCAATGGAGCAGATTCTACAAGTAGTGGCTGGTTCTGAAAGATTCTCCTTGCTTGACGGATATTCTAGCTATAATCAAGTGTTAGTCAAGGAGGAAGATCAATTTAAAACTGCTTTTACTACCAAATGGGGCACTATGGCCTACAAAAGGATGCCCTTTGGTCTCTCAAATGCTGGATCTACTTTTCAGAGAGCTATGGATATGGTTTTTAAGGGTTTGCTATATAAACTGGTGCTTATGTACTTAGATGACATAACAGTTTTTTCAAAGAATGCATCTGAACATATGTCCCACTTGAGACAAATATTGTTAAGATGCAAAGAGTTTGGGATATCTCTCAATCCCAAGAAATGCATTTTCGATGTGCATGAAGGCAAGTTGTTAGGGCACGTTGTGTCGAAGGAGGGCATTACCATTGATGTTGAAAGGGTAAGAGCTATTTTGGAGTTGCCCTTACCCAGCCACAAGAAGGGACTTCAAAGTTTTATTGGCAGAATTAATTTTCTATGAAGATTTATACCTAACATTGCAAATTTATTAAAGTCATTGACCTCTATGCTAAATAAAAATACAGTTTTTAGTTGGACGAAAGAGGCTAAACTCAGCTTTGAGTCCATAAAAGAAGCATTGTCAGCTGTGCCAACTTTGGTAAATCCTGACTTCTCAAAAGATTTCATCTTGTATGCTTATGGCGGTCTTGACACAATTTTTGCGATCCTAGTACAGCAGCAGAGTGGTAGCTTTGAACAACCAATCGCTTTCTTTAGCCAGGGGCTAGAAGAGTATGAGTAGAGGTATAGCTTTGTTGAGAAACACGTCCTTGCAGTGGTAAGGAGTCTCAAGAAATTTTGGCATCTTGTTTCTAATAACAAGATACATTTGATGGTTGCTCACCCTAGCGTGAAAGAGTTCCTGTTAGGTAAGGATGTGAATGAGAAAAGGGCTGGGTTGATCACCAAAGTCATGGAATATGACGTGGATATCCAGATAACCAAGCTTGTCAGTGGTAGAGGACTCAGTGAACAGCTCGTTACCAGTTCTGAAAAAGAAGTAGAAAAAGAAGAAGAGGTGCTTCTGACCATTGAAGATACACCTCAGGATGATACAACAGTAGTTGGCACAAGTTGGGTTAATAACATGACTCAATTTTTGCAAACTGGTAAATGTCCAGCAGGCTTAGATAGAACTAAGAGAAGGTATTTCAGACTACAATCTATTCCATATGTTTTAATAAATGGCATCCTTTTCAGAAAGGATTTTAATGGTGTATTGTTAAGATGCATTAATGATGATCAGACTGATAAGGTGATGCATGAGTTTCATGATGGAACAGCAGGGGGTCATTTTGCCCTAAAGACTACTGCTTGGAAAATAATGAGAGCTAGATATTACTGGCCCAGCTTATTCAAGGATGCCCATGCATGGGCTAGAAAATGTGTAAAATGTGTCATTTTTGAAAGGAAAGAAAGGCTGCCAGCCTTACCTCTACGGCCAATTCAAGTAGAGCAACCCTTTATGAGATGGGGCATTGACTTCATAGGTCCCATTAACCCACCATCAAGTGTAGGCCACAGGTGGATACTTACAGCTACAGACTATTTCACAAGGTGGACTGAAGCAGTGCCTCTGAAGGAATCCAATGAGAATACTGTTTTAAATTTTTGTCATGATTTGATATCCAGATTTGGAGTGCCTGAGTCAATCATCTCTGACAATGCTTTAGCCTTTGTTGGCCTAAAGATAACTGACTGGGCTGTTAAGAATGGGATCTATTTGAATACTTCATCAAATTATTACCCACAGGGTAATGGTTTGGCTGAATCTACAAATAAAAATCTCATAAGAATTATTAAAAGAACAATGGAGGACAACAAGAGGACCTAGCACACTAATTTGAAATATGCCTTATGGGCAGACATAATAACTCCCAAGAGGTCTATTGGGAACTCCCCATATATGTTAGTTTATGGGAAAGAGGCAAGATTGCCTATATCTATGGAGCTGCCAGCACTTAATATCATGAATCAGCTGGAGATGTTTGAAGAAGAGGATCCCATGGCTGTCAGATATGCTCAACTTATGGAGCTTGAAGAAATTAGAGACGAGGCTATGAAAACCATGGAGTATCATCAGCTTCAGACCAAAAGAAATTTTGATCAGAGGACCACTCCCAGAATCTTTAGGGAGGGTGATATGGTGCTCAAATGGGATGAATTGAAGAGTAGGCCAGGAAAACACTTCAAGTTTGACAACATGTGGAGTGGCCCATTCCTCATTATTGAATGCAAGGAGCACAATGCATTTCAGTTATCAAATATGAATGGACAAAATTTGCCTATCCCAGTCAATGGAATACACCTGAAGAGGTGTTTTGAGGTATGAGTGCCTTGTAAACCAATAGATTAGATTTCTTGCTTTCAATAAGTGCTGCTGCACAATAGTTTAGATCCCCTTTTTGTTTTCCCTAAGTGTTGTCTAGCATAGTTGGAGGGGATGCCTTCAGCATTTTTGTCTGGTTTGGTCTTCTAGATGTTCTTCACTGCTAATATGTTGAGTTGCTAAGGTCAGGATAGTTTGTCAAGATATATTTTTAGTCTCTGTATGACTCCATGCCCAATGGATGCTTAAGGCCACTGATCTAATTGTTTAGCAGGCAAACATCCCATAGAGGTCACCAAATTGTTGACCTATTTTCCTCTGTCCAAAGCCAAATAGTTCACCTTGTATTTTCGTTGAAAATCCTTTTGGAAAGTGACCCTACAAAGCTAAATCTTTCAAGTACTCATGCATGCCTTGTCAAAAAAATCCCAAAATCTTGCCTAAAGAATCTTTGTTGAAAACCCAGAAAAACCTAGAAATCTTTTAGCTTCAAGTACTTTCTATCGCAGGGATTTTTGAATTTCATGCTTAGTATTTGTGTACGCATTTTTCAATATATATTTGCATATACATTCGCCATTGTATGTTCATATGTACAAGTGCAAATATACAAACCAAAGATGCAAAGTAAAAACATACAAAGGGCTGGTGTATACTTTCTGGACATACAAGGGTGGAATATACATTAAAGATTCCCAGAATATTCTGCAGATGTATCAAAATGTTTGCATGTACATTGTGATGTATGTTTGACATACATCGGGTTGATACATTGGTGAGCCCGAAAATAATGCTCAATCGGCTTCATAAGGCGCAAAAGACAATTATATGCATTTTGTATACATATCGGGTTATACATTGTAGGTATATTCCATCGCATACTCTGGGAATATTCTCGCTTGTATGTGGGGGTTTGTATGTTGTTGTTGTATATTCGGATATACAACGGGTTTATACAAGCGGTGGACGTCAAAAAAGATTCAAATCGGGCTAAGTGGTGATCATGTCCACTGGTATGCGCAAAGGATTGCATGTATATTTTGTTTGAATGTTCGAATATACATTTGCAATATGCAATGTCCATATACAATATGAAATATACAAAGGGGGAGATACAATTGGTGGGGTCTACCAGTTGTATGATTGAGCATACAAGGTCGATATACAAAAGAAAAGAATACAGTCCGGACCTGAAGAAGAAATCAAATGCAGTGGATAGGTGTTTGAGGTCCGCGGCTTGTATATGGTGCTTGTATATGCCGATATACAATGAAAGATACAAATGTCTTGGTATTTAAAGGCATTCAATGTGTATTAATTCATAAGAAATTCATATTAACAAATCTTATGCATTGAAAAGAGAATAATTCTAGGAACACTTTGTTTTGGAGTGCTCAGTAAAAAGGAACTTAGTATACATCAAATTCATTTAGGATGTATGCATTCCTAATTTTTGTCTTCGATGTTCTTCCATGATTGTGAAGTTGGTCTAATCAAGGAGTCCACTTCTAGGATAACATGATCCTTGTGATTCGATGATCTTCTAACGTAATTTTAAATATCTCTAGTCCTTACACCCAAGTAGTTATTCTAGAGTTTCAGGTGAAATAGTTTCTAATAATTTATTGTTAGTAGGGTCAAACCCACGAGTTTTAGAATGCTTCCACTCAGTAGGTCATTTTCACAAAGCATGTGACTAGTCTCACATAATGCATATTCAATCCATAAATAATTTGTCAGTTATTCTAAACTCAAGACATTTTATGGACTATAAACATCTTTTTTAAACCGTCAATAAGTGGTATTTGTGTAGTATTAGTCTTATTCTTCACCATAATTCCCACAAATAAGTACACTGTTCATATGCATTTAATTTCCTAAAATAGCACTAATGCACATACTTTATCATTCCTAACTATCATTACTTTAGTATAGGTTAATTGTTTTTTATTTGCATGCATTTATTTAATTAACCTAGATTAGCTTTAAGGAAAGCATATTTTCCTTAACATTTTGGTAAACTTGTCTAATCTTGCATCCCCTAGGGTTTGAGCTTAGGGTTATACGTCCACTACTCTTAGGGTTTCAAATGTATAACTTTTGATTTCATTATCATTTTAAGATCTATTGTTATTTCATTGTTATATCTTTTCTCCTAGGTTCATGCCTTACTTTGTTACCTTCATTTTTGCTCGCCCTACTCACCCTTGGATACCGAGCATTACAGTTCCATTTTCAGATATAATTTTTTAGATTATTTATCCTTCATCTTAGATATATGGTTAGGGTTTGAATTCACATTGTTTGATATTTTAACTACCCACTCACCCTTGTTTGTGCATCATTGACATATATTTTTTTCATTATTTCTCATATTCTGTTGTCCTCACATTTAATCCATGCATATGTTATAGATCTTGATATGTTCTTATGCTTTGTTACTTATGATTCCTCCATTCTTGATACTCTCATGTCTTCTTATCCTATCGATGGAGGTTTTTCCTCTATAGAGGTGTTGTTTCATAATGTGTATAATTTTTTCTTCTTCATAGATCTTGTTATTGCTTGTATTTATATCTTAGACAGATACTTATTTCACTTTCACATGAAATTCATGTTTCTTCTACTCTTCATATGGTTAGTGATGCAGATGTGCGTAAGCATGATGAAATATTATCTTTGGGAACTTATCCTTCTTATGTTCATGATACTTTCACCGTAACCTCTCACTATGCATCTAGGAATCCCCTTCACATGATGTTGATATATGTAGTGAATCTATCCTTTCTACATCTCATACAACTTTCCTTATTCACCTATGGGTTATTCTACTTGTACCTCTTTTGCTTCTACTTGCCTTGATAATTCTAGTGATAGTGATACACATATTGCACCTCCACATGAGATTGTTATTACTTCTTCTATATGCTTTCACTATGGTCTATCAATGATATAGTGATTGATGAATGTAGTGATAGTTATTTATCTTCTCTTGATGTGGTTAATGATTCATTTTCATGATGATTTATTTTATGATATTGATTCTCTTAACACATTCATGATAGAGTGGTTTAGTAGTAATGAAGATGTAAAATTACAGGTATTCTATCATTCATATCTTCACAAATTATGCTTCTATACATGATGATAATACTTTGATGCATGTATTTGGTGATACCTTGGTTGATAGTGCTAAATAATGATTTAATTCATGTCATGATTATTTTACATCATTCCATGAATTATCATGTACTTTATTAGATTACTTTAATATTGTCTCTAGAACATATTTTGCTCATGATTATCATTCTTCCCATTCAACTGGCCCTTCCTTAATAGATCTCATTGATTTTACTATACATCATTATGATTTACCACTTTTAATGGAGAACCTCCTTTGGATCCATTCATACTTTAACATGACATGTATTTGAGTATTTGTAGAGTACCTCCTCCTACATCCCATCTTACACAGGATTCAATATACCTAAGGACGAAGAATATCATAAGGATCTTTTATAATTTTTAAGTTTAGTATATGTGAGGATAAGTTGCGATTAGTTGATGATACATCTTGCACATCCTTCATGACTATTACATTTGACATAATGCATACAAATAAAAATATATGAGGCATGTTGAGCTTGATATTTAACCTTATGTGAACTGCTAGGATTGATAATCTAGAATGGTATGCTGATACTTATACAAAAAGTGTTAAAACACAAGATGACACTACAAAAATATTCCACAATCCTTAAACATATGACATTTTGATTTATCCTTCACCAAGTGAATTTTTGGACCTTATTATAAAAATTATGATGGTAGAGGTGATCTATTATGACATTTACAATACTTCCAAGTAGTTTGTTGGGATAGGTGTGTCATACACCTTGTGATTTCAATGTTCAAAATTAATTAATAATATATTTATTGATTATTTGTGATCCCTCTATTGCAAATATGTGTCTAATCAGTGTTGTCATTGATGCCAACATATCCTTGTTGTCATTGGTGTCAATTGTATCCCATTCTAGAAGACTTGTATGTTGAGGATATTGATAAAATTAGCCTCTCCGGAAGAAACAAGTGAGTTACATATCTCTCTGTAAGAGACAATGAAGACAGTGCAGTTCAGTGAAGTAGATTGCTCCGCATTCCCAGTGAGCTGAAGATCAGAGTTTGCGGACCAAAAGGTGTTGTAGAGGATTGTCTAAAGGTGCTCCAGTTATGATTTGAAAGGTCTGCATGAAGTATTTATGAAGTTATGGCCATCTGAGAAGAACCGGTCTTTTGTAGTGTTCAGAGGTGACAGAGTGACAGAAAGTTGGTCCGGATTGATCCGCATTGGAATATTATGATCTACAGATCTAGAGGTGTATTTGGAATGTCAGTGTGTATCCTTAACTCAAGTGGTTCATGGTTTGGAGGTCCGCAAGCAATCTTTCTAGTGTGACAGTCATGACGGTTGGTGTTCTTGAGTTCTTGGATGAAAGTGCAAGTGCTTCTGGTGATCTGAGGTGGTGTGGTTGTTCATGTTGATTTCATTGTGCTTGTGGTGGTCTCTGAATTAGTTTCCTATTGTGCTGGTGGTACGCATTGAGGATTGAGCTCGTGGATGAAGATTTCTCCTTGGGTGTTGTTGTTCTTTTGAGTCTTGGTCGACCGGATGCATGATGCATGTTGCAGATGATCTAAGAGAAGTTCTCTGAGGCATGGTGTGTTATTCAAGGAAGATTTGGATCCTAGCTATGTTTGTCCGATAGTATAGTGATTCGCATTAAGTCAGATGTTTGTAGTGCCAACCTTGATGTTTATTCTAAGGTTGATGAAGCATATAAATATGTGTGGTTGAGTTATGGAAATGTATCCTTGTGCAAAAATGATAAGATCCTAAGAAAGGAGGAAAGGCAGAGCAGAGAAGAAGAAGAGTAGAAGAGGAAGAGCAGTAAAGTATGAGGAGATAGTGAAGAAGTGTTTGAGGGTAGAGCATAAGTATAGTGTGCTTCAATGGAACTGAACTTTGCATGAAGAAGATGTTTTCCAATTCAATCTTTCTGTGATAAACTTATAAATATTTCTGTAGTTAGTGAGCCTCTTGGAACAGTGAGCTCTGGGTAGTGCACTCTGAAGGCATGTACCTTCCCCATTTTCTATTCTTTTAACATAGAATAAATCTTGTGGGTTAACCCCCACCATGGTTTTTCCCTTAACCAGATTTCCACGAAAAAATCCTGGTGTTATGTGTGTTGATTTTGTTTTTGCTTATGTGTTGTTGATTCATGCTTTCATAGTTATATCATTCATCTGTTATTAAGTGGTAAAGAAGTTTAATTATAGCAAAGGATAAAAGTTTTTGTGACAACTGATTCACCCCCCTCTCAGTTGTCTGCCCTAATTTCAACAATTGGTATCAGAGCCGGTTCCTCTAAAAGAAGCTTGACCGACTGAGGAGATCTAAGATGTTGACTTACAAGAAGGATAGTCTAAGATTTGATGGATGAGTATGAGCCCCTGGAGAAAGGTCCTTCAACTCTAGATGAACTCAAGGATGCTGAAAACAACATTTGGGCTAAAGAAGCTTTGTTAAGTGCCCTGACTGATACAGAAATGACAAATGTTCTAGAATTAAAAACTGCTCATGAAATCTGGAAGAAGTTGGAAACTCTATATGAAGGTGATGAACATGTCAAATGTGCTAAGTTGTAGACCCTGAAGGGTAGATATGAAAATTTGAGAATGTGTGAAGATGAAAACATTACTTCCTACATGCAGAAGGTGAATGAAATTGTGTGTGGTATCTGGTTTGCTGGTGGAAAACTGGAAGAATCAGAGATTGTTGGCAAGGTGCTTAGATCTTTACCTACCTCATACAAACATAGAGTTGCTACTATTGAGGAAATCAGGACTGTGACAACTGTTACAAGAGATCAGTTGGTTGGCAAGCTCTTAGCATTTGAAATGAGTTAGTTTGGTGATTCTCTTCCTAAATCTGAATCTGCATTTAAGGCTAGTGTTCTTGGAAAGCAAAGATTTGATCCAGGTGAGAGCTCTTCAAGAAGATTAACCAGACTTGAGAAGGCAAGGAAGGATCTTGAAGAAGATGAATCAGAGATTGAAGAACTTGAAGCTCTTTTTACCAAAAGACTACCAAGAGGATCCGGTAAGTATGAAGGAAAGTTGCCTTTCAAATGTTTTGCTTACAATAAGATTGGTCATTTTGCCTCAAGATGTCCAGAGAGGGTTTCAAAGCCAAACCCTAATAGACCTAGGTTTCAGAAGAAATGTTACTATGTCCAAGAAGTTGTTGAAGGAGTCACTGATGATGAATCTGATAAGGGAAGTACCTCTAGAAATGAATGGGTGTTCATTGTGTTGTTCTCAAAATAAGCTACGCTCAATTTTTGTAGACAACCCCTATGAAACTTATCCGTTTTGTGATCTATGCTCTAAGTTCACAAATCGAGACAAGATTCTCTTGGTCTCGTGTGAAGTCATATGGCATCCTAAACTAGTTTGTGACATTCCCTCGAATCGATTCCTCGAAGTTTGTGCAAATCGATTAAGTCGTAAACTGATCAAAATATTAATTCTGATCATTTTTGGGTGTTGGTTAAATTTTGAAACTGTATATGCAATGGCGGTAAAATTCGCTGACTTTGCATATCTTTTTGTTTGCTTGTGTTATGTCAACAATTTTTGCTGCTTTTACATAGTTTTTGTTTATACATGCCCGAGCGGCACTTTTCGCCGTCGTTACATATTTTCCTTTGAAAGCAAATGCATAAGTGGTGATTTTTGTTGCCGTTGCGTTAATGATTAACACATGTCATGTCGACAGAAATTGCTGCCTACGCAAGATCTTCAAGATCTCAAATTTCAGTGGTATTAATGGCCACTCGTGTTAAGCATTAAGAGCTTGTTCTTAATCTTTTTAATGTGTAAAATCGTTATTTTTCGTCATTTCTTTTCTTCTAAAACCTCCCAGTTGATTCCTAAATCTCTCATCAAACCATTCGACCGCATTGCATTTGGACTCAACAGATTTCAAATCGCCGCCATCATGCTTAGGGTTTCAATCTCTCGATAGGTAAGTCGTTAAAACCTCTTTTTCTAGGGTTTCTTTAAAATGATTGTTCGGTAGCTTTGTTGTTTTGAATTTATCATTTAAAATGTTGCATTTTTGTTTAGTATTGTCGATTTCAGTTTGATCTTTTATATTGAATCCTTGTTCTTCAATATGCATTTGTCAACGTCCTTGAATAGGTTGTGAGTTTGAAGTTTTTTCTGTTTGTAAAATAGTGAGTCCAAATGGCAAAAATTGTCAACCTTGTGCCCTAGATTTTAAGGTGATATGCATCACCGGTGGTTTGACCTGACTCAAACATCAAACCCACCTTATAATGTCTGCATCATCGGCGATAATTACCGCTTGATACATGAACCTTCATAACCATTGTTGTGCATTGTCGTCAGTGAAACTGACCGATCAAACATGTTCATTATGTTTGTTCCTATGAAGTGACTGTGAAGTTTACCACCTGAGTTTTTCCATAAACTTGTGATCAGATGCGAAGTCAACGGAAGTCGCCACTTTTGCATTTGAAGATGTATCAAAAAGAAAGTGCATGGGCGGAGAAATTCGTCACCCTTACACAAAGAAGACCTTGAAATACCAACATGCATTGTCGGCATTGTTTGTCGTTCAAACATAAATACTCGCAGTTCTCCAAATATGCATAAGCGGCAAAAATTTCTACCTATGCTAAAGTTCTCCTTGTTGATATAATATGCACAGGCGGTATTTATCGCTGCCCATGCATAGTGTTATTCTCTGTTTCCTTGTATGAGCAGCATATTTAGATCAAGACAAAGATAAAGAGCAAGATTCCAAGGATGTAATGAAGTTTGTAAAGCATGGTCAACAACAACTCTTTATTTTAGAGCCGGAGAGACCAAGAGACAATTCAACAATGTTTTGCCCTAATTGTCATGGTGGCTTCATTGAGACTATTGCCGTAGCTCAGTCTTTCCCTGATATGGGTCGTTCTCATCACTGGAGGTACTGAAGGAGAGGTGGTAGTTTTGGTTAAAGTGTGGAAAGTGTTTAATCACATCCCGTCTCGTAGTTGATTCAGTTTTTGTGTCAAAATTCGCATGAGAACTTTATATTTGATCAAGGGCTTCGATCTGGCCAAGAACTTGGAGGAAGAATTGTATTGACAGATGATCAAATTTCTCTCGCCTTCCTATAACCGTCACCCATACATGTTCAATTTTGAGTCTTTCTAAATGTTTGAGCGGGCATTTTTACCGTCTATGCTCAAAAAGAATTTTCCTCAGTGTAGGGGCGGCAATTTCTACCACCCATACACAAAAGTTGTATTTCATACTATGAGGCTATTACAACTGTTATGGCACAATCTACCTGTAGTACAAAATTTGAAACACTTTCTCCAAGAGAAGATATCCTTTCTCTAATAACAGAAGTATTTGCCGTGTTGGTGGTGTCTGCTTTGCTAAGGCATATCTCGAAAGAAGTGGTACTGTGGGAGGTGAAGGTGCTCTATCTGAAGGCCATGGATATCCTCACGAGGAGAAAGAACAAATAGCAAAAGTTTTTCCTCAAATATGCACCGACATTTCTTAGAGCTTTGAGTAAGAGGTTGGACTGAGCCACTTTGGTGTCTGCGGTCTATGTTGCTGAGAACTATTCAGACATAAGAAGAATGGCAAAGAGTAATTCAGCCAGGAGATTAGAAGAAATAAAGATATCATTGGTATGCTGGAAAAGACAAGACAGTTGGGTGTTCTATTGCTCATGATTGCAGAAGATATTTCAGGGAAGGTATTAGCTACATTACTTGTAAATAAAATGTATGGAATGAGCAATGTTGCAGTCATCAAAGCTCTGGAATATGGTGACATAAAGAAGGCTTTACTCCATGATATTGCTATAATGACAGATGTTGAATCAAATGCCAATAGGTTTATTATCTTTGAAAACAACTGGATAAAGAATGTTGTAATTTTCTCAATGTTCACAACATGGTTGGCGTTGAGACATCAGACAGTGTAGAAGATGATTCTACAAAGTCTAATGGCATACTTTTGATCAATGGTACAATTTATGCTCAAGATGTTGAAGATAAAGTGACCAAGGATGAAGTTCAAGCAAGAATGTAACTTTCGGCAACTTCAGAGATTGGCAGTTGGTGATAGAAATTCTTCAAATGCTGACCTCTGTAGATAGATCTAGAGTTTATGATAGATTGCATCAACCTTGGATCCTAGCAAATCTGAGGTCGGCCAAAATCCATATGGCTAAATGCCTAGAAGAACTCCTGAACAAAGAGGTCAATAAGACTATTCAAAGACATATGGGACAGTGAATGGTGATATAAACCTAATACGAGGTAACAACAGTGTCAAGGCTTATTGGAATCATTAATAATTATGAAGAGATTTGTGAACAAGTGACACAAGACCGCAGATGATTAGTAAGGTATGTATGCAGATGTCACATATGCAAGGAGTATAGTCCAAACAAGTCATTTGTAAAAGATATAGATTCTAGAGAAAAGCCTTTGGTCCACTATGGTTGGAACCTTTCATTTGATAAGGAGGCATCAAAGGAGTGGACACAATGTGTACCAAATGGATATTATTTCATTCTCGTATTGCAAAAGGAGTTATAACATCATTGAATGTGATAACTAGCTACATGTATTCAAAGGAAAGTGCTTTGGTTTGTCATCATCGTGATGTAGACCCAGATTTTGGTTCCTATCAGTCAAAGGAACTTCTAGATCATTTGGATCATATGCAATGCCTAAAGGCTACTCATCCAGAATGTGGGTTCTATGCATCACCAGGGGATCAGTTGTTACTAGGAGCTTGTTTAATCTCCAACAGTGAAGCATTTTTGTCAAAGTGATTCTCGTCCATGGTTCTCCAGAGGATGCCCAAGCTGTTTTGGTTGGTTGTACTCCATTGGTTTAAGGTTTTTGAAGATCCTTCTTCTAGAAAATAAGACTAGAACTAGAGCAGGCATAGATGGCCACCTTACTGGAGTTGACAAGGTTGATGCAAATCTTGATGTAAAAGATAATGTTTATTATTCACAAGGCAAGTTCATGATTACATAAAATGATAAATGTCAATGTTTGTAGTGATGTGAAGACTTCAAAGGTTGGGACCATTGACATGGCATAAGTTGTTCGAGTTCTAAAATGGTTGGCATGGGCTTCTGCATTCGGAAAACTTTCAGAGATGGAAACTGAGTCCGTCAACAATTTGCATTCCAAAAACAGGCTTCAAAGTACCAACAATAAGAAAGATGGTGAAGAATGTTGATCTTGCCTTAGAGTATTTTTATAATTTTCATATGTACTTTTGAATTAGTTTTGGACATTTTTACATGTACTTTTTCCATATGTAATTACATGTAAAAACATAGGAAGTCCCAAATCAAAAAAGGACTCCTTTGTTGAATAAGTCATAGTTAGTTTTTCTTTTCCTATTTTTGCTCTCGGTTCCTCTTATAAATAAAGAGGACCCTCATTGTAAATATCATTTTTTTTCTATTGCAAAGAAACTCTGCCAAATTGGAAAACATTTCAAGACTTTGAGCTTTTTATGTTTATCATATTTTTTAAGTGAATATCAATATAAGAAGGCAATTTGAGTATCAAACTTTGAATTGAATCATATTGTTTTATGATATCAGTGTTCTTATGTCATTGGTGTTATATTATATTGAATCATTGTTGGGAATTGTGGAGTTTATTGAGATTTGAGAGGAGTGTTCTTGTTTTGGTTGAATAGACTTTGTGCTATTTTTCTCATTGCGAGGGTTTGGGTTTATTTGTGGGAACAAAATTGTTTAGAGACTTTGTGCTATAAACTGTTGTGTTAAAGTTAGTTATATCATATTGGGTGAAAGTGGAGACTTTGGGCTGCATTTGAATTCAATTAAGTTTGTTTGTGAGAAATAAGTCAAACGATAGAAAACTTTGTGTTTCTATGGTTTGTCTCGGTTCAAGAATTATCAAATATCATCTTTTGTGAAGTTGTTATTTTGTAAGAGAGAAACATCTATTCTGAAAAAAGAGAATAGGATGCGATGGAAACACCCCAAGAATAGTTTTAGTTCATTTAAGTATTAAAAGTTGTTTGTTAGAAAAAGCTCATTATCTAGAGGGAACCTCCCCTTGCTGAGAGGAGAGACTAAGTCTCATCATAGCTGTGGCGATATAACCATTTTTTCATTAGTTAGCTAAGTGACAAAATATTCACCCAACACATTGCTATCAAGGAAGAAGATCCAGTACCTACTGAATCTACTAGTTGTGTGAATTTGGAAAGAGCCTTGGTTGCTCAGGTTGAAAAAAAGGATGAATGGGTGATTGACAGTGGATGCTCTCATCATATGATAGGTGATAAGAGTAAGTTTGTAAGTATGGAAAGGTATGAAGGTGGAATTTGTAAAGTTTGGAGACAATTCAGCTGGTAGAATTTGTGGCAGAGGATCCATCTCTCTTGATGGTAAGAATAACACTAATGATGTCTTGTATGTAGAAGGATTGAAGCATAATCTTTTCAGTGTTGGACAGTTGGTTGACAATGGATATGATCTCTGATTCAAGGATGGTAAATGAAGAATTTTGGAGAGCTCCAGAACTAAGATTGCATCTGGTACACAGACTAGAGGTAACGTCTTTCATTTAAGTGGTACTGGTAAAAGTTGTTTGATTTCTCAGATTGATCAGAGTTGGCTATGGCATAGGAGAATGTGTCATGTAAACTTTGACAACATTGTCAAGATAAGTGCTACTCAGGTTGTAAGAGATCTTCCAAAGCTTGTGAAACCTACCAATAGCATGTACAAGGAATGTCAATTGGGCAAACAGAGCAGAACTACATTCAAAAGTAAAGAACAATCTTCAAGTGGATTGTTGGAACTTGTACACACTGATTTGTGTGGTCATGCCAGGGTTAGGAGTTTGCAAGGAGACAGATACTTTATATTGCTGATTGATGATCACTCCCAGATGATGTGGGTCACTTTCTTGAGAGAGAAATCAGAGGCTCTTGACAAATTCAAGGTGTTTAAGGCTAGGGTGGAGAATGAGATTGGTGTAAAGATAAAGTGTTTGAGATCTAACAGAGGTGGAGAGTTTACCTCTGGTGAGTTTAATGCATTTTGTGAAAAGCATGGAATAAGAAAATAGTTGTCTGCTCCTAGGACTCCTCAGCAGAATGGAGTTGTAGAAAGGAAGAACCAGACTATTCAAGAGGATGCTAGAACCATGATTATGGAAGCAAATGTTCCACATGTCTATTGGAGAGAGGCTGTAAGTATTGTTGTCTACACTCTTAACCGAGTGCAGATCAAAGGTAATTCTAGTAAAACACCTTATGAACTGTGGTTTGGTAATGCTCCTTCTATGAAATATTTTAGAGTTTTTGGTAGTAAATTCTATATCAAAAGAGATGAAGATCTAGGAAAGTTTGATGCAAGATGTGATGAAGGAATATTTTTGGGTTATTCTAATCAAAGCAAAGCATCCGGTGCTTTAACAAGAGATTGAAAAAGTTTGTTGAAAGTGCTAATGTCAAGGTTGATGAAAGAAAGGAGAGACTTTTAAGGTTTTGTGGATATGAATCAGATGATCAAAATGAAAGTTCAAATGAAGGAAAACAAGTTCAGTTTACTCTGGAGAATTTAGTGACTCAAGAAGTTAATGCAGATGTTGAGGAACAAGCTCAAGAATTAGAAGTTGAAGGAAATCCCAAAACTCCTAGGTATGTAAGAGTGAATCATTCTGAAAATCAGATCATAAGAGATAAAAATAAAGGTGTTCAAACTAGAAGGAGAATTGTTGAAGAACAAGAGGAGTATTGTTTGACTTCAAAGATTGAACCAAAATCAGTGAATGAAGCTTGTAATGATGAAAGTTGGGTAAAAGCAATGGAAGAAGAATTAATGCAAATTGAAAAGAATCATACTTGGGATCTTGTTCCGAGACCTGAAGACAAAAATGTAATTGGAACTAAATGGGTCTTCTAGAATAAATTGAATGAAGATGGTGAAGTTGTGAGAAATAAAGCAAGATTGGTGTGCAAAGGATATTCTCAGGTAGAGGGAATTGATTTTGAAGAAACTTTTGCTCCGGTGGCAAGAATTGAAGCAGTTAAATTATTTCTTGCCTTTGCTTCTTACAAAGATTTCAAAGTTTACCAGATGGATGTCAAGTCAGCATTCCTGAATGGAGAGTTGGAAGAAGAAGTCTACATTGAGCAACCGGAAGGATTCCAGTCGTCTGATCAAGGAGATAAGGTCTGCAGATTGAAGAAAGCATTGTATGGACTTAAACAAGCCCCAAGAGCCTGGTATGCAAGATTAAATAAGTATCTGCTAAAGTTGGGCTTTAACAAAGGCACTGTTGACAGTAATCTTTATTTCAAAATTGATCATGAACACATCTTGATTATTGAGGTATTGGTTGATGACATCATCTTTGGTGGAAATGAGAGCATGTGTAAAAAATTTGTTGACCAGATGCAAAGTGAATTTGAGATGTCCATACTTGGTGAAATGAATTTCTTCTTAGGTCTACAAATCATTCAGTCAAAAAAAGGCATCTTCATATCTCAGTCCAAGTATGTGAAAGAGTTGTTGAAAAAGTTTGGAATGGAGGATTCAAAACCAGTAAGTATTCCTATGGTAACCGGATGCAAGTTGAGTAAAGATGATGATTCCCCTAAGCTAGATCAGAAAAGGTATAGATCAATGATTGGAGGACTACTTTATCTGACTCATACCATACCTGATATTATGAATGCAGTTGGCCTTGTTGCTAGATTTCAAGATGATCCTAGAGAATCTCATGTTGTAGCAGTCAAAAGAATTTTTAGATATCTGAAGGGAACACTTGACTATGGCTTATGGTATCCTAAGGGTGATGATTTCACTCTTCATGCATATACAGATGTTGATTGGGCAGGAGATGTGGACGACAGGAAGAGTACTAGTGGAGGTGCATTTTTCTTGGGAAAGAGATTGGTTTCTTGGTTGAGCAAAAAGCAGGAAGCAATATCTCTATCTACTATAGAGGCAGAGTACATAGTAGCAACAAGTAATTGTACTCAAGTTTTGTGGATGAAGCAAATGTTGAAGGATATCAGAGTTGTGTTTGAAGAACCTGTTACAATCTTTTGTGATAATTCAAGTGCAATAAACATTTCAAAGAATCCGGTGTTGTGCTCAAAGACAAAGCATATATCCATCAAGTTTCACTTTTTGAGAGAGAAGGTAAATGAGAATGAAGTCATATTGGATTTTGTCTCTTTAGAGGATCAAATTGTGGATATCTTCACTAAGCCTCTACCTAAGGATACTTTTGAGTATCTCAGAGTGATGCTAGGGGTTATTACCCCTCATGTTCAAAACTAAGGTGCATCAATCCAGTGAAATTCGCAGTCATATCTTGTGATCTAGATTAGTGTTTAGGGGATGCTACTCAGGGGGAGTAGTCAGTATGATTCTGGATTAAGAAATGAAAAGAGGAAGAGATGATTACAAATATGTGCCCTTTGCCATTGATGTCAAAGGGGGAGAGAAGTCATGTGAAAAACTTGGAAGTAAGTAGTTGATGGTGAAAGGGGGAGCAGTAAAGAAAATGGTTGCAGGTGTGATAAGAGAAAGGGGGAGAAGTTCTTGTCTTGATGGTTGAAACAGTTTTTCACATCATATGTTTCCATCAATGACAAAGGGGGAAATTGTTGCAATTATGTGTCTAATCGGTGTTGTCATTGATGTCAACATATCCTTGTTGTCATTGATATCAACATATCCTTGTTGTCATTGGTGTCAACTGTATCCCATTCTAAAAGACTTGTATGTTGAAGATATTGAGAAAATTAGCCTCTGGAAGAAACAAGTGAGTTACATATCTCTCTATAAGAGATAGTGAAGACAGTGCAGTTCAGTGAAGTAGATTGCTCTGCATTCCTAGTGAGATGAAGATCAGAGTCTGCGGACCAAAGGGTGTTGTAGAGGATTGTCTGAAGGTGCTCCAGTTATGATTTAAAAAGTCTCCATGAGGTATTTATGAAGTTATGGCCATCTGAGTAGAATTGGGCTTTTGCAGTGTTCAGAGGTGACAGAGTGACAGAAAGTTGGTTTGGATTGATCCGCATTGGAATAGTATGATCTACAGATCTAGAGGTGTGTTTGGAATGTTAGTGTGTATCCTCAACTCAAGTGGTTCATGGTTTGGAGGTCCGCAAGCAATCTTTCTAGTGTGACAGTCATGACAGTTGGTGTTGTTGAGTTCCCAGATGAAAGTGCAAGTGCTTCTGGTGATCTAAGGTGGTGTGGTTGTTCCTGTTGATTTCATTGTGCTTGTGGTGGTCTCTGAATTAGGTTCCTATTGTGATGGTGGTCCGCATTGAGGATTGAGCTCATGGATGAAGATTTCTCCTTGGGTGTTGTTGTTCTTTCCAGTCTTGGCTGACTGGATGCATGATGCGTGTTACGGATGATCTAAGAGAAGTTCTTTGAGGCGTGGCGTGTTGTTCAAGGAAGATTTGGATCCCAGCTATGTTTGGCTGATAGTATAGTGATTTGCATTAAGTCAGATGTTTGTAGTGCTGACCTTGATGTTTATTCCAAGGTTGATGAAGCATATAAATATGTGTGGTTGAGTTGTGGAAATGTATCCTTGTGCAAAAATGATAAGATCCTAAGAAAGGAGGAAAGGCAGAGCAGAGAAGAAGAAGAGTAGAAGAGGAAGAGAAGTAAAGTATGAGGAGATAGAAAAGAAGTGTTTAAGGGTAGAGAAAAAGTATAGTGCACCTCAATGGAACTGAACTTTACATGAAGAAGATGTTGTTTTCCAGTTCAATCTTTATGTGATAAACTTATAAATATTTCTGTAGGCAGTGAGCCTCTTGGAGTAGTGAGCTCTAGGTAGTGCGCCCTGAAGGCATGTGCCTTCCCCATTTTCTATTCTTTTAATAGAGAATAAATCTTGTGGGTTAACCCCCATCGTGGTTTTTCCCTTTACTGGGTTTCCACGTAAAAATCTTGGTATTATGTGTGTTGATTTTGTTTCTGCTTATGTGTTGTTGATTCATGCTTTCATGGTTATATCATTCATCTATTATTAAGTGGTAAAGAAATTTAATTACAGCAAAGGATAAAAGTTTTTGTGACAACTGATTCACCCCTCCCCCCAGTTGTCTGCCCTAATTTCAACACCCTCATCCAAAAGGGCATCCCACTTATGAATTGCACATTATTCCATGTGTACACCTAGGTATGGCATGTGTAAGATAATATATTGTTATAAGTATGTGTAAGAGCATCTATGATGAAGATAGTGGTGAAAGAGAATCTATGACACATAAAAGTTGTAAGAGGGAGTTGCATTGTTGACTTGACCAATTTGACCAACTTATGATGCATGTTGTGATGCATCATAAGATCTATTTGGATGGATTTTAATGTGCCAAAATGGAGCACCCAAATTGAGGAGTTAATATGGTAGATTCCATGATAGGTTATGATAGCTATAGGAGCATAATTTATTTTTATCTTGGAAGACCGTGACTAACTTGGGCATTAGAATTTGGGTCAAATATGATGCCACTTTTATGTTATAGATTTGGCACTTGGTTTGTGGTTTGACATTTTCTTTTTTATTAGATGCTAGAGATGGATTTCATAGTGAGTTTTGTAGGTATTATTATGTTGCCAAAGTTTTTCTAGATATATTGTTGGTGACTACTCATACAATGATGTGTGCTTAAGAATTGCAATTTAATTTTTTATTTTTTGTTGATAATACAATTGGTTCACACTTTGGAGTGTGGATTTTCTCTTCAAAGGGTTTTCCCCACATAAATCACTATCTTATGGTATAATTATTTGTGTCAATTTCCTTGTAACTATATGATCAAATTGTTTTTGCACATACCTTCTCTCATAAATTATATTAGAAAGTGTATTCCACACCTAAGTCATTTCCTTTCATCTGGTAGAAAAGCTTGATCACCTCAAATCCTAGGTGTTAGGGATATAGACTTTGATCTAATCTTGATTTGAGTGGGAGCTTGTGTAGAAGGAGACGTAGGAAAATGGCAAGAACATCTAGGATAAAGATGAAGAGGTTTATTGAAATTAATTTTGAGCTATCAAAGCTCAAGATGGAGGATATGCATGTAGATAGATATCTATGGGCTGCTATATCCAAATCTAAACCAACTACAATATCATAGTCTAAATGGGATCTATTTGATATAATGGTGAAGGGCCTCATTAGATTACATTTTGTAGATTTAATTTTGTTGAATGCACATGAATAAATCACCTCACAATCTCTTTGGAAGAAGTTGGGAGACTTATATTAGGATAAATGCCTAGTTAAGAAACTTTTCCTAAGAAATAAGCTATATGCCTTGAGATTGGATGATGGTGGTTCTTTGACCAAGGATTTGAATTCATTCAATATGATCATGACCTAGTTGTACTCTATTGGAATGAAGATGGGAGAGGAGGATCATTGTATGACACTTTTATGTTCTTTATTCAAGACTTGTGTGATCACTTAGTGATGGAAATTAGGAGCATTGCCTCAAATCTTTAGATGGATAAGGTAGTGGTTACTCCACTCTCAAAGGAGTGTAATTAAAATCTTCCAAATATACTAAGAAGGCTATATTATTTATGTATGATGCAGAAAATATGAAATATAAAATGGATACACACAACAAAATCTCGTATTTTATACCTACATCACCTTAGATCGAGCAAAGGACTAAAGAAATCAAATGAAAATAACAAAACAATGTTACCACAATAATCCTTGTTGCACCATGAAGAATGGTGGATATGCTCCAATTATTGGTATGTGGCGACTGATCATGCAAATACTATACACTCGTAATGTATCCTTGTTGGGGTTCAAGGCCGGGTCGGGCCCTGAGCGGGAGTTTGAGGGCAGCATCCCCCAAGAAGCAAGGATTCAGGGGCACAGCCCCCGATTTTGTTTTTCTATTTTTTGCATATTTGGAGTCGGTTGTTAACTTTTTGTTAACCGACAAAGGAAAAATGACATTGTAAACCCTAATTCTAGAAGCTTCCAAAAGGCTTGTTATAGGCGGTTGGGATGTATGTTGTGGTATGAAATTCGCAAGATTGTAATCTATTTGCACTGGATAATAAAATCATTAGATGGCTGAGTTTCTGTGGATGTAGTCCATATTGGGTGAACCACATTAAATTTTTGTGTTGATCTCTTTTGTGTTGTTCTTCATTGTTATATTTAGGTTATTTAATCTGTATATAACTGTTAATGTTTATTGCTTCGATCTGCTTGAACCCTAACACCAATGATGCTTGATAATGATATGTGATGTTGATAATGTTGATTTCTTACACTAGCAACATAATAGTACTTGATTACTCATGTGATAGCCAGGTGTTCTCTAGTTCTAGATCTAGGTAGGTGCTCTAGGAGAAAATGACTTTATTGATAGTGATATTTATATGATCTTGGATGTGGGAAGCATAGGACCTATTTTCATGAAGTTGGCTAAGACTAATAGGTAAAAGTGTATAAGTATTAGAATAAGAAAATTAATTAATTATTTAAATCATTTAATTAATTATAGGACAAGGTGGGAGAAATAAATTAATTAATTAAATAAAATTTATTTAATTAATTTGGCTAAAAGGAAGCATGGACTAAATTAATTTCTTTTGACTAAAAGATGGGTAAAAATTTATTCAAACAAGAAGAAGTGCAAAGCAAGGGCTTTACACAGCCCTGTCAAGCTCCACTAAGTGGTCCAACTTTTGAGACAAATCCAGGGGTAATTGACCCCAATCCACAATGTTCCAATTTTGCATGTGATAAGAGGCCCATTTGGCCAAACAATTCGCAACTCTATTCCATTCTATAGGAATATGATTGAAAGTAATCGAATCTAAAGAATCACACCGACTAAGAATTTGTTTAACAACCAAAGTTAAATGCCAACTAACATCAGCTAAATGCTGTCTATTCAACAAATTCATCACCACTTAGGAGTCAGACTCACAAATGATCCTTCTCCACCCAAGATGACAGCTGCACTCCACAGCATATAAAATGGCAAGAGCCTCCATCAAATTGTTAGAATGAAGACCCTTATAAATAGAAAAGATAAATTGCACAGACCCAGAACTATCCCGACCAACTCCACCAATACCAGCATGACCAAGGTTTCCCCAAGAAGAACCATCCGTGTTGAGTTTCAAAACTCCCTGAGGAGGAGGGGTCCAATGCCCCTCCCTATTAATCTTCCGAAGAGGGTATCAACATATATTTCTCATGAATGGACTAAATTAATTAAATAAACATAATTTATTGAATTAATTTAGGGAATAGATAAAATGGACTAAAATTAATTAAATAAATAAAATAATTTATTTAATTAATTGGCTAATGAAAGGGGAAGGAAAGGGTCCTAGGATGAAAGTGTCACAAGAATTGGTGTCTTAGTGATGTTGTAAGGACCAAGTCGATTTTAGGTGTCTACATTTTGCCCCTCTTTGAGATGATGTTGTGACTAAAAAAAGTAATATCATTTCAATGAAGATTGGAAAGGGATGCTCTAACCACTTAGATGAGTGATGAGGAGAAACAATGCAAGGATGGGATGATGGGATATGAGATGCCCCCTTGAGAGGATAGGTGGGTTAGAAGAACACGGGTAGGCTCTCGAAATGGATGAGATTAATTAGATGAGGGAAAATGAAGGACAAAGAAAAAATATGATGAAAGAAAAGTTATGTTGCATTGTCATGCCCAGGCAGTTTCACCTGAGCACGATCTGAGAATCTTTGCTTTAAACTATCAAATGTTTAACTCAATAACAACATCAGTAAAATCATAATACAATTTTTTTGAAAAGACATACTTCATCTTACATGTGATGAACAAATTTTTACATTCGATAGTAGTTTTTGTGTAATCCTACATAAATGTAAATCCAAGGTTTAATCATTTCTTGCACATTTAAGCAAAACTATGAAATGCACCATTCGCTAGTCATTTTACATGATACATAAATCTCTAATTACATTTGTTTCTTCTGGAAGGAGTAGAGAATACAAAATCCCCCTATAAGATGGCAAGATGTACAACATCACGTATAAGTTAGCTTACATCATTGGTACCTTACATCTACACCTTATATCTTTATATTAGAAACATAGGTACCCAATATAAAGTCATTCCATATGAAGTGATTAACCAATTATCATAGTAAGCTTTCCATTCACCTTACGATGTTCATATAATATTGTCTTAGCAACGGTAGCCTGCACAGGTATCTGGCATGAATCTGCACAACTATATGTAAGCGCTAGTATCACATGATCATTAAAACATCATAGGTATCAATGCACAAAATGAAATGCATACAGGCCCTAAGGGCCCGACCTAATGCCTTAGGGCTCATCAGTTATGGCCTTGCCTACGTACGTGCAGCGTAGAGGTTTCATAGTTCGGTTAAACTTTTCAACTTGTAGCCACAAGGTTGACTCATCAACAAGTATTCGTAAAGGAACAATAATAAATCTGTACTATGCTCTAGACAAGAGAAATTCCTTAACATATCATAACCTAATATCCAATGATGGCAAAAAGATGAGCACATGAGTTCTTAGCACATGAAAATATATTGCAACCAGATTTTAAATGACGTGGAACATATGCAAGGCATAGTACTATTTATTATGCTTATTGATTCGCTGATGTATGGAATCTTAACTTAATATATATTGATGAAAGTTATTTTCATGAGTTGGGTTATTTTGAGAAAATTCTAATTCTTCCATGTTTCCGTACTATTTTAGGAGAATAGTATTATTTTATTCTAATTGTTTGGAGTGGTTCTTATAGGTAAACAAGTTATCTTCCAACAAGTAAACAAGTCTATCAAGATTCACACTTAGTAATAAATCTAAAGGTCTACCTCATTTGTTAGTTGATGATTAGTTTATAGTTTCCTTCTATACCAGAGTGTTTCAATTTGAACCTACTAACCAATTAAGTTTTAAGATAATATAATCTTCCCATGTTATGTCTTTTAATAAATGGTTGAAGAATGATATTTATTTAGTCTAAACTCTAGAGAGGAAGGAAAATCTGAATAATGGAGTATATTTTGTAAAGGAAGGGAAGTAATCTCAGTAATGTTCTAAAATAAGTATTTTTTGCAAGAGGCATGCTCATTGCTATCGAGATAACTAGGAGAACAAATAACACCTCAAAGCACATAAAAAGCAAACTAGGAAAACTAAAAAAGCTGCATACATGGCTATGAAAGTATTATTATTGCTAAATGTACCTATTGCTCAAAGAGCTTGGTCAAATTAGGTTTCCAGCTACCCATGACAATTGCAAATCCCATATCCATAATATCACTTTCTGACACAATGCAGGGCCCAATTCCAAACTAGTTTTCAGGAAGGCAATAATACACTATCATGTTTCTTACCCACACAAAGGTCACAGTGCCATAAGCATGGACATGTGACCAACATAATGATAAAACCCAAAATTGGCTTACATTTCAGATATAATCCATCAAACGTTCTAAGTGGACCCAAAGGGATCAAAGTATTGGGTCTCTGATCACTTCATAACAAGATTCTATTAGTATTTAAAGAAACAGAAAGGCACATAATGAACTGCATCGTAGCTTCCAATAGGTGGAATGCTAAGGTAGACATGTATGCAAAATGTGGAAGCATAGACACGACACATGAATTGATTCCATTGTCATCAGCTTTCTCAGAGTGGAGAAAAACAATTATCAAATAATAGATCACTATTAAAGCTTGGTTTGACTTGATTGGGGTAAATGAATGCAAGAGTGGGTCTTTGGAGGAAATCTAACCTTGCCTGAAAAGGAGAATGGTATCCACAGAAGGGGGTTTACCATATGAATCAATTGGTGGGCATGCAACAAAAGTTTTATGATCCAAAGGAATCAACAAATACAGTAAAGAGGAAAGAATTTTTTTCTTGCCTTTGAATTAACCTTGTAGCAGTGAAACAAGTTTTATGTTGCGTAGAATTCCCACTCCAAGCCAAAAAGAACAATTTTCCTCCATCCAGCATTCCTCAGGTTGTGTCCATCCAAAAAAGCATTGTATCCTCCCCTTCCCATTTTCCACAACTTCCTATTTTTAAAAACTCCCCATTCAACCAAAATAGCAAAAAAAAAAATTTAAAAATGCCCCACTATCTCTTCTTCCACGATTAAAACTTAATAAAGCAGAAATCAATAAAAATCACACAAAACTCTCCTTAACCAGTCTCATGCAAATCCATAAAGCAGATTTAAAGCCCGATAAAACAAAAACTAAAGAATATATATAGAATTTATTTATTTTATTTCTATATATGAATACATATTATCTATTCTAAATAAAATAAAGATCAAGCTTAAATGTATATTCTTATCTTAGTGTAACTAAATGTATAAAATATATTTATTATTTAAATATACAATTTGCACTAATAAATCAAAGCATTTATTTCTAACTAAAGCAACTACTTTAGACAATTTTCAAGCTTATATGTATATCCTTATCCTAGTGTAACTAAATGTATAAAATATATTTATTATTTAAATATACAATTTGCACTAATAAATCAAAGCATTTATTTCTAACTAAAGCAACTACTTTAAACAATTTTCAAATTAATAAAATTAAATGCAATTTATTTAAAGCAATTTCAAGGCAAAGTAAAAGACCACAACCAATTAATTTTAATTCTTTATTTTTATATATATTTATATTTTAAATCGATTTTATGTAAAACAAAAATAATGCATAATTATGTTCTTATCAATAAATTTAATACTAATACTTAAATGTTTACGATAATGTCGTATGTATTTTGATCAACATGGGTTTACGGTTGTAAATATAAAAATCAAGCGATTAACTATAAGTGTATTTAACAAAATTAATGATACTTATGTTGCACACAACTATCTAAGTAAACATTAGGGCTAAGTTATTGATTGTCTGTATGTTATAACTATAAAATTTCCAAATAAACTATAAACTTGATATTTTAACATACTCGAACAATGTTAAACACTATACTCTGAAATCACATAACAATCTTGAAACATAACCTAAATACATCAATACCTAATTAGATTTCATGATGAAGATTTGATGCAGGAGCATCCCTGGTTCAAGAGAAATCTTGCATCAACCAAAAACATTTGCATTTCAGTTTATTTTCATTTTCCAGTTTAGTCAGTAGCAGTTTCTGTATTTTGGTCCCCATTCTGCCACAGTTGCATCTCACATCTTGCGGAACTAGACGTAACATCTAGATTCATTCATATACATCATTTCAAGAATTCAGAGCATTTGGACTGAGTACCGGAAAAATATCGCTATCAGAAGATCAACTATTTTCTCATGACAAAGCATCCTGACAGTCTCTGATAATCAGCTAAAGGAGAAAACTTGCGGAGCATTCCTCGACTTGTGGAGCCTAACGACACATCATCCAATGATCTTTCGTTCGTGGCTGACCTTCCTCAAGATCCGCACGTCATTCAATTCATTTGCGGAGGTGTTCTATGTGTTTAGGTCTGACCTATCCGTATACACACGTTACAACTCTTCGTTGGAGTTTGTGACCTTCCTTAGCTGACACGGAGGAATCTTTTGTACCGAAGATGATATATAAGGATATAATAGATCCCTAGAAAAGTAGTTCAGATAATTTAGAGAATCCTTAGTTTAGATTTGGCGCGAAGGAGCTTCAAAGCCATATCTTGTGCATATTTTGTTATTCTGTAATCAGGCCTTTGAGTCCTACTTGTAAGCTCGCATGATGTTGGCCAGATTGTATTTGAATTCTATTATATTCTGAATGACTGAATTTATGTTTGTTTCATATCTTTGAGTTGTTTCCTTTGTGTTTACTCTTGCTGCATGGCCTGGACAGTTCATTCTGTGAACCCTCCTACCGTGACTGCACCAAGTGGTATCAGAGTGAAAGTTTGAACCTTTGGGAGTGAGTTGAGCAAAGTTAGCGAGGGAATCTTGTAAGATCTTGCTGTGGATAGATCGCCGAATTGAGGTAGGTTACTTGTGTCGTAACCGATCACTGATTGTGAGGCAGTTGTCACCTTGTAGCCCGATCACCGAATTTGAGATAGTTTGCACTTGATCCTAGGAAGAATGCCACCGAGGAGAGTTGTTGTTGGAACAATGGCTGGTAGAATGGATGAGATGATGGAGATGATTAAAATGATGTGAATTCATTTAGATGTTGTTGAAGAAGATAGACGAGGGTTGACACTGAGACCTAATGTTGAAAGTGATGATGACGAAAAATTTCAATCTGTTGAACAAACTAGCGAAACCCTAGGAGGTGATGAAGAAGAAGAATCAGATCAAGTAAAGATGTTGCAAGCTATTTCGAAGATTGGAAAAAGACCTAGAGTTGATGTACCAAATTATACTGGTAATTTGAACCATGAAGAGTTGATTGACTGGATAAATGACAAGGAAGAATACTTTGAATATGAAGAGATTGAAGATCCGGAGAAGGTGAAGTTTGCAAAGACAAAATTGGAAGGACATACTGCTATATGGTGGAAAGAAGTACAGTTGGAAAGGAACAAAAGAGGAAAAGAAAAGATTACAAAGTGAGATAGGATGGTGACAAAATTGAAGAATCAATTCATACCTGCTAACTATGAGTTGGAGTTGTTGAAAAGATTGCAAAACCTGAGACAAAAGGAGAAATCTGTGAAAGAGTACACTGAAGAATTTCATAAGATGATTATAAGGACAAAACATAGTGAAGCAAGTAAGGAGAAAGTGGCTAGATACATCAATGGACTGAGATTGAGCATTCAAGAAGAACTGAGTTTGGTAAGGATGACATCTTTGGAAGAAGCATATCAGTTTGCCCTAAAAGTTGAAGAGAAGATGAATAAAAGACAAGATCTGAGATAGAAAGGCAGAGGAGGTAAATTTCAAAGAGGTAGAATATTTTCCAGAGGAGATAGATCACATTCAGAGAAGAACAATTTTGACAGCACATTCAGGAAGGAGGATAGAGATAATAATGTTTACCGGAGAGATAACAAATTTTTTTACCGGAGAGGAAACTCTAGTGCATACCGAAATAAAGGATACAAAAGAGAGGAAAGAGGATTTGATAAGAGAACATTCAGAGGTACTTGTTTCAAGTGTGGAGGTGAAGGATATAGAGCATTTGAATGTAATTAGGGTAGTACAAGTAAGAAGACAAAGAACAGTGGAAGAGTAGCCTATGTTGAAGAAGAACTTGTTGGATCACCCAGTTTGGTTGGTAAGCCAGAGAAAGGAGAATCATTGGTGATGAGGAGAGCACTATTTCAAGTTGAAGCAAATGAGGAACCACCGCAGAGCAAAAGTTTGTTCAGGACAAGATGCAAATTAGGAGGTAAGTGTTGTAAAATTGTGATTGATAGTGGTAGTTCAGATAACCTAGTTTCAGAGGAGATGGTGACGAAGTTGAACTTGGAAAGATTGAAACACCCTAAGACCTATCAGATAGCATGGATTCAGAATGATCATAAGGTACTGGTGAGTGAACAATGTTTGGTGAAATTGTATATTGGATCTTATCATCATGAAGTCTTGTGTGATATTATGCCTATGGGTGTATGTCATATCTTGTTGGGTAGACCTTGGTAGTATGATAGAAAAGATATACATGACGGAAGAAAGAATACATATACTATAACAACAAATGGAAAGAGAATTACTTTGATTCCTTTAGAAGATGATCCTAAGAGTGAAGTATGTGGGAATGCTAGAATCTGTTTGGTAGATGGAAGAAAATTTCTAGATGGTCTAAGACATGAGAATATGTGTTATGCTTTGATTCCTAAGAAGCCTAAAACATTGAAGGAGACTGAAGAATCACAACCGGAGGAGATAAAGGAGTTGCTAACAGAGTATGAAGACATCATATCAGATAATGTACCTGAAGGATTGCCACCTATAAGGAGTATCAGTCATCACATGGATCTTATATCGGGAGCAAGTTTGCCTAACAAAGTAGAACACAGAATGTATTAGAAGTTAATCTTTACTTTGTGAAGATTAGTCTATTATTTGTACTTTATTATTTTGGTGATTATCCCCACATGTCGGGTAACACCTCTTTTATTCCTCCTACAGGAATACACCTATTTTTGATAGATTCCTCCTTAAGAGGAAACACATGGCACACACCTTATGCAAGGTGGCATAATGGAGTTACACATAACTCCATCCTTCACCCCTATTTAAGTGGTGATTTTCTCTCTTTCCCACACATATCCTCTTCACGGATATCTTCTTCTTCTTCATTTTTCTCTCCTTGAGAAGCTTCTCAAATATCTCTCTGTAATCTCTTTTTTGGCTTCTTGCCACTTGCATATTCACGGGGGTTTTTCTTTGCTTTTCCCCCTTCAAAAACTTGTGTTGGTCTCTGGTGCATCTTACAAATCTGGTAATATCTTTCTTGTGTTGTTTATCTGCTTTGCATGTTTTGGTTAGTACTTAGATCCTACAATTTTCCTTTCATGGTATCAGAGCTTACTACTAATCGTTCTGTGCAAGCTGTTTTGAAAGATCTTCTGTAGGTGATGACATTGGAGACCTGCACACAACAAAACAGAGAACAAGAAAAAGTGTTATCTGTTTAGCTTGTATAAAAAAATATATTCTAGTTTATTCAATTTTTACAAAGATACATTTGTTCAAAAAAAATTCTTTTTTCAAAATTTTATTTATATCTCTAGAAGAAAAAAAATTTCTCCTTTTAATTTTTTCATGATATATCATTTCAATTTTTTTTTACACATCAATTTTTAAAACAAATTTTTTTTGCTAAGTTTAAAAAGCCTCTTATAAGGTTTACAAAGTTTTTTTAAACTATTCAATATAATTAACATTCTTTAAAAAAATTGAACAAATAAAAATTAAAAACAATAACTAAATTTTTTAAAAATAAAATAAAATAAAATTTTAAAACCCTAAAGTTTTTTTTGCATTTTCTTAAGGACTTCACGGGCCCTAAGGGCCTCGGCCCCTGCTGCTCCTTCTCATCCACGATCTGCATCAGCGTTGCTCTTCACCAATCTCCTCCTGCGGTCGTTGGCCTCTCCTCCTCATCCACGATCTGCACCACTCTGCACGTCGGCCGACCTCCACCGGACTCCACCGATCCCCTGCCGGCGCTCTACCGCCGCCCTGCCTCGCCTCTGAGCGGCTCCTCCATCGGCCTTACTCCATGCAACTTCCACCACCGGCCTCTGCTCTGCTCGACGGCTTCTCTCCACTCTATATTTTAAAAAAAAAAAGGAACAAATCATTTCAAACCCTCGACTCTGCAATAAAAAGTTTCAAACCTTTCAAAAAAAACCAAACCTTTTTCATTTAATTTATTTCGGTCTTCCTTTAAAAAAAAAAGAAAGTTTCTTTTTTTAAAGAAAATCTTTAGTTTCTTTCAAGTCTATGTTTTTTTTATGAATTCGATTTATCTTATTAAAAGGTTTTTTCTATAAGTCTAGTATTTAGTTTTTATTTAACCGATTTATAATTTTTTCTTTTGAATATTATTAAAAGGGTTTCATTATATATTAAAAACTTTTTTTATAAAATTTATTTTATTAAGAGATATTTTTATATTATTTTTAATAAGTTTTTTTAAAAACTATTCCTATAAAAATTATATATTTTGCCTTTTATAAGGTTTTTTTTTTTAAAAAAAAATTGCCTTTTGTTTAAATAATTAGGCTTTTTTTTTCATAAGGAGGTATATTTTTCATCGATTTTTGCAAAATGTCGAAACATAATAATTCATCTAATTCAAATCACAATTTTCATTCACAATTTCCCAACAATCATACTTTTGATAATCGCAAGCACACTACTTCTAATAATCGACACAATTTTAAAAAGTCGCATTGTAATTATTGTAACAAAGTTGGTCATTGGATTAGTGATTGTTTCAAAAAGCCTAATGCTAATTATAGGCACAATTCTCATCAAAGTTTTTTTGAAAATTTCCCTTTTGTCTATGTAATTAGACATTTCTTAATATTGTTTTTGCCTTTTATTATGGAAATTAGGCATTTCTTATAAAAATTGCCTTTTCTTTCCACAATTTATTCTTTCAAAAAATTTGCCTTTATTTTTTTATAATTACACATGTACTTTATTATTGGACTTGATCAACCCAATAATTCTATACTTGTTCATTTAATTATATTTCAGGGATATTCATGTAGTGGCCAATGCATGAATATCACTTTGGAATATTATTCTCATCTTTCTTAACATTCCAATATATCTCTAAGCTCTTTCTCTCACAATTTGTGTCAAATTATCCTTCTGATTTATTAATTTACTATTCTGATTTATCAACCTAAGTCTTGATTTATCACAATTTTTTACAACAAGTCTAGTGTTTCTTCTCAACTATGGTTATGTTGTCTTGATAAAGGGAATCTAATTTTTTTGTGCCTCATTTATCTGAGAAATTAAAAGCTCAATGAAGCTTCTGCCTTCTTGATGGTTTTATCCCATCTATACTATTTTTTTTGCAAAGTCCAATGCTTCATCTAGTCTCAATGGAGTTCTTTTTATGCGCAAGACGCATTTGCAGTAATGTTGCATAGAGAGCTCTAGTTGTTTGGGCCCCATGGAAAATATTTCCATCCACTTTGATGGTATGCACTTACTTTTATGATGAACTGATCCATGGAGATCATGTTCCTATACTTCTATTGAAGTCAATATGGTTGTTATACCATCTTTAGGACTATTTTTCAAAAGTCCTCTGATATTTTATAAAGGCATTATGGTTTTTATAACCATCTATAGGACTGTTTTTTCAAAGTCCGTATTATTGAATTTTTAAATGATGGCACTATGATCTCAGGACTAAGTCCATTATAATTAAAATTGATATAATTTCCCTTTACAATTCAACAAAAGATGTAGTGAGAAGCAACCTAGAACTTTTATTGATATGCCTATATGTTGGCATTTTATAATTTGGGCTATAAGCCATTATTTGTGCTACAATTTTTTATTAGCACTCTTATTCAAGACTTAAGGTTATCTACTTTCACTTTTATGTTAGCTAAGCTAACCTTTGCCTTTGTGGCTTCATGACTCAAAATTGATTCATTTTATCTACAAACTTTTGATTTGCTATGTATATGCTTGTACTAATTCAATCTAGGAGATGATCCCAATGATGGGAAATCTATTTGTGGTTATGATTTCTTTGATGAAACAGGTTCAATATCTTGGCAGTTCATGAACCTTCAAATCCACTTCTTTTGGCTCTAAAGGAGCTCACTGTTTAGATTGTTCAACGACATCTATACAAGCACCTTGGTTCACTCAATTCCTTGAAGACTTGAAGACTTGGCTCTACATCAAGCTTCCTCCTTAAATTATATATTCTTATTCATTGTAAAGGCTTTTATGCCATTCTTGTAAATGATGTAATCTTCATTTGATGGATTTGTTGTAATCTTCCCCAAGTAAAGCTTAAGGGGGGGTATTAGAAGTTAATCTTTACTTTGTGAAGATTAGTCTATTATTTGTACTTTATTATTTTGGTGATTATCCCCACATGTCGGGTAACACCTCTTTTATTCCTCCTACAGGAATACACCTATTTTTGATAGATTCCTCCTTAAGAGGAAACACATGGCACACACCTTATGCAAGGTGGCATAATGGAGTTACACATAACTCCATCCTTCACCCCTATTTAAGTGGTGATTTTCTCTCTTTCCCACACATATCCTCTTCACGGATATCTTCTTCTTCTTCATTTTTCTCTCCTTGAGAAGCTTCTCAAATATCTCTCTGTAATCTCTTTTTTGGCTTCTTGCCACTTGCATATTCACGGGGGTTTTTCTTTTCTTTTCCCTCTTCAAAAACTTGTGTTGGTCTCTGGTGCATCTTACAAATCTGGTAATATCTTTCTTGTGTTGTTTATCTGCTTTGCATGTTTTGGTTAGTACTTAGATCCTACAATTTTCCTTTCAGAATGACACCGATAGAAAATGAAGAATTGAATAGACAGATACAGGAGTCACTGAGGAAAGGTTTAATCAGAGAAAGTTTGAGTCCTTGTGCAGTACCTACAGTATTAGCACCTAAGAAAGATGGAGAACGGAGAATGTGTACTGACTCTAGAGCAATAAACAAGATCACAGTTAAGTATAGATTTCATTTACCTAGGATGGATGATATCATGGATTGTTTAAGTGGAGCAAGATATTTCACAAAGATAGACTTGAAGAGTGGATACCATCATATCAAAATCAGAGAACGAGATGAATGGAAAATTGCTTTTAAGACAAATGAAGAACTGTATGAGTGGTTAGTGATGCCTTTTGGATTGACAAATGCACCGAGTACTTTCATGAGATTGATGAATGAAGTCTTGAAGAAATTCTTGGGTAAGTTTGTGATTGTATACTTGGATGATATTATGATTTTCAGTAAGACAAAAGAGGAACATTTGTGGCATATTAGACAAGTTTTGCAGAGATTAAGAGAAGAGAAATTGTTGATAAACATCAAGAAGTGTAGTTTCATGAAGGAAGAATTGGTATATTTGGGATTTGTGATTTCTGCGGAAGGATTAAAGATGGACCCTGAGAAAGTGAAAGCAATTATCGAGTAGCCTACATCGGAAAGCATTGGAGAGGTTAGATCATTTCATGGATTGGCTAGTTTCTACCGGAAGTTCATTAGAAATTTTAGTTCAGTATGTAACCCTATGACAGAGACAATGAGAGGTGACAGGAAAGACTTTAAGTGGACATCTGGAGCAGATAAAAGTTTTGAATTGTTGAAGCAGAAAGTAATAGAGCAACCTGTGTTGGCATTACCATATTTCAATAAGGTATTTCAAGTTGATTGTGATGCAAGTGGAAATGCGATTGGAGCAGTATTAAGTCAAGAAGGTAGACCTATAACATATTTTAGTGAGAAGTTGAATGATGCAAGGAGAAGATATTCAGTTTATGATCAAGAGTTCTATGCCATAATTCAAGCCTTGAAGAAGTGGAGACATTACTTGTTGCCTAAGGAGTTTGTAGTATATATAGATCATCAAGCTTTGTAGTATTTGAACAGTCAAGGTAAGTTGAATCAGAGACATATGAGATGGGTAGAGTTCATGCAGAGTAACAATTTTATGTTGAAGCATAGGAGTGGAAAATCAAACAAATTCGTTGATGCGTTGAGTAGAAGAAGAAACTTGTTGATAGAAATGAGAGTTGAAGTGTTGGATTTTGATGAATTGAAGAATATGTATGAGGGAGACACTAATTTTACGGAACCTTGGAAAGCATGTAAGGAACCTGTTGTGATAGATAGGAGTAAGTGGCTGGATTATTTCATTTAGGAAGATATGTTGTTTAGAGGAAGTCAGTTGTGCATACCTAAGAGTTCAATGAGAGATAATTTGATCAAGGAGAAACACAGTGGTGGATTGGCAGGACATTTAGCATTGATAGGACATTGGCTTTGGTAATTGAAAACTACTTTTGGCCTCAGATACATAAGGATGTTAGGAAATTTGTGCAGAGTTGTCGAGTTTGTTAAGTTGCAAAAGGGAGTAGTCAGAATACTGGATTGTATACACCTTTGATAGTGCCGGAGAGACCTTGGGAAGACATAAGCATGGATTTTGTAATGGGATTGCCGAAGACATAGACAGGACATAATTCAATATTTGTAGTGGTTGAAAAATTTTCAAAGATGGCTCATTTCATACCTTGTAAGAAGACAACTGATGCAGTGCATGTGGCAAACCTATTTTTCAAAGAGATTGTGAGAATACATGGATTACCTAAGAGTATAATTTCAGACAGAGACGCCAGATTTATTAGATACTTTTGGAAGACACTTTGGAAGAAAATGAAGACGGATTTGAAGTTCAGTTTAGCATTTCACCCACAAACTGATGGACAGATAGAGATAGTGAATAGAATTTTGGGAAACTTGTTGAGATGTTTGGTTGGAGAGAAGACAGGAAGTTGGGATTTGATTCTTTCACAAGTAGAGTTTGCATACAATAATTTAGTAAATAGGAGTACCAGAAGAACACCTTTTGAGATTGTTACCGGAGTAAATCCTAAAGGAGTTACAGAATTGAGGGACATTGGTATGGAAGAAAAGTGAAGTGCAAAAGTAGAGGAATTTACAGATCACATGAAGGCAATGCATAATCAGGTTAAGAAGCATTTGGAGGATATGAACAGTAAGTATAAGGAAAAGGCAGATGAGAAGAGAAGACATAAGGAACTTGAAGTGGGAGATGAAGTAATGGTATACTTGAGAAAAGAAAGATTTCTAGTTGGAACATATAACAAGTTGAAGATGAAGAAGTTTGGACCTTGTAAGATACTCAGAAAATTTGATTCAGGAAATGCATATGAAGTGGAGTTACCGAAGATATTGGGTATATCACCTATTTTCAACATTGCAAACCTTTATCAATATTATGAAGCAGAGTTCAGTGATAGCATGGAATAAAACTTGAAGCAGTTACCACACAAAGCACTAGAGCAGATTGAAGACATTTTGGATAGTAGAGTTGGACACAGCACTAGAGGAAGACAATACAAAGAATATCTTGTAAAGTGGAAAGGCAAACCAGAAGAAGATTCAGCATGGATTTCTCAGGCTGAGGTGGACCGTCTTGATTCTCCCGTAGCCCCAACAAAGTGAGGGACTCACTTTTTCAATAACCCCAGATGTCTGATACAGGAGCATCCCTGGTTCAAGAGAAATCTTGCATCAACCAAAAACATTTGGATTTCAGTTTGTTTGCAGTTTAGTTTGTTTTCATTTTCTAGTTTAGTTCAAGTAGTTCAGTCAGTAGCAGTTTCTATATTTTGGTCTGCATTCTTCCACAATTGCATCTCACATCTTGCGGAGCTGGATGTAACATCTAGATTCATTCATATACATCATTTCAAGAATTCAGAGCATTTAGACTGAGTACCAGAAAGATATAGCTATCAGAAGATCAATCATTTTCTTAGGTCAGAGCATCCTGATAGTCTCTGATAATCAGCTAAAGGAGAAAACTTGCGGAGCATTCCTTGACTTGTGGAGCCTAACAACACATCATTCAATGATCTTTGGTTCATGGCCGACCTTCCCTGAGATCCACACATCATTCCATTCATTTACAGAGGTGTTCTATGTGTTTAGGTTTGACCTATCCGTGTACACACGTTACAGCTCTTCGTTGGAGTTTGTGACCTTCCTTGGCCGATGCGAAGGAATCTTTTGTATCAGAGATGATATATAAGGATGTAGTAGATCCCTAGGAAAGTAGTTTGGATAATTTAGAGAATCCTTAGTTTAGATCTGGCGTGAAGGAGCTTCAAAGCCATATCTTGCGCATATTCTGTTATTCTATAATCAGGCCTTTGAGCCCTACTTGTAAGCCCGCATGATGCCGACCAGATTGTATTTGAATTATGTTATATTCTGAATGATTGAATCTGTGTTTATTTCATATCTTTGAGTTGTTTCCATTGTGTTTACTCTTGATGCACACCTGGACAGTTCATTTTGTGAACCCTCCTACCGTGACTGCACCAAGATTACTTACCTTCTCATACCTAGTTTACCTTAACGTTACTGCCTATTCACCTAACCAAGATGTCCATACTTCAATTGGACAAGTTTGTTCATACTATCCAGGCCCCTGTATCTATCCTTCAGGATTTGCTCAAGGAAAACAATGAGTATTGATGAAACACGTCTCAACACTTGAATATCTTAAATCACTGATGTAGATGAATCAAAACTCATGGTATCATATTTATGTAATTATGTACTATGAAAAACTTGTTAGTGATCTAATTAACAAAATAAAATCAACAATGTGTATATATATAAGTGTCTATTCTAAAAGTTACAAGATAAGGTTCAAGTGGCCTTACATGCATTAGGTGAGTAATCATGATTTTTAATATAGCACTAGACATTATGCACGAAGGTATAAAGACTAGGGTGATGATGTGTCTCATGCATAAAAGATTGACTCAAGAGACAAAGGTCACAAGCAAACATATGACTTATGGCACCATGATATGGAAGACCATGATGTCGTTGTGACAATATGTTGCAAGGATTTGATGTAAATGCAAGATAAAATGATAATGCACACAAGCAAACATATGCCATTGGGCACCATGATATGGAATATCATGATGTCATTGTAACAATATGCTGCAAGGATTGAAACAAATGCAAGTAAAATGAAAACACACAAGCAAGCAAGTAAGCATGCACAAATGATAAAAACAAACAAGGTTGTTTCCCTTGCCAAGCTAAAAACTAATGACTCATTGATTGATTAATGATGGATTAAGATAATGTTGTTTATGAGGGAAAGACATACCCTGATGATGATGATTGGATAAGATTGATTAGGTTGACAGTAAGGTTGGAAACAAAACCGAAGGATGCTTTTGGATGATTTGGCTAGATTGCTTGACTAGATTGGTATGGATTAAGGATGGCATGCATTTGGTTTAATGCTTGGATTTTTGTATGTTTTGATTTTTTGTGTTTCTGTGTTATTATTTTTTTTTATGATTTGTTTTTACAATTGGGGATACTTGACAAACTAAGTATGAGACCTTGTGAGGTGGATGATATCAGATGGATCATTTGACTCTGGACCATTGGGAGTAGCAAGTGGCTAATGAGCATGATGGTGGTCAGAATATGGATAGGCCCATGTATAACCAAGTCTAGGAAGCTACTTTGTAAGGATAATGTCACTAGTAAGGGCACCATGGATATCATCATGCATCTCCTTAAGTATAGGATTAGCCCCTTTTGTGTTTAGGCAACATGAAAGGGAACCATCATAACATCTTGGGTGAATGACTTTAGTAGGTGAGGTGGAGCGAGAGGCATGGTTGGAAATGGACTTGTGACAATTATGAGATAAGTGGGGTGGAAGTGTCATGGAATGAAGGTGGCGTGGGATCAACACTCTCACAAATAGTCGTAGATTTAAGGAGTAGTAAATGATCTTGTGATGCTTGGAGCAAGATGGATTTTTCTTTGTATTTGATATCCTTGGTATAGTTGTAGTATGATTTTTCTCTTTTAAGTCCAATACTTTTCTATTTTTTCACTTTAGGCTTTTGTATTTATAAGACTATGGAATTCAATATTTGTTTCATTTTGATATGTATCGAAAGATATTGGATTTTGTTGGTTCTGGGTAATAGAATTAGGATATGACAATAAGGATTCAATGGTGAGGATGGCATTATCATGGAATAGGCATGAAATATCAAGGACTTCGAAAGAGGCATTGATGGTCCCATCAACAGTAATTTCAATGACATTAGAGGGTTCATCTTGACTTCTAAAGGGACCATGAGGATCTTTGGTTTCCAAATCAAGAGGCATGTATCCTAATCCAAAAGATTGTGGAGATAAAGGTAGTTGTCCAACATGAAAGGCATTATGTAACTCATATTCCCCACAACCTTTATCGATGATCTTGGCCTTTGTAACTTTGAAATCTTGAGAGGATGATGAGGTGGAACGAAGTTCATCTAGATGGATGTATGATGAAGAGGATGTATCCTTGTCTTGAGTGGAAATATCATTAGTAGGATAAAAATTGAATTTTTGATAAATAGCTTCCATAGCCCGACAATAGCCCGACATATCCTCTAAATCATCATCATTCTTAGGAAACATATCTAATGATAGCTTAGTGCCAATAGGTAAAGGAATTCTAACTAGATTGCAATCCTTCATGTTAAATCTTTGCAAAATAGTATCCACATACTTACTTTGTGATAACCAAATCTTTTTATTACCTCTATCCCTTTTGATCCCCATTCCCAGAATATACCTGGCAACTCCAAGATCCTTCATATCAAATACACCTTAAAGTTGAGCTTTCAACTCACTAATCATACCCTCAGTATTGTTGAAAAATAACATATCATCCACATACAAGGCAATAATCAGAATAGCATCATCAATACATCAAATGTAAACACAGTGATCTTCCTCACTTCTAACAAAGTCCAATTTCAAAACAAATGAATCAAATTTTTGGTACCACATTCTAGGAGACTATTTTAGACCATAAACAGATCATTTTAACCTACATACCTAATATTCATTTCCTTTTACCTCAAAACTTGTAGGTTGTTGCATATAAATCTCCTCCTCAAGATCCCCATGCAAAAAAATAGTTTTAACATCTATTTTCTCTATTTCCCAATCAAAAGAAACAACAATAGATAAGTGAAATCTAATAGAAGATAACTTAGCAACAGGAGAGAAAATCTCACCAAAATCAACTCCCTCTCTGGGAGTATCCCTTGGCTACTAGTCTAGTTGTGTACTTCTACAATGAACTGTTTGCTTCAAACTTCTTCTTGAAGACCCATTTACAACCAATGGCCTTTCTCCCTTTGGGAGAACGAACAAGATCCCAAGTGTTACGTGAATCTAAAGCCATCATCTCCTCCTGCATGGCTAGCTACCAAAATTCACTATCATCTGCATGAATAGCTTCCCTATAGGATCTAGGTTCATTGTCAATACTCAATAAAGCAAATATACAACAGAAATTTGGTGGGCTATACCTATCATCTAGATTCCTTTCTCTTATGGATCTTCTCAAGAGTGGAGTAAGAGATTCTTTCTCATTTCTTTTAGATGCTCAACTTCTTTTGTAACAATAGGGTCTTCTTTAGAACTTTCACTTAAATCATCTTCTTATTCTCTATCCCCTAATCCATCATTATGTTCTTCTGTATGTGCATCTTCTTGCTATAAATCAAAATGCACTACCCTCTTCCTTTATTTTTCTTCTGGATATACAGGATCTGAAATAGCTCTAAGTTCCCTGCAAATAACATCTCTAGAAAAGACAACTTTTGGGGTTAGAGGCCTAGCATCCTTACAGATCAAAAAAAAACTTTTTGGGTTAGAGGATCCCAAAGCTTATAACCTTTTACTTTCTCACCATATCCAATGAAGATGCATTTCTATACTTTTGGATCCAACTTAGATTGCATTTCTTTAGGCACATGAACAAAAGCCTCACAACCAAAAACCCTTAAATATGAAACACAAGGTTTCTTACATATCCACACTTCATAAGGTGTCAAATCAACATCCTTACAAGGAGATCTATTAATCAAGTAACAAGCATTACACACAACTTCTTCCCAAAAGCATTTATCCAACTCTGCATCACTCAACATATTTTTGGCTCTTTTCATAATCGTTTGGTTCATCCTTTCTGCAACACCATTATGTTGTGGTGTATAAGGAGTTGTCTTTTGTCTTATGATACTTGCATGCTTACATAACTCATCAAATTCCTTAGAGCAACATTCACCTCCATTGTCAGATCTTAATATTTTTATCTGAAGTCCTAATTGGTTTTCTACTGACTTTAAATTCCTTAAACGTAGTGAAAAAATTGGATTTGTTTTTCATAAAATAAATCCATGTATATCTGGATACATTATAAATGAAGGTAACAAAATAACAAGATTTTCCAATAGAATCATTATCTACAGGACCAAACACATCTGAGTGAATAATTTCTACCTTCTCTTTTGCTCTATTACTTCCTAAAGGAAAAGATGCTTTGTTCTATTTACCAAACACACAATGTTCACAGAAATCAAAGTGCTCATCAAAATAAGAAAAATCGTCCAACATTTTTTTATTCATAATAGTTTTTAAAACATTTTCACTTGTGTGGTCCAATCTATGACGCCACAATATACATGTATTTTTAGTAGTTTCAGTAACATTGGTGGAGTTACTAATAGTCATGGCATCAAGCTTAAAGAGTGTTCCCATCCTTGTTCCCCTTGCTACCACCAATCTTCCTCTCACCAATCTGCAACCATGCTTGTTATATGTTACATGCATCCCAAATCATTCAACATTGAAACAAAAATAAGATTTCTAGCTAATCCAAGAATATGTAAAACAATAAGGAGAGTTTTAGTCTCCCCATCACTAAAACACAACTGTACCTTTCCTTTGCCAACAATCGGATATGAAGAGTTACAACCAAGGTAGACATTACCTCTATCATACTCCTCGTATGTGGAAAACCATTCTTTGTGCAGAGCCATGTGATACGAGCATCTTGAGTCAACCAACCAATGATCATGAGAAACATTATTATATGCAGAAAGTAAAAACTCATCACCTGCATTCAAGGACTTTTCTATAGTGGAATCCCATTATTTCTTTGGGTTTCTATATTCCTTCTTCACATGCCCTTTTTTTCCGCAATTCCAACACTTAACTTTGTTCTTCTTTCCAGCAATCTTAGAACAACCCTTAGACTTGTCTTTAGACCCCTTCTAATCTCCTTTTGGTCCTCTTTCCTTAGACCTTCCCCTGACATTGAGAGCACCCCCTGAATTATCTGAACTCTTCTTCCTCGATTCCTATGACAACAAAGTTGCAACAAGAGCATCCAGCTTCAAATCTATGAGGTTAGTAGTGATAGCCAAAATGACATTATCCCAAGACTCAGGTAAAGAACAAAGAAGCATAATGCACTTATCTTCTTCCTCAACAACAATATATACAAAAGCTAGTTGGCTCAAAATTAAATTAAAATAATTTAAATGCTCAGCAATAGAATCATCTGCCATTTTCAAAGAAAATAACTTCTACGTCAAAGAGAGTTTATTTACCATACTCTTGGGTTGATAAATCTCACCCAGACACTTCCACAAATCAAATGCACACTTCTCAATTGCAACATTCAATGGAATAGAATCTGCAAAACACAGCCGGATTGTACCTCATGCCCTTTTATCCAATCTATCCCATTCACATTGAGAAACATCGTCAGGTTTCTTCTCCTTAGTTACTACAAGCCATCGATTTATTTCTTCTAGCAAATCCTCATTTTTTAGCTTCCACGGTGCATAGCCCGTACCATTGAACTTTTCTATGTCCAAATGGGATGTGGTTGTAGCCATGATTTCAACACAAAATCTACAAAACAAATACAACCAAAACTCCTATTGCAGCTCAAAAAACCTTCACGCTCCCCCACCCAAGAGTTAGAACTAGCCAGACTCTGATACCAAATGTTAGAAATGAAGGTAAACAACTACAAATAGAAATCTGATTTCAACAATATATTTGAACATAACATGTGCTAAACCCAATGTAGAATTCAACAGAATCAAAACTATGCAACACAGAAGCAACAAATCTAAAAACTAATCACACAACACAGTATGTACATGGAGAAACCCTTTTGGGTAAAAAAACTCCACATAGGAAAGAGGCCCAAGTTTGTATTAATCTTCAAAAAGAGAATATAATACATCAACCACACCAATCTCTCCTTCAGTCTTCATTATGGCAGCATTCCAACAGAACCTGTAAACAAGTCTAACTCTAACATACTAAACAACATTACAAGGCATCAATAAATAGATGAGAAACCAAATTATGGCATCCAAGTTGGGATTCCCAACGCCTTCCTTGGAATCTTGCATGCATGCAAGCAATCAATGCCCTCTTGCACACCTCTTACACCTGTCATATTGCATGTTGCATGCATGGGTGCCTGGGGTCAAAATAGCTCTTACACTATCATAGATGTTGTCATAACCGTCCTAGAATCTTATGACAACTTATAGTTCTCATAGATGCTCTTACAACTTATGACAAACGTTATAAATACCAAAAATAGAACATTCCAAAAGGTGGCGCTTAGATTCTCCCAATTACCTTTTACAATGATGCCAACAGTAAATGTAACTCAGTAACTACCTGATGGTAACTGTAATTATTAGGTCCAGTAAATAATTTTTTATCACTGTTAGTGAAACCACTTCATCCCTTATGGGTAAGTTACAAACAATAATAGGAATAAATAATTCAGGTATTTACAAGGTTAATGGCACCTTATTCCCAGCAAATAATATTAGTGTGATTATTTTGGGATTGTCCATGGTTTGGAAAATGATCTTTGTAAATACCTAATTTTTCATTGGATGAGGAATTGGGGGTTGCTTATAATTTTCCTTGGTCAATAAGATCTTGAACATAATTTTTGAGACTCATGCACTTGTTTGTGGAATGTCCTTTGGTACGATGATAGTCACAATATTCATTGTCATTATACCATGCAGGTTTAGGATGGTTGTCATTATAATGTTTGGTCACGAGATATGTAATCATGTCATCTTGTGCTAATTTTTGAAACACCATCTCAATAGGTTCACCTAAGTCAGAATAGGTACATCTTTGGGTCAAAGGTGATCTAAATCATTTCGTAGGAAGGGAAAAGGGAGTATGTTTATGAATCGTGTGCACATTTGTTTGACAAGATTGTGTTTTTTGAATGTGTTTTAAATTGACAACACCATCATTAACTACATGTTTTCTCTTAGTCCATGGTTTAAATTTGTCCTTTGATTTATTAGAGTCCTTGGTAAAAGTCTTGAGTGAACCTTCGGCGATAAGGACTTTTTCAATAAGCACACATTTCTCAATGACCTCATCAAAAGTAGATAGACAATGGACTTGAAGATGAAAGGTCATCTTTGGAGGAAGATTTTGGATGAAGATGTTAACTAATTGTTTCTCAGGGATTGGCCATGTGATTCAACTTGCAAGCCCTATCCACCATTGTAGGTAAGTGGTGAAGCTTTCTCCATTGTTTTTCTTAGCATTGCAAAGATCTAGCATTGTAGTCTCATGTTTGACATTATAGGAGAATTGAGTGACAAATGTTTTGGCTAGTTGAGGGAATGTTTTGATAGTACTAGGAGTAATATGTTGAAACCAATCTAAGGCTTGACCCACCAAACTTTGTGGAAATAGTTTCATTAGTAGACATTGTTATAGGCAACTTCTTAACAAGTCATATAAAATTGGTTGGCGTGGTCTCAAGGATCTCCTTTTCCTTTATGTTTGTCAAATTTAGGAGGAAAATGAGTCATCATGATTGATTGATCAAGAGGGTAATGAAAAAACTCTTCAAATTTGCAATGTTTGTGTTGTGTCCCAACTTTGAATCCTTTGAGGGCATCCCTTATTTGGTCTTGGATTGTTTAAGAGGAAGGCCCAGGAAGGGTGAAGGATGAAAAGGTTGTGATATCATGGGATTGAATATGGCTTGTTGATATGTGTTTGGATGGAGAATGTATGAAGGTATGGTGGATTGGTATGAAGTCATATGATGAGTGGTCAAAGGGTTGGGTTGATAGGTAGTATGTGATGTGATGAATAGGGGTGTGATTTGAGGGGAAGTGTGTGAATAGATGGGTTGTGGATGACCTTGAGGTATTGACATGTTAGATTGATATGGTTGATAAATGGGAGGTGATGACATGATCACATGATGGGATGTGGGTTGATAAGAAATTGATTGTGATAGGATATGAGATGGTAATGTGGAAGGAATTGGAAGTGTATGTTGAGGAATAGAAAGAGGTGGAAGTGAGGTGGAAAGGATGGGAATATATTGATGAGTTGTTCTAGATGGCTTGGAGATTTGTGGCATGAGTGATGAGGATTGACCTAGTTGATAAGCATGATTCAAATTAGGATCATGGGGAGGTGGAGGTAGGAAGGTCATGTCACCTATTTGTTGATGGTCATTAGAGTTTTCTATGATGGGTTGTGATGAAGAACTGGGATGGATGTGATCTTTGAGTTTTGTTGAATCAAGGTGAGGAGGAATATTCAATCCTTCCAAGAAAAGTTTCATGACTAAATCCTTATGTTGAAGGCCTTTGATGAAATCCACGAACTTGGGTGAAAGCTTAGGTTGATCAAAATCTTCTTCATGCTCACTTGTATTGTTAGGACTATGTTGTGAAAGTTGGTGCATCTTATTGTGAGTTCCTTCATTTCTAAGAGATGTCATGAAGCCAAGGAGTATCTAACTTGATCATCAAGACTTCTAGGAGCACTTGTGTGATGAGGTGAAGTATCTTGAATTTCCACATGAGAATCCATGGTCTTCTTGATTTGGGATCTAGTTATGGGCGCATAAAATGATGATATGGATAATATGATGTACATGAAGTTGGGTTTGGACTTTGGAAAATTAGATGCTCAACTTTTAGACCAAGATAAGGAGGAAGATATGGATAAGTTACAAATGACAAAAGGGATGATGTAGACAAAAACCAAAATTTGGATCAAGTAAAGCTAGATATTTTGTGATTTCAAAAGGATGGTAAGGATGATGATTAGGAGACCACTAAATTAGGGGTAGACAAATTCCTAAGCTAATGTATCCAAGATTGACAATGGCTATAGGATGATAAAGGATGAAAGATCTAAATTTGACTCAAAGAAAACTTGATTTTTGGGATTGATATGGATTGAAGGGTTAATGGAGGTTATGATTTTAGTTGAGGATGATGGTAGGTCCAAGATGAGTGGTTAAATTCAAGTCCAAAATGAAGGAAGGTGACTATAGTTATGACAAAGATGCTAATGAAGATTTTGATTATGCTTTGATGATGTGGCAAGGGGTTTTCAAACACACAAGAAGAAACAATGGTTAACTTAACTTTCAAGAGTGATAAAGTTTCATGCAAAAATATGCCAAGCACATGAACACGCCTACTATTAATCAAGTGGGTGTCAAAAAAATGATGACCAAAGGTCTTACACTAGGATGAACAAGCCTCTAAGGAAGTCCTTGATATACTCTAGGTACATGAGGCTAAATCCGTGAACACTAGTCCATCTACAAGCATGTGACATAAGCGCAAGCAAATGCCACTTCACCTTGTGTCATGAATTACCAAGGGCCCCAAGTCTATGCCAAACACGATAATGACTAGAGAGGTACAACTCTCATTCTCCCCCCTTTATATACCCCATTGGAATGTTTGGTTGAGGTTGCCCCCTGGAGTGGATGTGTCTCCAAGGCAGACCTCTTAAGGGAAAGGTTGATGTTAGATGCTTTTGATCTCCAAGATTGCACTAAGTGTACACACCTTAGGTGACAAAAGTGAATCAAGAGGTGTTTTTGATCTCCAAGATCACCTTGTGACACGAGGAGAGAGCTAACCCACACAAGAAAGATTAATTAACCCTTAAAAATCAAATGTGTGTGTAAGAATGAATGTGTCTAAAGGGTGCTTTTGATTCCCAAGATCATTTTGCAATGCGAGGGAAGAGCATACACACACCTCAAGTCACAACCAAGCTCACCAAACAAAGCAAACACAACAATTGATTTAATGATAAGCCTTTGATAAGAAAACTCAGAAAACTTAGTAGTTTTAAAAATAGTCTTAGAAAATTGATTTTTCTGCAAGAAAATGTATTAGAAATTATAATAGAACTCATGTAAAGATAAGAAAGTAATGTTATGATGCAAAAAAATAGTTGTGTAGAAAAGATATGCTCATCACAAGATTGCAGTTTTAGGGGTTTTTTTTTACATAGTCAAACTAAACCTAATTATTTTGTAACGATTTTGGCCTCAAAAATAAAAATGCAAAGAACAAACCCCTAATAAATTTATGAGAGATTTCCATAAATGTAAAAATATCTAAAAAATTCAGTGATTTGTGCCCTGAAAAGTAGATTTATGAAAAACCATAAAGTCATCATAACTAACCCAAAATTGATGATATAAACTTGATTTTTCTGTTGTAACCTACTTAGATGATCCAAAAACTCCAATTAAAAAATTGTAGAATAATTCCCAACCATTTGAATGATATGAAGACATCTTTAAAAACTAGGGGTTTGTCTAAAAAAGGCATAAACCTGCAACAAAAAGCTAACAAAATCTACAAAAAAACAAGCTAGATCAAGGGATGTGGGTCCCACCAAGCATGCCAAATGTATGATGTAGAAAATATGAAATATAAAATGGAAACAATACAAAATGAAAACTCATATTTCATACCTACATCACCTCAGATTGAGCAAAGGACTAACGAAATCAAACGAGAATAACGGAACAAGGTTAGCTCAATAGTCCTTGTTGCACCATGACGAATGGTGGATATGCTCCAATGATGCTTGATAATGATATTTGATGTTGATAATGTTGATTACTCACACTAGCAGCATACTTGATTACTCATATGATAGTTATGTGTTCTCTAGTTCTAGATCTAAGTAGGTGCTATAGGAGAATATGACTTGATTGATAATGATATTATACGATCTTGGATGTTTCATGAGGTTGGATAAGGCTAATAGGTAAAAGTGTATAAGGATTAGAATAAGTGAAAAATAATTAAATAAATAATAAAATTATTTAATTAATTATAGGACAAGGCGGGAGAAATAAATTAATTAAATAAATAAAATTTATTTAATTAATATAGCTAAAGGGAAGCATGGACTAAATTAATTATGATTTATTGAATTAATTTAGAAAATGGATAAAATGGACTAAAATTAATTAAATAAATAAAGATAGTTTATTTAATTAAATGGCTAATGAAAGGGGAAGGAAAAGGTCCTAGGATGAAAGTGTTGCAAGAATGGGAAGTGATGTCGTAAGGACAAGGTCAATTTTAGGTGCCTACAATTTCATGGAAGATTGAAGAAGAAAGGCAAGAATAAGGACAAGAAGAAAGAAAATCCTAGATCCAAATCGTATGGAGGATCCAAATATCATGGAAAGTCCAAGGATAAATGTTGGAATTGTGGCAAGACAAAGCACTAATATAGAGACTGCAAAGAGGAGAAAAGAAGAAAAAGAATGTGTATAATGATTAGTTTGATAGATCTTCTCAAGAGGATGGTAAACATGCCTTTGTTGTGGCCTTCGAAACACATGCATTTGTAGGTGCATGGTTGATAGATTTTGGATCTTCCTTCGATTTGACCTCATTGAGGGTGGTTTTCAAAGTGTGAATAATATGGTGGTGGGAAGGCATACCTTGGTGACAAGTATCATTTGAGCATAGTTTTCCATGGTAGAATCCTAATCAGATTCGTTGATGTTAGAGTGAAGGGGATTAATGGAGTTTTGAATGTCCTAGGTTTCGCATGGAACCTCTTCTCAATTAGCAAACTTAATGATGTGGGTGTGTAGGATATTTCCTCTAATAGAAGGTGTAAGATGGTGTGAGGAGCTATGGCACTTTCTAAGAGGTGTTCATGTGGTCATTCTATTTTAACTGGATGCATACACTATTTAGTGCAATAGTTCTTTCATTATTGTAGTGAGGAGATCTATACAATCTACACCTTCACCGTCAGAACTAGTAGTAAAGATGAGTGTTATATCTACTTTTGATCATCATGCTTTCTATGTATCTAGGTGACCTCTTGCTTTAGAAAGCAAGTTAGCTATAGAGAAGACAATGTTATGACACTAGAGAATGGGCCATATAAGTGAGAAGGGTCTACAAACCCTAAAAAATAAAAATCTTGTTGAGGGATTAATTGATTGTACCCTTGAATTTGATTTATGTGGACACTATATATGGTAAGGAAAAAAACTTCATTAAGTTTTATTCTAGTTCTCATAAATATTTTGGTTTGTTGAATTTGATTCATTCAAATGTATTTGATCCTATTAATGTTCCTTTAATTTCTAAGTCTATACTATGTATTTTTATAGATATTGTTTTGGAAGGACATGGGTGTATTTTTTTAGGAGTAAATTTGAAGTCTTTAGTTAGTTTAAAGAGTTTAAAGTTCTTTTGGAAAAATACACTAGTATGAAGATTAAGGTGTTGAGGACTAATAATGGGGATGAGTTTTATTTTGTAGATTTTGATATATTTTGTAAGGAGCACATGATTGAGAGACATAAGATGACTCCATGTACACCCCTTTAACATAATGGAGTTGTAGAAAGAATGAACAAGACATTATGGAGTTGGATAGTAGTATGCTTCATGGAGCCATCTTGGAGTAGAATTTGTACATAGAAGTAGTTGCTACAACTTTTTACTTGATTAATAGTTCTCATACATTAACTCTTGTTGACAAGACCCCTATAGGTGCATAGATGGAAAAAATCCCTCATTACAACATCTGTGTTTTTGGTTACAAGGCATATATTGTGCCTAGGGAGAAGTGGTAAAAGTTGGAGAGTAAGGTAGTGAAATGTATCTTCATCAACAATGGTGTTAGTGTGAAAAGGTACAAGCTTTGGGACCCTGTAGTTGAGGGAGTTTTGTACAACAAAAGTGTTATTTTTAGAGAGAATAAGCCTTCTTTCATAGTATAATAACTAGAAGAGGATGTGAAGAAATATGTGTTTTAACCATCCCCTAAGACCAATAAGGTTGAACCAACAATTTATGGCCCTGAAGAGGAGGAGAGCTCAAATAGTTCTACTAAAGAAGAGGTAGCAACTCCACCTCAACTCTTGAGGAGGTCCAATTGATAGAGATAACAACCATAAAGTATAGCCTTCCTAATTGGAGCTGTATTTTTTCTTTGCTTTACTAATATTGATGAGCCTAGAACTATAAATGAGGTGATGGATATGGATGATTTTGAGTCTTGGAAAGTAGCTATGAATGAGAAGATGGCTACATAGAAGAAGAATGATCATGGGACTTGGTACTATTGCCCAATGGACCAAAGCCCATTGGATTTAAATGGGTGTTTAAAAAGAATTGTGTCTTAGATAGAAGTATTAAGAAGTATAAGGAAAGACTGGTTGTGAAAGGATATTCCTAGGTCGAGGGGATGGATTTTGGTGAGATTTTTCCCTAGTTGCTAAGTTGACATATATCAAGTTCTTGTTATTTATAGTAGTATCTTTTGATTTATAGATATAATAGATGGATGTTGTTAGAAATGAAGGTGAACAACTATAGAATGGAAAATTGATTTAAACTGTTATAACTATTAATCTAATGCATAAATGGAGATTATGGGAAATCAAATCAGCAATACAAAGAAATAACAGAACAGAAAATTGAACACATAACACAATGTTTACGATAGGAGCCATTGAAGTTAATGCTACAGATTATGCTTCTCCTATTACTCCATCAATTTCATTTTACCATAAGCAAATCCCACAAAACAATCACCATGGACCATTGTACATCCTTGAAAAGATGAGCAAATGGGAGATTTGCAAACTTCTTATTGATCCTAAAAACCACTAAACATATACACAGAGGATCTCTTAACATATACAAAAGCAAAACCTCAAGCATACATTCAGCTGGGAGTTTCTTTTAAAATGACAAATGGAATTTTAATTAAGACTTTGGGTTGTGTCATCTTACCAATTGAGTTTCAACAAAAAAAAAAACAATGCAAGTCCTATGCCATGTCATCCCTGATATAAATTAATTCTCTATATTACTTGTAAGACCATGGGTAGAACATCTAAAAGTGATTCCTTCAATGGTATACCAATGTGTTGAATTGTTCATGAAGGGTTATAAAAATCCAAAGAAGTAGGTCCAAACCAATTATGAAGTTGTCCCTTCACTTTAGATACAAATATTCCATCTCCAAAAGAAACTTAATATGAGGATTAAGAAGGCATTCATGAAGCATTTCAAGAACGAATAAAACAACAAAGAAATACACTCAAAAGAACTTAAACAAACAAGTAGAACTTAGATTGTCTTTAGTTTGAGCCTTATTTTGAAATGCCTCACTCCCCCTCTCACCCAGTCATAGGTTGATGTAGGGCTAGATCGTCTCGGTGCTTCGGGCGCTCATCAACATTTGTCACCTGTGCTTCAGCCCGAACCCTCGTCTGCAGTGGTTACTAGTGCTCATGTTGGTTCTTTTGCAGAGGAAACGGGTGCTCGTGTTGGTTCTCCTGCACACCGTGGGTTTCTCTTGACCTTTGTAGGGTGTGCCTTACGTGCCCTTTTTCCAGAGATTGAAGGCTTTGATCCTAGGTGACATGATGATAGATAGAGCAATGTCAAATCTTATGCGGTTGCAACTGGTGCACAAGTCCATGGCTGCCTTTCACAGAATACCATGATTCATCCCCTATCGTGCGTGCATCCCCTCACCGGTTGTGGTGTGTACCCAGGATGTAATGGAGAATGAAGAGTTATCAGAAATACAGAGCGATTTGCAAGTTTTGACAACTTCTTGTTGTCTCTGCCAAACCTGTGTAACTGGGTCTTGGCTTCTTGGAAACCCCTGGTGGAGGGTAAGATCGAACTCTTCCCTTGTGCAAGGGGCTTCTTCGTAGTTACTTTCGTGTCCACAGAGGAAAGAGATTTTGTGCTTAACGGTCGGGTTTGGCTGTGGGGAATGCACTCCCTCTCCATCAAGCCTTGGTCCAGCTCTTTCAACCCACTCACTGAACAACTCAACATTAGACTAATTTGGGTTAGGATTCTGAATCTCCCACTCCAGTATTGGGAAGACTCTTGCTATGAGGACATCAATAATGCTATCGGTCGATTGTTGATGGTTGACTCCACCTCATTCATGGGGCACTCTACTTTTTTCGTATATTGGTTGATTTAGACATCTCTAAACCACTTCATGGAGAGGTCACTCTAAAAGTGGGGGAAAGGTCATGGTCTCAACTACTAGATTACGAGGGTCTCCCCTTTAGATGTAGACAATGCTTTGTTACTAATCACTTGGCCTCTCTGTTTGTTCACACTCTCATCGCAAGGGTACTACCACTTGGTGGAAGAATGCCCTTGATGATCACTTGACAATCGACGCTTCTAACACTTCAGTGGATGGTCCTTCCCAGGATGTCGAGCCCTCTCTAGATGTTGTGTCCTCTCCTCATGTTACCAATCCTGCAAGGGTGCTGGTGGATGAGACAATGTGCCCTTCTATCCCTCCCGCGACTTCCCCTTATTAGGTTCAATCGATTGATACCCCTTCTATGTCGAGTGGTGTGGAGCTCATAGCTCTAGTTCTATCTCTGATCCTTCCAACTTTAGATTTTGGTTTGTCCCCCTCCTTGCATGATCTATCTATGGTTGAGGAGTCAATTGGTGCCCCTTCTATGTCGGGTGGTGTGGAGCTCATAGCTCTAGAGCTGTGGAGCTCATAGCTCTAGCTCTATCTCTGATCCTTCCAACTTCATATTTGGGTTTGTCCCCCCTCCTTGCGTGATCTATCTATGGTTGAGGAGTCTATTGATGCCCCTTCTATGTCAATTGGTGTGGGGCTCATAGCTCTAGTTCCATCTCTGATCCTTCCAACTTCATATTTGGGTTTGTCCCCCTCCTTGCGTGATCTATCTATGGTTGAGGAGTAGATTGAGGACTCCCTCCTTTCCCCTCGTTGTGAGGACTTGGACTCTGAGTTTTCTTGGAACGTTGTACAAAGAAGAAAAAAAGGACTCCCTATTTATGTCTCTACTTCGCACCCTAGGGTGAAGGGAGAGAGATATACCAAATTAAGTTATGGTGTTGTCTAAATCTCATTGTTCCATTTTTCGTTTTGCAATGTGGTTGCCTCCTATGTTGTTTGTACCATATCTCATGGTACTCGTTCCATCTACCTTTTGGTTGTTTTGTAAAAGGGTCTAGGCCTTTCAAAACCCATGTTTTACCTTTATCAAAAACAAAGAAACAAAGAAACATCAAATATAAAGAGCCTAAAGTGGAGAATAATGACAGAAGGAAATAACCCATCAAACAAGAGCAAAAGAAAGAAACAAAAACAACTACAAAAATACAAATACTTTTTATGTACAAAAGATTGTGGAAACCAAAGCAAAAGATGGTGGTGCATCAAATGCCTATCATTCCACCTCAACCACAAGTGAGAAAACAAGAATGGGTAAGAAAAGAAGTGTCTAATTTTACACATGTTGAACATTTGTTTACACCTAGCACAAAGCATTATCGAGAAGAGCCTCTGGTGCTAAGGGGGGCACCTAAAATGCTTGTTGAAGATTTGCAAGCATCATTAGTATATATTCTTGTATACCTATAACTTAGATATCACCCTTTACCTTCAAATTTTTCTCTACTTGTTTTTACACCTTGGCCGTTTTTATTACACCTTGTTTGTTGTGCTTTTCATATTTGTTTATACAATTATTCTGCCCAACTTGATGTGCATTTTGGCTTACATTTTCCTTCACACATTTGCTTTCCATACCTTTGTCTTTGGTCTTTACTCCACTTAGGTTGATCCTTTTTTCTTCACCTTTTGCCTTTTTTTATTTTCTCATCATTTTATAATTATTGTTTTTGCCACTTTGTTTGCTTGCATTGCCTAATCACCTTCTAAATTATGCTCACTACACATTTTCATGTTTTGCTTATATCTCATGTTTCTTATCTTAACCATGAAAACTTATTTTACTGTTACACCTCACCATTGTCTATTATTTTACTTGCTTTGATTGCTACACCATGCTTATTAGAGCTTACCCATGATTATTGTTTTACAAGGCTTACACCTTACCATTGTCTATTATCTTGCTTTGAATGCCATACCATGCTTGTTAGAGCTTAAACATCACACCTTCATCAATAAACCACACTTTTGGAATCACTGATTGAGTCTACATTACAACACACTTCTAGAGCATATCCTTTATAACACGTGCACTTCTCTTGCCATGTCCTTAACCTTTACCCTTACATTCAAGGGCATCATGCCTTCCCTCCTCCACATCGAACTTATGAGGGCCTCATGCATTCCCTCATAGTTCCGTCACTACTATATCATGCTTGTATTGCTACATCTTTACATTAAGTGCATAATGTTTTCCCCCACCTTGACATTACCTATACATACTACCTTACATCCTTGCACACTTGGAGCATCATGCCTTCCCCACACATTACCATTTTTCTTACTACATCCACCATTGTGTGCTCATGCTCTTGGATGCCACATTGGGGCATATGCCTATCCTAGTGTCCTATGTTCCTACATCCTACATTGTCATTTTATTCTTTGCCTCCTCCTGCAACCAATTGAAGGGGGGTCATTAACATGCCTATGTTGATGAGCAACAAGTGCTACATAAAGACTTGTCACCATGACCAAACAAAGCATTATCACATGACATGCCTTGTGGTCATTAACATGCCTATGTTGAGGCCATGCCTATGTTGAGGAGCAACAAGTGCTACATAAAGACTTGTCACCATGACCAGACAAAGCATTATCACATGACATGCCTTGTGGTCATTAACATGCCTATGTTGAGGAGCAACAAGTGCTACATAAAGACTTGTCACCATGACCAAACAAAGCATTATCACGACATGCCTTGTGCCCCATGTGCCTTGCGATCCCATAGCTATGAAGCTAAAGACTTTCCCAATAATCATAATTCTCTAACTTTACTCATTGCATATCTTTCTTCTATTTTGTAAGTTCAATAGAAATCACATACCAAAGGTTCATTACTTTAGCCTTTTACACAACATATTTGTTTTACATGCATTGTTGTGAATGCTACATATTGCATATCCATGTCATTTCCCATTTAGTTTTGTGCTTATTTTGGGAAAATATCTTAATACATGCACATATCCACAAATGTGCACAATCTTGTGTAAAGTTGGGCTAATTCCCCTTGCCTTTGCCTATCCCTGTACTACATAATATGAGATACTTCGGTACAATTTGCATATCCATGTCATTTCCCATTTAGTTTTGTGCTTATTTTGGGAAAATATCTTAATACATGCACATATCCACAAATGTGCACAATCTTGTGTAAAGTTGGGCTAATTCCCCTTGCCTTTGCCTATCCCTATACACACATATCCCCGCACATTTAGCCACAACCTTATTCTTGTATGCACATACTCTAATACATTCCTCCAAGTCTTGTATTTATAACACTTATACCGACACCTACCCTAATATAGTTGTTATCCACCTAGATTTGATTGTTATGGTCATTTTTGCAATCTAATAATCTAGCAAACTCACTCTTTATTTTCCCCTCTCAAGCATCCTCTCATCTTATAGTATTCAAGGAGCACACAATAACAAAACATTTAAATTTGGTGCACTAAAAGGAGTAACAAATCTATGTGCATCATTCCAAGAATTCATTAACATAAATTTTTCATCTCTCATCTCTCAATCATCATCTCATCCTATACCATTAAAGGAGGAATCAATAACAAATCTTTTAAATTTAAAGTATTAAAAGGAGTAACAGATCTACATGCATCATTCTAGGGTGCTTGCCTTTTTTTTTTTTTTTTGTTAAATCTTATACACATTGTGTAGTGTAAAATCCAACAATGTTTAGGGACTTGATCCTATACAGAGTGCATAAATTCAGGACCAGAATTAAGACGAGCAATTAAGACCCAAAATCTTCATTAAAGGCATACCTAGCCATTGCATTTACTTTTAGTAGCTTAGCATTAGTTAATTTATGCTAAAATCATCCATCCACCCCATAAAATGATAATAGTTTTTTAGAAACATTTAAGATACACAACTAATTTAAATTCAAGGTCAAGGGCAGCATTCAAGCAGCGATGGTTTAACTGTTAGTGCTAGTTGGATCTTAAATCTCCATCATCTTATACCTCTACCATAGTAGAATTCAGAGTCTCTATTAAGCGATTAAATATAAACAATCATCAACAAGAGATAAGCCATTTTGTTCAGAAGTGGCTTGTAATTTTCATTACATTCACATTGGCAATAATCAGGAGGAGACATACAAAACACCTGTACGCAATAATAGCATTTCAAGGACATGTTAGCACCTCAATTGGTTACTCTTTAATGGTTCACTGCAAAATTCAGCAGGATGAGTAATAGCGGGTCATATAGAGGAGGCAAACCAAAACAATTCAGCAGCGAGTGTAGAGAAAAAATAGGTCATATTCTGAAACAATGTCCCATGTTTTTACTAAATTTTCTCTATGTTTTTACTAATTTGTAAATATTTTAAGAATTAACGTTTTCCCTCAAAAATTCTCAGGAAATTATATTTTTAACATGATGCAGACTGTAGTTTAGCAGGCCCCAAAGCTACCGGGAGCATAAAATAACCTCCCAAAGCAACCGTTGCTTCATTCTTGTTGGAGACAATTTTGGTTTTGCACATTTTTGAAGGGTTACCGATGCACTGGACTGCCTGTGCCAGTAAAATTGGAACAATTGCCCTCTCTATGGTAACATTGGGTGAATATGATTCCTTGTCTAGATTTGTAACAGAATATTCTAAAAGTTGGCACTGGCAACTATAACACAGCAGCCTTTCTCATAAACCTGATGTTATCCAAGGACATGAATGGAGTGTAAGTCCTCTATGATTTACTGTTCTTATACCTATTATTCAATGGCTAACCTTAGAAAAACTCGGACCCTTCTTTGGAAAACTCATCCTTTGGCAACCTCTAAAAGAGGAATAGTTGCAGATCCTTGCCAAAGTTCAAAAAAAGAATATTCCAAAAAAATCAGAATCAGTTTCCCGTAGTATGCTACAGCTGGGAACTTCCCTAAACAATTTTAGTATAATCTGTCAATAAAACATGGATAATAATCTCATGAATACTTTTCTGGGATATCCCCTACGAGACCCAACAAATATCTCAAGTATAGGGAAATAAAATCAAAGGAAGATACTTTTAGCCTAATTAAGGTCAAACTGTAATGCTACAGACCTTGTACGTTTTAGATTGGAGGCAATTAAAAGACAGAATTGATATTCTATGCAGCTTGTTTTTTATAAGCAATTTAACAGACCAAGTTAGAATGTTATGGAGGTTGTTAGCAATTAACAGATAGATCTCATAGACCGCCTTATATGAAATAATTCTCTTTCACAAATACTCCAATTCATTTAGTGACTATAATATATGCTCTTCCTTCTCAATCCACCATTAAAGCTTCCAAGTTTCTATATAAATCGTAAAGCTGCTGTTTCTGAAAATTAAGTTTGCATCCTAAGAAAAGAAGCACAGAAAAAACTTTTCTCCCAATATAAAACAATAAACCACATTTCAAACTAACTGCGAGAAACCATAATAATGCCTAGAAGACACACTTCATTGACAGAGTATCAGGGGACTCACCGTGGAAGCCTCCAAAACCCTTAACCTCAAATATCTTTTACTATATACTTATTGCTAGCAACAACATCGACTAGATTATTATTGCATTTTGCCAGTAAAATGCCAAAAAACTGTGCCATAACCTTCAGAAGATATGATTAAAACCAAAACTATAACCTTCTAGCAAAGACAAAGTATTTTCAACTCATGGTCACAAAACAACAACAAGAACGCAATACACTCAACCCATTGACAAATAATTCTCTAAACCCATACAATAACTTTCTTCTTATTCGCCTGATTTCAAAAATATAATGAAGTAACCCCTGAATAGCAAGCAATAATTTATTACTCGTGAGATATACAAGTTGGATTTGCATTAGAGAATATAAAGCTTAAAGGCAGAATCCAACACAAGAAATTAAATATAAAAACCACAGAAACATTGAGAACAAGGCAGAAAACGGGTATTTTATCTCAAAGTATTTTTCCAGACCATTCATCTTTGTGAAATCGAAATAAACCCTATTACAGAACCTTAAATTTTCCAACCCGGCCCTTACAATTAATTCCTTGACGTAAAGCTTGGGATTTCATAAAGCTTTCCCTAGAAATGCTAAAATATTCATGTCAATTCAGACATACTAAACCCTAAACATTTATATTCATTCAGACACGCTAAACCCTAAACCATTCATATTAACTCCGACGTGCTAAACCCTAAACCTCCGAACCCTAGAACAAACTTCTGACAACATACGGACTCTAATATCTATCACAAACAACAATAATAAAGATTAAAAAGCCACCTGCAACATTCATCCCTGATTCTTCAATCACTGTCAGAATCTGCATACTTGGAAGCTTCGAGATCGTCCAAATCATCTCCAGAAATTTCATCCACATCCGAACCTTCTTCACTAAATTCTTCGTCATCAAAATCTTCTTCTTCCTTCTCTTCTTCATCCTTCACAGACTTGTGAGACCGAGAGATACTTCTCGCGTCACCTGACGCATTTTTGGATTGAAACTTTGGGGTACCGAACATTCTCGGTAAAACATTGGCCAAAGCAACCCCATTACCACCATTAACGCTGTGCAGCTGCCCTGCACATGCCGTAAATAGCCGAGCGGGCACTATATTTCTAGAGGCATATTTCAGTGAAATCTGTCTCAAAATTGGAATAACGGAAGATTTAGCTGCCATTTTCGAACCAGAGATTTCTACGCCTTACTTGAATCAAAACAGATCTGGTATTGATCTTTCAAATAGACTAGGGTTCTCGCTATATAGTGAAAAAGTTAGGGTTTTAGGCTTTCGGAGGGTTTTAGGAAACGGAAAATTCGCCGTCTACTAACGTTTGGAAATTTGTTACTTTGGTAACTATCGAATACGAACATGTTCCCATCATGTTAACAATTTTGGGACCATAGTTCCACTTACGAATCATGGGTAAAAACTTAAATAATGTTTGGAAGATTAAAATAGTTATGAGATTTAGAGTAAATAAACTAATTTATCCCTAGATAAAAGACACACATGTTTAGAAATATTATTCTCAAGGGCCTATTTCCACTTTAATCACCTTAAAAAAAAAGGGTTTGGAGAATAATATTTCTTTTACATATTTTATTTATTATATATAAATTTTAATCGTTAGTTAATTTTTATTTTATTTTATCTAGGTGGTTTACTTTGTTTTATTTTTCAATTGTAATGTTTTTTTAATGAAAAGGTGTACATATCATTAATAAGAAAATAATATTACACATATTCACAAAAAAAGGTCTGTGGAAGAAGTCACACCCCAAAGTCTAAACGAGGCATAAGCCTGGAAACATCAAAACAACAAGAAACCACTACGTGGCAAGAGCATTAGCATTGGGAGGTGGAGGAAGGTCTTAGTCATCTGGTTTGCCCCATACATCAGTGGGTCCAAAGTGTCTTTGGGAGGATCCCAACCATCATTACCATCATTCGCATCTTGATTACCAACATCATTCTTATTGTCATCCTTAGTCTAAGTATTGTGAGCAGGGGATATGGCAAGAGTCAATTGAGGAAATTTTCCAAAGCTTGGCCAACTTGCAGAAGCACAGCCAAAAACTAGGGGAGACATGGAGTAGTGGCAAGGAAGTTCAGGGCACCCTTGTTGAGTTTGTTATATCCTTTCATGAGGTTAAGAAGCCTGGGAGTGAGCATCTTATTCTCAATGAGCAGAATGACTTCGACCACTACGACACCCACAAGGCAAAGATTTGCCTTAGTTGAAGGCAAGAGTCAAGAGGACTCTGACCACAGTACAAGGGGCATTGCCCTAGTGGTCAAGAAGCACCTACAAATGTGCAACCTCAAAGGCAAACTTGTTGGCTTGCACCTGTATCTAGAACATTGGAACAAACCATAGCTTTAGAATAAAGCAAAAAAATGGAACCAACAACATTGCTAGAAAATAAAGCAAGATTTATGTCTTTCCATATGTTGAAAAGAAATTCCAACCTAAAAGCATGCCATATTGGGGTAAATTTAGAAAGAATTTGAGGCCAATCCCCTAATAAAACCATATGCCATGAAAAAGGTTTAGGTCAGAAAGGCTTGGAAGAACCATGAATCAAAGTCCAGGCAACCTGAGCCCTACGACAGAACTAGAAGAGATTCTTAAGCATTTCTTGATTACCACAAAAAGGACAATGAGGATCCTTAATACTAAGATGAAACAACCTTGAACCAACAAGAAGGCCTTGAAATAAAAGACACCAAGCAAAATGAGCAAGCTTGGGTTCAACAATGGTTGACCAAACAATGTTGAATCTACGTTGCCAACTAGTTGAAGGAGACTGAAGTAACCATCTCTGGTTCAAAGCAAGAACCATAGGCAAATGTGGTGAAATCCACGAATTGCTTTTGCTAGGTTTGTAATTATGAAATGGTATGTTTGGGTACCATTTCCAATCTTTCCACCATGGTTTAAAAATGTGAACCGCAATTTTATGAATAATATTTGGTAGCACAGCCCCCATAATCACCTGAAAAGATTCATGATCCTAGGTGCATAAATGGAATTTATCTTTGTCTTTTGTCCAAGATAGGAGGTTCCTAGTTGCTATGGAGAACAAGTCAAGAAGAGTCTTAATTCATTTATTGAAAAATCTTAAAGCATTGACCCATGGGACCCTAGCAAGAGAGCGATCTTGACAGGTAATGACTAGAGACCACCAAATAAACTCTTCCAATTTATGGAAAGACATTGCGGAAACCAATGCCATTCCGAAGAAGCCAAGGCTCCATGGCTTCCTAGGCTTTCCAAATATTTTTTATAACAAAGTCCATTGAATTTGAACAAGGTCCTTCATAATAAGAAGAGTGTGAAAATTGATCCCCTTCTAGGCTTGCTTCCCAAGAGGGGTACCTAATGAAATGCAATGTCACATAAGAATTTTCTAATCCTCATTACATTCAAGAGCTCGAATGATCCATTTAGCACAAAAGGTCATACCTTTGTGTTGAATAGCAAGCAAGCATAAACCCCTAGAATCATGAGGGAGGAAACAGTACTCCCAAGAAACTCTATGAAAACATCTATGATTTTTAGAAGAGGCCCAAATGAAATATGGAAGAAGCTTTTCAAGTTTCTGGTAAGAAGCTTTAGAAGGGACCCAGCAGGAAGAATGATAAACATGAGTAGCTACAAGAATTTTAGAACAAATATGAAATTTCCCTACATGAGACAAAGGTTTAGTGATCTAATAATCCAGCTTCTTCTCAATTCTGGAAATGATAGCCTACCAAAGAGAAGCTGGAGAAGTTTGAAAAGCAAAAGGGATGCGCAAAAATATGAAAATCCCCCCATGATCAATCCACTTCCATCCAAAAGAGTCAAGCCAAGGAGGCTTGGGAAGATTGGATTGATGATAACATAGAGTTTTTTGCCACTAAATACTTGAACCAAAGGCTTTACAAAAAGTATCCAAACAAGAAAGAGCTTCCTTGATATTATTTTCCTCTTACAAGAGAGTGAGGAAAAAATCATTAGCAAAATGTCCATTAACCAATTGAGCAAAGGAATTTGGAAGAGAAATGCCCTTGATCAACTATTGGGAAATGGCATGGGCAAGAAGATAACCAAATCCTTCAGCAACAATAACGTAAAGCGTAGGAGCTAAAGGACATCCTTGACAAATAGACCTAAAAAGGCCAAAAGTTGAAGATTGATGGTCATTAATAGTGATACAAACTTAGGCATGTGAAAAAAGCATACACGCAGATTAGACAAAATGAGGACCAAAACCAAGATCTTGAAGCATAGCGATGTTGAAGGATCATTCGATACGATCATAAGCTTTGGCAAAATCAATTTTGATAAAGACTACTTGTTGAGAATGATGAGCCCATTCCATGCCTTCCCAAATGACAATAATGTTATCCAAAATAAACATGAATTTAATAAAACTAGTTTGTTCAAGGCAGAAAAATTGTGGGAAGAGATGTTGCAACTTCAAAGCAAGGGCCTTGGCAATGATCTTGTAAGAGATGTTGAGCAAAGTTATCAGCTGCTTGTTGCAAATTTATTTAGGATCATCAGATTTAGGTATGAACTTGATATTTCTTTTATTAATATTTTTTCCTAAGGAATTAAAATGAAAGGCTTCAAGATAAACCTTGTGAAGATCTTCTCCCATGAATCCCAGAGTGTTTTGTATAACTCGCAGGGGAATCCATCGCATCCTGGAGCTTTATCATTGGCCATGGTGAAGACAACTTCATGGAGGTCAGTAATGGAGAGCAATTGATCACAAAAAACACATTGAGTGGAAGAGAGATGATAAGGGACAACCTTGAGGCACTCTTGCAAAGCATGTTCACATTTAGGAGAATTCTCTTGAACATTGAAAACCTGCTCATAATGGAGAATAAAAGCCTAGAGAATATCTAAGAGTTCCTTGAGTAATTGTTGACCATCACAAATTTGCTTGATAACCTAAGAAGTATGATGAGCCCAAAGAGCCTGAAAGAATTCTTTAGAAGCTTTGTCTCCAATTTTAAGCCAATGTAGTAAATCTTTAATTTGGGCACCTATAGCAATATAATTATCAACAATCTGCTTCTGGTGGTGAAGCTCAGCCACCTACCATTGAAGGTCTAGAAAAAAAGGGTTGGCTTCAAGCACAGCGGTGGCTTGGCAGAGCTCTAAGTTGGTGGCCCTATATGAGTAGTGGCAAAAGCATGCTAGTCGGTGGCCATAAATATAGAGGAAACACAATGTGTGTTTGATAGCATCATTCCATCAGTCAATCCAGCCTATGTGTTGAATTGGCCTTGGTTCAAGATTCCACACCCGTCAGATACGAGCTAGGATGCGTTGATGAGTTAGCAAAGAAGTATTGAGAAAAAACTAAGTCTTGTTGATCTTGGGATGAGCAAATTGACATTCAATGCAGAACTAGATAGGTGAATGGTCAAATAAAAAGAACATTTGGTAAAGGTACCACCGGAAGAGGAAAACAACTAGCAAAAGAAAAAAGGATTGAGCATAAATCATGGCACAATCAAGCCATTTGTAAACTCTATCAGAACTAGACCTGAAATTACTCCATGTAAACCCATTGGAATGATTATGGTGGTGACCTACAATAGGATCAAAAAAGCCTAATTTATTACACATGTAATACTAGGCTTCCCTTTTGCAAGTTGTCCACTACATGGGGAGAGACCCATCTTTATCATATGCCATCTCAACCATATTAAAATCACTCCACAAAACCCAAGTGGCAACAAACATTGAATCGATGATCCAATGCCAAAAGGAAGATCATTCAACAGCATCATTAGAAGCATAAACATTAATAATGCCAAAAGAATGGTTATTTGTATTGAAAAGGATCCATAACTCTTGATTAGTGGGGTCACATCCATGATAAACAAAATGAGAATGACACCTAGAAGAGAGAAAGGTGATGACTCCTCCACAACTTGCATCATGATTGTTGAACCAAAAAGAACTAGATGTCCAAATAACATGACAAGCAACATAAAATAAAAAATCAATGATCATGACTTCTTGCAAACAAAGAATATCTAGGTCTATAAATTGTTGACGAGTATCTCTCATAATATACCTCTTGGGGAGGTCAGTAAGACTTCAGACATTCTAGGAAAGGGAATTCATTAATGATAATCAAGAGGCATATCATCATTATCTAGCTCCCCAAGGGAGGAATAACGATTCTGCAATAATTCTTCTCGAGAGAAACTACCCAACTAAATATTGGGAATCTCTACAACAATTTCCTCTTCTTCCAAACACCTAGGTGGGTTGTGAGACCTTTGTAAACCCATGGGTGAAGAAGAAGGACAATATTCTCCCTTGAATTTGAAGATAAAATAGATGTTGGTTGAAGTGTTCTAGAATATTTAGGCTGATTAGAGGGATCTCTTGAAGTGAGAGTCACCTCTTTCCCCTTTTCTTAAGGGTTTGATGAGGCATCGAGTGTCGGCTTAACAACTTAATTACCAGAAGTAACATATGGCTTGGATTGAGCTCCACCATTGCTAGAGTTACGATTATTTTTATAGTTCCTAACTATAGTTCACCCTTCATTAGCTTTAGAAGGGGGACTTCAAAGGGTCAATAAGAGGGCTTATTACAAAGAGAGGCCAAGGGGAAATCCTTGATCTTTTGATCATAGGATTGACACCTAAAGCATGTGTTGGGTAGATTGAGATTGACGACATGTTGGGTATGACACATTTGACCAATCTGAATGTCAACAATGCCTTTCAAGTCCTTAGAGAGGTCAATCTCGACATAAACACACTACTAGGGATGAGATGAAAAGAATCTATCAAGATCAACACAAACCACTTTACTAAGAGAGCCAGCTTTAGTAGTCAAGAAATTCCAACATGGCAAGGGCAATTTGGGAAACTCAACACAGATTGGCACATGAAGAGCTCTTTCATCAAAGCCTACAAAGTCTTGTATCCAAGGTTGGAAAACCAAAAGAGATGCATAGACAAACCAAGGGCCATAATTGAGAATGGCCTTTGCATGGTTGACTTCCGCAAAGCAGAAAGAAAAAACCTTTAGTAAGGTTTTGAACAACATCCAGATGGACCCCATGTGAGACCCAAGACTTATTGACCCATTCTTTACGCATGCTTTCATGGGGAACCCTCCCAACAAAATATCCTATCAAAGTATAATTCTCTAGCCATTTGTAAGCATTGTCAAACTTTAGGATGGGTAAAACCACATCCAGAGGAGAATTAGAATGCATACCTCATGGAACACCTTTGGAACAAATTTATAGGGTGCTCCTTTAGAGGAGTCATCGCCATAAGTTGTCGAACCTTCAATACCAACAACAACACCTAAGTTGAGATCGTTTAAGGCCATAAAAGTCTAGCTAAACAAGGCCACAATAAATGCAACAAAATAAAAATCCTACGTCAAGAGCATGGTATGACATCAAAAGGACAACACACAAGGAGACACCAAAACCCTAGCAGAGCTCCAAAAAACTCCTCACACCTTCAACACTTCCCATATAGAGCTAACTTACAGTTTCTATTTTGAATAATTGTAAATTTTTATTTAAATAGTAGTTAATAACTCGTGGCTAAATTTTTTTCCAATTGTTTTCACTTGATGAACTAAGGTAAATATGAGCAAATAATAGCAAATTTAATTCATTTATTTATCTTTTCTTTTACTCTATGGTTATAATTCTTAAATGAAAACAAAACAAATTATTTACTTCATATGTTTAGCTATTGTTTATTTACATAAGAGAATTATTAATTTACACTACTATAAATAAATAGACAAATAGATAACTAAATGGATGAAAAAAGACAAGCCATTTTTATTTGGAATCTGAGCTATTTTGTAACACATTGTAAAATTATTAAAAAACATAATATTTCAATTTAAACCCTAACTTCTAGTTGTAACAAAGAAAAACCTAATTTAACTATACTATCAACAACCTTAAATCTTCTTCCTACTTTTTTTCACCCACTCTATGAAATATATAATTAATAAAATTAGCTAGCATCCATAAATTTATGTAAAATATAGAATAATTTTACTTAATATATTATATAAGTAATTAATAGTTTGTATGTATGTTGTAATATTTATTTTATTTACTTAAAATATTTTATTTATAAAGGAATATATATAGAGAGGTTTTGGTTATTTTATTAACTTAAGAGTTATTTTACTTATTTAAGATATAATATATAGAGGATTATATATATACTTTTTTTTGTTGTAAAAACATGGTTTTTAGGTCCAGAAATCATGAAAAAGCTAGAGCAAGCTCTATAGAGAAGGTCTTTCATTATATTCCAACAACTTATACACATATTGTTCCATACTATAAACTGTCTACTACTACCATACTGCTACTAAACTATATACTAGACTTCTACCAGATTGTTCAGTCAAAACAAAAACAAACAAGGGAAGGGGCAAAATACGCAGGCGCCTCCCCATCTATCACAATATTACATACATTGATTTATTTAATAGCAACCGTTGCCTCATTCTCCCAGGAGCCACCTCCATCGAATCCTCCACCTCCTCCATACAACAGTCAGAATTCACTGGGATCGCGTCATCCGACAACACCACCATCAACTTTTTCACAATTTCTTCGATCATATTATGCAAGCATACCTATCATTTCTTCAACCTGTGGAGATGCACCAACAAACAGTTGTGAAATGCATCCATTTGATTATCAAGCTTGCCCAGATCATCGTGCAATAGGAATGAACTAGCAGCCGTGGACATCATGGCAACACAAGCTAGCGACTGTGCCCCATCAAATGCACTCCATCTCCCACACGTATACCCTGAATCAAGTAGAAGTTCCACCATTACAGACCTCAAACCAATCTCCAAAAGCTTGTCTAAGTCCTTCGCCACCCCCCACACTTGAATCATTCACTGATGCACGTAGGGATTCTCAATCTCATTGTCAACAAAATTCATAAAATTCACCACGACCTCTTCCCCAGTAACTTTGTGTTTTCTCTTCATCTTCAACTCTGCTTCAACCTTCCCCTTTCCTCTATCCTTCAACTCCATGTGACCACCTAAGTGCCTTCGACCAGTTGTAGATGTCATCTTCAACAACACCTAAATGTCATACACTGAACCGCATACCATTTGAATGGGGAAAGATAGCTTTATCTAAGCATTGCCATGCCAATTCATTATGCAAAAGACTCATGTGAGGAACCGCCACCAACCTTACTCCGAATTCCTATTAAATTCTATTCATAATTAATGTGACCCCTCCTTTACTTCATGTGTCCTGTCACATACCTATTATCGGGTGGGATTATATATACTTTTAGTTGTACTAGTTGTATTTAATTAATCTAAGTTAACCCCAAGGTAAAAATTTGACATATTGTAGAATCTTTTGTTTCCCACCATTATTTGGAGTGGAGCAAATAATTATTTTTTGAGAATAAATTTAAGATTTCATTCCATTATTGTCTTAGATACCTATGTGTACTTGGAGGATATATACATGGCTTAAAATTGAAGATGTTTTTAAGTTGAAGTTGTATTTAATTAGTCTAAGTTAACTCTAAGGTAAAATTATGATATATTGTAGAATCTTTAGTTTGCCACCATTATTTGGAGTGGAGCAAATAATTATTTTTAGAATAAATTTAAGATTTCATTCCATTATTGTCTTGGATCCCTGTGTGTAGTTGGAGGATATATACATGGCTTAAAATTGAAGATATTTAAGTTGTAGAATCACTTTTTTGTGTGCAAACATTTAGATCACATTACATCATAGTTCTTGTTATTGTGTTGCAATTGTAGGGTAGAGAAGTGTAATTATGACATAATAAAAAAGTAAATAATATGGAATTTTGAGATCTACAAATTCAAGGTATTATATATTACAAATTGAAGGTAATATAAAGGTAGAAATATTTGTAATGCTTTCTTTATATTATGTTTCTAGATGAAAATGTAATATATATTTTATTATTATGCAAATTAATTATTTTTATTTTTAGATAATTTTTAAAGACAAATGTGCTTATGCTTTTGTAATTAGCCTCTTTCAAATTAGTTTTTCCATCTCATTCCCTTTTTTATTTGATTTTATTTGATTTCTTGTCTTTTTAGGTTTTATGGTATTATTATTATTATTATTATTATTATTATTATTATTACTATTATTATGTTGGTTATACTTTAATGTTGTTAGTTATATTTAAAAAAAAAAATTATTATTATTGATACTTGTAATTATCCATTTAATTTAGTTGTATTAGTTTTTAATAATATGTTGGCCATGTATTTTTTAAAAATAATTTAAACACTCATGACATGAGCCACTTTTACGCCATTGTATAAAAAACCTCCAAGGATATCATTCTTGAGTTATTTTATTTACTTAAGAATTATTTTATTTTACTTTAGAACTATTTAAGAATTATTTAATGTTATTTACTTTTTTTAATGGTTGAATATGGCATAAGGGCACCATAACCCATATAAAATAAATTTGAAAAATTAACTGTGGATTGCTCAAAATGAGGGCCAAAATACACAAAATAAGAACTTATATTATAATCCATTAAGTGTCTCATACGTCCACCTTGCCCAAAAAAAATGTCTTACCCATCGAAGAAGCATACAGAAACATAGGCTAGTACAAAATACCCCAAAAAAGGAAAGCTTAGCATTTTACTCCGGACCTCCCTGCCCAACCACCATCGAACCAGCTTCCATATTGTCTCCCTCTGATCCCTATGGAGAGGCTACCTCAATGCCAATCACCATCCCCAGGTTTTCCATACCAGTCAATTGCTTGAGGAAATCCACTCCTTCCCTTGTTGTTTTCCTTCGAGCTTCCTTGTCGACACCAATCGTCGGTATGACAAAGGGGATCCAGGGTCTGTTGTAAGTTGGTAGAAGATCAGGCCACACCCCACCATCCCGTTGAAGATCAATGCCAGGAATGGCCAACTCCAAACTCACTTCAACCCCCAACGCCATTCAGCTTTAATCAAAGCCATCACTAGAGCATGGACCATCTCCTTTGATTCCCCAAGTTCCATAAGCACTCCAATAAACATGGCAGCTAAATTAGTATTTACTCTGTATTTAGTCTCCAATCCCATAAAGGTCTCCCCCAGAACGACATTAATGGCATTCAAGACAATAGGAGACATCATCTTAAAAACCTTCATCATCCTCTGGTTAGTAATGGGCCCTAAGAAGGCCATTTGCCTTTTCCCATCCATTAATGGTACAGTCGATTCCATGTTGTCTAAGCATCCACGGAGTGAAGACAAGCATGACCAGGGAGTGAAATGAAGTCTTCCACACTGAAATCCCAAATATCACCTATCCACACACCATCACCAACCATGCCCGCATGTTCCATTGTACCAACTCGGATTACCCCTGATCTGAATAGCTCAAGTATTAAAGGAATTAAATTCTCCCAACCGTGGGTCAATAACGACAAGCATACAAAGCACCCAAACTCCACCAATGATGCACTCTCTGACAACCCCCACTCCAGAAAACCTCCACGCAGGTCGAGAAAGCCACCTCATCAACCCACTTCATCATTGACTCCTTCCCATGCCATCACGGTTCATCCTAGCCTCCTTGACGAGAAGGACTGCTAAGTTGGGGGAAAGAGTTTTCACATCCTCCCATGAGTAACTAATTTGTAGATCCATGTCCATGTCAAAGGCCAAATTAGCCAACAAATCAACCACCATGTTCACCTCTCGGAATACATGACTAACCTTATAGTCCCTAAATTTTTCCATGAGTTCCAAACCTCTCACCAATGAATTATTCAATATCCAATTTGGAGTTTGATTATTATGGATAACACTAATAGTGATTTGAGAATCACCTTCTATGTGAATTCTTCTTACTCCTAAATATAGCCCTAGTTGTACTCCCAAGATGAACACATGTATTTCCACTTCATTGTTGGTTTGGATTCCAACCTTCCTCGAAGCTGCCCCGATCAGCTCACCAAGCTTATTCCTGATTACACAACCAATGGAAGCATGTCCCGGATTCCTCCTAGATGCCCTGTCAAAATTAAGTTTGGCCCAGCATTCTTCTGAGACCTACCATCTTTCTTGAGTTCTTCTCTCCTCCGGGTTATCTTGGGAAACCCCTTGAATAGGGGGGATAATAAGCCCTTGCAAGTTATTCCGCATGAAACCATCCTAGGCCATAAAGGATATACCTTTTATTTTCTAGCTCCTACGCATGTTGTTGGCCACTTCTACAATTGCTCCTGCAATCTTTCTCCACAAAAGATCCACCTCCATTTCCTTGCCTTGAGAGATTCTTCTATTTCTTTCCTTCCAAACTTCCCAAATCAAGATCGAGGGACTGATGGTCCAAAGCATGAGAATAGTGTCTTCTGATATAAAACTGACCAAGTATTAAACGTGTCTAGCAAGCTTCTGGGGAGGAAACTTTCCCAATTCAATTTATTCATTAATCTTAACCAACATTGTTCCATGAACCTGCATCTCCGAAGGAGATCATCTACCTCCTCTTCCTCTTCTTTGCACAAACATCTAAAGGACCCAAAATGACCAAATTTCTTCAATCTTTCCCTTGTCAAAATTCTACCTTGTAGAGCAGCCCAAGCAAATGTTCCTACCTTAGGAAGGCAATGATTATCCCAAATAAGATGAGTGGGTCAGTTCTCCTTTGCTCTATTTGCTTCCTCAATAATGTACCCTATTTTCACACTATATTTTTCTAATTTGGATCCACACCATATTAATCTGTCCTCTCCATCTAAAACTACTATACTTCTCCTTTTCGGTTCCTATTTCAGAAGAGCTGATTGGGTCTGAGGAATCCCCAACTCCCCAAATTATTTCCATCTTCATTCCTTGATACCTTCGTACTCATGCAAATATACATAGTCTCCAACCTTACCCCCGCAAAGCTAGGTTAGCATATTTTTGATTTCCTCTAAACCTTCAATAGTTTTAAGGGCTTTGTTCCCATTCTAGGGATCTTCCTAGAAAAGGGCCTTGCTACCATTTCTTTCCTCCCAATAAAGGTGGTTAGTAATGACTTGTCTGCATTCCAAAATGAAATTCCATACAGCTGAACCTTCTGGTGGATTTTCCATTGTTAAGATCCTCTCAGGGGTATCCTAATCTAGATATTTGCTTTGAAGTATCCCGGCCCACTTTGAATGCGGCCTGATATACATCTACCAAATCAATTTGGCTCCTAGAGCTTTGTTGAAGGATGACCATTTCCTTATACCAACCCCCCCATTTGTTTTGATCTGCATATTTTGTCCCAAGTTACTAAGGGGTATTTTCGTCCATCTAGATTTCCACTCCAAAGAAAGTTTTTCATGCTCTTGTTCAAGTCCTCCACTTTTTTAGGCATTTTCAAACGTTGCATAGAAAAAATGGGGATAGCAAAGACAACTAATTTTAGCATTTGGACCCTACATGTCGCCGATAACCACCTTCCCTTCCATGATTCCATCTTATTTTTATAGCTAGTCACTACTTAGTTCTAGAGACTATATCAAATTGCCCCTTGGAAGAGCAAAGTCCCCAAATATTTCCCAAGAAGGCCTTTGATTCTCAACCCCAACTTTCTAGCTAGAATCCTTTGCTTTCTAAGGTCAGTGTTAAAAAAATAGACCTCAGATTTGTTCTAGTTAACACTATTCCCTGATGCTAAGCAGAAGCTATCAATAGAATCCTTGATTACCTTTGCCTCCCTTCTACTCGCTACTCCAAACAGTAATGTGTCATCTATAAATTGATGATGCATCATTGCTTCTATACCTAGGGCAATTGAAATGCCTTTCCATCTACCCAATCTCACTTCTTCCTTAATATATCTCCCTAGGGATTCTACCATAATAACAAATAGAGAGGGTGAAAGGGGATCCCCTTGTTTGATACCATTACTTGAATCAAAGAAATGTTTTGGGCTTGTATTCACTAGGATTGAGAATTTGGGCATCTCTATGCATCTTTTGATCCACTAGATCCACTCCTCATAAAGACCAAACTTTTTCCAAGACCACCAACATGAAGCCTCTATTGACTTGATCATAAGCCTTCCTTATATCTAGCTTCATTGACACCCTTTCTGCCCTGCTTCTTCTCACTATATGTATAGCCTCATGCACAATGATGCTTCCATCAGAGATAGATCTCCCTAGAGTAAATCCACTTTGCTCCTCTAACATGAGGAGGGGAATAAGCAATGTAATTCTATTGGCCATTGCTTTAGAGATTATTTTATACATTGTGTTACAAAGGGAGATATGTCTGTAATCATCCATGGTCTCAACTACATCCTTTTTGGGATTAAAGTGATGAAAGTGGTATTCATTGCTTTCAGAATTGTGATATTCCTCCTAGCCTCCTTGACTTCCTTTACCATGTCTTCCCCAATGATACCCCAGAAATGTTGGAAAAAAAAAGCTGAAAAGCCATCTGGTCTAGGAGCTTTGTCAAGGGCCAGCTAAAAAGTAGCCCTTTTGACCTCTGTCTCTGTAAGGCCTTGTTTAAATCTGCATTTCTTTCCTGATTTGTCAGACAAGGGATTCTCCTTAGGACTTCTCCTCTAATGACATCATTAGTATTTTCCACTTTGTTTAACAAGACACTAAAGTAGCCCACTACCACTTTCCCTATCTCTTCTAGATCAAACACTATCTTGCCCTCCCCATCCTTGATAAATGAGATTCTATTGATGCTCCTCTTCATCTTGGTAGAATTGTGGAAGAACTTGGTATTCCTATCCCCTACCTTCAGCCAAGTCTCCCTTGATTTCTGCTGCCAGAAAATTTCCTCCCTAGCCAACAATTCCTCAAGACGTTGTTTTAGAATCTTTTCTTTGTCAAAGCTCTCCTTGTCCATTCCCCCCTTAGGATTTTTTCATTCAGAACTTCCAATTCCTTCTCTACTATCACTTTTTCCTCAAAAATGTCCTTAAAATGGCTCTTATTCCATTCTCTAAACTTGAGATTCACATAAACCAACATTTTCCACAGCTTGAAGAGCCTTGAACCCAAAACCCTTAGGGCCTAAGACCACCACTCCTTAATTCTATCTCTAATACCTATATCCCTCAACCACATCTTTTCAAACTTAAAGGAACTACCCAAGGGTCTCGCATCCTTATCAAAATTGAGTTGCAATGGATAATTATCAGAGAAATAGGTAGGATAAATGTCAAAAACCAAATCCTAGTTCCCTCCTACAAGGAAACAGTCTAGGCGCTTTGTAATGTTAGTGAAATCATGTCGCCTATCTGTCCATGTGAATGACCCATTTTTTGGTAAAATGTCTTGCTAGAAATTATCATTTATGAAGTCCTGGAAGTATTTCTGCACCTAGTTTTGGGAGGAATTTATGTCCCTCTTCTCACTTCCATCCTTAGTAGCATTGAAATCCTCGTCAGCAATAACTTTCTCATCCCCTACCGCCTGAATGGCCATAGTAATTTGATTCCAAACAAATCTTTTATGATCTGACTTAGTTGGGCCATTTATATTCATTATAATGAAGCTTCCTCCAGTTGTTAAGGACCTGCATCTACAAATCTACTAGTGATCAAAATGCTTAATTGCCTCCACATCCATGCTATAGGGATTTTACACCAGCCCTATTCCTCTAGAGGCCCATCTAGATGGGACAAAGAGACCCTTCCATTGTTTCCATCTTCTCAAAAGCCCTTGTGATTCAATATGTAAAAGTTTTGTTTCTTGTAGTAGTGCTAAGTCAGTTTTGCTCAAATCAAGTTGTTGCTTGAACATGGACCTCTTGTTAGGGGCATTCAAGCCCCTAACATTCCATGTAATGAGCATCATTGCTCCTTGAGAATGGAGAAACCCTTCCCCGATCTTAGCTTCCTTTGTCCTTTGGCACTACCTTCCAATTCCAATTGGATTTTCTTGATTTCCTTCCTCTTTTTCCCTTCTCCCCTAAATTAGGATTTTTCATTTTAGTCTTCCCCTAAGAAACATTTCTAACCTCCATTTCCACAACCTCCTCCTCTGAAGAGAAGGACATTTCCTCTAATTCTTCCTCTTCCATTCCAAAGAACTTGCCTTCTTCTTCCCCAAGCTCTGATTTTACTCCCCCACCTGTAAGATTGCCCTTGCCAATATCTTCTAATTAAATTTATCCTTCTTCAAGCTCAACTCCCACCATTGTAGTCACCTCCTCCATCATAGGAAATTTAATCCCCTACTCCTCTATTGTTACTAAAGCATTCCCTCCCCTCAATCCACTTTTCGTAGAGGTTCTAGCATCTTCCTCTGGCTTGTTGCCTATAGGCTTCTCAATGCACTCTAGAATTAGGTTCTCATTGTTGATTACCAAGTCTCTGATGGTTGCAACTTCTATGCAATCTCCCACTAGCCCCTCCTACCTCTTTTCCCCATCTGATGCTTGTTCTTCAACCTTGGCAGGAAATTCCAATAAATCTACGGTTCTCTAGGTCTCTAATTCCACATTTTTAGAATCTTCCAAAGAGTTCGCCAATTTCAGACCAGGGTTCCTACCTTCCTGAGGGTAATCTTCCCTAACTAAATCTTGTTTTTCACTATCCCAACATGCGGATGGGGGAGATTTTTCCACTTCAATCTGCTACCTCCAAATCCCTGAATCTAATATGATTTTGACTTCACTTGGGATTTCCTTTTTTAAATCTATTGCTAAGCAAATCCTTGCATAATACCAAATACTCCTTTTAATAGTTTATCATCAATCTTGATAAAGGATCCCAATTTTTCACCTATTTGTTTGAGAATATCAATCTCCCAGTACATTGTAAGTAAGTTATACATCCTAATCCACATCAGAATCACTGAAACTTCATGCTTGATGGGATTAAAATTTGGTTCCCAGTCTTTAACATAGAAACCCATCCCATTCACGACATGTGATCCTCCCTCCAATAATTTTGTTTTAATCTCTAGACTCGACATTTCTACCAAGAAGAAACCTCTTGGGAGTGATTTTATTCTTTCTTCCTTGTCCCATTTTTCCCTACACCATTGAGAAACCCTAGCCTTCGTCAGCCAATCCCTAGCCCACTTTATAATCATTGATCATGCCTTCAATCTAGTCACCATTTTTTCTAACTCTAGGCTATTCAAATTGAAAGAAATACACTTAGGGAGGGGTATCAAAGTCACCAAAATGGAATTATCTCCTGTTGCCACTCCTTCACCCTTGGGTCTCCAAACACAGTCACCAAAGTTGCTCACTCCAACAGCCTCCTTCGCTTTGGAGGGAAGAAAACTGACCGCATCTCTGCCCCAATCCCAAGTCCAATATCCTCCATTTATACCAGAACCTGATGCATCTCCTTATCTTCCTTTCCATCCATCCCTAAGACTGTTTCATGAATAAGAAAAGAACTTCTTTTTCCTTCCCCAATAATCTGGTTCTGGAAATTTTTGGTACAGAGTCATTTTTTTTATTTTTTAAGCATCGCTATTTTATCTTATTTACTTTATTTTTAATTTAAGAGCTATTTTTATTTACTTAAGATTTATTTTATTTACCAAGAGTTATTTTAATTAATAAAAGTTATTTTATTTTACTTTAGAACTATTTAAGAATTATTTTATAGTTTTAATTTTTTTAAATATATGTCCACTATATTTATGTTTTTGTTAACACACTCACATCATTACACTCCACCCCTTGACGCCACTATAGAATGCCTCTCAACATAACTAAAGAAGTGAAACATAGTTGAAAAATAATGTATAGTAATGAGGTCTTATTTTAGATTTTTATTTTTTTCTTTTAAAGTTTTATTCTCTTGCTATGAATTTTTATCAAAATTTCTTAGTTTTTTCAACTTTTGGTTCTTCAAATATGGTAGACAACGACCTCCCTCGCAAACTATCTTAGTAACTATCTTAGTAATTATCTCAAATGTCATCATATGTAGAGAATTTCATGATATGGTGCTATTGTGTTTCTACCTTATCTTTTGTGCAAAAAATACATATTCTCTCTTCCCAATTTTATTTTGGAACCTTTCACTTTCTTGTCTCACATATGAGTTGGTGTGAACCATTCCTTTGTTGGGCTATGAGAATCTTCATCTTCCATTTGATTTTTATCTTTATGTAAGTTCTTTGGTCATGTTCATAAGTGGGATTGAACATAGTCATATAGTTTTGTTTTTTCTCTTGAGTTTCTTTGTCCACATGTTTATTTTAAATTTTCCCCTCATGTAATTTTTAATCTCTTGATTGTTGGTTGGACATTCTTGTAAGTTGACACCCCATTTAGTCATCCATAAATGTTTTTTATTTCATCCATGTTATCTTTCTTTTGTTCAACTCTTCCGTCATTACTACGTTTGGCCACTTGTCCTCCTCCATGTTCCCTATTTTCTTCATATAGCCTAGAAGATGAATTATAGTTGTTGCTTCTATCAAAAAAGAACTTGTTTCTCTTAAGATTATTTCATATATGATCAATGTTTTAATCTTGAAATTGCTTTTGCTTAAGCATCTATGAATTCTTTCAATTTTCCTTCACTTTAGACTTACATACTATAGACACCCCAAATTCACCCCATTGATTTCCTCACTTTATTCTCAAAACTAACCATTTTCCACCATTCAATCCTATTTCTTGTAATTAATTAATGTGACTAAATGTCACAATTAATTAATACAGTTCTAACCTAACCAATCTCCTATCATGTCATAATTAATGTGTCTAACTTAATTTAGCCAATTCCATCCTCGTTGCAATTAACCCCCTTTCTCATCCCTAAGGTTAATTAATTAAAAAAATGTAATTAATTAACCTTAGCCTTAATTACTCCCCCAACTAAATAATTAGATAATCATGATTATCTAATTAATTAGGCTAATTAATCACACTTTTTAATTTCTTCTAATTAAAATTCCACCTCATTCCACTAAAAGCCAAAAGACTGTCTTTTAATCCCCACCATCAATTCCAAATCTCCAAATCAATCTAGGCCCTTTATTTTCACACATGCCACTTTCCCCCAATCCTTGCTCACACATGTGTGAGAATATTACATGGGTCAATCTTGACCCTTGATTTCATCCTTCCATCTCCACCATCCATTTGCATTATTCTCCTTCTTCCACATGATTGCATCTCATTCCATCCTACATTTTAAAGCAACCTTGACCCTTCATCTTGTACGAGGTCTATCATCATGGCACTTGTCACAAGGCTAATGAGTATCTTCGTGAAATCAATTCCAACCATTGATTTCATCTTTCAATCACATTTATCCATTCTCCCATGGGAAAGTCTATTTAAGGAGGCTTACCTAAAGGATTTGATCATGCATTTTCATAGTATCCATATGCTACCAAATTAAGCAATATCCAAGCACTTGAACACCTACATTACATCTTAGGACATCAACTTGATCATTGGAGCACATCTACAACAATAATGGAGGTATAATGTGTCTTTTACAAGTGTGTTTTGCTTTATAGTTTAGCTTCCATTATTGCTCAAACTGAAAGTAGGTGTTAGTATTGGATTGTGAGCTTGTTTATATTGTTTTGTATCTTTCTTGCATTGTTTTGATATGATTTTAACCTCTACATTTCTACCATGCCTGGTGGGATGCTTGTCCTAAATTGATCATTTGTTCCTTGACTATTTTATGTGGGTTTTTACAAGTTTTTGACATTCTTGGATGTGTTTCTAGGTCCCCAACATTTCCTCCATGTGTATTGATGTTTGTACAGGTAATCGTGGCATTTCTACACCTCCTAGGGCTTTGTTTGACCCTTTCAACATAGACAACACATAGTTTTCCAGAATCATGACCTCTGCGCCTTGGCTCATAGTGTTTATGCCTTGGCCCATAGCATCTGTGCATTTCAAACATTTTATGTCTTTGACTCTATTTCTTTGCAAGTTTTCAGATTTTTGAGCACTTCTAACATTGCTCTTTGTGTTTTTTAGGGGTTTTTAGAGTGTCTCCATCATTTCATTAATTGTTTTGTCCATCTTTAGCTAAGTTTTGTGGGGTTTCCTCTTTGTTAGATTTCTTAGTTCTCCTCCTACAAGATTGTAGCTCTATTCATCTTTTGCATTAACTTTGTCTTGTAGGGTACATTTATTTGTGTCCTTTTAGGTCTTGGCTAACTCTCATCTTTTAGCATTTTGAGGGATTTTCAAACTAATCTTTGTGATTGTAGGCTTGTGGGTGCTTTCAATGCAAATACCATGCCTTTGTGGTGCTTGTGCATTGCGAGTGGCATTTGTGCATTGCCCATGGTGTCTAAGCCTTGGTCTGCAATGCACCTGCAACTTGGGCACTCTTTAGATCCTAACTCTTTTCTTCTTGTAGGTTTTTAGGTCTTTTAGGTTTGCTAATATCATCCTCTATATTGTTTAGGCCTTCTCATGGTTTTTGGTCATTATGTTGGTTGTTTTATTAATCATTTTAGATAGGGTTTCGTGAGTTCATCTTCTACAAAGTTTTGGTTCTTAACTAACTTTATCTTTCTTTAGCATTGAGATTGACTTGCAGGAATTACTTGTTTGTGTCCTTGAAGCTCTCAACTAACCTTTTTCTTGTAAGATCTTAAGCATTTTAGACTATATTTTGCATTTTTAGCTCTATGAGTCCATTCAGGCACAAACAACATGATGCTTGTCATTTGTGTAAATGCCACACCCCTGTGGTGTCTCTATTTTTTTCATAGCATCTATGTTGTTCTTGTGTCACATGTGCATAATTTAGCATTTTTGATTTGTTGGGTTTTCTATTTTTGCATTTTGTGTGGCGTATGTGCCCTATGTTTTAGAATTTGTGCATTCCCATACATTTTCCAACATTATTTTTGGTCATTTTTGCTAACCTATCTTTTCTTGTGGATTGGATTATCTTGATATTTGGTCACTAACCACTTGCAGTTCCATTGGTAGAAGCCCCAAACTTTGAAATTACTAACAAGTTTCTTGTAGGTTAGATTGAAGAAGACCTATCACTAAACCTTACTTGTTTGTTTGTTTCACATTTTCCTTGGAATCTTAAAATTAACTTTGTTTGGTGAATTTTGTGTGCTTAGAGGTGTGTGTATGCTCTTCCCTTGCATCAAAAGGCGATCTTAGGAATCAAAAACACCCTTTAAACACGTTGATTTGCACACCACACATTTCAATTCCTAAGGTTCATCAATCTTGTTTAGTGTGCTTGTGTGGACTAAGTGAGTGTGTATGCTCTCCCCTCACACCAAAAAGTGATCTTGGGGATCAAAAAACCTCTTGGCTCACCTTTATTTATCCCATAAATCCAAGTTGTGTATGCTCTTCCCTTACATTGCAAGGTGAACTTGGGAATATAAAACACTTGGAATTCTTTCCCTTTAGGGCCTACCTAAGGATTTCATTACCTTAGGGGACAACCCAGACCACGTATTTTGATTGGGTATACAAAGGGGAGAGTGAAAGTTGTACCCAAAAGGTGGAGCTATCATTTTGGGCTCACATTGAGGTTGCAACACTCAATAAAGTGAGTAGTCACATGTCTTAGACAACCCACTAGTTCACAAAATCAAGCCCCACATACCTTGTTTATATGGGGGATTCCCTTAGCAATCCTTGTTTGAACCTAGTGTAAGACCATTGACCATCTTTCCTTGTGGTGCATCGGATATCGATTAGGCCCTAGGAGTTACTCACATTGTACTTTCAAGTTGGGGAGATAGAGCTAGCTTTGGGCAAGGCTTTGGCCTCCAAGGTAAGGGGTGCGTAGGTGGTCCATGACCTTGCATTCCTTAGCTATCCATCACTTGATAGATAGTAAATTTGTGGGCCCATGGGGATTGATACGCCTTACTTGAACACATTATCCAAATTGATATCCATCAAGCAAAAGTTGAAGCCAAGGTTAGGAAAACCACCATCCACAACCTTAGTCCAACCTTAGTCCAAGTCACCTCACATGACCATCATATCCCCATCCATTAATCAATTATCCATAATCCATACACATTATCCTTTCATCCTTTTGAACCCATAGTCCATAATCCCCATCCACTATCCTTTTCATCCTAATATTATCCCATCATCCTTAATATCCCAAGCCTAAGGACATTTTTTGACTAATCACCTCATCCATATTTAACATTATTCTATCCCTTAGTCCATCCAAATCAAACTTAAACCTACACAAGGCCTTACTCTATAGTTTGGTCCATCCATCATCCAAATCATGCCTTGTCCCTCATCTAAACATTGATCCAATCCAAATCTTATCCCCCCTCATCCAAACCAAACCTTAACATATTTGTAAACCATCAAATTAACCTTAAACCTCATTCCCCATCCAAATCTACATAATCCTTAGTCCACCAAACCAAATCCAATACTTAATCCCTAACTTACTTCATATCCACTCTCCAATTAACCTAACCCCCTAACACTTTGGTTCATCCTCAACCTACCTAGTCCAACATAATACCATAAATCCACATCACATGTCCTTAACCATCCAATCCACATTAATCCAAACCTCACATCTTCATAATACAAACCCATCATCCTTAGGAGCAAGTCTTGGAAAATTTAAAAATCACCTCAAATCCTTTAAACCAAGCATCTCATCTATTCACTAAGATCTGTAATCATCCTAGGAACCAAATCCATCAATCTTAATTAGTCCTAAACATCCCTAAGATCCAAAGTTGAACCATGTTATAGTCCAAGTTACAATTTATCCAAACCATCCATCCAAAATCACCTATCCAAGTCATCCCTCCAAATCATCTTGAAATCATTAGAAAGGTTATCTAAGGCTACATTCCCCTTTGAACTCCCTTTGGCATTCATTATCCCTTTTAAGCCAACTATATAATAATCCAAAACCTACCAATCCAAGTTGTCATCCCAATCCTAATCACCATCAACCTTAAACCAAATCATCTTATCGTTCACATAAATTCTTGAAAGATCAAAGCCCAATTGATCCAACCTTAATTCAAATGTTAATCCTTATCATCAATCATCATCCAATCCAAAACTTACCCTTGGGCTTCCAATATTAATCTCAATCCTAAGTTCATCCTAAATCCAAATTATCCAAGTCAAATCTAAAACCATTCAAAATCCAAATCATCTAAAATATAAAAGAACATCCAAACAAATCAAAATCCTAGGACCTAAGCATAATAATGTACATATATCTCACACAAATAAAGCCAAAAATAATAATCAAAGCAACGCCAAAGATCATAATCAAGGGTAAAGAAAACACCATGAACCCATTAGATAAAATCCTCTTCCCAAATCAAGCCAAGCACAATGACTATAACATCCTTGTTAATCAACCAAGATATGATCCATTTGATGATGATGATGATAGTCTTGTTGACCAACCAAAATATGAGCCCTTTGAACATGATGATGATGATGTCAACTAGCTCAAATATGACCCCTATGATGATAATGATAGTATTGACCAAAACATCATTACTAAGATAGTCATGGGCAATCCTCCCATAGATCCTCCATGCTTAACCATACACATACATATCCTCCAAAACCTAGGACACCTTAGCGCCAACTACTTCATAAACCAAAAGCAAAGGTTTGGGAGTCATTCGTATCCCATCCTAAGAAAGGGAAACACCCTCCTTGAGTCATGTCCCTCATCTCCTACATCTAACTCATTTGAATCCTCCCAATCATTATCATTGAATTCCATCAACTCCTCCACCTCCACTAAATCTCCCAAATCATTCACATCCACCTACTTCCAGTCATTGTTACTCAAATATTTTGAATAATTTAAGTCCACCAAGTCATCCACATCTTCCATGGCATTCACATCCTCATCCAACTACTCTAGCCCATCCTATCCAAAATCCACCCATCCTTGGAAATTTGATTGGTCTCGTCCACCTACTAAAGACTATGTCCAAGCACTAATTACATGGGATAAACAACAAACCAACAAAATCCAAGAACTCCATGTCCACAACACCATCACACACTCCACCATCTATCAAACCCACTCAAGAGCTTCCTTTCCAAGATCCATTATTGTCATGCCAAAATTCTGAGCCCATCCAAGAATCTCCCATCCCTATCCAAACTCACATCCTATTATTCAAACCATTGGATCTATGTCAAGCACAATGCCTAAAGCATGATGAAACAAGTTCCATTCCGAATGCAAATCAAGTTACCCAAACATTCCCCCTAGATGGTCATGAAATCCAAACTAATCCAATTTTTTATCAAAATCCTAGCCAAACTAGTCCAATCTTTGATCAAGATCCCATCTATGACCAAGAAGCTAAAAATGCTCCCCCATCCACCTGTATCCCATACATGACCATAAAATCAAAGTTGATCACATCCATACTCCAACAACCTCCATTTTCCAAGATGAGATGCTTGCCTCCCTTGGACACATATATGATCAAATAAATGACATGGATTCCATCAAGCATGAGGATGCACAAGATAATATTGATCACATTGAGCATATCATTGGTCAAGATACCAAAATCGTTGACAAGGAGAATGCACAAATATCTTACTAGCTTGGTTCAAACACCTTCATACAATTCAACCTTCTTGCAGATGAGAAAATAAACCTCTTTAGTGAGTCATGGTTACCTAAAGATGGATTTGAATCCTATTTCAAAAGAAACAAGTATCCCATCAAAAAATATTTTTTGCAAGTCATGGGATACAACGGAAAAGGTTTAGGCCTTCGTGAACAAGGCATTTTGGAACCAGTATCAGTATATGCAAATTAGGGATATCAAGGCATCGGTTGCACACCTTCTAGAAAATAATCAAATTATGACACCTGGAAGATAGATGGGGTAACCTCATCCAATGAAAGCATCAAAATAGAGGCCATCTATAGTTCCTCTAACGATCCTCCTCTCACCCATATTTTCCCTACCACTTTCATCCCTACTTGTGCATCTCATCCCCAACATCCTGAACCCCTTGATTAGGACCAAGAACATCATCCATCATACAAAGTGAAGCATCCCCATGAATCAAAAAATTTCAACTAAGCGTTGAAGCAAAAATGAGTTCAAAATTCAAATCAAGCACAAAATCAAAATGAATGTAAAAATGGCATGCATCCAATAATCAAGGAGAAAGAAAAAAGAAATATGGATCCCCAAGAAAAGTGAATTTGTGAATCCAATAAAAATAAAATGTCATAGGAAATCAATTAATCAAAAGTTGCGCATTGCATACAATAGGTATCCACCACATCCACAATTATTATCAATTCTGACATGTACAATTTCATGATCTAATGAGATTATTGATCCTTGTCCTAATACTAACCTTGAATCCAAATCCACATCTCCTAATTTCAACCCCACCTTCCAATCCCAACGTCCCCCATTCCAATCCAAAATCCCTCAATCCAAACATCTAAATCCCAAATCCCAATCCTCAAACATGCAAGCCAAACCCATACATCCTCATCCTAAGTCTAACAATCCAAAACCTTGAATCCATTGCATCCTCACAAACACACTCTATCATAAGGACAATGATGGCACTCTAGAAAGATGTTCACATTCAGGCAAGGCCAACCTAACTATCAAAGAGCATAATCATATTTGCAAATTACACACCAATGTAGCAATCCTAGTAAAGAAACTCTACAAGACATGATCTTATTGGCACATCATGATAGATGCATCTAGAGTAGTGAGAATAGATAAACATGAGATTGACACTTGAAGTTGTAGACATCCAATGTATTCCCAAAAATTCAAAAATCTAAAAAAAAAAAAAAATAGTAAAGAGAAATAAATACGTCCAATGGTGAAAACCACTTCTTATGGTGCCTTCGAAAAGTATCATGATGAAAACCCATTCATGGGCATCATGAGTAAAATCCATCTATGTGTACCATTACACTTGGGGGCAAGTTGTCTCATCCATTCCACCATACTTATCACTCCCATCACATCCATCCATCATATATAAATAATCCATTTACCCTACCCAAATCATCCTTCCTTTGACCTTGATAAGGACTAGGGGTAAAAACCTAGAACATGCTTTGGCACACTTTTGACATGGCCATCCTTTGGCTATGCACCATCTAATGTCATACTATTGCCTAAATAATTTTATCCAGTCCCAAATCTTGGATAAAACATATTATCCCATTGTGATATAGTCATTGGCGATCTATCCCTATATCGATCCATCAATCCATCTCTTCTCCATCTCACCCTAGATCGTATCCCTCAACCATTTCATCTAATCCACTTCCATCCTTGTCTCTAGGCTTGGCTTTTCTATTGCCACTAGTTCCACCATAAGACAATAACCACAAGGAAATGCTTACTGAAGCATAATCCAAATCTTATGCTTGATCCCTAAAACACATCATCCATGTGCAAGCCCTCCAAATCCAAGAAAGTATTGCCCAACACCCTACACCCATCCAAAAACATCCAGAATATTTGTTCCCTATCTCGATACAAGACATATTTAGTCATAAAAAATAATCCAATCATCATCATAATGATATATCATTCCCAATGCCCATGTTGTTCTCATTGTTAACAACACTATCCTCATGTTGTTCTTATCATTAACAATGCCATCATCCTCATCATTAGATAAATTTATGGATCATATCTCAACTAGGGGAAAATCTAATCCGACCCCATCTTTTTATCCTTGATCCTAAACCAAACATCCGCTCCATTTCCATCTCTCCATCCCATCCCCCTATCCACTATCTTGGCTTCAACGCTACAAGGGTTACCAAATCATGTGTTTTTTGGGTGTTTGCTTATGTTTGTATGATTATTACCAATAATCTTGATGCTCCACAAAGCACACCATCATGGTCACCATCATTCCCTATATGTTGGTGCACTTTGACAATGTGTCTGTAGGATCACTAGGCTATTTGAACTACATGTATTTTCATGGCAGTCCATATGCATATGGCCCTCAGTCATCATGATCCATTATATCATGGTGCATAACATTAGTGCTACAACAAATTTAGGTTGCTCTCTTGCATGAATATTATCTTCGTAGCATGTACTTGTCATCATATCACATCCATCACATCATATCATACCATTTTTCACATCATTTTCTACCATCACATTTCTCTCATTATCACATTTCTCTCATTATCACATTTCTATCTATTCTATCACATTCTATCATCCTATTATATTCATTCCACCATATAACCTCCATTTCTTTTCTATCACAATCATTTCTATCCATTCAGTCATGTGCCATTATCCAAACAAGAATGCATACATGCAACCTTAATCAAAATTGACATAATGTGACATCCTGTTTACCCATAAAATCCCAATCTAATCTAACCACACATCACCTCAACATAACGACATCAATCAATATGTCACATCCATCATCTATATCAAAATAATGGTGTATACATCATCTCAGGCTATCTCTTAAGTACGTCATACAAAATGGCACATGGCCTCATCTTATATCCATCTCTACACTGTGTAGTCATGCGTGACCACCACTATCCCCCTCCGTCATGTCTTCACTCCTATGTAGGGACACCACACCTCTTGGCATTTGTACCTATCTATCTTCTCTTCCTTAGGCATAGATGCCACCTCCTATGGCATCTATGCATGCCTAAACCTCATCCTCACACATGGACACCACACTCTTGGTGTCTGTGCATGCCTAAACCTCCCTCCTAGGCATAGACACCACATCCCTTGGCATTCGTACATGCCTAAACCTCTCTCCTAGGCATAGACACCACACCCCTTAGTGTATGTGCATGCATAAACCTCACTCCCATGTGTAGAAACTATACACCTTGGCATATGTCCATGCTTGAACCTCTCCCTTAGGCACAAATGCTACACCCCTTAGTGTCTATAAAATCAACTTGTAGGTGGTCTCCTTCTATTGAACATACCTTTTGTTGCAAGTATGTGCCTAATCGATGTTTTCATTTATGTCAACATATCTGTGTTGTCATTGGTATGAACTGTGCTTTTACTTTGTTGAGGATATTAAGAAAATTAGCCCCTCCAGTGATAACAATGTGTTGCAGTAGAAATAGTGCCTTACATGTAGAAGAATCATCCAGAGGAATGCTCCTCATTTCCTATAGAATACATATCTTTGCTTGTGGATTGGAAGTTATTTAGAAGCCTATCTGAAGATGTTATATTCTGAGTTTGAGCCTCCGGTATGAAGAATTGAGCAAGTTATGTTCTCGAGAGTGGAAACAGCTTTTTTTGTATGTTTGCTGGTGACAGGGAGAAAGTGTTTTGCTCCGCATTCCTCTGCATTGAAGTATTTTGGTCTGTGGTTCTAGAATTAAGTCAGTGATGATGTTAAGTGCCTTCAACTTCAATTGTTCATGATTTGGTGGTACGCAAGCTATCTTTTACTTATGACAGTGGCTAACAGTGTTGTTCATGTGCTCCAGTTTGAAGAATCTTCTTGACAGAGTTGTTAGAGATTGTGCGGTTGTTCCTAGTGATTATAATGTGCTTGTGGATGTCTCTTGATCATGTTCCTACCTTTGGATTGGTCTGCAAAGAGAAAATTGGATCATGAATGAAGAATGTTCTTGACAGACCTAGTGCTCTCATTAGTCTTGGCTGACCTAGTTGAATTCATTATTTGCGAAGATGCATTGAAGATTAAAGAAGCATGTCGTGGCATGGAGGATTATGTTTGAGTCCCAGCTAAGGCATAGTGTGATCTGCATACATTCTTACATCTTTTCCTTAGCTAAATGTGTATTAGGTCTAGACCTATTTTATGTATGTTTGTAATGCCAACTTTGGAGATTGATCCAACGGTTGATGAATGTAATGCCGACCTTGATATACATTCCAAGGTTGATTAATTGTATAAAAATATGTAATGAAGTTGCGAAAGAGTGTGTGTTACGAATATGAAGAGATAAGTGTGAAAGTGTGAAAGAGCAGAGTAGAGGTGTCATATTGTGCTTCAATTGAACTGAACCCTAGCATGGAGTAGATGCTATTCAATCAGTTCACCATCTTGGTAGTGAGCCACCCTTCGGCAGTGAGCCATTCTTGGCAGTAAGCAATTTTGGGCAGTGAGCCTCTATTTTTTAGTCTTTCTATAACTTATATATTTTGTGGGCTAACACCCACTGTGGTTTTTCCCTTTTAGGGTTTTCCACGTAAAAATATGGTGTCTACTATGTTTTATGTGTGATTATGATTAAGTTGATGGTTTCATGCTTTCATGACTAAATTTGATTATGAATAACTAAGTTACTTGAAGATTTGATATGCTTGTGAAGCTAAATTTTTGTGACAACTGATTCACCCCCCCTCTCAATTGTCTGGTATACTTCAACACCTTTTGTATATAGATTTTATTTTTTATGTTCTTATAGGTGTTGGAAAGATAATTTAAAGAACTTTCCAACCATCACCATAAAGAAAAACCATTCATCAAAAATCTAATATTTTAGGACCTTAATCCCTTAACCTAAATCAAAGTCTGAATCCAACCACCATCATGCTCCCTCAAGATCCTAATCCACTCCATCCTCCTAACCCTAATCACTCTCATCCATCCAATCCTAATCACTCATCCTTCCAACCCTAATCCACTCCATCATCCCACCCCTCATCCATCTCATCCATATAACCCTAATCACTCCCATCCTTGTAACCCTAATCCACTCCATCCTCCCAATCCTAATCCATCTCACCATCCAACCCTAATCAATCCCATCCTTCTAACCCTAACCTACTTCATCTTCCCAACCTTAATCCATATCATCCATCCAACCCTAATCACTCCCATCCTTCCACTCTAATCCACTCCATCCTCCCACCCCTCATCCATCTCATTCGTCCAACTCTAATAACTCCATCCTTCTAACCCTAATCCATTCCATCCTTCCAATCGTAATCTAAACCCTAATCAATTCCATCTTCCCAATCCTAATCTAAACCCTAATCCACTTCATCCTTCCAATCCTTATCCAACCTTCCAAACCAAATCCTCTCCATTCTCCTCTCCTATCACCTTGCATCCCAACCTTCATGCATATGTTCATCCCCCTTTTCCTTCTATCTATCCAAATCCCTCCCATCCCTCTTTTATCCATAGCTCTCCTTTTGAGAGACCACCCAGGTCCTTGTAAACCTACCTTCTCTCTTAAGGGGCATCACTAACCTATTCCCTAATCTCCATTCTTCTAATGACTAGGGTATCCTGCCACTAGTCCCATCTCAGCTAACCCTTTTCCTAATCTCCATTCTTCTAACCAACTGGGGAATGCTACCTAGTGATGTATTTTGCCTAAAGAGGCTAAAATAGTCATGAGGAGGTGTTTTTTTGTGCTCTAAGGTTTTACATGGTCCTAGAAAGCCTTTTATTACAGAAAATAACAAAGACTATTTGAAGAATACTGTTGGGTGCCCAGGAATGTTGAAATCTTGTAGAGGTCTACATTTTGTCAATCATGGAGAGTTTCGAGAGTGGTGCGAAGTTTAATACTCTAGAGGTTGTTAAGGCTTTTGGTACCTGGTCAATGGTAAAAGAAGCATTTGGAAAGGCTTGATGATTTCCTGGTAGGGTTAGTGTGACCACAGAAGGCCTGTCAAGATGTTTGTCCAAGGAGTTTGAAGACTAATCCAGGCTAAATAAAATCAAATACAGAGCTGACATGGTATATTTGAATGATTGTGCCTTGTGTATGGAAGTATGCACCAACAAGAAAGCTTGGGAGGAAGTAAAACAAGTCATGTAAATCCTTTGGTATGAACCACACAACAAGATTTCACTCCTACATTACTGCAGATGATTTGGGAGCCAACAAGTAAGGCCAATTACACATTTCATGATACACATTACATTAAGGCTGACAAATATGAAGTTTAGAAGGCTTGCAGAGGATATACATGAAGAATTGAAGACCGTTACATGTAATTGTGAATGTGAATGTCTAGCGCAAGGAAAGAAACATAATCTAGAAGACAAAAAAGTAACTTTGTTAGCGATAATGTATAACCTACAACAGAGTTAGTTTTGGCAGAGATGTCTTGATCCATTAGATTCAGTTGAAAGATCAAGATGATACTTGAGATGATAGTGTGAAGATGTTAAGTCATGAGAATATGTCAGGGATGTCAAAGTGTTAACAAATTGATGTTGCGAAGGTGATTGATCTATCTTAATCAGTTAAAAGTTTCAGAGTAGAGGTTGGAGCCTCATCTTGTAAGTGTTGTATCACTTTAGGGATTTGTTGCTTCCTTTGGGTTGGAGCCCATAAAACTTTGTATTAGGGAGTTGAATCTTCCTTTGAGTTGGAGCTCATAAAAACAAGGGATTTGTCTCTCCTTTGGGTTGGTGCCCATAAAACTTATTGTATACATCACTTTTATTTGTGAGGTTGGATTTAGATAGTAGATCCAAGCACCTTGCTTACTATGGTTTTTCCCATCTTGGGTTTCCACGTAAATCTGGTGTCATGTGTGTATTTGTTCTTTTGCTTCATATGGGTTAATTGTTTACATTGGATTAAGTGCATTTAAAAGCCAAAGAATTTGAATATATATATATATATATATATATATATATATATATATATATATTGATTCACCCCCTTCTCAGTATATCTGTGTGTTCAACACCTACATCCCAACTCAGGTGATAGATCACCTTCTATGCCTCCATTAAGCATACACAACTGACAGATCTCATGCAAGTTCCCTCGTTTTAGGGTTGCCCCTGTAATTTTTTGGTCACCCACGACCAACCTTCCCTAGTAAAAGGGGTGACCCTTGGGTGACCTTTGTGGATTTTGAACGTGAGTTTCTCCTTCGATTTGAGCTAAAAAAAGCTCTGTTTTCACCTAGTTTGCATGCAATTTCAAGCTAAACATAGAGGAGACCATAATTAACTCATTTAACACTCCCAATCAACTAATTTTAGCCCATGTGATCTATTCCAACTTTTCTCTAACTCCTCCTAACAACCATTCCTCCATGAGTGATAAGCTTGTAAGCTCAGATCACTCTTCAATCAATTGAGTCCACAAGAAAATTAGTTGAGTCTAACTGATCAATCAAGGTAACTCTCTAATCAAGAGAGTTAATTCCTCAATCATCTCCATCCCCCTTGTGTCAATCCATCATATAAATACCCCTCACCTCTCTATTATTTCTCAAGTTGGAGAATGCTCTTCCCATCTTCACAAGCCTTTGAGCCGCTTAGTTTCTCTCTTTAGTGTTTCAAAGCTTCAAAGCTTTCCCATAGGAGGAGAATTGAAGAATTACAACCATTCATATCTTTTATTTTCCTCTCCATTAGCATCTTAGGTGCTCACGTAGGACGTACGTGCCTTTTTTTACATTGTTTTGCTATTCAAGCTTTCAAAATCTTCATTTAGAGTATTCCCTTGATCACAATCGATCTCTATTCGTTCTAAGATTTCAAAAGCTTACATCATTGCCAATCAATTACCATCTTCTCACTTGCTACCAAGAGGAGAACCTCGTTGCTGCAAGAGGATGAGGAGGTTGCTGAACAAAAAGGATTCCAAAGGGTAGTGCAAAGCTCGTGTGCCAAGCTATTCCAGGTTCTTTTCATGTTTTTGTAGTAATTAGATAATGAAAATTTGCTCTTGAGGAAAGTAACTTGTTATTTTGCTCTTGATAGGAATTGTTACTTTACTTTCATTTCATTGCAATAGATTAGAAAGCAATTTCCTTTGCATAGAATAATTATTTGCTTTTATTAGTTAGATATTTACTTGCTTTCCTAGAGTAGATCTCAAAAATCATCAAAAACACCAAAAACATAGAATAGAATTGCATTAGGTAAACTTCATCATAAAGTGCATTCATATAGAATTTGATTTATTTAATTAAGAAAAATACAAAACTAGCATACCTATATTTAAAAAATATATCTAAAGTATGCCGAGAGATATCCTCTCGAGGAGCGTATTTCGACCTATGTGAGGTAAATTGATTAAAAAATAGGTGCCTTGAGAAGGATATGTCTCGGCGTACTTTAGATATATTTTTTAAATATAGGTATGCTAGTAGCATCTGCAGTGGCAAGCCTAATTATAACTATATTATATAATAATACAATATAATATTATAATATAGATTAAATATATTATTATAATATAATATATAAATTTATAATTATTATAAAATATATCGTTATAATTATAATTATAATATATAATAATTAAAAATATATATTATATTATATTATAATTAGGGTTAGGGTTAGTGTTCAAGTTAGAATTAGGGTTATGATTAGTATTAGAGTTAGGGCCAAAGTTAGGGTTATAATTATGATTAGAAATAGGATTTGGATCATTGTTAGAATTAGGGTTATGCTTAAAATTAGGGTTAACATAAAGTTTTAATCTAAAATTAGGGTTAGATTTAGTAATAGGGTTTCCATTAAGCCAAGAAGCAATGTTACATTAGAATTAGGGTTTTGTTTAGGGATTGAGTTACAATTAGGCTTATAAATAGGGTTAGATATAACATTAGTCTTATAAAACAATGGTAAGTGTGATCTTATAGCTATGGTTAGAATTAGGGTTAACAATAAGGTTTTGATTAAGCTAAGAACAAAGATTAGATTAGAATCAGGGTTAGATTGAGGGTTCTGATTGAAATTTGGATTTAGGTCATAATTACAGCCATGCTTAAAATTAGGGTTAGAATTAGGGGTTATTATTATAATTAGGGTTTTGATCATGGTTATAATTAGGGATAGGGTCAGAATTAGGGTTATGCATACCTTTAGGGTTAAAATAATGTTTTAATCTAATTAGGGTTATGGTTATGTTTATAAATCTAGTTACATTTAACATTTTGTTCATGTACCAAATTATGGTTTGTTAGACATAGGGCACACAACTGAGAGGGGGGGGGTGACTCAGTTGTCCAAAACTTTCTTCAATTTCACACTTAAATCTTCTTAGTGATTAGCAGTATATCAATCATGAAACATAATGCAATTAAACAGCAAGCAGAAACTTATCAACACATAAGACACCAAGATTTTGACGTGGAAAACCCGATTAAGGGAAAAACCACGGGGTGATTAACCCAAGATTGTATTCTCTATTAGAAGAATAGAAAGAACAAAATGGCACATGCTAGTTAGGGCTCACTACCCAAGCACACTGCTCACAAGAGGCTCACTGCCTACAAGAGACACATTGTCTACAAAGTAACAAGTATTACAAACTTGAACTGGAGAATATCATCTTTACCATGCTTGTATCAATTCCATTTAGGCCCAAAACTTCTTCTCTGCCTTTCGCTTTCTTCTTCGCTACCACACTCTCATCTCCATAAGATTCCCTTTGGAAAGAATTCACAATCCCTTATTTATACAAGGCATCGACTTAGGAATAATCATCTAAGTCGGCAAACATCTACAAGAACATCTGCAAGACGTGTAATATATCCGGTGGTTATTCTTCAAATGCGCACTCTAACTTTAATGTGGATGACCAATCATGAACTGGACATGATCCAAAGATCACCACAACCTTTCCTGAATCACCAAGAACATCCACACTTCATCTGCTTGTGGGAATTCTTCTCTCCTTCATCCAGAGCTTTAAGAACACAGTCTGTCATTACTGTCACAAAGGAAGAGGTACTTCTGGACCTTCAAACCATGAACCAATCAAGTTGAAACTTCACATGGACGTCCTCAACACTCCCTCAAATCCGCAGAATGGGATAATCCATTACCAGATCTCACCGGACCTATCTGTGTGACTCTGTCACCTCTGAACTCCTGCTAGAACCAGTTCTACTTGAGCGGCCATAACTTCTTCAGATCTTCATGCGGACCTCTAAAAACTTGACTAGAGCATTTCAAGACTTATATCTACAAACCTTTTAAACCGTATCCTCTGATCCTCAACCTATCTTGGACTTTTACCTTATTGTCATCACTGTTCTTCACTGTTTCTGATTGAGACTAATTTTCTCAATATCCTCAGTACACAACTCATCCAATCCTTCTCATTAATGCAACATGAGTATTTTGACATCAATGACAACACCGGTTAGACACATACTTGCAACATGGTTAAGGTTAGTGTTAGGTTTAGAGTAAGGATTTGAATGAAGGTAAGGTTTAGAATTAAGGTTTTGTTTAGGTATTGAGTTAGGGTTGGGCTTATAAATAGGGATAGATATAGTGTTAGTCTTATAAAATAATGGTAAGTGTGATCTTACAGTTATGGTTAGAATTAGGGTTAGATTTAGAAATAGGGTTTCAGCTAAGCTAAGAGCCAAGGTTAATTATAATTAGGGTTAGATTGAGGGTTAGGATGAGAATTAGGGTAATGCTTAAAATTAGGGTCACAATAAGGTTTTAATCTATTTATAATTTTTGGAAATTCATTAAATATAGAATATTGTAGTGCTTGGATTCGTATTAATTATCATAATAATTATGTGTTGTGGAATTAATTTAAATGAATTTTGCTATTTTAGAATACAGATTTATTTTATTTTACTTTATAATTATTTAGTTTAGTGAAGGATAATTTCATCTTTTATTATTAGTTTAATGAAGTTAATTTCTTAAAATATGCATAAATCAACACATCATAAGATAAACATATAATATGAAGTATTCCAATGCATGTACATTGCCACCCTAGTACTTGTACACGTAAGAATAGTATTTGTCCACATAAATCATCCATATCATGGTTTTTTAATTTAAGTAACTTAGGTTTATGGTAAGTGTGTGAAATTGTCTTTGTACAAATAACAAATAAAATCAACAAAGTTTAGTAATAGAAAATATATTCATCTGTATAAATAGCATTTGAGATATTCAAGATATTATTTCTATGCCCTATTGCACTATGCTTTGGTCTACTTTGTTTGCTCTACTATACTTTGCTTTGTTTTCTCTGCTTTGCTGTACTCTACTCTGTTGAGTTTGTTCTGCTCTACTCTACTTTGCTCTACTATGCCCTGCTCTGTTTAGTTTGCTCTGCTTTTCTCTACTCTACTCTACTCTGCTCTATTTAGTTTGCTCTACTCTACTCTACTCTTCTCTACTCTGCTCTACTCTACTCTGTTCAGTTTGCTCTACTCTTCTCTACTCTACTCTGTTCTACTCTTCTATGCTTTGTTTTACTCTACTCTACGGTGCTCCGATATGCTCTACTCTGCTCTATTCTACTATACTCTACTTTGTTCTACTTTTCTATGCTTTGATCTATTCTCCTCTACTCTGTTATGCTCTGCTTTGCTCTGTTCTACTATACTCTGCTCTGTTATGCTCTGCTCTACTCTGCTCCACTCTATTGTGTTCTAATAATTTTAGTCTTTCTTCTTCAGCTTTTCTCTTACCAAGTTGTTTTCTTTTTTTCATTTTTTCATAACGATCATATGTAAATGGTGGAATTATTCTGAGACCTTGTAATGACTTTACACGAGATATAGCCACAAATGTTAATCATGTTCTTTATTTTTTCCCTATGTCAATTGTGGCTTTTGAAAGAGTCAAACCTTGTGATTTGTGTATTGTTAATGCCCAAGCCAATCTTAAGGGTATTTGGATTGTTTGGCCCTTTGTATTGGTGTAATTGGAACTATACATGGAGACTCATCTTCAAATGGTATCCCTATGTAATTATCAAACTCTACCATAACATATGTCAGTGGTTCACTTCCAGGTTTGTATATTATTTTTTGAACATACCCTAGAGATCCATTTATAAGGCCTACTTCTATCCAAAGATTAGAAGTTAACATCACTCTTGCATCCTTAGCAAGTAATAACTCCATATCAATTTCATCAATCTAACCTGCTTCTAGCACATTGACACTACCCACTCTTGTTGCTTGATGTTACGTGTAACTGGATGCCTCAATGAGAATAATTTTTTGTGTTGTGACTATGCACATTATCATTTGTGGTAAACAAATGAATAGTACTATCAAATTCTTCATTAGTTGGTGTATCTATGCAAACATTGGTTCTTGTCATGAGCAACTTTCAGTCATCAATAGTTGGTTTTGCATCTCTTAGATTTGTTAGAAGTTGACGAAATCTTTATTGTTCAATGCTTTCCCCTTCTTGTCTAAATATTTTATCCAAAGTAACAACGGTTTTGAATTCTTCCCATAATAGTTTAGCACATCTGTTACTATCATATGGTGGTCCATCATTAATAGGAGGTAACTGACCTAAATCTCCAACAAGAATCATAGAAACACCTGCAAAATATTCGAAAATGATGGCCTTCATTAGTGTCTACTATTAATTGTTAGATTTAATAATAATCAAGTATATGTTTTAAAATAGGGAAAAATTGCATATTAAAAAACATATGTATACCTCCAAAACTCATGTCTCCATTTTTAGGGAATGCCTGACGAAGTCGACAGTCCACCTTCTCTAGCAAATTTTGTCCAATGAAGATCATTTCATCAATCAATATGTATTTTGTGTTGTAACTGCTCTTGGAAACTTGTGAGTCTTGCCCCTTCTAATTGACCAAGATCTGTGACTGGGATTTGAAGTATTGAATGGATTGTTGAGGCTCCAATATTGAATGTTGCAACTCCTATTGGTGCAAGTAATAGAAGTGGAGTATGCCCTAGGAATGCTACATTTTGAAGAGCTTGACTGATAGCACCAATTAGATATGATTTTCCAGTTCCTATTGTTCCTTGAATTATCATGAATAATGGCAATGCATTTTGAGATCCATGATAATGTGTCATAATTATATCAAGTGCTTTTTTATATTTGGCACCCAATGATACATAATTGATATTTTCTGTTATATCATCCCACATGAGAAATCCATTATCTTTCATGGTGCTTATGAATTTTATTGCTTGATCTGTGTAGTGTTCACCTTGATATTCATTAGACCATGGTGCCTGTCTATCAATATCTCTTCTTCCCAACATATCTATTTCAAAAACTTGCATAATCTGATTATGATGTAGCCTTGATATGATTTCCCATTCATGCTCTATGGTATTTTCTTCAAGAGGTTGATTATCTTCAATTTTAGAATCACTACCATTGTCAACATCTTCTGGAGTAGTTCTTCTTTGCACATGCCAAGGATTATAATTGAATGACTCCCAATTTGATATTATTGCATCATTTTGAAGACCAATATCTCTTTATATATGACGAAATGTCCTATAAAGTAACAACTCAGACCAACAAAAATCAACCCATTTATCTGATTGATGTTGAGGGATGGATACAAACCTTGGAAATACTCTCACAATAGCTGCCATTCCCATTGCCTCCCATCTTTTATCTCTTCTTCGCTTTGGATTATATGTCCATGATCTAGCTGCATCAATAAGTGAAACATCTTCCATGCAAAAGGGCTTATTCTTGTGTATCCATCAATGAAAGATTGTGTATGTTTTTCATAGTCATCTTCATCATTTATAGCTACATGTTTGAATACCTCATGTGAGACATTCAAATTGACAAATTTTCCATTGCTCTCTACTAATGGAAGTTCCAATAGCATGTGACATATTTCTTGTGCCCCAATGTCTCTTTCTATAATTATTTTAATAAGATGTCTTCTATATGCTCTTGATGCTAAATCATCAAGTTTTTCAATGTTTGCAAGCCACATCAACATTTGATGATAAGTTTCTAAACTCTTTTCTGCTTTAGCTACATACTTGGCAATGTACTTGATCACAGTATGTTTAGAAAGAACAGGATGCCAATCTATATTCTCTCTCCATAATTGTAATATGTAGCAATTGTGTGTATTTACTTTGTCATCATTTCTTGCAGGTTCAAACTTTTTTTCACCTATCTCTGAGTCTTCATATAATTTTGATCCCTCAAGATTTAATGACCATGGAGCATTATACATATAATCAATAATAACAGTTTTTTATTTCTCTATACTCATATATTATTGAAATTGAAAATAATAATTTGGAAGATTTTGAATCTTACCTACAAACCATTCGTCCTATTTTCTTGTGTAGACATGCACCCTCTCTACACATTGTATGTCGTTCTACACAATTTAAAATCTCTTCATAGTCATGTTCCATATGTATTTGTGTAAGCTACCTTGTATTTCAAAGACATGGATGTTGGACAAAATTTTGCATTACCTATGATTAAAAAAATGTATGAATTTATTACTTACATTGAAACATAATTTTCTTACATAATATATAAAATATTGATTAAAAATCATTGATAACATACCTGTATGCTTTGTTGATGTGGATCTTCTCTAGGATTCCATGCATGAATAATAGAATGGAAATATTTCTCTGCAATTTTTCATTGCTGCTCATTTTTCCAATCAAGATTATCCATATTTGGTGCTCCATCTATCCATATGAATCCATGCACATGCGGTGAACCTCTATGTTTCCATTCATATCTAGACCAATAATCTTTGACATTCATTCCTTTTTCTAGAATATGTTTTCTAAAAATTATATGTTGTAGGTGCATGTAGTGTGCCACTATATGAGGATAATCAATAACATTCCGTCTTCTCCATTTTTGGGCTTCTCGTGCATCTATTGGTGGTGTTCCAGGCATCAATGCATGCAAATTAGGCCAGTACATATCTATTACACTCAAAGAGAAGAATATTGTGGGCGAACCAATTTGATGAAGCATGTCAGTTAACTCTGCATGATATTTTGTCCAATATGACCTTGTACCCCTTAAGGTTTTTCCAAACCTCATCAAACGATCAGCTAGACGAGAGTGAGGCTATGTAACAACACTATCCATAATACTCAAGATTTAACATAAACATGTATCTTAATCAAGTGATTAGTTAACAAGATGATTGAGATAATCAAACTTTAACCAAAAGAAAAATAATTCTTTCATCAATTAAGGAAGTCAATTTAATCAAGATATAACAAAGATTACATTTCAATAATCAATTACAAATCTTTAGTGAGTAACCATCACTAATCAAGTATTAGATATGCTCAAGACATCATAGTTTAATTAATAAAGTACGATAGACCCTCTGGTCATAAACCAATGACATCTATCTCCATAAGCCTCAGCTTGTCTCATGCTTGGGAAGGAGAGCATCATCCTAGTGCTTTTCCTCCAACCACGGACCTGCGGTCCCCCTCTCAACTTTCTAACTGGAAGTGGCCGTACCCTTCATGAAAAGGTTATACATTAGAAACCATTAAGTTAGCCATCTGAGTATTTGGTGTTGTGTCCTTCCTAATGTCTCACGGTCACACACTATAGCTCCACTCTAACTTTGTATGACACTACTGGAGACACTAGGCCATCTAGAACACTGTGGACCGATAATGCATGCAGAGACGGATGCATTACTTTGGCCAAAAATTTATATACATACACATTGCACAATGAATGTCATCATATGTCCACCACCCTAACTTGACTTATAAGCTATCATGTCCTACAGTAAGTTCTCAATGACTTTGTTCTTTAGGTCTAGTATGAGTAGGATCAATTCGATTCATTGTCCATACTTGGACATTTGACTCCCATTATAGGTTGGTTATGACTAAATAGGTTACTTTTGTAACGAGGAACTAGTGATTCATTGTCACCTTGTTCCTCTTTCAACTCATATCACAATTCGACCAAATTTTTACCACCTTGAGTTTTCTATGGTCTACAATTTTGATAATAATCATCATATTCATGGTACTCAAGGCATACCTTGCCTTAGTAGAATAGAATGGTTTCATTATGCTAAATAGCTCTTATTACCTTTACGAGCTTTAGGAGCTAAACACCATTCTTATTAGTTTACTAATGAGTAAAATAAAGGGATCATAACTTGTAATAATAATCGAATGGTCTTAATTTAGTGTAATGTCCCCATTTTCGAGTTCTCTTGCAGCTTAGTCAGAGCTAACTTTCTGGGTTGGTGACAACATAATCAAAGGAGTATTTTGATGTTACCAAGGTGTTCAGGTGATCTAGTGGAGATGTATGACACTTTCCAAAGAGATTTTAGACAACTTGTCTGTCTTTACTATTTATAGTAAGTGCTTGCATGGGATTATCTTTCTGGGTTTTTCTGGGTTTGTTCTCTTTGGTCCTCGGAGAACGCTGCTATTTATAGTAAGTGTCAGTCTGGCACTGTTCTGGTGACTTGGTAGTCAGCAATTGGCCATCCCTGATGTTGCATTGAGCTCAGTGATATCAGATGGTTTGCAGTGATGTATTTCCAGGCGATTTCAAACTTTGGGCCTGGACTTGCTATTCTAGTAAATTCAAGTTTGGTGTCGTTTCGAGATTTTTAGTGTTGGAGATGGAGCGTCTCGTTGAGACCTTTCTAGTGAGCTTTAGATTACTAAATTCCGAGTTCATTTGGGCCTCCGTTTTAAAGTTTGTAAATTAATATTATTAATTAAATATTGGACTTTGGAATTTAATGGTTAAGTGATGAAAAAAAATATTTAAATGTCACTTAAGTTATATTGTGGAGCGCTCACCTTGGGAAATATTAAAATGAAATTAAAAGAAATATTCCCTCCAAAAGTGCAATGACCCCTTGGAGAGTTATAAAAGAACGAAAAGAGACTCATTTGCTTTATGGTTGGATATTATGATATTTGCTTGGGTTTTGATCTGCTAGGGTTTCTGTGAGAAGTGTTTAGAGAGGATTCGAACTAGAGGCTATTGGGAATGAAAACTCCCTCTAGTAACAACATTCTACAGATGTGCAATACCATCCAAAGGTGCTACTAACGGTGGATGCATCCAGTATTCACATTTGGGCTTCAATGGAGTTTGATATGTTGAGGGTTTGAGAGTTTATTGATACACCCTTTGCAAATTTATGAAGATTGTCTTATGCAGAATTGAAGACTTATTTAATAGCTAATTAGAGCAGATTCTAGAGTAGTTTTTTGGATTGATTTCCTTGTACTTGTTGGCTATACATCTCACATTTTGGTTGTACTTTATTTGGAGGGTTTGGTGTTGATTGATGCTCAAATTTCTTACTGTTTGGGGTCGCCTAGCATTAGCCATTATGTGCAGATCAGAAACTGCAATATTCAGAGGGTATTCTGTATGGTTTGCTATTGTTCAAGCTTCAGCCATGGTCGTACACTTGCCATATGGGATGTGGGTCTTGTAGAGGGTCATTCTTCTTGTTTGTAGTTATTATATTCTTCATTTGGGGCATCTAGGGCCTCTTGTATTGCTGTTAGCAATTGTATGTGCAATATTTTCTATTCCTTGGAGATTTCGAGTGATTTTGTATGTACCCAGTTGCTGGTCTGGCTACAACATAAAAATGAAGTTGCATATCTTGATATGGGTATTCAACTTTAATTCATTTGGAGGTATTTCTTGATCTGGGTGGTTGTTATTTTGCTTAGAATCATTATACTTTTTCTAGGTTTCACTTGCATGTTATATTTTCTATGTATTTTGGCAAGAAACAAACACATCTCAAGAAAATTGAAACCCCTTCTGCATCTTCTCTCTAGTCTGGAAGAACACAAATAAAAATTAAAAAATAACACTAAAAATATTATAAAAAGAACCAACAGGTGCAACACATTACAGTGGTATCAAAGCCAAAGATCTTGCCATCCTGTGAGGCTAGACACAGACATGCAGATGATGAACTAAGACATGTAGCCAAGTACACATATAGGTTCCCCATATTGATCCCTTTGTAGGTATAGATACAATAGTGGTAGAAGAAATGGGCAATAAAGACCGGGAAGAGCTTAGTTTCAAAGAGAAACTGGATAATTGGCATAGGAGGCAGAGAGAGAGAGAGTCACAACAAATATCTAATCAATTGTTACATATGATAGACAAGTATTTGTTCAAGAATCCTGGTATCAATGACATTTGTGAAGATAACATTAAAGAAGGTACTACCATGGATGAGGTGGTGCATGAAGAAAAGGATAAAACAATAGCTTTGGATCCTAATTCAGATTCAACTAGTGATGACTCTAATGACGCCCTTGATGGTTCCTATAGGGCAGATGACTGTGTTGAGTTCACTCATGCATTTTCAGATGAAGGGCATGGAGAAAGCAAATATGATGGTGACTTCATAACAACTTTTGATGAGCCTTTACCTTATTCTGGTGGTGGTAATTCAGGTGGTCTTGGATTTGATTTCCAATCCAAACCTATGGAGGGAGATACTTACATTGACACCAGTGTTGGTGAATTAGAAGTGGTTATTGATGCGGGTCATCCCACAATAATGAGTTACACTTTTTGGCCAAACTTGACATTGAAATCAACATTTTGAACTAAATCTTCACTTTCTGACATCTACAGCCGCTAAATCATTAGGAATTTGAAGATGATGCGAACTAGTGATTTGTTAGATTTTGTTTGTAGATTCTAAATATATTTTTTTAAATTAGAGTTAAATTGTAAATTTTTTTGCATCTCCTTTGATAACTAGTTTTTAATAGTAAATAACATTTTCTTTAAAGTGGTGTGTATTCTGTAGTACATAACTTTTTTTCTACAAAGGATAAAATTCTGATTCTTTTGAATTTAGATTGGTAACACCGATATATAGGGCATGCATTTGGTTTCATAATGTTTTGTTGAATATTTTTTTTAATCAAATTTTGAAGTCAAACCAATTATAATTTAGACATAGGCATATTCCGTAAAACATAACTTTTTCTGTATGTATCGAAATTCAATTTCTTTTGTTGAAACAAGGACATCAATACCTAGGGCATAGATATTTTTTAGATTTTTTTTTCACTAATTTAATAATTTTCCATGTGTGTAGAATTGAGAACTTGATGTTCAGTGAAAAACCTACATTCACAAGAAATAAAAAATAAATATAATAATCAAATTAAATATATTTAAAATTATACTTTTTTGGAAGCTTATAATAAGGACTACATACTTATAAAACACAAATTTTAAATGAATTCATTTGATCCCCCAAAAGGTAAATCAAAAGTGGTTTTTTATCAGCATTTTGATAGGTGTAGAGGAGACTCCATTATAGGTATGGTTTAAAACTAGCGGGGTTCTATCCAAGGGGATTTGAATATAAGGGGGTTTGATCAAACCCTCTTTAATTAAAATCCTTTAAATGGAACCTTTCAAGGCTTAAATCATTATATTTTCTAAAAATATGTGATTTCAACAAAAATAAAGATGTCCCAGAAAGTGTAACCCATTATTGTGGTAGCACCCAAGCCCTATGAAGATATGAGATCATTGGATGGTATCCTTTTGCCATCCAAAGATGATGATTTCTTATCTTATTCCAGTGTTGATGATATAAGTAGTTGTTGGTTTGACTCTCAAACCAAACCTATGGAGAGGAATGACGATGTTAATGACAGTATTTGGGAGCTAGAGAATGATTTATTCACAAAGGGACCTAGTCATGAGGAAAATAGTGATCACATTTTCCCTGAACTAAGAAAACAACACTTCAGCACATGGGATCCAGGTGTAGTGGTCCCAACATTTGATGTGGATCCTGTTTGCGATGGATCTACTTTTGGTCATACTACAGTTCCTACTTCATCTTCACAATTGGGCTTGAGGGATGACATTAATGACACTAATGATGTTGATATCAACCTTGAAAACAAATATGATTTAGTGATGCAGGGTGTTGATCTTAAATTAGAAAACTTATATAAGGTTGATAAGTTTCAGAGGTCCTATCTCTTGGTAGGGCAACTAAAGGAAAATAAAGACCTGATAGGAAATGAGTCTAAGCCTCTGTATGATGACTACATGATGACAAAATAGGAGGCATGTATTGAGGAGCTAGCTGATTTGGGGAAGGCTACCACATAAATTAGTAATACTGAGCCTACTCATGGGATAACAACCATTCCATGTGAGGATGACGGATGTGTGGAGTTCCCTAACATTGACACTCAAGATTTGGGTGTTAAAACTGAATTATGTTATGCAAATTCAAGCCACATCAAATCTAATTTTGCAAATCAGACCTTAGAAGATGTGGATAAATCAGAAGATTTACTTGTTGGTGATGGATCCCAGGATAGCTCTTTGGATGAGCATGCATCTACATTGGAGGCAGTAGTGTGCAATGAATATGTCCAATCAGCTGTCTCTATTATGTCATTGGAGTCATTCTGTGAGGTACATAATAGCAGTACCTTAGTTGAGGAAGTGTACAGACTTGATGCACACATGATGATGCTTATCAAACGGTTAATGATGATGATTCAGCCTCTTACCATAGTACAGATTTCAAATTAGAAAATTTGTGTGGAGATAATTTGTCACAGGGGTCTCATCATTTGACAGGACAATTGAAGGTGAACGAAGGCATGATTGCTTCAGCCTTAGAACACTTTGACATTGTTCAGTAGTTGGTGGCACATTGTTGTTGGACTCCAGGTATATATCAGCACCTTGATAATGGACTTTGCCTTGCCGAGTTTCAGGCACTTAGAGATGCAATTGGGATAATGAAGAATAGTTACCTACAACTATTATCAAATAGAGATCATCTTCTCATGCTTGATGGTATCTAATATGATGCTCTAAAGGGGAAGGAAGAGGGGGTTGATGAGCTCACCTATGCGCTTGAGGTCACCACAAACTCTTTGAAGAGCACTCAATCAACCCTTCAAGAGTCAAAGATATGGATAGATGAGCTTACCATGGAGTTGAGCTTAGTGCAGTCTTCATCTCCAACAGTTACAGTTCCAATATCTATGACACTTACTGGTGATGAGCATACACCCAGGGATAGTGGTAAGGAGTACTTGGTGGATGTGGCTACACCTATTACAGTTGCAGGTGCAGGTGATATAGATGGGATGGGTGCTTTGGTTGAGAGTAGCAGAGAACCAGATGTTGCACTAGGAGTTCCCAAGGATAGTCCCATTTCAGGTGATGCAGAGCAGATTATTGATAGCTCTTGTAGTGAAGTAGCAGATTCTCTAGTGAGTTGTGTGACTGATCACTACACTGCTCCATCTTCTTCACAAGAGGTATGCAAGGTATCATCTACTTGGGAGATTGATTTACATGTTGATTTGTTTCCCTCTCCCGGGAGCAAATCAGAGATTACATCCCATGCAGCTAATTTCAATCAACAACTTATTGAGCCATAGAGATGGAGAGATTAGCTGAAGGTTATAGGAGAGAAGGTTGATTCAACCTTATCTCATTTTGATTGCACTCATAAGTATGTTGAGAACCTTCTTTGGATAATAGAGTTTGATGAGAGACGATATGGGATCTTGACTAGTACTCACATTCATGATTTGCAGTTCATCAGGAGTGCTTTGGAGGAGATTAAATCAAAATATCTCCAATTATTTCTTGATAGAGAGTATGCTATTGGGTACACAGAGAGGGTTTCCAGAGTATCTACCCAATTAGCCATTCAGGATCAAAGACATGAGCCATCTTTTGATTCAGGTGATGAGAGTGATGAGGAGTGTGTTCCCCATGGATATGATGGTCAACCGTTGACACATGCAGGTGCTTATTATCTTGACTACATAGTGAAGAGTGCTCATCATTTCTCCTTTACTTCACACACAAATGACCTGATGATGCGTAAGTGTGGATTGACTTGGGATTTATACCATCCATTATAGGATGAAGGGTTGCCATCTACAGAAGATGGAACTAGAGATTATAGGTGTCTGACTCAGATATATCCAGAGGATTACTTACAGGGTCAGAGATTAGATTACCTTCATGCTGAGGTGTACCAGGCAGAGTTTGTAACTTCTTTGTCTTAGAAATCTCCATTAGAAACATATCTTCAGAGAGGTTGCAGTGATAGTAGGCATGATGGTATGTGTAGTCCTTACAGTGGTGGTGGAGGAGAGTTTTATTATTCCCTTGACTTGGGAGGAGTAGTTTCATATCTTCCAACACGTATGTTGAATAGTCAACACATCCATGGGAGTTTTGTAGAGGATGAAAGGGGATGTGGTGGTACAGACACTTCGAGATTTAATTACCTCTTCATGATTGATGGATGTGAGGTTTTGATGTGTTGGGATCTAGGTGGTGACAGGTTTGGCATGACAGTTCAGTGGGATTATGATGTGTTGCTTCACCACTCACTACATGGTGAAGATTATATTAGAGTAGCGCAGTGGAAGTCAACGGGTGATGTGTATGGCAGACTTCTATTTTTGCCTTGGGACCTAGGGGTTCCTATGTCTAGCAGATTGTTCTATATTAGGGTAGTTACCTACATTGATGCTGAGCATGGTTTCTACCTAGTAGATGCAGTGGAGATGTTGTTGAACATTCTTCAAATTGATTTGGGATCCTGGTGTTCAGCGTTGGCATGCAGGTGCACATTGCTTGAGGACAAGCAATCTTTGGGAAGGGTGGACTGTAATCTCCCCATTTTTGAGTTCTCTTGCAGGTCAGTCAGAGCTGACTTTCTGGGTTGGTGACAACATAATTAGAGGAGTATTTCGATGTTACTAGGGTGTTCAGGTGATCTAGTGGAGTTGTATGACACTTTTCGGAGAGATTTCAGACAACTTGTCTATAATTACTATTTATAGTAAGTGTTTGCATGGCGATTATCTTTTTGAGTTTGTTCTCTTTGGTCCTCGGAGAACACTGCTATTTATAGTAAGTGTCAGTCTGGCACTATTTTGGTGACTTGGCAGTCATCCATTGGCCATCCCCGATGTTGCATTGAGCTCAGTGATATTAGATGGTTTGCAGTGATGTCTTTCTAGGTGATTTTAGACTTTGGGCCTGGACTTGCTATTTTTAGTAAATTTGGGTTTGGTGTCGTTTCGGGATTTTCAGTGTTGGAGATGGAGCATCTTGTCGAGACCTTTCCGACGAGCTTTAGATCACTGAATTCCAAGTTCATTTGGGCCTCCATTTTAAAGTCCATAAATTAATATTATTATTTAAATATTGGACATTGCGATATAATGGTTAAGTAATGAATTTTTTTTTTTAAATGTCACTTAAATTATATTGTGGAGCGCTCACCTTGGGAAATATTAAAATAGAATTAAAAGAAATATTCCCTCCAAAAGTGCAATGACCCCTTGGAGAGTTATAAAAGAAGGAAAATAGACTCATTTGCTTTATGCTTGGATATTATGATATTTGCTTGGGTTTTTCTCTACTAGGGTTTCTGTGAGAAGGGTTTCGAGAGGATTCGAACCAGAGGCTATTGGGAATGAAAAATCCCTCTAGTAACAGCATTCTATAGATGTGCAATACCATCCAAAGGTGCTACTTGTTGGTCTCCTACAATGATTTAACAACTAAGCCCATAAAGCTGTGACTCAGAGATTGGACATCTAACCTGAATAGTTGTCTTAATCACTATGAAGATGCATTTAACTTGTCAACCTAGGGATGTGAACTTGAAATGGGCTAGCACAGTATGTGCACTAGGAACTCCAAAGTAGCCACATTCATTCTATAGCTAAGAAAGACATAATGCTGAAAGTAAATTGCTTAGAAAGAAATAACATAAATGTTGAACATCAACCAACAACTATACTTAGCTGAAGTGCATGACAGAAAATGAAAATTTGGGAAAACAAACAGGAAACTACTCTATTTGCTTTAGCTACAGGAACAGACATAGAATGGAATTCTAGTGGTTGCAGGAACATTCGATGCTAGATTCTAACTAACTTCTTAACAGAAAATAACAACTAAACTAAAGGATGGAATGCTCACCAAGTGGGCCCCCTTGGATGAGTATCCCTTAAGACAAATGTAAACTCAGAGATGCGAACTTATAACTTCATTTTATTCATTGGAAAACATGAGTACAAATGAGCAACATAACTGTATTACTGAAAAACTTAATACTGCGAGTACAACCTCAGATTAATCAACTCCTCAGAAGGAGCATCTGAGTCTTATTTATAGAAAGAAAAACTACAAACCAACTACCTAGCAAGGCAGTCAACTCCAAAGAATAGGAGGACGCCACTTTAGGAAAAGCATAGAAAGTGGAGAGGAGGTTATGCATGCATGGAATCTGGTCAAGCATGGTCACTTCAACATAGATCTAGCACAACAGTAGCTCCTATATTTGCTCAACAAGTAATTAATACCAGTTACAAGGTAGTTATCTTCCCTCCATTTGACATTTGAATGACCACCTTGTTTGACTTTAATAACGAGTAACCAACTGACAGAATCTTCATCAACTTTATAGGCTGCTAATTATATCTGCATAACAATATTAGTACGCACAATAATTGCATATCTATAACTATCTTAAAGTAACATTCATTAACCACATGTAAAATTAACATAGATAGTTCATATAGCATGTCAATGTCATTAAAGATTATAGGAAATAACCTATACCCAATATCTTATGGTTTTGAGGAAATGTCATGAAAAGATCAAGATCTAGGTACCAAAGTCTAAGATAACTACAACAAATGAATGATAAATTCTAAGAAAATTGAGTCATAAACTAGACTCATCACTCTCCCCAACCTATGACTTTGTTGGTCCTCCAGTAGAGGAAGGGTTGTTCTTCTGTTTGGTCAATGCCCTGAAATAGGCAACTGCCAGCTGTCCTATATCAGTTTCTGCAGTGCGTGAATTAGGATCCCAATAGAACCCTTGCTGTCTATCCAATCTATTCCATCTTTGTCTCTCTTCAGCAATATCATACTGGTAAAACCTAAAATTTGGCACAGGTCATAATAGGATAGGTGGTTAAAAAATTAATGGAAGCCAGAATTGGCCCTTTGTCCTCCCAATCTGTATATATCTATCTGCTCTTTTACATGCTGCAACATAGTTCTGTAGAGAGTGAGGCTCTTCTTGTTTTAGTTCATCAGACAAACTGTTCCACCTTTGTGCCAAATGTCACTTTACAGATTCTCCTATAGTGTTTGCTACTTTCTCATATTCTCTATAAACTGCTTCTCTCTCAGCCAAGATTCTACTGCCATAGCTTAGTCTATAAAGCATTTTGTGCCAACCATTGAAGATGCTCCCTGGATTTCTAGATTTAGCTCTGATGGACAGGGGAGTGTTGAATTCTGTTTGCCTATAAGCCCTAAACTGTTGTCCCCAACTAATCTCATTTTGTATCCAGGACATAAATGCTCTTAATTGAACATCCCCAACATACAACAAGGGATTCCAATCATGATCTTGGGACATCATAATTATGTAAATAGAATCCACACAACAAATTCTTCATTTTAGGAGGAGCAATCTGATAAGCATTGAAAAATTCAAGAGGAGACTCAATGGAAGGATTCAAACCTGAAACAATCCTTGCTATTTTAAAAGAAATATACTTCTCCTTCAAATATAGAGCATAGACCCTTGGAGGAGTCCTACACTCTAATACCAGAGGCACTAAGGCTGCCATATTATCCACTCTCTCCTTTAAAGTCACAATTTCTACGTTCTTATCTTCAAGTTCTTCATCTTTCTTTTGAATTTCTTCCTTCAGCCCACACTTCTCCTTTTTCCATTCTTCTTCTCTCCTCTGCATCTCATTCCATAAATTCATAGCTACCATATGCATTGAAAAATCAGAGGGCCTGTGTATTCCTACCAAAAGTTTTCCTGACACTGATGGTTGCCCTTCATATAGCACTAACTGCATGGTTCCTGAATGTTCAACCAATTTGGGTTGCAAGACCTCTTGTTGCAGGAACTCCTGGTTGTCTTTATGTCCTTGACTCTTAATTTGTTCAGCGGCAGCAGCAAGGTCTGCTAATGTTACATTTGTTGCTTCCTCAAATATGTCCTTTTCTTTAATGTTCTCATGCCCCATTGGAGCCTCTGTATCTTCTGGTGACATCTCTTCAGCCCTAGGGCTTCTCTGTGGAGGCACACCAAAGGTTGGCTTAGCAAGTCTTGATTTCTTAGGAGGGCTCTCATGTTTTCTTCGGCTATAGGAAGAACAGTGTCAACCTTCCGTTTCTTAGAGCTTGGCACTCCCTTTCCTATAGTTTGCTTTTTAGCTTTACCCTTTCTTATTTCTACCTTTTTCTTCTGTGCCCTAGTTTGAATTAGGTTGCTCAAAGGAACATCATCATCAAAATCTGAAGAAGAACTCTCTTTTCCTGAATGCTCTGCCTCAGAAGAACTAATCTCTATAGTTTGTTCAGCTGTAGGAGGGTTTACACCAGAAGTTGAGGTTCCAGGAGTAGCTTCAACAGAACTCACTCTCCTCCTAGTCCTACAAATTGAGGTACAACCATAGGTCACAAATGCTTTAGTCTAATTTGATTAATATTTAAGAATTCTTCCCAAGTCATATCAGACACATCATGTAGAGACTTTTCAACTAACAATTTGATCAAACAATGGTGGGAAATAGAATTAGCCCTACCTTTTTGGGTCTCGACTGTCATGATTGAGAGAAGATGGTATAGCATGTTTGGCACATTCATTCTTCTCCCATGCCTCATATGATTCAGCAGTTTGAAATGCACAGAATGAAGATTTGACTAACGACCTTCACAAGTAATGTACCTCATAACATGAACAACTACTTGCTTCCATGGCTTAGGCAAAGAGGTTCTCTTAGCTCCCTGTTTGTCCACAATTATTGGAGGGTCACCAGGTTCTGTAAATTCAGCCCTAGCTAACCTGGCATCTTTGGTAACAGGATAATTCTCACTGGCGGCAAGCAACCTTGTAACTTCTGCAATCCTTTCTTCTATAGCCAATACCTCTAACCCTTTTACCATGGCCTTACCTTTAGACAATGTCTAGGCAAATTCCAATGCAACATCTTCATTAAAACCATTCAGCTTCAAGAAATAATCTAACCACCCGCAATTTCTAAACTCGGTCTGGCTGGGTGCATCATGCAGCAATACCTCATGATATATGGGTTCATTTCAAATTAATCCACCTCCCATTGTTTAGTTGTCTGAAAACAATCACTCTGCAAAGTTTTTTTCTTGCAATTTTTGTCTGAAAATTGAACTTCACCTTCCTGCAACACTACTAAATTTTCAATCACCAATGTCGTCTGAATTTTCCTTATTTAGGAACTCAAGATTATGACAAGAGTAGTACAGGCAGTAAGGAGTAATCAATGAAGGCTATAACCTCACACTTGCGAGCCGTCATCTCACTCAGAATTCAAATCAACTCAATTTTAAACATTACTGACATGTTGGCGTAAAGCACATGGACTGACATGTGGACATGGTATTCACACTCCCTCCCCAACCTAAATTTGAGCATGTGTCTGCACATGCGAAATGGTGATGTGATTTGACGGGACAGGGGATAATTACATGCTATGGAGAACATCGACATTATTTTACAATAATTAAATGAATGTACTAAAAGATAAGTAAGATATAACAAATTAATGCGCATGTACCTTGATGTTTGGAAGATCAATTGCAAAAAATGATGGAGAAAGTACTGGTCACCTTTGAAGAATTTGATTGAGCAATGAATGAAATTGGAGTAGAAGAAAGTGAGGTGGAATGGAGTGAGATCATGGCAACATGATGGAAGAGAGAATGATGGATATGGATGGGTGGATGCGTGAATGGATGAAGAAGTGGACCCCCACAAAAGTGGAAGTCTTTATTATGACAAGTGTCATACCTTGGTTAGCCAGAAGGAGGGACACTAGGTCCATTGCCTTCAGCTGTAGGAAGTTTGGGAGTTGCATGCTGAGTGAATTGTTGTAGGAACTCATCCTTCGAAGTTGGCTTGTGATATAACCTAAGACGATGACCATTGACTAACATCTTAAATCTGACAGGGTTAATGGTGGTAAGTTGAATAGCACCATTGGAGAAAACTTCAACAACCTCATATGGTCCTAGCCACCTTGTTTGCAACTTCCCTACATTATCATGATACCTTGAGTCATAGAGCAGTGCCCAGTCACCTAGCTATAATTTCTTGTCTTTGATGAATTTGTCATGCCACTTTATTCTTTGATTCTGCACTACCTCTGTGTGATGCAAGGCTGCTTTCCTCATCTCATCCAAAGCATTGAGTTGCATGATTCTATCCTTTTGTGCCTCAGAGATATCCATCCCCAAGTCTATTGTAGTCCGAAGAGTCTTATGTTCAAACTCAATGGGCATCATAGCTGTCTTTCCATACAGCAACTCAAAAGGGGTGAAGCCTGTGGTTGTTTTCTAGGATGTTCTATAGGCCCAAACAGCTTCTGGAAGCCTATTTGCCCAATCCTTCATGTGGACAGCCATAGTTTTGGTCAGAATGGCTTCAATTTCCCTGTTAGTCACCTCAACTTGGCCATTGGCATGGGGGTGATAAGGAGTAGATTTCTTGTGCCTTATGTTGTACTCATTGACTAGTGCTACAACTAGGGTTGAGGTGAATTGAGATCCTTGATCAGTCACTATCTCTCTGGGAACCCCATATCGTGTAAAAATTTCCTCATAAAGAAATTATTCAACCTAGTTATCTCTTGCATGCTTCATGGCCTTAACTTCTACCCATTTGGTTACATAATCAGTGCATACTAAGATATAGGATTTACCATTGGATGGAGGATCAATGGGTCCTACAAAATCTAATCCCCACTTATCAAATGGAGTGATCACAAGCTAAGGGTAAAGGGGCATCTCATCAGATTTGGTTGGTCATCCCATCCTCTGGTATCGATCACATTTCCTTGTATTTCTCCCTGCATCCTTGTGGAGTGTGGGCTAGTAATAACCTGTATTCAAAATCTTCATTGTTGTCCTCTTTGCTGCAAGATGCCCTCTACATGGTTCATTGTGGAATGCATGCAAAATGTCATATGTTTCATCTTCTCTCACACATCTCCTCATGACATGGTTTGGTTAAATGTAGAACAAACATCCAACAATCCATGAAAAAGGAAAAGACTTTTCAATGAGCACCCTTCTCTCCTTTGGAGAGAAATGAGGAGGGACTCTCCCTGTGACCAGATAATTGGCTATGTTAGCATACCAGGGTGTTTGCACAGTGATTGAAAACAAGTGTTCATTAGGGAAGAAGTCATCAATGACTTGGTTTTCCTCTAATGCAGTCAACCTTGAAAGAAAGTCTACAACAACATTGGCCTTCCCTGGCTTATCCACAATAGTGATGTCAAATTCTTGCATTAGCAACACCCATCTTGCTAATCTACCTGATATCAAGGGTTTGTTCATAAGATACCTAATGGCTACATGATCTATGTGCACAAAGATTTGATAGCCTGTTATGTAGTGCCTGAATTTTTTGAGGGCATAGATTATTGCCAACATTTCCTTTTCTGTCACTATATAATTGAACTCAGCTCCTTGCAAGTTTTTGCTGACAAAATAAATAGCATGTTCAATGGTTCCTTCTTTCTGCCCTAAGACTACTCCTATGGCATAATCTAATGCATTAGTATGAATGTGGAAAGGGAGCTCCCAATTGGGCCCTTTAAGTACAGGAGCATGGGTTAATGCTGCCTTTAAATCATAAAATGCCTTGTTACAGTCTTCATTGCACTGAAATTCAGCATCCTTAGTGAGAAGAGTATACAATGGGGCTGCCATTTTGCTGAAATCCTTGATGAAACGTCTGAAGTACCCTACATGACCCAAGAATCTTCTGACATCTTTTCGCTTTGCAAGAATGGGCAGATTGATTATGACTTCAATCTTTGTTGGGTCTACCTGAATTCCTTTTGGAGAGATATAGTGGCCAAGCACTACTCCTTCCTACATCATCATGAAGCACTTTGTACTATTCAGGGACAGATTATGGTCTTCACATCTCTCCAACACCTTCCCTAAGTTTTCCAATGCCTCTTCAAAAGTAGCACCATAAGTAGTGAAATCGTCCATATAGATTTCCATGCAATCATGTGAGATATCTAAAAATATGCTAATGACTGCCCTTTGAAAAGTTGCAAGTGCATTGCATAAGCTAAATGGAAGCACTAAGTAGGCATATGTCCCCCAAGTATAGGTAAATGTTGTTTTCTCATGGTCCTCTGGTGTAATCTATATCTGATTGTAACCCCTGAACCCATCCAAAAAGGAAAAGTATTGCTTTCCTACAAGTGAGTCCAATACCTAGTCTATGAAAGGAAGGGGAAAATGATCCTTTTTGGTGGTAGAGTTTATTTCTCTTTAATCAATATAGACTCTCCATTTCCCTCCCTTTTTGGGCACAAGAACCAGAGGAGACACCCACTGGCTATCTGAGATTGGGTAGATAAATCCCGCATCTAATAGCTTCTATAATTCTTCTTTGACAATCTCTCTTAATGCAGGGTTGATTCTCCTTTGTGGTAGTCTTACTGGTGTACAATCTTCCTTTATGTAAATCCTATGGGTGCATAATGTGGGATCTAGTCCTTTCATGTCATGGTAATCCTATGCAAAGGAATTCTTATGTTTCTTTAACAAGTTTGTCAAAGACAGCTGCTTTTCTTGAGTCAATTTGTTGTTAATATTTAGATATCTTTCTTCTAAAATCTCCACTTGAGTTGTTAACTCTACCATAGTTGCTTCACTAATGCTTGGTACCTTGATTTCTTGTGGAAGCAATGTATGAGACATACCTATTGCTGCAGGAAAAGTGGGAATAAGTGTCTTCACTAGATCAGCAGAATGAGAGTATGATGCTTCCTCTACTTCACAATGATTTTGAATTATGTTAGACAATATCTCATCTTTCTCTTGAAGCTACATGAAAGAACTTCTGCCTAACATCATAAGCTGTACCATAGAATTAACTTCCTCGGCCTCTTCACCAACATGTGGCCAAAAAGGATTATCCATATCATGAGATGGCTGTGCAGGTGGGTAAAGAACAAGTTTTTTAGTGCTTCTCCCATCAAAGATGGTCATGTCTCCTGACCGACATCCAATATAAGCATCAGCTGTGGCTAACCACGACCTTCCTCGAATGATGGGATACCCTCCCAATGTAGCTTTAGGAGAAAGTATCATGAAATCATCTAGATATTCCCATGAGTCCAGGGATACCACAAGGTCCTCTACTATCCCATCAAGTTTAACAGTAGAACTATCAGCAAGTTGTATGACATTAGGAGTAGGTCTCATGTTTGCAACATTTAGTTGCTGTAGGATATCCTTGGTCATTATATTTATGGCTACTCCCAAATCAATCAAAGCATTTCTGATTTGGATCCCATTTATAAAAACTCCTACCACAAGACTCCCTTGATCATTATATTTGGGAACAGTCACTTTCCCAAGCATGATGTCAGTCAACTGTCCCACCACATGAACCATAGTGGGGTCTTTCCTCTTTCTGCCTGGATTCTTAAGGCATGCTTCCTTGATTGCTTTGCCATATATTGGAACATCTTTTATGGCCTGAAATAGAGGGATCTTGACACATACATGTTTCAACTACTCTAGAATGTCAAAGGTGGGTTCCTCTTTCTCTTCCTTTTGTTTCACAATTTCCAACCTCTATGGAAATGGTGGTTCTTGTGCAATCTGCTTTACTGGGACTGGTTCAGGATTTTCAGGTGCATTTGGCTGAATGGGGGCATTTAAAGGTTCCTCTTCTTCCTCAGGAAGCTCAGTAACGATGGGTCTGGAAGGAGCTACGAAGGTAGTTCCTGAATGCAGGTGGATGTCAATTACACTCACAGCATATGTAGGGAATTGATTTGGATCAACAAAGTATATTGGCTGCTACTGTGGTCTATTATTTGGGTTAGGTGAGGGTTGAGTTGGTAACTAAGTAGGTTTAGGTGTATTTGAATTGGAACTAGCAGGAAGAGGCATTATAGTAGGCTGCTAGGGTTGAGAAGGTGGCTGTATGTAATTAGTTGTCTGGTTTGGCCATTGTTGTCCTCCCCTCCATTGAGATGTTTGATGCCAATTTCCTGGAGGTGACTGCCAATTCCCCAGAGGTTGTTGCCACTAGGGTGCAGGGTTTTGGTAATTTTGCCAAGTGTTTGGAGGGTTATTCCAAGGGTGAGGTGAATATCCTCCATAGTTAGATGGAGATGGCTATTGCCATTGGTTACCAGATGCATAAGTATTAAAATATGGTCCAATAAATGATAATGGATTTGGTGGCAACCTTGTCTTGGAGCCCATGGCCTCCTTTGTGCAACATAGTAGACTTGATCTTCTTCAACCTGGATTGGCTTGAACTCAGGTTGAATCTGCTTACTATCAATATTAGCTACCATCTTACATCTGCAGTCCCTCTTCTTTTGTCTGCAATGAGGACAATATTCTGCCAACATTACCTCTGCCTCGTCTTGCTTCTTCTTTGCTTGAAGTGTGTCTAGCTGGGTGGCCATATTATTTATGATATCTTGCTTAAAATCAGACAACAAGTGACTTATCTCCATCCTTGAAACTCCATTGGTAGGGGTTTTTCCCATAAGGGAATGGTAACCTCTTCCTTTCTTCATGGCTGCTCTGGCATAATTATGGCACAACTTCTTAATATCCTCCCAAGGCACTTGGGTAATATCTCCTCCTCCCATTAAATCCAAGGCATCCATGCAATGCTCACTTATTCCTCTGAGGAAGAGTAGTTTCTGAGACTCCTCACTGAGTGTATGATGGGGAGATTTTTGTAAACAAAATAGGAACCTTGAGATGTAATCCTCCAAACTTTCATCCTCTTTCTGTTGCATTCTAAAAATATCATTTCCTCTCATATCTCCACCCCTATAGTATTCTTTATACTTCTCAAGAAATTTCTCTTTCATCTCATCCCAAGTATTGACAATATCACCACCTAGACCCATAAACCACCTCAATGCAACATCTTTCATGGTAGTAGGAAACAACTTAAGCCTATGAGCATTAGTGGTGTAGTCATAACTTCTGCAGAGGATATCAAATTCAAACAAGAAGGTGTCTGGGTCCTATGTTTCAAGTCCATAGAACTTGGGGAGAGCTGAAACAGGGATGTTTTTGAGGTTATCCACTTCATTTTGATGAGCAATAGGAAATGGAAAGGTTGGTTGATTGGGTCCATTTTGGGCAGCCATAGCTTCTTGGCTAATTATCAAGGCAAATGGATTGTCAATCAAGTTTTTGGCACTTGTTCTTCAGAGGATGTTTCAGAACTATTCAAATCAGGGAATGCATCAAGAAAAGGATTCACTTCTACTTCTTTTGTTGGATAATTTAGATCATTAGGAAGGAATCTCCCTAAAACATCTCTTCTTCTGCCTCTATGCATGCAATATATACTCAATGTCAACCAACTCACACAAAGAATGTTGTGAATGGATCGTGGGTTATTACTTCTTAAATGAGGAATATACTAAGAGCACACCTCAAAAATACTTCTGCAAGAAATAATACTAAAGATGACTCCAAAGATCTTCCTAGTTTGACACCATCCCCGGCAACGACGCCAAAAATGTTGGTCTCCTACAATGATTTAACAACTAAGCCCATAAAGTTGTGACTCATAGATTGGACATCTAACCTGAATAGCTGTCTTAATCACTATGAAGATGCATTTAACTTGTCAACCCAGGGATGTGAACTTGAAATGGGCCAGCACAGTATGTGCACTAGGAACTCCAAAGTAGCCACAATCATTCTACAGCTAAGAAAGACATAATGCTAAAAGTAAATTTCTTGGAAAGAAATAACATAAATGTTGAACATCAACCAACAACTATACTAAGCTGAAGTGCATGACAGAAAATGAAAATCTAGGCAAACAAACAAGAAACTACTCTGTCTGCTTTGGCTGTAGGAACAGACACATAATGGAATTCTAGTAGCTGTAGGAACATTCGATGCCAGATTCTAACTAACTGCTTAACAGAAAATAACAACTAAACTAAAGAATGGAATTCTCACCAAGTGGGCCCCCTTGGATGAGTATCCCTTAAGACAAATGTAAACTCAGAGATGCGAACTTATAACTTCATTTTATTCATTGGAAAACATGACTACAAACGACCAACATAACTGTATTACTGAAAAACTTAATAGTGCAAGTACAACCTCAGATTTATAAACCCCACAGAAGGAGAATCTGAGTCTTATTTATAGAAAGAAAAACTACAAACCAACTACCTAGCAAGGCGGTCAACTCCAACAGAATAGGAGGACGCCACTTTAGGGAAAGCATAGACAGTGGAGAGGAGGTTATGCATGTGTGGAATCTGGTCAAGCATGGTCACTTCAACACAGATCTAGCACAATAGTAGCTCCTATATTTGCTCAACAAGTAATTAAGCCCAATTACAAGGCAGTTATCTTCCCTCCATTTAACATTTGAATGACCACCTTGTTTGACTTTGATGACGAGTAACCAACTGACAGAATCTTCCTTGACTTTATAGGCAGCTAATTATATTTGCATAACAATATTAATATACACAATAATTGCATATCTATAACTATCTTAGAGTAACATTCATTACCGACATGTAAAATTAACATAGATAGTTCATATTGCATGTCAATGTCATTAAAGATTATAGGAAATAACCTATGCCCAATATCTTATGGTTTTGAGGAAATGTCATGAAAAGATCAAGATCTAGGTACCAAAGTCCAAGATAACTATAGCAAATGAATGATAAATTCTAACAAAATTGAGTCATAAACTAGACTCATCACTACTAACGGTGGATGCATCCAGTATTCACATTTGGGCTTCAATGGGGTTTGATATTTTGAGGGTTTGAGAGTTTATTGATACACCCTTTGCAAGTTTATGAAGATTGTCTTATGTAGAATTGAAGACTTATTTAATAGTTGATTAGAGCAGATTCTAGAGTAGTTTTTTAGACTGATTTCCTTGTACTTGTTGGCCGTACATCTCACATTTTGGCCGTACTTCATTTGGAGGGTTTGGTGTTGATTAATGCTCAGATTTCTCACTGTTTGGGGTCACCTAGCATCAGCCATTGTGTGCAGATCAAAAACTACAATATTCAGAGGGTATTCTGTGTGGTTTACTATTGTTCAAACTTCAGCCGTGGTTGTACACTTGCCAGATGGGACATGGGTCTTGTAAAGGCTCATTCTTCTTGTTTGCAGTTATTGTATTCTTCATTTGGGGAATCTAGGGCCTCTTGTATTGTTGTTAGCAATTGTATGTGCAATATTTTCTATTCATTGGAGATTTGGAGTGATTTTGTATGTACCCAATTGCTGGTCCAGCCACATCATGAATATGAAGTTGCATATCTTGATATGGGTATTCAACTATAAATCATTTGGAGGTATTTCTTGATCTAGGTTGTTGTTATTTTACTTAGAATCATTGTACTTTTTCTGGGTTTAACTTGCATGTTATACTTTCTATGTATTCTGGCAAGAAACAAACACATCTCAAGAAAACTGAAACCCCTTCTCCATCTTCTCTCTAGTCTAGAAGAACACAAATAAAAATTAAAAAATAACACTAAAAAGATTATAAAAAGAACCAACAGGTGCGACACACTACATTTAGACACATAGAACTGTTGAAATTAAGGAACACTGAGAGGGTGGGTGAATCAATGTTTTGCAAACTTATTATTATGTTCCTTTATTAATTTACCACATACATTCAAAAGAAAGAAGCATGAACTCAAGAACATAAACAACAAGATCATCACACATGAACACCAAGATTTTTACTTGGAAACACGGTTAAGGGAAAAACCACAGTGGGGGTTAACCCACAAGATTTTATACTTTGTTAAAAGTATTACAAATGGGAAGGCACATGCCTTCAGGCACACTTCCCGGACCTCACTGCCTACAAGAGTTTACTGGAATACATGAACTGAAGAATAGCATCTAACAATGCAAGATTACAGTTTCGATTAGGCTCAATATACTATTTCACACACTTCATCTCTCACTGCCCTGTTTCATTGTTCTGCCATGATCCGAAGCTTAGATCTCTTTGCTTTGCACTTGATACTGCCACACTTCACACCTATCACTTCATATTCATACATCCATGCCTCAAAATGCTCGCACCCATCGATCATATATATCTGCAACATGAAATTACATCAACTGCAGTCAGCCTTAGGAAAACTTAGAAACTTTTTCAAGATCACTATTCTGTCAGCTAAATCCATGCACAAACATCAATGCAGACCAAAACCTATGTATTTAAGTCACCACACATGTCCGCCAATACCACTAGATCTCATAAGTTACTCAACCAACCACTTCTCTCAATCTACACAAGGATCAAACACTAAGTTGACCTGTTCTTCACCGAACTAAACTGTCTAACCAAAACCTGATACTCAGATGCTTGTAACTTTTAATTCCTTCATCACCAGAGGCTAAAACTTTGGATTTAGGTAGCTCTAACATCCCTTAACATTCCTTTAGATCTGTAGCACATTATGATTACCTGTGGAGAAATGCGGACCAAGATGTTGAACCCTGTCATATGCTCTGTTGCTGTCTATCTGAACTTAGACAAATTTGCAATCTGACTTCCGGTATGATCAAATGATACAATGCGGATGTGTAAGATAGATTCAGTTGCCATCAATGACAACACCTGACATGCTTAGCAGTGTCTCTTGCCAATAAGGACAAATCTATATTATTCTTTTAGCACAAACAAGCTATTACATGATGAGACCATGATCTTAAATGATCTCACCACCTCCATAGTCGACGGTTAACAAGTACAATCTTAATAGTTTAAATAACCCCTTTTATAATTCACAGTCAGGATTCCATGCATGCTAAACTTGTTAATAGTTTAAGTGTTACAAACACAATGATGTTTAAGTGCCTTTACGATTGTCTCCACAGTCGAGTGACTATATGATTTGAATATAGGATAAAATCATTACTAGAATTATTACCAGTTATTCAATATTTCCATGCTGAGAGCACTTAGGCTCTAACTTCATTGTTAATCGACGTGTGATTGATATGCTTTGAAAGCATGCTCATCCATAACAGCTTCGAGCATCAACTATCGTATGGTGTATAATGCATTAAAGTTGGGTCGTAAGACCTTGAGCTATGACACAGAAAGGAGTTTAACTCTATACAGCTCGGCCTTATGGCCTTGAGCTAGTGTCACAATAAAACCATAATACAGTTGATCCTCAGCTTTTAAGCCTCGAGCTTAGTCACAAGAAAAGATTACAATGTTTCACTGCTTGGCCATACGGCCTTGAGCGTAGTCTCAGGAAAAGATTACAATGTTTCATTGCTCGATCCTACAGCCTTGAGCGTAGTCTCAGGAAAGAGTACTATGTTTCATTATTCAGCCTTACAACCTTGAGCTTAGTCTCAAGAAAGATTATTGTGTTGATATCTCAGCCATAATGGCTTCGAGCCTATTCTCATTATAGAGTTAACATGATAAGGCTCGACATTAAGGCTCTGAACCTTTAAAAAGAAAAAATGCTTTGATACAATATGAGCTCAGTCATATCAGCCTTGAGCCTCAACTATGAAGATAATATCAAAAACCATAGGCACGACCTCACAAGCCTCGTGCCTTTGTATTATCTATGAAACAAGAAACATAAAGCTATACTTTCTATGATAGAAGTTCAACACAATTATAGCTCATTAAACCGAAAGCAATTGGAACAATGTCCACCTTTTTACCTCGACAAGGCTTTCGAAGGTGATGCAGTCCCAAACTGAATCTACTTCAAGCTGCTCTGACCTTCCTATATCTTAGTGATTTCCAGAAAGACTCTACCACCCTCTTCACCACCCAAAAAAAACCAAGAACTCTCCCAACTTACTAACTAAAATCCTTCCTTACAAAAATGAAAACAAAACTTGCTAACCGACCGATTCTAGCATGCTAATTTGGGTGGAAACTACCACCCTAGAAACTACCACCCCACTCGGTTGGTTTCCTCAAAATGTGGCTCAATCAAGGCATCATGCGCCTGAGAAGGATGAGCTCAAAGCTCTCCTTCGTTCCTCAAGGCCAACTATCAACAAATTAATACTATTTGATAGTATCGAATAATAGGATAAGTAAAATAATTACAACATTATTAAAGTCAACCTATAAAGAGGTTCCCTTTAAAAGATATACATATTCATCCTTACTCAAGGATAAGGGTTAAATAATACATATTTAATATTAAGGATTATCACTATAAAATTGAAATCACAAAATGATTCACAACAAGATCATCGGTTATTGGGGTTGAGTAATACTCCCTTGAAATTGACTATCATCCTTAGTCAAATGACTAGAGAATAATATCCCCAAAAATAAAAGGATAACGAGAGACCTCCTCATCTCTTAACATGATTGTCGAGCTTGACTAGAGATGATGTTCTAAGAACATCATCTAGCCGTCACAATTAGTCATGATAGCACCAATGATATAATGACTTACAAAGAACATAAATACTAAGAAAGGAGACATGACACATGACAACTTATGAAGGGATTTAGTAGGACATAGAAGCTAATACTCAAATGGCTAATCAACCTTTTGTTTTCTCAACATCTAACCCTTCCTCCAGGATGATACTCTCCTTCCTTCTTTGAAGGATGTTCATTTTCCTGTTCACACTCAAGACCACAAGATCATGATCAGTGTGTCATTATCATATCCCATAATATAAATCATTTAATTTACAAAACTAATTAACATTAGTCATTACTTCATAATAAAAAATTAAATCAAATATTTCCACAATATCAAATCAGTTAACTACGACTAATCCTCCTGATTATCATGCCAAGTTAATTATTAAGACTAATTGTAAGTTGGGGATCTCCCCCCATAAGAATCATCATCCCCGATGATTAATTGTCTTTAAGGTAAACCAACATAATATGAAATTTTTTCAAAAGCATAATAACAAATGTTTCAGAAAAGATGAGGAAATCTAGCATGGAAATCATCATAATTTTTCCAGGTGACATTTTCCTCTACATATTGGTCCCATTGGACCTTGCATTGTGTTATTTCCTTGTTTCGTAAGCATAGCTTATGTGTTTCGAGCACCTTGATAGGCTCGATCACCACCACTCCTGGGTCCTTCACCTGTAGAATATTCCAATCAAGCATAGGAATTTGATTGTCAGTCGAATTAAACTTTTTCAAATATGAAACATGAGACACATTATGCATCATGGCAAGTGCTGGTGGTAGAGCAATTTGTATGCCACTGGCCTGACTTCTTCTAGAACTTCAAATGGGCCCATGTATCTTGGTGCCAGTTTGGACATCTTTCCAAATTTGATGGAGCTTTTCTAAGGTTTTACCCTTAGGAGAAATTTATCTCCCACAGTGAAATGCCTTTCAATACACTTTGCATATGCATAACTCTTTCGCCTATCATTGGCTTTCGCTAGCCTTATTTTAATCAAATGGACTTGTTCTTCAATTTCTGATAGCATTTCTGTACCTAGGCTAACCCTATCTTCTAGCTTATTCCATCTTATAGGGGTTCAGCACTTCCATCCATATATTGCCTCAAATGGTGCCATCTTAATAGTTGAGTGATAAGAGTTATTGTAGGAAAATTCCACTAGAGGAAGATAATCCTCCCACTTGTATTGCTGATCCATGCAATACATCCTTAACAAGTCCTCCAACACTTGGTTCACCCTTTCAGTTTGTCCATCTGTTTCAGGATGATAAGCAAAGATTATGTTCAAGTGAGTACCAAGTGAAGAGAACAAGGTTTGCCAAAACCTTGATGTCATCCATGCATCCCTATCTAAGATAATCTTCTTAGGAATGTCATGCAGTCTAAAAATCTCTTTAACAAATTTTTGAGCAATTATGGGTGCCCCATCTGTCAAGTTTCTAGGAATAAAATGGGCGGCTTTGGTGAGTCTATCCACCACAACCAAGATAGCATTGTGCATGTTCCTTGACATAGGAAGCCCTTGCACAAAGTCCATGCTTATAATTTGCCATTTCCACTTAGGAATTTCATGAGGGTATAATAATTATGTCGGGTGTTGGTGTTCTGCCTTCACCCTTTGGCATTCAATACAAGCAACTACAAAGTTTGCAGCATCCCTCTTCATTCCTTTTCAAAAATATAAAGGTTTTACATCAATGAGTAACTTGGTTACTCTAGGATGCCCAAAATATGGTGCAGAATGAACCTCTTTCCATACCATATTCCTTAACTCCGCTGAGTTAGGTACATACATCCTTCCTTTAAACCTTAATAACCCATTTGGTTCAAGGTTGAATCCTTCATATTTTGGATCCTATGGATTCTCCTCAAGGGCCTGTTTTACCTGCTCATAAAACTCATCTCGTTTAGATTTTTGTAGCACCTGATTTCTAAAATCAGAATGTATAGAGATCATGGAGGAGATGTGCCTTCTCCTAATTAAAGCATCTACCACTCGATTTTCTTTTCCCTGGATATATTTAATCTTGAAATCATAATTCAAGATGAATTCTAACCATCTTCTTTGACGAGCATTAAGATGGGGTTGAGTGAATAGATACTTGAGGCCCTGGTGATCTATTTTCAACTCAAAAGGTTTTCCAAGCAGGTAGTATCTCCACATTTGAAGTGCGTGAATGACTGTTGCCAATTCTAAATCATGTGGGGCATAATTTTGTTCATAGTTTTTTAGTTTGTGCGATTCATACACAATGACATGTCCATCCTGGACCAGTACACCACCTAGGCCTTCCCCTGACGCATCGGTAATGACTACGAATTGACCTTCTAGGTCTGGTACTTTCAATATTGGGGTTGAATTCAATTTTTCCTTCAGTAGGTCAAAGGCCTCCTGGCACTTTTCTGACCATTCAAACTTCTTGCCCTTTCTTTGCAAGGAAGTTATAGGATGTGTAATTTTAGAGAAGTTTTTTCACAAACTTCCTATAATAACCAGCAAGGCCCATGAAACTTCAGACCTCGTGTACATTTCTTGGTTTCGACCATTCAAAAATAGCCTTAATATTAGTTGGGTCCATAGCTATTGCCTTAGCTAAAATTATATGACCCAAATATTGTACTTCTTTCTGAAAGAAAGTACACTTAGAGAACTTGCCATATAACTTATGCTCTCTTAGTCTCTGAAGAACAATTCTCAGATGCTACATATGTTCTTCTTCATTCTTAGAATAGATCAAAATGTCATCAAGAAATACTAAGACAAACTTGTCTAGAAGTCTCTGAACACACTATTCATAAGATTCATAAACATCAATGGCACATTTGTCAATCCAAATGGTAGGACAATGAATTCATAATGTCCATATCTAGTTCTAAAGGTTGTCTTATGGATGTCTTCATCCTTCAACCTTAATTGGTGATATCTAGATCAAAGATTGATCTTGGAAAATATTGTTGCACCCCTCAACTGGTCAAAATGATCATCAATGCGAGGTAAAGGGTATTTATTCTTAATGGTTGCTTTGTTTAACATGTGGTAATCTATGCACAACTACAAAGTGCCATCTTTCTTTTTCACAAAAATGACTAGTGCTCCCCATGGAGACACACTGGGTCTAATCAACCCTTTATCTAGTAGCTCTTGCAGTTGAGCCTTTAACTCCATTAGTTCTATTGTGGTCATTCTGTAGGGGGCTTTAGAAATAGGTTCTGACCCAAGAATAATATCAATGGCGAAATCAAAGGCTCTTTTAGGGGGTAACCCCAGTAGCTCATCTGAAAATACATCCTGAAAGTCCCTGAGGAAAGGATACTTCTCCATATCTGATCTTTCTTGACCTCTGGACTCCATCCCAACTTCATTAAGTTTTTGGGATTCATAAAACATTTAATCATTTTGGAAGTAGGTTTCGTCTAATTCATCTATTTTTTCCATCTTGACAGCAAAAAGTTGGCATCCCTTTCTCTATGCCCTTTTCATTTGCAAAGCAGAAATTTACCTTAGTTTGACTTCCCTAGGTTTCCCTTGGAGAAAGACTTTGTTTCCTAAATCATCCAGACATTCTACTATTTTGGCATAACAATCAACTTTGGCTCGATGTCTCCATAGCTAATTTATCCCTAGGATAACATCATATGAGCCAGGTGGGGCTACATAAAGATTTATTTATGTGGAAAAGATCAGAAGTTCAACCCTAGCCTCAAACAAACATTGCTCTACCTAAGCCTTGGTGTGATTTGCATATTCCACAGACCAAGTGTTTGCCATGAATCTTGCTTTTCTAGGTATTTTATTTACAATTTTGGGAGAAATAAAGCATTCCATAGCTCCTGTATCAATCAAAACTAAAATTGAAACTCCAAATAAAATACATGTTGTCTCTACGGGAGTTATTTGGTATTCAGCTTGCCGGTTGTCCAGGGCTGCATGGATACGTTGCTGGAACGCCACTTGCTGAGAGGATAGAGGGTTTCCTCTTGGTTTTGTTCCATGTGATTTGTTGGGACACTGATTGGCGTAGTGATCCCTGCCACAAGTGTAGCATCCACCAACTGGTCCTCGCCTCTCTTGAGGTTTGCCAGAATTGTTTTCATTCTTCATTGAGTGGTTGTTCCCCTTTTTCTCTCCCCTGGACTTAGTTTTTTTATTTTTGGCCCCTTTGTCATTTTTCTCAGTATATTCCTATTTCTTCCCCTTTTTCCTTGAGGATTAAGAAGATTGAGACCAATTATATCTATTGTGATTTCATTCCCTATAGGCCGACATAGCCTTTAGGTTCTGTTCTTGTTTGACGGCCTTCTCATAGACCTATTCCATAGTAGTAGGACCATGAACATTAATCTCACCCCCAATCTGGGCGTTCAACCCCATTATAAACTTCCGAACATGAAACTTCTCATCTTGTTGATACTGCAGCACATACTTCAACAGTTGAGTGAATTTTTCCCAATATTCATTTACAGTCATATTAGCCTATTTCAGGTTCTGAAAGTCTATAAGTTTTTGATCATGGAATAGTTGAGGCAACCATATTTGCCTAAAAAGTTCTATGAACCTGTCCCGAGTAAGGCTTGTAGACCTCAAGCCTAATTCCATCTTTTTGTTCATCCACCATGTGGATGCTTCACCCGCTAGCTAGAATGCTCCCCACATAGCTTTGGTAACCTCATTATAATTTTTGATTTCAAAATACTTCTCCATTTCCATAAGCCATGCCTCTGCGACATCTCTGCTTACGAATCCATCAAATTTAGGTGGCATGACCTTTTCCATGTCATGAGACAGTTCCATATCCATAAGGCTCCTCTTATCCCCTTCTTGTCTAGTCGCGGAATTATTTTCTCCGTGCTCACTTTAGGTGGTGTCATTATGGTGTTCCTCACCATCACCCCCATCATAAGCATCTCGCTTGTCTTCTGACTGACCTCCTACTTTATGCTCGTGAGTTTCTACCCTTGCCCTTGTTTCTTTCAACAAAGTCAAGATTTGGTCTAATTTAGACTCAGATTGCCCTGAAGGTGCTCCTTCATCTTAGCTATCCTCCATTTTGGTTCTAATTCTGACCTTTACTGCAATCTACTTCTTCCTGAAGTTTGCAGATTAATCACAGATTAGTTTTTCCATGTTATACAATTCATTCATTTTACAAATCTATTCACATTTATGTAATCTTTAACAAGAAAGGAAAGATTGTCAAAATTTGCCATTGCATTACAGTTTCCATTGGATTACATATAATCCACCAAAATTACACAATTGCGTTTACACCTTGCTATTGCAAGTCATTTACAATTTGGGATAACTTCCCATATTCGTGTTTTCTTTTCAATCTTAGGAGGTAAGGATACACATTGGTATTCCTTCACATCCTCCTTAAGTACATTAAAATCTTTAGGGTTATTTCCCTCAGCTAGTACTTTAGAGACAGAGGGTGTTTCTGACGCATCAGTAGAGTTAGGGGCAGCCAACCTTTCAGTTTTCCCTAACTCTTGCTTGATGTGTTTCACGACATCAGCAAAAGTTTCCTCATCAGATAACCATGCTCCTACCAGGCAAACAGTTTGTTCAAGTTTCTTCATCCTTGAGGCTCGTGCCTTCAAGATCTTTTGTTGGTGTAGGTAATGTCCATGTTCCGTTACCTTCTTTCAAGGTGTGGTTCTAATTTTTACCATTCTGGCATAGAACATCCAATCATTAGCATACTTAATGTTGGATACAAATGATCATCAAGTAGTGAGCTCATTAGGTCCATGTATTGAACTTGGTAGCTCTGATACCATATGTAACAACACTATCCATAATACTCAAGATTTAACATAAACATGTATCTTAATCAAGTGATTAGTTAACAAGATGATCGAGCTAATCAAATTTTAACCAAAAGAAACATAATTCTTTCATTTATTAAGCAAGTCAATCTAATCAAGATATAACAAAGCTTACATTTCAATAATCAATTACAAATCTTTAGTGAGTAACCATCACTAATCAAGTACAAGATATGCTCAAGACATCATAGTTTAATTAATAAAGTACAATAGACCCTCTGGTCATAAATGCAAATAATGTATCTGGAACCAATGACATTTGTCTCCATAAGCCTCGGCTTGTCTCATGCTTGGGAAGGAGAGCATCATCCTGGTGCTTTTCCTCCAACCACGGACCTGCAGTCCCCCGCTCAACTTCCTAACTGGAAGTGGCCCTACCCTTCACGGAAAGGTTAGACATTAGAAACCACTAAGTTAGCCATCTGAGTATCTGGTGTTGTGTCCTTCCTAATATCTCACGGTCACACACTATAGATCCACTCTAACTTTGTATGACACTACTGGAGACACTAGGCCATCTGGAACACTGTGGACTGACAATGCATGTGGAGATGGATGTATTACTTTGGCCAAAGATTTACATACATACACATTGCACAATGAATGTCATCGTATGTCCACCACCCTAACTCAAATTATAAGCTATCATGTCCTACAGTAAGTTCTCATCGACCTTGTTCTTTAGGTCTAGTATGAGTGGGATAATTTTGATTCATTGTCCATACTTGGACATTTGACTCCCATTATAGGTTGGTTATGACTAAATAGGTTACTTTTGTAACGAGGAACTAGTGATTCGTTGTCACCTTGTTCCTCTTTCAACTCATATCACAATTCGACCAAATTTTTACCACCTTGAGTTTTCTATGGTCTACAATTTTGATAATAATCATCATATTCATGGTACTCGAGGAATACCTTGCATTAGTAGAATAGAATGGTTTCATTATGCTAAATAGATCTTATTACCTTTATGAGCTTAGGAGCTAAACACCATTCTTATTAGTTTACTAATGAGTAAAATAAAGGGATCATAACTTGTAACAATAACCGAATGGTCTTAATTTAAACACATAGAAGAAATCTATATTATTCTTTTAGCACAAACAAGCTATTACGTGATGAGACCATGATCTTAAATGATCTCACCACCTCCATAATCGAGGGTTAACAAGTACAATCTTAACAGTTTAAATAACCCATTTTATAATTCATAGTCGGGTTTCCATGCATGCTAAACTTGTTAATAGTTTAAGTGTTGCAAACACAATGATGTTTAAGTGCCTTTACGGCTGTCTCCACAGTCGAGTGACTGTATGATTTGAATATAGGCTAAAATCATTACTAGAATTATTTCCAGTTATTCAATATTTCCACCCTAAGAGCACTTAGGCTCTAACTTCATCGTTAATCGATGTGTACTTGATATGCTTTGAAAGCATGCTCATCCATAATGGATTCGAGCACCAGCTATCGTATGGTGTATAATGCATTAAAGTTGGGTCATGAGACCTTGAGCTATGACATAGAAAGGAGTTTAACTCTATACATCTCGGCCTTATGGCCTTGAGCTAGTGTCACAATAAAACCATAATACAGTTGTTGCTCGGCTTTTAAGCCTCGAGCTTAGTCACAGGAAAAGATTACAATGTTTCACTACTCAGCCATACAGCCTTGAGCATAGTCTTAGGAAATTGCTCAGCCCTACGGCCTTGAGCATAGTCTCAGGAAAGAATATTGTGTTTCATTATTCGGCCTTACAGCCTTGAGCTTAGTCTCAAGAAAGATTACTGTGTTGATAGATCAGCCATAATGGCTTCGAGCCTATTCTCATTACAGAGTTAACATGATAAGGCTCGGCCTTAAGGATCTAAACCTTTAAAAAGAAAAAAAATGCATTGATACAATATGAGCTCAGTTGTATCAGCCTTGAGCCTCAACTATGAAGATAATATCAAAAACCATAGGCATGGCCTCATAGGCCTTGTGCCTCTATATTATCTATGAAACAAGAAACATAAAGCCATACTTTCTCTGATAGAAGTTCAACACAATTATAGCTCATTGAACTGAAAGCAATTGGAACAATGTCCACCTTTTTACCTGGACAAGGCTTTCGAAGGTGATGCAGTCCTAGACCGAGTCTGCTTCAAGCTGCTTTGAGCTTCCTATCTCTTAGTGTTTTCCAAATTGACTCCACCACCCTCTTCACCACCCAAAAAAACTAATAACTCTCCCAACTTACTAACTAAAATCCTTCCTTACAAAAATGAAAATAAAACTTGCTAACTGGCTGATTCTGGCATGCCGATTTGGGTGGAAACTACCACCCCACTAGGTCAATTTCCTCAAAATGTGGCTCAATCAAGGCATCATGCACCTGAGAAGGATGAGCTCAAAGCTCTCCTCCGTTCCTCAAGGCCAACTATCAACAAATTAATACTATTCGATAATATCGAATAATAGGATAAGTAAAATAATTACAACATTATTAAAGTCAACCTATAAAGAGGTTCCCTTTAAAAGTATACATATTCATCCTTACTCAAGGATAAGGGTTAAATAATACATATTTAATATTAAGGATTATCACTATAAAATTGAAATCACAACAAGATCGTTGCTTATCGGGGTCGAGTAATACTCCCCCGAAATCAACTATCATCCTTAGTTGAATGACCAGGGAATAATATCCCTGAAAAAAAATGATAACGAGAGGCCTTCTCATCTCTTAACACAATTGTCTCTCGACTAGAGATGATGTTCCAAGAACATCTAGCAGTCACAACTAGTCATGATAGCACCAACGATATAATGACTTACAAAGAACATAAATACTAAGAAAGGAGACATGACACATGACAACTTACGAAGGGATTTAATAGGACATAGAAGTCGATACTTAGATGGCTAATCAACTTTTTGTTTTCTCAACATCTAACCCTTCCTCTAGGATGATACTCTCCTTCCTTCTTCGAAGGATGTTCATTTTCCTGTTCACACTCAGGACCACAAGATCATGATCAGTGCGTCATTATCATATCCCGAATAATATAGATCATTTAATTTACAAAACTAATTAACATCAGTCATTACTTCATAATCAAAAACTAAATCAGATATTTCCACAAGGGTGTTGCCACAATAATGGGTTACACTTTCTGGGACATCTTGATTTTTACTGAAATCACATATTTTTAGAAAATATAATGATTTAAGCCTTAAAATGTTCCATTTAAAGGATTTTAATTGAAGAGGGTTTGATCATACCCCCTTAGACTCAAACCCCCTTGGATAGAAGCCTGCTAGTCTTAAACCATACCTATAATAGAGTCTCCTCTACACCTATCAGAATGATGATAAAAAACCACTTTTGATTTACCTTTTGAGAGATCAAATGAATTCATTTAAAATTTATGTTTTGTAAGTATGTAGTCCTTATTATAAGCTTCCCAAAAAGTATAATTGTAAATTTATTTAATTTGATTATTATATTTATTTTTTATTTCTTGTGAATGTAGGTTTTTCACTGAACATCAAGTTCTCTGTTCTACACTCATGGAAAATTAGTAAATTAGTGAAAAAAATTCTAAAAAATATCTATGCCCTAGGAATTGATGTCCTTGTTTCAACAAAAAAAATTGAATTTCGATACATATAGAAAAAGTTATGTTTTACGGAATATGCCTATGTCTAAATTATAATTGGTTTGACTTCAAAACTTAATTAAAAAAATATATTCAACAAAACATTATGAAACCAAATGCATGCCCTATATATCGGTGTTACCAATCTAAATTCAAAAGAATCAAAATTTTATCCTTTGTAGAAAAAAAGTTATGTGCTACAGAATACACATCACTTTAAAAAAACATTGTTTACTATTAAAAACTAGTTATCAAAGGAGACGCAAAAAAAATTACAATTTAACTCCAAATTTTTTTTAAAAAAATTATTTAGAATCTACAAACAAAATCTCACAAATCACTAGTTCGCATCATCTTCAAATTCCTAACGGTTTAGTGGTATAGGTGTCAGAAAATCAAGATTTAGTTCAAAATGTTGATTTCAATGTCAAGTTTAGCCAAAAAGTGTAACCCATTATTTTGGGATGACCCACAATATTAAATCAATTAACTGCTACTAATGCTCCTGATTAGCATGCCAAGTTAATGATTAAGTCTAATTGTAAGTTGGGGATGTGACACATTTTCCATATGTTCACATAGCTCATTGATGGTGATTGGCATATCTTGAAGATTTTGTTTTGACAAACATTACAGATGAATTTTGTGCATGTAGTCTCATGATCCTGTTCATCACATAATATCTAAATCGTGGGTGTCGACCAAAATGGTGATCCCTATACCGAAAGAGATGTTTGGCAAATTCATGCAGATGTACTCATCTCATGCGAGGTTCTAGCCAATCGCATCTACCATCAGGAAACAATGTTGGAAATGCACCAATCGTTGGCCTAATGTCACATACTCATTGATAGGAGATGAACCAATCATTGGCCAATCGATCAATGACCTTGGATCTGCATCAAGGTTATTCACCCATGCATGGATCAATTCCATCTCTCTTTTGACATTAGGCAGTCTGGAAGCCATTGATGTTGTGTGATCAATGATATTTCCTTCATCCATCTCCATCAGTGGGCCAACAAATACAACTTCATTTGCATCTGAATCAAACTCCATATGCACTGTACTTAGTTGGTCAAAGATATTTTCATTTGAATTTGATGAAAGAGTAGTGAGAGCATTTTCATCAATTTGAACATCAAAGTAGAACTTGTCATGTTTAATTTTGTATTTGAGTGCCTTATATACTCTCTCTCTATTTACTGTAAAGTTGTAATTTGTGCCACATTGATCTCTCCTTCAAACAATAATGATTGGCAAATCTTTTATTGCATGTGGCAAAACCTTTGAAATTTCTTTTACATCTTGTGGAAAAGTTATTGTGTGTCCCTTGTATTTATATTGACCACCAGTTGCATGTGTTACTTGTAGGATTGGATTGACACGTGCTATCAACATTTCTTCTACCTGTGTCAAGTTTGCAAGCTCTGGTGGTTGTGGGCTAGGATCCATATTATTTGATGTTGAAAACCAATTATTGCCTCTTTCTTGTCGACACTTATTGCATATAGGACCTTGAGGTGTCCGAAAAACCCTTATTCCAAAGTTATATTCTTGACAAATATAACACATGTTTGGTGAAACAAAACTATCTATTCCATTTCAAAAATGCATTTGGAAAGTATTGAAATTAGTGTGAAGCATTCCATTAGGATTTGATACATTTTCTAAATCACTTTGACAAATTGATTCATGTCATGTCGAGGTACATTTTTTGGTGTTTCAAATACAAAATCTATTGATCTTGAATTTTCATCTCCAACATTAAAATCAATATTAGCATTTAACTGATTAGGTTCTTGTCTTTCTTCTCTGTCAGGGACACTGAGTTGTTGAGATGTTTCTGTATGACTTATTCTCATCATATTTGGTTGTTGGCGACTTTGCAATTCTAATTCTTCAATTGTTCTTTCAGCTCTATGTTTATGATATCTTTCTCTGGCAACCTCATTTTGTTGTTCTCTTTCTACATCTGTCATTAGTTGGCGTTGTCTTCTTTTATATTCCCTTTGACATAGTCTTTGATATTCCCTTCGGTATTGTATTCGTTGCTCCTCAAATTCAACATTCAACCTTGGTGGAGCCATACCTACATAATAGTTGAAAATAAATATTTATAAGTCTAAAGTTATATTTTTGACATTAATTTGCAACAATTTCATAGCATTGGTGTTTAATGTTGACATTATTACAGAGATTACACTCTTTGAAGTTAAGATCCAATGTTAATGCTAAGAGATAAAATAATTTTCAACACATAATGGCTTTTGTTGTTAATTTTTCATGGATTGGTTCCTTATCACTCCAAAAGGTTGCCTTTACTATATATTTCCATATCAATATACCAAAATACTCTGTATGCTTGATCTCCCATTATATCTGTCGGTACGTGGAAGAAGCCAGTCCCTTCTTTATACCTGTCGATACGTGAAAGAAATGTTAAAGCACATGAGAGGAGAGTGGTACGTGGCACATGCAAAATACGTGAAAAGGATTCATCCTATCAACGACACCTGCTTTGAAAGAAATCAATTTTCTTTTCAATCAGGATTTATGTCTTACGATAGCAACGAATGGGTAACAGAAGGAAGTGAAAATGAGAGTGTCCTTAATTCTCCCCAATGATTTATAGGAACGATGCCACAGACACTATTGTTGCAGCGATTTTAGGTATGGGTACAGTAGTTCAATTGCGACGGCTTGACTCATAAACGTGAACTAGAGGTACCATGATAACTGAAAGCTATAATTGTTTTAGTTTTAGAAGAGAAAAATGTTTAGACTTTTGTTTGGAAAAATAAAAATAAAGGACAACTCTTAGTTCAAATATTTTCTTTTGAAAAAAAATTAATTCTAAAATAACTCTTAATTTAATAAAATTCTATGGTTAAAAAAATTATACTCTTAATTGAAAATAAGTCTATAATGAACTTAATTAACACTAAAAAATTAAGATAAGTCTAGAATGAAATTAATTAACACTAAAAAAATGATAATTAAAATTGATATTATTAAAGCTTTAATTTATTAACATAATTTATTCCATTAATATTAATAAAGAACTTATATATATATATTAAGAAAGGTCACGGTCCTATTGGAAGCCCCCCAAAAATCATTTCAGAAAAAAAATATCAAATTCCATATATCTGTCGACAAAATCCAAAAGGATTCCCCCCAAAAAATATATATAGCTTCACATTGTTCTCATCATTGCATTAAGTAGACGTTTTGTTTTCCCTCGTCGGTAGGAGAATTGTTTCAGATAAAATGTTACCAGATTAGGCTATTATAAAATTTTCCAAGAAAGCAGAGGCATTGTGATCAAAATTCTCATTAACAGAATAGGTGAAACTTGAAGATGGAAGACATAAAAGGAGATATTATGAGTACCACTGAGCAAAAAAATATCTCAAAGGCTTCTGATGAAATGCTTTGGTTGACATGCATGTAGAGATTCAAAGTGTTGATTATGCAGGGGAACAGTGTCAGGCAATTTTATGACAGTTATCTATTCAATGGAAGCCTGAAACAGGGCATACACAAACATCAAAGAATAAATAAAAGTGGATTTATGATAGATGTATTTGCAATTACATCAATGATTACCAGAACCAAAAATATACCAATACTGATTAAAATATACCTTTGAAAAAAAAGGTTTCCTCCACAGCCTAGATCAAAGGCGATCCTTTTGTTTTCTATTCGCATTCGCTCACTTCAAATCTTGCAATTTGAGATGCTCACCTAAGTTATTTGCCTTGCTATGTGTGAAAAAAATAACCATACCTATTTAATTGGTAGCTTCTGTAACGCCAATGGAGCCTTCATTTAAAAATTAGATACAATTCATACACGTTCCCCATAAATCACTTTTAGCGCAGTCGACCTGTCTTTTTAATTCATTTATTTGTTGCAACACCACGATTCAAGAATATTTTAATTTTTTTTCTTTATGATGCAGTGAAGAAATTTATTTGTATTATTTTATTTTTTATAAAGATTCCACATTGGAATCTTATAAGTTTATGGAGAAATTCTAGAATCTTTGAGCTCTTGTTCTCCATTTGTGATGTGAATGTAGGAACACCTCTCAGGGTAAAAATATAGCTTGCATATCATATAGTTGCATTCATACACAAAATATAAAAACATAAAAATATTAGGAAAACTCAAAGCGTTTAAACCCTCGATCTCATCACGAGGTAGTTACATTCACGCTAGATACAAACCCTTGATAACATCACAAGGTAGCAATCAAAGTCAATCAAAAGTCAACCCTAGGTCAAGCTTGGTCAAAACAAGTCAAAGCATACCAACTCTCTTAGAATAACAAATGAATGTGCCTATGACTTAAAGGAGAGTGGGTAAAAGCAATTCTAGATGAACTAGAGGAAATAAACCCTAGACCACAACTCATGCAAGAGCAACAACACATCATTAGAGTTGTAGAGCAAGACATACAAATTAAACAACGCCTTCAAGACCATGAAGCTAGGTTACAACGTGCTAGGAAAATAAACAAAGCAAATAAATATCCATCTAGGCATTGGAATCAGAGAAATCCTAATAGGAGATAAATAATAAGTGACCCAAATGTGAAGCTTCTGGAAACACTGTGTCTTGCTTTTTTTACGTCAACGTTTCAGATCATACTCAATGATCCATCATCAGGACAAAAAGAGTAGAATGCAATGTGGATGAGATTGCAGAGAAGGATATATAAAAAGGAGAGAGTTGGGGCACGTAGGACAAGGAATGGCTTCCACATAATACCCAAAATTAATAAAAGGACAAAATAGAAAAATGGGCATAATAGGATGGAGAAAAACAAATAGAAAGAAAGAGGGTAGAATTAAAAGATCACAAGAGACCAATAACCAGAGAATGTGAGAAACCCAAAAACATAAAGAAAGAACAAAGGAGTAATGAAAAGAGGGAAGCAACTAAAAATTATAATAATGCTTATAATAATATGAGGGAATAAGATAAATACCAAAGGAAGTATGTAACAAAGTATATATATATATATATATATTAAATAAAGGATATTACTAAACATATATTCAATAACAAGTGCTTCAAGGGAGCTATATAAGGCTAAAAGGAGGTAATACTAAGAGGAATATCAATAAGAGTATATGGATATCAATAAGAGAATATGAATTTCATAATATAAATAAAGAAAGAGAAAAAAATATACTTTATATCTGGAGTATATATAAGACTATATAATTACACATATATAAAGCAAGGAGAGGAAAAAGTCATAAAGACTAAGTCAAGAACAAAATCCTGTAAATGGGGTATTAAGGACTAAAAATAGAGAATAAGTAAAGTAAAAAAGCATATAAGTATAAATAAAGCACAGACAAATATCAGTCTAGACAAGACCAAATACAAAAAGAATAGGCAATGTGTATCATAGTAATACCCAAGACACAATTATATAGAAAAATTAACAAAGCAACCTATATGTATAAAAACTTTAAATGAAAATAGAGAATAAACCAATAGAAAGAAAAACAATCAGTAACATCGGTGAAACAGGCAGATCTATTCACACCATAATCAAAGAACATAGTGCATATATTAGGCATGAAAGAGTTGCTAAGTCTGCTTTGGCTGACCACTCCTCAAGCACCAAACATCACATTCGCCTTGAAGATACCCTCGTCCTTGCCAAAGAAGATAACTTCTTCAAGAGAAAACTCAAAGAGGCCATTTTCATCAGAAACAACCCCTCCAACCTTAACAGGGATGATAGTTGGACCTTAAGCCACACTTGGAATCCTCTCCTTAATTCCCTCAATAATCCCCCTGCTTCCCTGTGATCCCTCCTCCCCCTTTCCTCTCCACCTGTCTTTTCTCCTCTTTTAGTTTTCCACCTTTTTCCTTGGCACCTTACCCTTCACTTTTTCTTATCCCTCTCTTCCCATGCAGGTCCACTTCTCTCCCCCCCAACCTTGGCCTCTTCAATTTTTACCCCCACCTTCCTCGTCTTTCCTCTTATCTCTCCTTATCCCCCCTTTTTTGGCCCTGTGCTCCTTTTGGTTCCTCCTTGTGGGTGGCTCCTTACTCTTTGTCGATCTTCCTATTCCACCCCTCTTTACTTGTCGCCTTGCACCCCCCTTCTTTCTCCCTCTCTTCCCAATTGGGTCCACTCCTCCCCCCCAACCTTAGGCCTCTTCATTTTACCCCAACCATCCTCTTCCATCCTCTTCTCTCCCTAGCTCTTTGCTCCCTGTCGCTCCTCCCCTCCCTAGTCCTTGACTCGCCCCTCTCAGGTCCTCCCTTTCTTTAGTACTCACTCTCCTCCTTTCTTAACCTTGCCCCACCTTTTCGTGTTCCCCTTTCCTTGTTGGCCCTTCGGTCATCTCCTCCTAGGCTCTATCCTTCCCTTCCCGTTTTGCTTCTCATGCTCTCTCTCTCTTGTCCTTCTCTTCTATGCCTAAATTCTTGATCTTTTTTGCTCTCTTTCCTCTGTGACCTTCCCCTACCTTCTCGTGTTTTTCCTCCTTTACTTCTGGTGTCATCGTTTTCTCTCTTTTCTGGGTCTCCTCGTAGGTCTCTTCTCTCTTCACCCTGTGGTCTCTTTTGCTTTCTTTCTCTAGTCCTTTTCCTTTTTTCCTATTGGTTTTCTTCTCACTCTCTTCCCTCCTCTTACTCTCTTGGTTACCTGGATGTTGTCTCTTAGGTCCACTCTTCCCCCTCCTTGTTTTTATTCTTAAGTGCTTCGTGTCTTTATCTCCTCTGTAGAGTCTTTTTTTAGGCTTTGCATTTATAGTTTAGTGTGGTTCCTCTTCTCTCTTCTTTAGTTACTCATTAAGTGCATGGTTATAGTTTATATATATTTATACATTCTTTGGTTATATAGATAAAATAATTCTACTCATTTTTCTTCTTTTAATTTTTAGAATTTTTAGAGTTTTACTTCCATTTATTTTCTTCCTCATGCATTTGCCTCATTCCTCAGTAAAATTTATATTCAAGTATTCTCATATCTCCATTCTATAGTTTTATACGAATTGTTGTTTATAGCAATTTCCTATTGTTTTTGCTTCGCATTTTTCTCATTTTACTTCATTTTTAATACTTTTTTCTCCTCATTTTCTACTATGGATTGTTTTTCTTTCTATTGGTTTATTCTCTATTTTCATTTTAAAGTTTTTATACATATAGGTTGCTTTGTTAATTTTTCTATATAATTGTGTCTTGGGTATTACTATGATACACATTGCCTATTCTTTTTGTATTTGGTCTTGTCTATACTGATATTTGTCTGTGCTTTATTTATACTTATATGCTTTTTTACTTTACTTATTCTCTAATTTTAGTCCTTAATACCCCATTTAAAGGATTTTGTTCTTGACTTAGTCTTTATGACTTTTTCCTCTCCTTGCTTTATATATGTGTAATTATATAGTCTTATATATACTCCAGATATAAAGTATATTTTTTTCTCTTTCTTTATTTATATTATGAAATTCATATTCTCTTATTGATATCCATATACTCTTATTGATATTCTTCTTAGTATTACCTCCTTTCAGCCTTATATAGCTCCCTTGAAGCACTTGTTATTGAATATATGTTTAGTAATATCCTTTATTTAATATATATATATATATACTTTGTTACATACTTCCTTTGGTATTTATCTTATTCCCTCATATTATTATAAGCATTATTATAATTTTTAGTTGCTTCCCTCTTTTCATTACTCCTTTGTTCTTTCGTTATGTTTTTGGGTTTCTCACATTCTCTGGTTATTGGTCTCTTGTGATCTTTTAATTCTACCCTCTTTCTTTCTATTTGTTTTTCTCCATCCTATTATGCCCATTTTTCTATTTTGTCCTTTTATTAATTTTGGGTATTATGTGGAAGCCATTCCTTGTCCTACGTGCCCCAACTCTCTCCTTTTTATATATCCTTCTCTGCAATCTCATCCACATTGCATTCTACTCTTTTCGTCTTGATGATGGATCATTGAGTATGATCCGAAACGTTGACGTAAAAAAAGCAAGACACAGTGTTTCCAGAAGCTTCACATTTAATCATGGACTGTGGAAATATCATGTCTACAATAAGTGACCCTTCAGGTCATATCATCATTTCAACAACTACCATAGAGAGAACAAGACAACTCCAAAACAACGATAGGCCCCAAATCAGGCCATCCACTCTTCATGAGGTTCTTCTTCCACTCGAATAGAACAAACCCTAGGTCCCCCCACTTGATTGGCTTCTGCCACGAGAGAGAGAGAGAGAGAGAGAGAGAGAGAGAGAGAGAGAGAGAGAGAGAGAGAGAGAGAGAGAGAGAGAGCTGACTCATCCACAATTATGCCTATGTCACGTTATGAAGAGTATAGAAGGGTCACTAATTCTATGTCTCCTATTAGGATTTATTAAGTTCCAACACCTAGTGGGTAGACTATTTTTCTCATTGATGAGTCTAGAGAGTTGTAACCTATCCTCATTCATTTGAATGTGTTGTTGTATGATGTCTCTTTGTTGGAAGATCCTAAGAGCATGTTCTTTCTCTTCTATGGTTTGTTGTGTGTGTTGTAATCTTGGGTGGATTTTGTCTATCTCTTCGAGAATAGCCTTGATCTAATTTCCTCTTATCCCTAGGCACATTGAATGCTTGGGAGAGGATTTGTTGATCTAGTTTGACTTGAGTTGACTTTGACTTGAGGTTAAAGGTTTGTTTCACTTTTTGTGAAATGTTGAATATGAAATGTACCGTCTGATGGAATCAAGGGTTTGACCTTTTCTCAATATGAAATGTACCTCGTGATGTGATTAAGGGTTTGGTTTTCTTAATTTCCTAATATTTTTGCATTTTTGAATGAATGCAAAATGATTTTTTTGGTTCTTTTCCCAATTTGAATAACAAAAGTGATCTATTTAACTAAGAATTGAAATATGGACACAATTTAATATAAATTTTCCCAAATGCAATCTAACATAGTGTTTTTGGTATTTTGTGAGACAATTTTTGAATCTAAGCTAGGAATTGAAATTGCTTGAATTAAATAACATGAATTGAAATCTAATCTACGAATTGTAATAATTCTAATCTAATCAATGCTAATCAAATCAAATCTAAACCTATCAAGGAAAAAGCAAACATAAAGATTACTTCCTCCAAGAGCAAATTTGTGATCTAATTAACTACGAAAGCATATAAAGAACCTAGATTTATCTTTGGTGCATGAGCCTAGCGTATCCTCAAAAGTCCTTGTGAATTTTTTTTTCCTCTACAGTAGTGGGGAACTCCTCTTGGTGACAAGGATGAAGTACAATTGATTGAATGATTGAGCTATTGAAGCTATGATTGATTGAATTGAGCTATTTGAAGCTATGATTCATTGAATCGAGATATTTGAAGCTATAAAGCACTATGGTTTGGCAACTATACTAAGAAAGAAAAAGGCTCATATGTCCTACAAAAATCATAAGCATGCTATGGAGAACAAAAGGCAAATTTGGGCAAGAGTGTTACTGTTGATAACTGAGAGGGGGGGTGAATCAGTTATCCTAATTATTTCTTCTATCTGAACTTTCTTTTTAATCAATGCAACATTAATTCAAATAAGCAAACATTATCATGAAATGGAAAAACACATGACGCAGTATTTTTGACGTGGAAACCCTTTTAAGGGAGAAAACCACGTGGTGATTAACCCAAAGATTATTCTCAGTTAGAAGAATAAGGAAATACAAAATGGCACTTGCCAATTAGGGCTCACTGCCCGAGCACACTGCTCACAAAGGAGGCACACTACCTACAAGGAGACACACTGTCTACAAAAGAATGTTATACAATACTTGAACTAATTGGAAGCATCCACATATGCTGGAGTTTAGTTCCGGTTAGGCTTAGTACACTGATCTGCTGCACTTCATCTTTCCTCTTCTCTTATGTTGCTTTCCTTTCACATACCGGACCTTCCTTACTGCTTCTGCTCTGCTCTGCTTTTTTGCATATCACATGTAACAACAACACTTCTCACAACTAAATCCATCCTATATATATATCCGCACAAGTGATTTCATTATCTTTCTAGTCGGCACCCCGAACAGTCAATCTTCTCACAAACTATGTTCTGTCGGCTGAATCCTTACACATCAAGTAATGCAGATCAAGTATATACTTGTAGAAATCATTAATCATGTCAGCCAAACATGATTCGTGCCTTCATAACCTTTAACACCATCAGTAACACATCTAGAAAGTAGTCTGATGTTCTGTCAGTCAGTTCTTCCTCTATTCACACTATCACTCAGGAATCCAGTACTCAACTATTCATATCTTTTTCCTTGTACATCACCAGAGGCTAAATCCTTGGAATCTATTACTCAAGGTAGTCCTCTTGACTTTCCCAAATCCGCACTTCACCAAGATCCTTCCTCTGAGAGATACGAACCTGTCTGTCAGACCTTGCCACAAGCTCTGTTCTTGTTTACCAGACCTCAACAATCTTCATTCTGACTTCCCGTAGAGACACACCATGTCCTGCGGATATGTGGGATGAACTTTGTTTCCATCAATGACAATAATCATTTTTCCATATATTGTCTCTTTCCAACAATCTCCCCCTTTGGCATTGATGGCAACACTTAGTGAAAAATGACTAAGTGTTTACACTATACTCCCCCTTGGCTGATGCTCTGTCTTTATATACATTTTCTGGAGCTCCCCCTTAGTTGGATTCCTCATTTTTCACTGCTCCTCACTCCCCCTTTGACATCAATGGCAAAGGGTAGGGTCCACACACCAAAATTTTCAAAAATTTTACTATACTTAGCCGCATAAGTATATACATATGGCATACTTACATATACTTAAGTATGTCTGCAAAAGTTGTCTTCAACTGTACAACTTCTGTCGCCCAACTCTGCTTCATCCTATCCAAAATTGAGATATGCCCACTCAACAGGAATGCAAACGCATCTACCCTTTTTAGATCTGTCAGATCATTGGTCTGGGCTATAATTTGGGCTTCTGTTATAGCCTCATGCATGGCCTCTAGCTTAGGGACAATTAACCCCCTGAGCTCACTTAACCTGCTTATTCTATTTTTCCTTTCCTTCTCCAACTTCTTGATTTCACTTAAGACTACGATAGTCTGACATTCTTGATTTGTTATAGAGGAGGAGAGAGGATCAAAATTCTTTGATAAGTTTGATAGTTTATCCTCCTGTTCTTTTATTTTCTTCTCAATGTCCAGTGTTACTTTGTACCAGGAGATACAAAATTTGTATATTTCACCGCCATCCTTAAGAGCATTTTCTAAACTCTTTATCCCAATACTCATATTTCTTCTATCATTAGTGATTAATCCTTGTACCTCTGAGAATCTCTTATCCAAAAACTCCTTCCGGACCTTTTCTTCAGCTAATTTTTCTAGAGAATCAAAATGTGTACTAACACTGCTGACCAAGGTTTTGAGATTACTGGAAGAGGAGGTGGTGGGATCCTTTTGAAAAGATGGTATGATCTTTTCCAGCACTCCGGATGCAGCTTCTATCAACTCACAGTCTTCCATATGAGACTTTAGGAGTTTTTCATTAGCCTTAGCATTTGCAAATGAAGCTATCTTCATTGTCTGTACTGGAGAAAGAGAATCAAAATTGAATGGACCTTGTAGAAGCTCCAGTTCATCAATCTCCATTGTTTCTTTGCTCAGAAATTCTTAGACAGTTTGTGCAGTGTCTCTTGCTGGAGACAGATGTTTCTTCTCTTCTGCAGTCTTAGAGCTGTCCTTTGGAGTTTTCTCTCCTTCTACATTCCTACCACTAGCAGTTGTGGTTTTCTCTGCTGAAGTCTTCTGTCCCTCTGCAACCTTTGCACTGTCACCTTCTTTTTCCTTCACCTCTGCTTCTTTCTCCTGTAATTTTTCTTCTTCTTTGGATCCGGAGACTGTAGGAGAAACCAAAGGAGAAATGTTAGTCTATTCAGGGCCCACCTCTTCTGTCATTTTCTCAGAAGTTTCTTCTGCAACACTTGTGGTTGAAGGGTCAGTACCTAAGTCCTCTACAATAGGAAGATTAAATCTTTTGAAGACCTTCCAGAGGATCTCTTCTGTATCCTTGGCTACCCTGTCAATCTCACCAAGCATGAGCTGATTCATCCTTGCTTTGCTCCTGAACTCATCCTTGCAGTCTTTGAATACCATGTTCATTGTCTTGTGATCAATTGAAGGATATAGCTGAATAGCTATCTGTTCCCGGATCTCAAGGTCTTTTGCCATGGCATTGGTCTTTCTCATTTCCAACTCCTTCTCTAGACTCTTAGGAATTAGAGAGATAATTTCAATAAAAGCTTTATTGTAAATGTTCAGATACCTGATTGTAGCTTCCTGCAGGATCTTTTGGTCGGCCTCATTGTAATCATCATAGAATTCGGCCATTGGTTGAAGGTTTCCATCCACAGTGACTGATTTGATTACACTTTCTAGGGATAGGGTGGGCTTTTCAACAAATTCCTCTGCCATTTCTTCCTTGTCTTGGCCTGTGGAGGGCTTATCGGATCCTTTCTTCTTCTACTTCTTTATTTCCTTTACCCCCTCATCTGATTCGGTTTCTTCTTCATCTCTTTGACTTGCATAAGCCCTTGTGGCTTTTGTCTTTGACCTTTTCTCTCCTTTATCAGATGCTTGGACTTCCAGTTTTGAGCTTTTAGCAGGGACATGTGCTGGTCTCTTTGAAGATCTGGTCCGGGTGGAAGTTTCTACCGGAGCACTTTTCTTGCTTCCTTTTTCTACCTCTTTCTTCTCTTCATCAGCTTTTTGTCTCTTTTCCCGGTTGGCATCAAGTGCCTCCTTTGAGATCCCAAGGCCTTGTGCAATATGTTCTACTTCTTTTCTCACCTTCCTTTTCATCTCTGGTTCTCTGAGCTCCACATGGATCTTTACACTCAGCTCCTCAAAGGTTCCAAACCTTTCTACCTTTGGATCTTTAGGCTAACTCAGCATGTGTTGAACATGCAGCTCCACAATCTGTTCATCAACTTCATACCCCATGGGCATGATCCAGACTGTCCTTGGTTCTACTGCCTCCATTAGGCACTGATCAGTCTCTACCATAAAGCAGACTGTGTCCTTGTATTTCTCAACAAGAGACTGGGGAATCCTTTCTCTTGATTGCATCATGTTCTGAAAGTTTTTGAAGTATCCCCACATGGTTGTATTTCTTGCTTTAGCATCCCCAAGCCCATGCAAATAGTCTCTTATCTAAACTGCTACCGGTTTGTCATTCTACCATACCCATCCATTTGATCCAAGCAACTCATTCATGAAGTAGAAAAATAAACATACTATTAGTGCACCATATTTGAAAGAGTTTTTCTTGTCCTTTTTGATCTTTTGTATGTTTTCCATTAATTGGCTCAAGAGAAGTTCACAGAGATCATATTCTGCATTTTTTCTCAGCATCTCATAGGCCGTGTATACTACAGTTCTGGATACTGAATTCTCCCTACTGGAATGATATATCTTGTATCCTATTATCATAGATGCATACTTGATATCCGGGTCAGTAATATCTTCAATGGTCATTGCCCTCTTATCAAATTTTGATCTGGTGGCCTCTGTGACAATGTTGTTTTTGACAGATTTGAGGACAGGAATTCCTCCGGAGGAATGTAAACTAGTTACTACCCTAATTGCTTCCTTGGTGATCTTGCAAGGTCTATTCAGCCATAGGAAGTTATCATGTACCCTACTCAATACATACCGGACCCATTCATCTTCTTAAAAGCAGGGGAAATGAATGAACTGATCAAAGTGTTTTTCCCGGATGCTCTTATACTGAGGTTTGATCTCAAAAGAATCATCTATTAACTACTTGTGGTATAAGTCTCTTAGTTTGAATTCCCCAAACTCTTCAATGTTTGCATGTATATAAACCCTAATATCTTCAGTGTGCAAAACGCCATGTGGAACACTGGAAAATGCACCTAGGGGGTCTACCTCCAAGGATTTGTATGGATGTTTCTTAAATGTAGGGCGAGGTCTATCAGAAATCTTTACAATATTCGGAGTACCCATTATCAAGAGATTTGCAGTGAGATATTTGAAAACAGAAAATACCTTTTGCGCCTATCGGTTTCACGGAGTAGGTTGAATTGATCTCTGGAAGTAATGACTTCTGCAAGTGATCTTTGATGAACTTGAGGAATTTCGTTGCAGATCTCCGCTTTTCGTTTCTTCTTGAGTGCAGAATGAACGAGTGATTAATGAAAAACCCTTATATTGCTCCACGAGCCCTAATATGAGATTGCAATAAATGCTCGACCTACATTATTCTGGTTTGCCTGGTTTTCCTTGTTCAAGGAGGAAGAAACTCATCTGGATCATTATGATTCCCTTGTGATCGATGTTAGTGATGAATCATCATATCCACTTGTCCTTCTGATCATCTTATGTATCTGCAGATCAAGCTGTATCAATTTGGATTCATACCGGGCCAATCTTGTGAGGAACCTATTTTACCGGAAGACTTGCTTAACCGGACCAATTCTGAAGGATTTAAACTTTTTAAATTTTCTTGCGGATCTCTCAGATCTTTACTTGACCTTCTTTACATATTTCTCTAGAAACCCTTTGATCCGTAGCTTCTCATGTGCCAATTTCAGGCACCACTTAACTGGCTGGGGGAACAAGGTTTTCTTTGTGTCTCCCCCTGAGCCAGAGCTCACCTTTTAGTTTCTGGAAGGAATATCAGCACCAGAGTCTAGTGCGGATCCAACCTCTACATTGTCTAAACTTTTCTTCACCCAAATCTTGTTCATCTCATTCCTAACTTCATCCGCATTCACCTTTTGTTTACCCTTATCTTGATTCTAATTATGATATACCAGACCTGTTTTCTCCTGATTCTTGCTTCTACAGAATTTTGCATTATGACCGGACCTATTACAGATTTGGCAAACAACATTTCTTTGCATATTTGACTGATATCCTCTTGATCTGCACTAATCAGCCATATGACCTACTCTATTGCATGCAAAGCATCTACCATTGAATGATTTGTTCATTTGCATATTTCTGCATTCATGAGACTTGTGACCATACCTTTTGTAGTTAAAACACTGTCTGAAGAAGGATGAATTAGTCTGATTCATTCTCTTTCTGCATTGATTAGCTTTGTGACCAAAGTGATTGCAGTTGTGGCAGTATCCATTGAAGGATGGATATCTTTGAGCATTGGGCTGTCTTACCGGAGGTCTTCTAGGCCTGTTCCTTGAATTTTCTGATCCAAAATTCTTCTGACCGGATCCGAAGCTTTCTCCTTTCTCATATCCCAAACCACATTTGTCATCTACCTTCTTTTGACTTCCAAGAAGAACTTCAAGTTGAGCAGAACTTATCTTAAATTTTTCTTTATACTCATTCGCTGTTTGAAGATCCCTTTTGAGAGAAACAATTTGATCCTCAAGTTTTTCTTCATTATCTTTAGCATCTTCAAGATCAGATTCAAGATGTCTGATAATTCTATCCATCTGGTGGCAATCTTCTGATTTCTCTTTGAGAGATTGTCTTAGATTGTCTTCAGTTTTTCTTTTCTCTTCAATCTCTTAAGTAAACTTAATAACTCCTGATTCCATTTCATGTCTTACCATAATGACTTCTTTTGATAACTTTTCACATAACTTGGTTTTCTCAGTCAGCTCTTCATTTGCATTATTTTCTTCACCTTGTCTTGCCAATTGCTGAAGCAGCTCCTTTCTCTTTTTCATAGAGAGACTTAATTTATCTTTTAGTTCTCTCATGAAATCATCAGCCTGTTTGAGTCTTTCCTTTAATTCATTGACTTCAGAGTTTGACTGTTCAAGATCATCAAGGGTAGTCTTGAGTTGCTCTCTTAAGCCATATGCATCCATTTGAGCTCCTAGATCTTCCTCAAGCTGTTAGGCTCTGTTAGGAGGAACTTAGCTCTGATACCAATTGTTGATAACTGAGAGGGGGGTGAATCAGTTATCCTAATTATTTCTTCTATCTGAACTTTCTTTTTAATCAATGCAACATTAATTCAAATAAGCAAACATTATCATGAAATGGAAAAACACATGACACAATATTTTTGACGTGGAAACCCTGTTAAGGGAGAAAACCATGGGGTGATTAACCCAAAGATTATTCTCGGTTAGAAGAATAAGGAAATACAAAATGGCACTTGCCAATTAGGGCTCACTGCTCGAGCACACTGCTCACAAAGGAGGCACACTGCCTACAAGGAGACACACTGTCTACAAAAGAATGTCATACAATACTTGAACTGATTGGAAGCATCCACATATGCTGGAGTTCAGTTCCGGTTAGGCTCAGTACACTGATCTGCTGCACTTCATCTTTCCTCTTCTCTTATGCTGCTTTCCTTTCACATACCGGACCTTCCTTACTGCTTCTGCTCTGCTCTACTTTTTCGCATATCACATGTAATGACAACACTTCTCACAACTAAATCCATCCTATATATATATATATATCTGCACAAGTGATTTCATTATCTTTCTAGTCGGCACCCGAAATAGTCAATCTTCTCACAAACTCTGTTCTGTCGGCTGAATCCTTACACATCAAGTAATGCGGATCAAGTATATACTTGTAGAAATCATTAATCATGTCAGCCAAACATGATTCATGCCTTCATAACCTTTAACACCATCAGTAACACATCTGGAAAGTAGTCTGATGTTCTGTCAGTCAGTTCTTCCTCTGTTCACACTGTCACTCAGGAATCAGGTACTCAACTATTCATATCTTTTTCCTTGTCCATCACCGGAGGCTAAATCCTTGGAATCTATTACTCAAGGTAGTCCTCTTGACTTTCCCAAATCCGCACTTCACCAAGATACTTCCTCTAAGAGATCCGGACCTTTCTGTCGGACCTTGCCACAAGCTCTGTTCTTGTTTACCGGACCTCAACAATCTTCATTCTGACTTCCGGTAGAGACACACCATGTCTTGCGGATGTGTGGGATGAACTTTGTTGCCATCAATGACAACAATCATTTTTCCATATAGTGTCTCTTGCCAACAGTTACATCCCTAATTTCTGACTTGCTATAGTTTTACTTTTTACTTGGACATAAGTAAATTTATTGTGATGTTATAGATTTATGACAAGATATGACATGGAATTATATTGAATATCATTTATGAAATCATGGAAATGATTATGTTATTGTCGATTTAATATCTATATGATGAGATTTGATTTATTAGTTGAATTAATTGAATAATGATGCACTAATCACATATTGTTTGATGACAAGTGAAACAGGTTACAAGTTATCAGATGACTCTCAGAGTAGAGAGAGAGAGTATCTTTCGAGAAGAGAGATATAGACCTTGGATTACGAGTGGTCTATTTGCCAAACGAGTATAGTGTTAAACGATAATGTGAACCAATGAGTCGTAAGAGGTAAGCCTTGTCTAGTTAGTTTACTTTTGAATCTAATTCGACGGGTAGTCGATATCTTGATTATCATCTAGTCAAGTCAATGATGAATCCACAAAGTCGTTTGTGAAGTAAACAACATCATTAACATGTAAAACGGTTGTGTTATTCTTCTTGAGTCACTTGAGGTTTTATTGTCGTTTCTTAAACGTCAAGATGTTCTCATCAAGTTTGATGACGCGAATATTGTCAATGGATTGTGATGGGGAGGTAAACTCGACCCATTCACATCATCTGTAATCCTTAGTGATCAAAATGGGACACAGAGGAGTTTTTAACAACTTCAGGTAGAAGTTTTTCACAGCTATGTGATAACTAAACAAAATCTTGAGTCTTGTTCTGCATTGAGTCCAATCCGTCGTGATTGTCATAAAATGCTTTGAGCATATGTTGTAAACTCTTTTCTTTGCGAAGTTTGACGGACGTCGAATTAGAAGCCAAGGCGTGTTATAACTTGTTTTGTCGTAATATAGAGGAATATGCTAAAATAACGTAAGTTATATTTTAGTAGTCATGAGGTATTTCTTTATTCTTGTTTGTTGATGGAATCAATTTGAAGTTTGAAGAGGGAATCTCTAATCTTTTAGGAGGCAATTACTGCCCACATTTTCTTCATAAGAAGTGCATGTCTTTTATTGAGGAGAAGTCCACGATTTGTGGGCACTTGTTTTAACCAACTCTAAGTGGACAAGAGTGGTTAGGCTCATTTAGAGTTGTTATTAAATATTATAGTTGTGAGTTCATTATAAGCTTTGAGTGGTACTTCTAAACCACGAACACTTATCAATTTATTGGATAATTCTTGTGCTTTTACGGCATATTGTTCGCTGCCTTGTAGCACGTCATTACTATTTTTGGAAGTAGTTATTTTGGATGTAGTGGGAATGGGGAGTCCTCACGTGGGATATGAGGTTGTTTTAACAAAACTCCAGAGAGGATGCCACGGCGGGAGGAAAGTCACTCTAACTGTGTGAGTGGATTTTAAGTGTTGGGTCGTGGAGAAACGACTCAACAGAAGGGGAAGATAAGGTATCGTTGTGTGTTTTGGGAAGGACGGAGGATGAGACAAAAGACCATCCGTTAGTCATCAGGAGGATCTGTAACATAGTAAGGCTGGCGAAAGTTAAGTCAAGGGCGGTAACTTAGAGGGAGAAAACCTTGCAAAGGGATTATCATTGGAGGGGTATGTTTTAGAGGGAGATGTAGAGGTGAGCAGAGGGAGATATACACGATTAAGGGAAAAGCTCGACAGCGAAACCTGAGAAAGAAATGAAGATGCATGAGGATGCTTAAAGATTTGGACAGAAGGACCCGACTGCCGACAAGAATAGTTCAGAATACTCAAACTTAAACAAACGAAGGGTCTTCCAAAACTTGTCAACTCAGGTTCTTATCTCCATGAATAGTTTTTACATCATTTTTTCTATGCCAGATCGATGTTTTTCTATCTCTCTAAACATAGAAATTGCTTCTTTAAGTTCATAAGGCTGACTCCCATAAGAAACATCAGGGTTGAAGCTTAGAGTGTATCATGTTACTATAAATAGATATTGATTCTTTGGTGTCGCAAGCCTTTGTTTGTTTGGGAAGAATATTGTAACTTTGGTCTTTAGATAGATGGTTAGATCTTATATGGAATCTATGAGTATGGGGGATCGCATTTACATTGCATAGTTATAAGATTTCTTTAGAAGCCGGTTTGTAACTCTTCTAGACATTGCAAGCATGATCATTGTATTCCTTTATACCCGTATAGGGTCTCTTTTCAAAATTGTCAATTTATTAGAAAATGCAGTGATATAAGAGAAGGTGCAATATTAAGTTGGACCGAGAGATGGTTATGAGATATGTTATACCGCTCTCATACATACTAGTTCCATGTAGAACTATGATAGGATTTCCCGTAGTCGAGTAAGATGGCTTAAACCTTGAGGTGGGTCAAGGGTAATATAATACCATTCCTTGATAAATTCATAAAATGCCTATAATGGTTTCTTTCAAAGAGAACTTAGGAATTTTATTAAGCTTGGGAAGCCACCTTTTATTTTGAATCAAGTGATAAATTCCTTGGAAATATTATGATAGGGACATTAAGGTCCATAGAACTATCCTTGCAAATGTTTTCGGTAAATGAGAACAACTTCGTCGTAAGACCTATATTGTCTACTCAAGTAATCTTGGTGAGTATAGTTTTATAGTACACCATTATGTCAAAAAATACTATGTCTCTAACCTTATATAGAGCCATATGCGATTGTAAATGAAGTGATGGTAATGACATCATGTAGAAGCGAATTGAAAGTATTCATTTTCCTCTTGTATAGGAGTTATTATCTTTTTCAATTCATAGTATCCTTAACCTTGGTTGAGATAAACCATAGGTCATCTAGAAACCTTAGTCTTGAAGTTTTGAGATAGGGGTATTTTGGATATAATGGATTATTCAAGGGACAAGTAAAACCCTAGTATAACCTAGAAGGGTTAAAGATTATTGATGACCATTTTTATGGTTGATAAACTCTCGATGGTAGCACATTATATACTAGGGAATTGGAATGATGGAGCATCAGTGTTAACTCACAAATTTGTGCACGATGTGTTTAGATTGCATGGTTTCCTGAGAAGGTTATCTCAGATAGAAATGCATGTGTAATGACAAGATTTTCGCAAATTTGTTCTCTATGCTAAGGACTAAAATTTAAAAGAGTATAATTTATTATCCTATGAACAGATGGTTAAACTAAGGAAGTTAACCAGGTTTTAGAAGATTTGTTCCAAACATGTTGCATGGATTAGCAATACAAGTAGGGAGACTACTTATCACGTGAAATTTTTGACAATACCTAACTTTTGCTATTAAGATGGCTTAAAGTGAAACATTGGACAGAAAGATGCCGAACTCCTATAAGCTGGGTAAGCTAGAAGATAGGATTAGCATTAGTCCAGAAATGTTATTAGAATGGATGAAAAGATTTAGCTGATCAAGAAAGATCAGTGGAAATTGATAATGAATAGAAAATTTACGTTGAAGTTAAGCATACACCAAGACAATTCTCGGTTAGAGAAGGAAAATTCTTTTAAGGGTTAAACCTCTGAAAATGTTTCCTAAAGAATGGAATGTATTCTAAACCAGTTCCTAAGTATAAAGGACCCTTCTAAACTTTAAGGTTAGAAATTTTATTGATATTTAGAATCAATCTATTATCAATTATTGCCAGGAGGCATCATGCTTTTTGTGATTTATATATGAGAAATATATTTATGTAATATATGAATACTATAATCTATGAATGATTTAAAAGTACAAGAACCTAGGAAAGGTTATGATCAAGCTTCTGAAATACTTGAAGATCGCAAGCAATGCTTGTGTAACGTAGAGGTTATGAAGTGTAAGGTCCAGTGGGACCAGTATGCATAGAATAGTTTTGCATGGGGGGAGAAATTACCATGAATTCTAGCAGAAATTTCCTCATTTACTTTATGTTGATAGCAGTTAAACAATGAATATGCTTTTAAGTTGCATTTTGATGCTTTATATCATCGAGGACGATGAATCTTTAGGGGAAGGATATGTTACATCCCTAATTTCTGACTTGCTATAGTTTTACTTTTTACTTGGACATAAGTAAATTTATTGTGATGTTATAGATTTATGACAAGATATGACATGGAATTATATTGAATATCATTTATGAAATCATGGAAATGATTATGTTATTGTCGATTTAATATCTATATGATGAGATTTGATTTATTAGTTGAATTAGTTGAATTAATTGAATAATGATGCACTGATCACATATTGTTTGATGACAAGTGAAACAGGTTACAAGTTATCAGATGACTCTCAGAGTAGAGAGAGAGAGTATCTTTCGAGAAGAGAGATATAGACCTTGGATTACGAGTGGTCTATTTGCCAAACGAGTATAGTGTTAAACGATAATGTGAACCAATGAGTCGTAAGAGGTAAGCCTTGTCTAGTTAGTTTACTTTTGAATCTAATTCGACGGGTAGTCGATATCTTGATTATCATCTAGTCAAGTCGATGATGAATCCACATAGTCGTTTGTGAAGTAAACAACATCATTAACACGTAAAACGGTTGTGTTATTCTTCTTGAGTCACTTGAGGTTTTATTGTCGTTTCTTAAACGTCAAGACGTTCTCATCAAGTTTGATGATGCGAATATTATCGATGGATTATGATGGGGAGGTAAACTCGACCCATTCACATCATCTGTAATCCTTAGTGATCAAAATGGGACACATAGAGGAGTTTTTAACAACTTCGGGTAGAGGTTTTTCATAGCTATGTGATAACTAAACGAAATCTTGAGTCTTGTTCTGCGTTGAGTCCAATCCGTCGTGATTGTCGTAAAACGCTTTGAGCATATGTTGTAAACTCTTTTCTTTGCGAAGTTCAACGGATGTCGAATTAGAAGCCAAGGAGTGTTATAACTTGTTTTGTCGTAATATAGAGGAATATGCTAAAATAACGTAAGTTATATTTTAGTAGTCGTGAGGTATTTCTTTATTCTTGTTTGTTAATGGAATCAATTTGAAGTTTGAAGAGGGAATCTCTAATCTTTTAGGAGGCAAATACTGCCCACATTTTCTTCATAAGAAGTGCATGTCTTTTATTGAGGAGAAGTCCACGATTTGTGGGCACTTGTTTTAACCAACTCTAAGTGGACAAGAGTGGTTAGGCTCATTTAGAGTTATTAAATATTATAGTTGTGAGTTCATTATAATCTTTGAGTGGTACTTCTAAACCACGAACACTTATCAATTTATTGGATAATTCTTGTGCTTTTACGGCATATTGTTCGCTGCCTTGTAGCACGTCATTACTATTTTTGGAAGTAGTTATTTTGGATGTAGTGGGAACGGGGAGTCCTCACGTGGGATATGAGGTTGTTTTAACAAAACTCCAAAGAGGATGCCGCGGTGGGAGGAAAGTCACTCTAACTGTGTGAGTGGATTCTAAGTGTTGGGTCGTGGAGAAACGACTCAGCAGAAGGGGAAGATAAGGTATCGTTGTGTGTTTTGGGAAGGACGGAGGATGAGACAAAAGACCATCCGTTAGTCATTAGGAGGATCTGTAACGTAGTAAGGCTGGCGAAAGTTAAGTCAAGGGCAGTAACTTAGAGGGAGAAAACCTTGCAAAGGGATTATCATTGGAGGGGTATGTTTTAGAGGGAGATGTAGAGGTGAGCAGAGGGAGATATACATGATTAAGGGAAAAGCTCGACAATGAAACCTGAGAAAGAAATGAAGATGCATGAGGATGCTTAAAGATTTGGACAAAAGGACCCAACTGCCGGCAAGAATAGTTTAGAATACTCAAACTTGAACCAACAAAGGGTCTTCCAAAACTTGTCAACTCAAGTTCTTATCTCCATGAATAGTTTTTATATCATTTTTTCTATGCCGGATTGATGTTTTTCTATCTCTCTAAACATAGAAATTGCTTCTTTAAGTTCATAAGGCCGACTCCCATAAGAAACATTAGGGTTGAAGCTTAGAGTGTATCATGTTACTATAAATAGATATTGATTCTTTGGTGTTGCAAGCCTTTGTTTGTTTGGGAAGAATATTGTAACTTGGGTCTTTAGATAGATGGTTAGATCTTATATGGAATCTATGAGTATGGGGGATCGCATTTACATTGCATATTTATAAGATTTCTTTAGAAGCCAGTTTGTAACTCTTCTAGACATTGCAAGCATGATCATTGTATTCCTTTATACCCGTATAGGGTCTCTTTTCAAAATTGTCAATTTATTAGAAAATGCAGTGATATAAGAGAAGGTGCAATATTAAGTTGGACCGAGAGATGGTTATGAGATATGTTATACCTCTCTCATACATACTAGTTCCACGTAGAACTATGATAGGATTTCCCGTAGTCAAGTAAGATGGCTTAAACCTTGAGGTGGGTCAAGGGTAATATAATACCATTCCTTGATAAATTCATAAAATGCCTATAATGGTTTCTTTCAAAGAGAACTTAGGAATTTTATTAAGCTTGGGAAGCCACCTTTTATTTTGAATCAAGTGATAAATTCCTTGGAAATATTATGATAGGGACATTAAGGTCCATAGAACTATCCTTGCAAATGTTTTCGGTAAATGAGAACAACTTCGTCGTAAGACCTCCTATATTGTCTATTCAAGTAATCTTGGTGAGTACAGTTTTATAGTACACCATTATGTCAAAAAATACTATGTCTCTAACCTTATATAGAGCCATATGTGATTGTAAATGAAGTGATGGTAATGACATCACGTAGAAGCGAATTGAAAGTATTCATTTTCCTCTTGTATAGGAGTTATTATCTTTTCCAATTCATAGTATCCTTAACCTTGGTTGAGATAAACCATAGGTCGTTTAGAAACCTTAGTCTTGAAGTTTTGACATAGGGGTATTTTGGATATAATGGATTATTCAAGGGACAAGTAAAACCCTAGTATAACCTAGAAGGGTTAAAGATTATTGATGACCACTTTTATGGTTATAAATTGTTTTAGTAGACATTAAAGGGTCAATAACTATGTATTTAGTAAATGTTCATATCTATATTATTGAAAAGAGATTTGTTTCTAATTGACAATGTTTAACCCTAGGAAGGGAAAAACCATGTGTTGGGCTACAAGTCGACTTAAAATACAAGTCGTAAGCCTCAGATTTTGCAAGCATGCAAGAGGTACCATTAAATGATTAGTCAAACATTAAATTCAATATACCTTTTGGTCACAACTTTTCTTACACTATTACTTGTCAACAAGGGGTGAATCTCAAATGTTGCAAAGATGCAAAGAGAGATACCTAAGAATGGATAGTCATTCCATAATGTTAAAAGAGCAACGATAGTGTCTTGTGATTTCACCTAAGTCAGAAAGACTAGATTGGAGTTATATGAAACTCTTTAGTTAAACCTTAACTTGACCCAAATGTGGTATTTATTTATATTAAATCGTTGGGATCGTTATATAGATCATGATTGAAGGGACGAGTACCCTAACAATGTATAATTATTCTTACTTGCAAGAAGGGAATTAGATCCCTAGACTATAATGCTTAACCTGGGTAAGGTTATCATCTTAGTCGTAAATAATCTATATATTTTTCTTATGAGACAATAAGTCGTGGACCTCAGGTATTGCTATGATGCAATGAGAGTCCTTGTAAAGAAAGAAAGTTGAATAGGTCTATGGATTATAGACAGTGAAAGAAATCATGTATGAGTCGGGAAGACTAAATTAATGAAAACGCCATGACTTCATAAGTTGAATGTAGGTTGACCAAGTCGATCTGTAGGAATATGATAGTATCCAAGTCGAGTTGGGGTGGGTGAACATTATGACAACGTTCATTGCGAATATCAATTTATATTGAAAACTATGGCCATAGTAATGCATATGTCTCTACATGCATTGTCGGTTCACTGTATCTGGATTGCACATCCTATCAGGAATCATACTTAGCTAGAGGGTATCTAGGGTTGTATGATGGATAGAGTTGTGTAAGATACAGCACTATGTACTCGGAAAGGCAAATTACCACTGGTCACCTTGGTCTATACTTCTCGTGAAGGGTAGGGCCACTTCCTATGTGGAAGTTGTGTGGGAGACTGCCGGTCTGTGGTTGGAGGTAAATCACTGGAAAGATACTCTCTCTCTCTCTCTAGCAGAAGACATGCCGAGGCTTGCGATAAAGATGTCAGATTTTCGGATGCAGTATATCTTTGAGACTTGTGTTTCTTGAGACTAAGTAAAACATTATCTGATTCAGGTATTTATAATTGATTTACTTTTGTAAACATTGTACTTGAGAAAGACAATACAGATTATTGTATTTGTAATGAGATATCTTGTAATTGTAGTTACTTGACTATACGTTGAATAAAGGTAAAAAATTTCTCTGTCTTATTTTTACCTTGTAAATTTACTTTATGGTGAATTTTTGGTTTTTACTATGTTTTTAGAACGTGGATGTTACAAAGAGTTTGCAATAATGAATATGCCTCCCATATTGCATATAAGAGGGGGTATTTATAGGTTGGGAGAGATCACAAAAGGTGGAGCTAATTGAAGAGTTAACTCAATTAATTGATGAGTTAACAAGATTGATTGAGGAGTGAACAAGCCTGATTAGGGAGTGAATTGAGCTTGATAGCTTATCAATCATGGAGGAAGGAGAGTTAGCATGAGAAGAAAGAGAGATAAGAATAGCTTTGTTGGAGCTAAGAATAGAGTGATTGGGAGTGGAGGAGTTAAAAATAGATTAGGCTCAGTTAGGGTCAAAGATCCATGCAAACTAGAGGAAAAACAAAGCTAAATTGGCCTCAAACTGAAGAAAAAATCATGTTTAAAAACATGATTGGGTCACCCCTTTTAGCAAGGCAGGTCATCCAGGGGGATCCATGGTTTCCCCATGAGGAGATCTTAGGTCACCTATGGGAATTAAGAAGGAAAGAGGGGCGACCTAGGGAGATAGGGGTTTACAGGTAGTTTCATGGGATAAGAATGGTCAAAAGGGGCTAAAGATGATCTCAAGACCTAGAGACTGATTGGCAGACGTGAATAAGGTGGGTTGCCCCTTTTAGCAGGGCAGGTCATCCCTAGGGATCCAGGGTCACTTGGGGGGATTTGGAAATAACAGGGGTTGACCCAAAAAGGAAGAATAGGGGGATAAAATTGATAATGAGGAATGATCTAGGAGGTCAATTGGAGGCCTCTAAAATGTTGAAATGTATGACAAGGGGCTTAGAGAAAGTGTATTTCTCATCTTGCAACACTGGTTAGTTAAAGCGGCAAGGCTAGAAAGTGAGAAAAATGAATTGTCAACAAGGGGTGAAAGATGGCGAAACATGACCTAGGAGGGTTAGCTAAGTGATTGGGGAAACAAAAACAAGATGAAGAACTTTGATCCACATGTCACCAAGAATAAGACTACTGAGAGGTCATATTTACACGCTTACATGTACGTGATTATGACTATAGCTCATCATCAGATTACCATGTAGGCCCATGCACTTTTTTGGTGCTTACAAAATCAACTTTTAAATGCCTATTTGTTTGTGAATTTTTGACTCTGTATGCCCAAGTTATGCCAACAAGAAAAAATCCACTCTTTTAGGACCAAAAAAGGCTAAAATAGGCCCTGGTATTATTTGGGCAGCCCTCTGGTGATACTTGGGTTGTTTAGCAATGACGCAGATGATCTAGGTGATGGATCTATTGATTTCCACCAATTGAGTATCAATTTGGCATCGAACGAGCAGTCAAAGGGTTGTGGGATGGTAGCAATCTTACTATCTATAGTGGGCTCAATCTTGCTCTACGTGGCCTGGAAATGGGACTGCGGGGGCTGAAAAAGTGTCCACAAGGGCTGAAATGTGTTTGTTGTAGGGCCCCTTTTTGGACTGATTGGTCTAGTTATGGCCCAAAGGCCTGGCCGACTCAGCCCTAATTTAAGCCTGCATGTTCAAATTGGGCACGTAGGGCCCAAAATATATTTTTAATTTTTTTAAAAATAATCCATATGAACCAGGCCATATAGGTGTCGTATGGCCCTAGAAACAAAAACAAATCCTTAGATGCTCTCAAGCCTAATTTTGACAATTTGATAGTTGATTTTAAGGTTTTTGGGCCTTTTGAGTGGATAGGATTTGACCCAAAACACTTTAAAATCGCAACTTCCCTCCAGATTTGGAAAAAAACACCCGCTTCAAACCCTTATAGATCTGGCCTTTGGTGCTCAAACTGGTCCAAATAAAAGGCTAATCTATTTTTCTCAATTATTCTAAATCCAATGAATATGTTTGTTTTGCCCAGAAAAACACCCAACAAAAGGCTCTTACTTGATTTTCTCTGGATCTAAGAAGGGGCTTACAAATCTAAAACTCTAATACCATGTAAGAGTTGATTGATGTGCTCTCATACCATGTAAGAGCATATCGATGAGCTTTGATACCATGCAAGAGTCCCCAATAGATTTAATCTCCCAATATCACTTGCAAAACCATAGATTTCCTTCTACAAGAAAGCTACAAGAGAATAAATTTTCTTGAATATGGATGCACAATAATGATATTAGATTCTAATAATTACATGAGACCTTGCTTTTATATTGCAAGGTTGAAAACCCTAAGAGAACTTAAAAATCTCCTAAGTAAACTTAATAAAGTGTAATTAAATAAATAATTACACCAACACCTATCATAACCCCTTCTCTTTCACTCCTACCAAAGCACTTGGTGACTCGTCCACACTATTATTAAGAGACTAGATGCACTACACATGGTACCATTTCCTTCAATAACAAATTAGATATCAATTTATGATATAATTCTTGCTAGATAATTTTTCATATCTAAATAAACACTTAGATCAAACAACATTGCCACAATAAGACATGGGTCACATTGAGATCATAGTGATACAAAACTAACAAATCACGTAAGAGTACTAACTAAACAACTAATTGATTTACAAAACTAACACTACATTTGTATCGTGAATACATTTGCCCTCCAAAAAAATCAAGGTATAATAAAATTTCTTGGTTTAGATCTATTTCACCACAAGTGCATGCATACTCTTTAGCCTTATTTTTGTGATATATGATGGGCTTTATATTGTAGAAGTGCTCTATACCATTTTCTTTTAACTTTTTCCCAATTGTGAATGTTAATGAGTTATTAAGATTACAAAGACAATTACAAAAGCAACAAATTAAAACAAATTGAAGAGCTATTTAACAAATTGTTAACAACATAAAATGTTTCATCAATATTTTGTAAAGATATAATAATGAGATAGAAAAATTATATAAATTCCAATCTTATAATATTTATAACCCATATTCATAAAATATGGACCATGATTATAAATTGATTCAACAAGCCTAATATGTAACAAGTGTTTTTGATAAAGTAAGCAGCAAAAAAGGGTGTCGATCCCATTACATATCAGCCAAAAAGGTGCACCAAAGATCCATCAAAGAGAAACATACCCAAGCAAAAAGAAACAACCAAAAAATCCCAGACAAGGACATAGAGGACCGACAACAGACCAACAACCAAAAACACAAAAAAGCCCCAAAGGCTAATTGAAGAATGGTTCCCAATCTTCAACCAGGAATTGGTAGAGTTCTTGGTACTCATTAAGCTCTTTATCTTTCATCCCCTACCTGGTAAGTTCAACATCCAAGAGGACCACAAGAGTGGTGGCCGACCAGTGCATGACTTTCACAAAGAACTTGCCCAGAATCTTGAACATCCTCTCCAACTCAGTTAGTCTACCAAAGAGGGCTTCCATTTCCTTATCCTTGATGGTTTTCTTACCACCCCTGATCTTCTTGCCAGCATCCTTCACCACTTTCTCCAAGCTCATAGAGTCAGACCCCCAGACATTGAGCTCAGGAAAATTACTGGGGCCGTCATCAGCTTCCACTTCCACCGTCTCATTTTTGTTATCCTTGTTATCAGAAATGTCCCCACCCATCAGTTCAACCTCCCCCACCATCATTTCAACTTTGTTGTTTTTGTCATCAGAAATGCCAACACCCTCCAGGTCTGCCACTTCCTCCGTCGTCTCAGCAACCACCTTTTTTTGGGGAACAGGACTAGGCTTAGCAGAAAGCCTCATCAACCATTTGGTTGATGGCACCCGGGGTTTACTTTTAGGCATGGTAAACTCCTCATCTTCAATACTATCACTCCCTTTTTCGCCTTCCTCAGAGTTGACCTCCTCCACCACTAGGGAAACATTTTTAGCCTTATCCCCACTGTCCAAAACACTACCCCCCTCCAAACTCACCCTATTCTTCTTTTGTTGGGTCTCATGGGAGGAATCACCAGATATAATCTTTCTTTTGGCAGCAATCTTGGATATGGTCTTAGGGGTCTGGTCACTAGTCTTAGGCTCGGGGATTTTACCAGTGGTAATTTTTTTCTTTCCAAACTTGAGGGATTTGGTATACTTCTTCGGGGTGATTTCAGTAATTACCACCAGGCTAATCTTATCAGGGTTAGAACAGGGCGGCAAAGGAGGGTCAACACAAGTAGCCGTGAGGGCTTTAGGGGGATAGAGCACTGAATGAAAGTTATAAATTATGAAGATAAGCCCCTGGTGGAGCGAGATGAGGGGCTTGTTAGGGTTGATAGCATGTTGTTCAATAGCAAACACAATTGAGGCTTCCAGAGATGACAACAAGTAAAAAGGAAAACTAATGAACTTGCTACGACGAAAATGGTTTAACAGAGCAAAATGATAGTGGAAAAAGCATATGAATCTACCTTTGAGAGTAAAGTATTTGATAATCATGTGGCATACCTCATCCCACAGTTTCGGCAACATTTGCCTATCAAACCCTCCCTGCAAACTGTGTAAGACCTCACCTTTCTTCAGAAATAAAGCCATACCATCCGGATCTGAAACTTTGCTCATTTTCTTGTGTTTGATACCATCAGTAGACATGCCTGTCACCATCTCGATCAATTCCTCCAAGATTTCAAACCCCACACCGCCCACCTTGACCTATCTAGCCTCCAACAACTGCAGGAACTGCATTGAGAGGTTTTTGTCATGACCTTGCAGGCATTCCAGATAGGAAGCCACCCCGCCCTCCTGACAAATGTGCCATAGGGTCTCATTACATTTGAACTCTTCACAAGATTCAGGCTCAGTTCGAGACCTATCACCCCTCATTCTTAGGTTGCACCAATTTCTCACAGACAAACTAGAAATGAAATAAGCAACGGTTAACTTAGAAACTTTTGATATGTAGATAAAATCCCGCAAACCAATATTCTCACTCAAGTTAATGAGTATAGTGTCCCTTCACTAGCTGGGGGTGACGTACTTTCTTAATTTCATGATATGTAAATGAGAATTCCCTTTCCTTTCATCATTGATATTCATTAATTGGTCATAATTAGAGGATCTGCAGAGATTCGTTAAGTTAATATGCCCATTGCTCACGTGCCTGGCCATGTGAAACCCCAACTTAGGCCTCCACACCTAATTGATGTGAAGGCAATCCTTCGTACGGTGGCAGACCTAAACTCTGACAAATATGAGCTAGCCCCAATTCGTCACACCACCCAAACCACTAGTCCTCAAATCTAGATGGCTATCAAGACGAGATCCCATTTGGTGCCTAATGTATTCCCTAGGCCAGGGGATAGAGGGGTTTATAAATGCAAACATGAGAGACCTAGGGTGGGACTTTGCTCCTTTCAAAGAAGGTTTTGAATCTGGACAGGTAAATTATTCTTTCTTTTCCAACATCTCCATGTGTCCAAGCTCTGCCCAAGGTTGGCCAACCCATCAGCCACTTTATTACCTTCATGGTACACATGCCCAATTTCATTCTGCTTGAACCCAGACAGTAAGTAGACGATGTCGTCCGTAATATCCTTCAGCTTCCAACCGCTATTGGACCTGCCCAAAGTTGCCTCAATAATATTTTTTTAATCTCCTTCCACTTGTAACTTGTCCACTCCCATAGAGTGAGCAATTTTGAGCCCCTGCAACAGGGCCAATCCCTCTGCCACATTGTTGGACTGGATACCGATTCATCCCGCATAAGCAGCAATGAAAACACCTTGACTATCTTTGAAAATCCCTCCACCACTGGCCATCCCAGTGTTCTTTTCTCAACTCCGTCGAAATTAAATTTCATCTAGTCCATGGGAGGGAGTCTCCAGAAGGTGTTTTGTCTGACCATCTTTCTGGAATTGTCGATCTTGGTCATAGCTGCTATCAGTCCCCAATTCTTGGCAATCAAAACTTCCACCAGAGTAGGGGGTTTCTCGGTCGCATGAAGAGTGCTGGAGGATGTGTTCTCAGAGACCAACTTGCTAAAGGAGTAGAAGACCTCATTAGTGGTTCTAGCTTTCTCTTTGAATATTCTATTGTTCCTTTCCTTCCACACACTCCACCCTAGGTGTGGGGGAATTTGTCTCCAAAGCTCCCTAATCCTAGGGTGAGAGAAAGGAGTAAGCCAGCTTTGGGTGAAATCCTTTATGTTTTTAGAGAAAACCCAATCCAGGTTAAGTTTCTCTATAGTTTTTCCCCCATATCTCTTTAGAAAAATCACAATGGAGAAGAAGGTGTTGAATGGACTCTTCTTCTTTTAGACAAAGAACATATCTATTGACCAATTGGAAACCCCTTTTATTGAGGTTATTGGTAGTAAGGATTTTATTATGCACTACAGACCACTAGAAGAAGTTTATTTTAGGGATCATCTTGTTGTTCCAAAAACTCTTCCAAAACCAACTCACCTAACCGCTATTGGTCAACAACTTGTAAGTTAATTTGACCGAGAAGATCCCCTTTTGATCCTGCCCCCAGAGCATTTCATCTTCCCTAGAAAATATCAGGATTATGTACTTGTTCAACTCCACTTGCAGAGCCTGACACTCCTGATTATCAGGTTGATTATTGTTCCAACATTCAGAGAGGTTCTTCCACCGCCTTTGGCTGTGAAGATGGCTGACAATGTAATTGCTAACCAAGCTCCCAAAATGGTTAACAACTCTTTCCTTAGTGGTGTTGTTCTTCTGGTTAGACATGGGTCCCTCCCCAAGCCAATTGTCCTCCCAGAACCTAATTTTGTCTCCCTTACCCAGCTTCCATTTGATGCCTTGAGACATAGTGCTTCTAGTTTTGATCATTTTGTTCCAGATAATAGAGCCTTTGGGAAGTCTCTCCCTATCAATACACCTTAATTTATCCCCATTCTGCAGGTATTTGGCTTTCATAATATGCACCTAGTCTTTCTCCTCCTTAAGGAAGGTCCACCCAATCTTGTCCAGTAAGGCTTTATTCATCACCTAGATTTTTGTGATTCCCAATCCCCCTTGCAATTTGGGCTAGTAGACTTTATCCCATCCAACCAGCGAGATCCTCTTCTTTTCCTCAACCCCAGTCCAGAGGAAGGTTTTCTAGATCTTCTCCAATTTCTCTACCATGTATCTAGGCATTTTAAAGAGGGATAGAAAATAAGTGGGGATGCCCTGTAGGGAGGCCTTCAAGAGTTGAAGTTTGCCTACTTGGATAAGGAGTTTACCTTTCCATCCCTCCATCTTCTTTTGGATTCTTTCCAGAACAGTGTTCCAGTAAGTCCGGGTCACCTCCTTGACCGTGAGGGGCAGACCTAGGTAGGTAGCTAGGAGATTGGCCTTGTTGCATTCTAGGATGTTTCTCACCTTATCTTGTAGCTCCAAGTCAGTATTGAAAAAAAACACATTACTCTTTTCATAATTAATGCACTGGCTAGAAACTTCCACATAGATGTTTAGCAGATTTTTTCATCTTTTGGCCTCTACCACCGAAGTCACCCTGAAGAGCATAGTATCATCAACAAACTGTTAGACAGCATACGGTCCCAAGGTGGACACAACTTTGACACCCCTGAGGATATGATTATCTAGGTGGGAGAGGATGTTTCTACCCAGGACCTCTGCCATAATGATAAAAAGGTAGGGAGAAAGGGGATCTCCCTGTCTGATACCCCTACCAACATCAAAGAACCCCTGAGGAGTGCCATTAACCAGGACCGAGTACTTGACAGTGGTAACACATTCCTTTATCAAAGTAAGCATTCTGTCTTGGAACCTGAACTTCCTAAGGACCTTGAACAGGAAATCCCAAGAGATTATATCATATGCTTTAGATATATCCAGTTTGAGAGCCATGCATAGAATGTTACTTCTATCCATCGAGTGAATGATCTCATTGGTGGATATTGCAGCATCTATAATCTATCTACCAGGGACAAAGCCTTTCTGGAAATCAAATATAAGGTTGTCCAGTAGCGGTTGGAGTCTGAGGACCAGAGTCTTTGTGATAATCTTATAAATGGTGTTACATAGGCTAATAGGTTGGAATCAACCATGGACTCCGTGATGCTCTTCTTAGGGATAAGCGCAATGAAAGTGGCATTGATCTGCTTAAGGATTTTGCCAGTCCTGAAAAAGTCTTTGACAACAATCATGACATCATAACCCACAATTTCCCAGAAGTCTTGGAAGAAGGCCGAGGGAAACTTGTTTGGGCCCGGAGCTTTGAAGGCCCCCATAGAGAACACAATCACCCTAACTTCCTCCTCAGTAATAGGCTTCAGAAGCCTATAGTTATCTTCCTCTGAGAGGACAAAGGGAATGTTGTCCAACAACTTGTCTTCCCTACCATTGTCAGGAATGTTTCTGTGCTCCTCCAGAAAGTGTCTAAAGTAGTTGGAGGCTAGGCTTCCCAATTCCTTGTCTTCGAGAATTTCCCTGTTGTTTTCATCAATCAGCTTGGTGGTTCTGTTTCTCTTTCTATGCTTCATGGCTAACTGGTGGAAGAAAGAAGAGTTCCTATCTCCCTCCTTCAGCCATTCAACTCTAGACTTCTGTTTCTAGAAGATCTCTTCTTTATTGGTGATATCCTTAAGGTTTTTTAGCAGAGAAGCTTCCATATTAAAAGTATCCTCACTCGCATGCCCCTTGGCCATGTTGTCTTGAACTTCCACTAAGCTGTCAATAATGTGTTTTTTTCTAGTTCATCACATTCCTGACACAGAATATATAACAATTATTACAATGTAGTTTGAGAAATTGATAATTTTGATTTTGAAAGTTTTAAAACTTTAGAATCATTGTTGTCAAATAATAATACCAACCATTTCCATAACATAGGAGCATTGTAATTCTTCCCACATTGTTCTTGCAATTGTTAATTCCTCTAAAATCTAAATAATTTTGTTGTTAGTAGATGGATTTGTAATTGAATTGTCCTTATGAAATTATTGTAAGCATATATATTATATAAAGTCATAAATTTAAGTATATATAAAAATATAATATATTAAATCATAAGTATATAAAATCATAAATCTATGTATATAAAAAGATAATATGAGACTTAATTTTTTTTTATATAATTGAAATTATTGTAACCATATATATCATAAAAATTCATAAATATATTAAATCATAGACTATTGTAAGCATATATAATATAACAAATCCAAATCTATAAAAGTATATATAAAAATATAATATTACATCATAAATCTATAAAATCATATATATGTATGTATATAAAAAATAATATTATGAGGCTTAATTATATATAATAAAATATTAAATATAAAAATAAAATATACTTGTTTGTCCTCCCTCACCATTTCTAAATCTATGTAAAAGACGTTGAGAGATATCCTTCTTGAGGTGCCTATATCTTAATTAATTTACTACATCCAAAGAAAGGCTATTTACCTTTACAATTATACAATACAATTTGGATGTTTTACTTGCAAGTTGGTAAGGATAGGATGTACACTTTTCCAAGAATTTGTGAATTTTAAAAAAATATCCCTCTTAACTAAATAAAAATAACAAATTAGTGTCTCCCCAAATGGTTAGTATACCAAATCTTGCCAAACAAATCTTCATATATATATATAGATAGGATGTACACTTTTCCAAGAATTTGTGAATTTTTAAAAAATATCCCTCTTAACTAAATAAAAATAACAAATTAGTGTCTCCCCAAATGGTTAGTATACCAAATCTTGCCAAACAAATCTTCATATATATATATATATATATATATATATATATATATATATATATATATATATATATATATATATATATATATATATATATATATATATATATATATATATATATATATATATATGTCCTCTCTCACTACTTTTAAATCTATCTAAAAGATGTCCAAAGATATCCTTCTTGAGGTGCCTATATTTTAATCAATTTACTCCACATTATATATATATATATATATTGCTAATAAAAAATATGGGTTGATTTAAAATTTTGTTTAATGATCCATTTATAATCATTGAAAATTTATTCAAAAATAATTTTTAAAAATCACAAATTATTGTTAGCTTCCTTTATTTAACATTTGAGCACCATCATCATTTTAAAAGTTGAAATGTTGCCTCCCTCATCTTCCCCCGCTTGCTCTTTGGTCGTTGTAGGAACCGTCATTGCTGGCACTGTCGTTGCAAGAACTGCGCCACCTCCTAATGGTCTGCCACTTCATCTCCTTTCGTCTTCCGTAGGGGGTGTGGGAGAATTTGCTGAGGGTGGGAATGTTGCAGGATTTTCCTCTAGTGCTTACCATTCATCTTCTGTATTATGCGGCTTCTCCCTTGCCACATTCTTCCTGGAGGTGGGGAAAGCTCTTTCTGATGCTCGCGTGGATGCTGCCCCTGCATCCCCAGCAACCCGAAATTTCCCAGGTTCTGTTGGCCCTCTCTCTTTTGCTGCCATTGCTAGGGTGAATGGGTGTTAAACTGTGAGAGATAAGTTCCATTCTCACCCTCTTCCTTGCTCCCACACTTCCCCTATGGTGGTTTGTGGATAGGAAGTTTCTGAGAATGAAGAACATTACGACAAGCTTGCCTTGATTGGCAGATTTTATGGTCTATGGCCATCCCTCCCTGATCTAAATAAGTGGATCTTTGAATCATGGAGTCCTCTTGTTCAAGGTAATATCAACATTTTCCCCTGTGCAAGGGGTTTTTTCATTGCTACTCTTGATTCTGTTGAGGCTAGGGGTACTGTGCTTACTGGTAGGGTGTGGTTATGGGGTGAGCATTCCCTTCTGCTCAAACCCTAGAATCCTGGGTTTAACCCCATTTCTAAACCAATTAATATTAGGCATGTTTGGGTTAGGTTACACAATATGCCCCTACAGTTTTGGGAAATGTCCTGCTATGAGGAGATTGGCAACTCTATTGATCGCTTCCTTATGGTGGACAGATCTACGATTCTTATGGGCCTTTGTACATATGCTCGCATTCTTGTGGATATTGATATCTCCAAGCCTCTTCATGGAGAGGTTGTCTTGATGGTGGGGGATTGTCCTAAATCCCAGTTGTTTGATTATGAGGGTTTGTCATTCCGGTGTCGTCGCTACTTCACGGTTGGGCATCTGGCTTCGGATTGCCATCACTCCCATCGTAAGGCATCGTGGTGGAAGAATGCTCATTTCAAACATTTGATTGTTACTGATCCGGAGGTTGGGTCAATTGAGGAGTCCCCAGTTGATTCCTCTCCTTCGCATATTCTTGTGGCTTCTGGACCCCCTGCAAGGACTTCTGATCCTACTTAGGCTGAGCCTGAAGGTGTGTTGGCAGTCGTTTGTGCACATGCTAAGTTTCCTTTTTTCACTCCTGATGTGGCTCCTTCCGACCATGATCTGGTTGCTTCTCTGTCAGCTCCTATTGTTTCTTCGGCTCTACCTTCTTCTTTGCTTGAGGGTTCTGCAATTACAGCGTCTGTTGAGGATCTCCTCCTCTCGCCTTGCTCTGAGGATTTTCACTTGAAGTTTTCTTGGACTGTGGTTCAGCGTAGGAAGAAAGGGCTTCCCAAATTTGTGGCTGCTCTATGCCCTAGGGCCAAGGCAATTAGATTTGCTGGCCCTTGTTCAAGTGTTGTTTAGTCAGTTTTGTCTTTTAGTGTGGTGTTGTTGTTTTGTGTTGTTAGTGTATTGTTGTCGGCCTGTTTGGGGTCTGTTTTTATGGCTTTAGCTTTGCCCTCTAGGCTAGTTTGTAAATGGATCTGGACCCTTGTTTCCAACTGACTTAATCAAAAACATTTGAGCACCATAAAATTTTAGTTTATCTTTCTCCTTTTCTATATAATTTTACTATATGCTTTCCCAAATATTTTCTCCTTAAACACTGTAGCTTTTATAGATAAATATTGAAAGGCAAGTATATATGTGTAATTCATATTGCTTTCATTTTATTATATTATTTACATATCTATATGTTATATAAGCAATGCATATATATATATACTTAAGAGATCCTTTATTTTATTTAAATTGTTTTGAAGATACTCCTATATATAGGATTAATATGACTTACATATATATACTAGCACTTACACAGGAAGGTGGTGCAATGGTTATACCAATAGGATGCTAAACATACGGTAAGACACTAGAGAGTACATTTGATTTGTGTGTAGAAAATATATTAATAACGTCGATAAATAGATGTTGGAATGTGCTATATAATTTACAATGTTGGAATACAAGTTTAAAATATATACAATATTGAGTCTTTGACATGTATTGTTTATAATCAATTGAAAGGATATTTTGTAACAGCTTCAATTTTGTTTAGAATTGCAATCCCAAAACCCTTTTCTTATTTCAAAAGATTATGGAATGACCTTTTTACTTTTTTTTGGTTTGTTTATGCACATTGGAATAGAAAATTATTGGACTCATATTATAAAGGCATTCTTGCACCTTATAGACACCTAAAAATGTCTTAACCCTTTTGAAAGGAAAGCACAGGTGTGGAATATAGCTTCCCTAATGTCAATTCAAAGGGGATAATGTAGACAGGTAACGTTTAATTCAAATACAAAGATGAAAACACCAGAAAATACAGAATAAACATACAAGATAACAGAGAACAACACCAGATGTACGTGGGAAAACCCTTTCGGGTAAAAAACCCACCACCACAAGAGAGACAATCTTTATTTACAGTAAGCTTAGAAAGGTTACAATAAAGATCCCAGCCTTCTCGCTCAGGTATCGATTCTCAAATCATACACACAGTTCACTTCCTCTGTACATCTACAGAATGAACAATTTGATCCAATATCATCATCATCTCTAGATGACCTCACCAAATATGTATATATCACAGTCTTTAAGAGAAAAACTATTTTGAACTTCTGCACTAACTATTCATTCCAACTGACCCTGCATCGCTATCTTCCAATCGTCGCATAACTGTTTGAATTCATGTGAGACCTTTAGTCCCACATTCACCAGTTTGAATTTGATATCTCAGTTTACATACACGAACACTCAGTAAGACTATCATCGGCGATTTTGTTGCCGACGATGCCAGTCTAAGCCTCATCAGAATAGCTCAATCCATCGGAGACCACTCCACCATCCACACCGATGCCCAAGCCTTCATCGTTCATCGGAGTAATAGAAGACTGTCGGAGTACCTACCACAGGCTCAGTCAATGGCCAACCTTATGCTGATAGACATATCACATCGGTATGACACGTATCGATCAAAGAAGCAACACCAATCCAAACCGATAGAGCATGTCAACCCGATAGCTAGCCCTTCATCAGTGAAACCTTGCAGATCACCCAAAGACTCCTCACTCCCGCCGATACAAAAAGTCTACCCGATAGCTCACTACCATCAGTGTAGCAGAACATATCACATATCGATTGAACCTGTTGAACCATTGAACCTGACGAGCGAAGTTCAAGCCTTCATCGGAGTAACCAATGCACATCAGAGAAGAAACCCAAGACCATGCCGATAGTGAAAGTTAGCCGATGGGAAAACCACCATTGGTGAGAGCAAAGCGATCGGTGTAGCATTAACAATGTCTACCGAAGCTCCAATGTGGCTGATGACCAAGCAACTATCGGAGAGACACTATCCATCGGTAGAACAAGTCAAGAGTTCACCGACAGTTCAAACCTTGCCGATGAACGATGAGCGATGAACATGTACTTGCTATGAACAAAACCAACGAATGAATGAGGTTCCAAGCAGTAACTTGAGACATTAGGTCTCTTCAATCTCCCACTTGTCGAAGAGATTACTGCTACCTCTTAATCCTCATACGATTACAGAGAATTATGGGCTCGAAGACCCATTTAATCTTAACACCATTTGAACTTGGTTGTGCTCACTGGTTTAGCTAAGGCATCTGCAACATTATCCAAAGTATCAACCTTTTCCAGATTTACCTTTTTGTCTTCCACCATATCACGAACAAAGTGATATTGGACATCAATATGTTTTGTCCTAGCGTGAAAAGTAGGATTTTAAACCAAATAGATAGCACTTTGACTGTCACAATGAATTTGTATTTGCCCTGCATCAAAACTGACATCAGAACACAACCTCTTCAACAAAACAGCTTCTTAGCATGCACGAGTAGCTGCCATGTACTCTGCCTCTGTTGTGGACAAAGCAACTATAGCCTGCCGCTTGCTCATCCAACTGATAGCACCACCATTTAACATGAATACATATCCACTGGTGGATCTTCTACTGTCAATGTCCCCTACCCAATCAAAATCAACATATCCCTGAATGCTAATAGATTTCTGAGATCCAACCGAGTTTCCATGATAGCAAATAGCATAGACAGAAGTTCCCTTCAAATACCTCATAACTCTCTTCACAACATCCCAATGTGATCTACTTGGATTTGCCATAAATCGGCTCAAAACTCCCACTACCTGGGCAATGCCTGGTTTGGTACAGACCATTACGTACATTAAACTGCCAACAACACTTGCATAAGGTACTTTTTTCATGTCGTCAATTTCATTCGAAGATTCTGGACAATCTTCAACAAATAGTTTCGTTCCCTGCAAAACTGGAACAACTAATTGTTTGCAATCAAACATATTAAATTTATTAAGAATATTGGTAATATACTTGCTCTGGCTAAGCCAAAGCTTTCTACTAGATCTATCCCTTTTGATTTCCATTCCCAGAATGTACTTCGCTGCCCCCAGATTCTTCATTTCAAATTTCAAGGACAACTGAGATTTTAAATCTGAGATCATCCCCTTACCATTGCCAATGAATAAGATGTCATCCACATACACTGCAATTATAAGAATCCGATCACCATCAGTTTTATAATAGACACAATGATCATATTTAGATCTCACAAATCCCAAAGATAAAACATACGTATCGAATTTCTGATACCACATTCTAAGAGATTGCTTCAAGCCATAAAGAGACTTTTTAAGTTAACATATCAGATGTTCTTTACCTTTTACCACAAAATGCTCTGGCTGGGACATATAAATTTCTTCTTCAAGGTCCCCATAAAGAAATGTTGTCGTCACATCCATCTCCTCAATTTCAAAGTCATACGCTGCTGCAAGTGACAACAAAAATCTAATGGATGTTAGCTTAGCTACAGGAGAAAAGATTTCTCCATAATCTATACCTTCCTTTTGAGAATACCCCTTAGCAACCAATCTTGCCTTGTACTTTTCAATACTACCATCTAGACCATATTTCTTTTTAAATACCTACTTATAGCCCAAAGGTTTTCTACCTTCAGGCAAGGGCACCAGATCCCAGGTTCCATTTTTCTCCAACGATGACATTTCGTTATCCATGGCTTCCAACCAAGACTCTGAATCAGGTAAACTAATAGCTTCTTTCACAGTCCTAGGTTCATCAGTATCAGTAAGCAAAGCATAGGCACAACTTGAATCAAGTACTGAAAATCCATACCTATCTAGTTGTCTTCTTTCACGTGTAGACCTCCTCAACGGCTGAGGTGCAGGTTCAGGTTCTTGCTCTGGATCTGAATCTTCGGAGCTACTCGAACTCACTTCTGAATCATCTACACTTGGTTCTTGTTGTTCCTCTTTTACAGGGGTCAGAGGAATATTAACAACACTCTTTTCTTTCTTCTCTTCTGTCTTCTTCGGCTGAGGATCAATAACCAAAGGTTTTAGCTCTCTGAAAATTACATTCCTACTGTAAATTACTTTTTCAATTTTAGAATTCCAAAGCTTGTACCCTTTAACACCGACTCCATAGCCAATAAAGATACATTTGACTTCCTTGTAATCCAACTTAGATCTTTTTACCTCAGGAATATGAGCATATGCCTCACAGCCAAAGACACGAAGATGTCTTAGAGAGGGCTTCTTTCCAGACCATACTTCCATAAGCGTCTTATCAACCAATGCCGAAGTAGGAGAACGATTCAGCAAGTAACAAGCTGTAGTAACTACCTCAGCCCAGAACCTTTGTTCAAGACTAGCATAACTCAACATACTTCTTGCTTTCTCCATCAATGATCGATTCAACATTTCAACAACTCCATTTTGCTGTGGAGTATAAGGTGTAGTCTTATGCCTTTTTATTCCATGATCAATACAATATTTATCAAAATCTGCATTGCAATATTCACCACTGTTATCTGTTCTCAAACATTTTATTTTTCTACCAGTCTGATTTTCCACAAGATTTTTAAATTCTTTAAATCAACTGAACACTTCTGATTTATTTTTCAAAAAATATACAAATGCCCTCCTTGAATAATCATCAATAAACGATACGTAGTATCTTGATTTAGATAGAGAAGGAACATCAACTGGACCAAAAACATCAGAATGTACATAGTCCAGAACACCAGAAGATTTATGAGAACTAGAGTAAAAAGAAACACGGTTCTGTTTTCCATATATGTAATGTTCGCAGAAATCGAACTCCAGATTACAATCAATCATCCCATCTACCAGGTTTTTATTTTTCACAGTTTTTAAACCTTTTTCACCTATGTCACCAAGTCTATGATGCCAGAGCATTGTTTTCTCTGCAGGAAGTTTAACTTCCATAGAGTTTGCATATGTGTTACAATAATAGCTTTTTCAAATTTTACAGACACATTATTACAGCACACTGGTTTAGCATCTAACCTATACAAACTTCCAATGCGTTCACCCTTTGCCAGTACAATAGAACCTCTAGTCATCTTACATCCACCATTCACAAAAGTAACTTGCACTCCAACATCATTAAGCTTACTAACAGAAAGTAAATTTCGAGCCAGACCTGGTATGTGTAATACTCCATTCATTCCCTTTATTCTGCCATCCGGGAACTAGATTCTGACTCTTCCTTAGCCAACAATTTCTAGTGTCTAATCACTTCCCAGGAACACCTTCCCACCAGCGTACGGATCATACTTAGTGAACCATTCTCTATGAGATGTCATATGAAAAGATGCTCCTGAATCCACCAGCCATACATCTTCAGATGTAGGCATTGCCAAGGCAGCAATAAAAGCAGGTGTCAGAGAAGTTGTTCTTCTTCTTCTTTTTCTCCTCTTTGCAGTCTTTTCTAATGTGTCCTTTCTGCCCACAATTCCAGCACTTCACCATGGACTTTTTGCCAGGAGATTTCGATATCCCCTCTGATTTGGACTTAAGACTTCTTGTCTTTCTTCTTGCCTCTTTCCTTTGATCTACCTCAAACGGACAGGGCCTCTTTGGCCATCTCAGAAGATTTCCTCCACACCTCTTCAGATAACAGTGAGGCAACAACTTCTTCAGTTTTAAATGTGGTTGTTGTACTTCCAATAGCCATCACAAGATGATCCCATGAGTTAGGTAAGGAACACAACAGAAGCATACATCGGTCCTCCTCTTCTATTTTTGCACCTACAGAATTCAACTGTGCAACAATCATATTAAATGAGTTCAGATGGTCTGCTACAGATGCTCCTTCATCCATCTTCAGAGAGTACTTCTTTCTGAGGAAAAGTTTATTCACCAAGGACTTGCCCTGATAAATATCTCCCAACTTCTTCCACAAAGCGTTTGTAGTCTTCTCCTCATGGACGGTCAATAGAATAGAATCTGCTAAACTTAATCTTATCAGTCCTCTGGCTTCCTATCTGCCAGGTCCCAATCTTCTTGCTTCATGCCTAAAGGTTTAGTCCCAGACACAGCAATCCAAAGATCTCTGTCGACCAGCAAATCTTCAACCTTAAGCTTCCACAACTCAAAGTTTGTGCCATTGAACTTTTCAATGTCTACTCTTCCTGATGCACTTGCCATCTTATTTAACAAAATAGACCTCTACAGAACTCCCACTCATAGAACTAACACAAAAAACCCAACATACCAACAAGGATAACACAACTGGCTAGGCTCTGATACCACTTGAAAGGAAAGCAAAGGTGTGGAATACAGCTTCCATAATGTCAATTCCAAGGGAATAATGCAGATAGGTAACGTTTAATTCAAATACAAAGATGAACACACCAGAAAATACAGAATAAACATACAAGATAATAGAGAACAACACTAGATGTACGTGGGAAAACCCTTTCGAGTAAAAAACCCACCACCACAAGAGAGACAATCTTTATTTACAGTAAGCTTAGAAAGGTTACAATAAAGATCCCAACCTTCTCGCTCAGGTATCAATTCTCAAATCATACACATAGTTCACTTCCTCTGTACATCTACAGAAGGAACAATTTGATCGAATCTCATCATCATCTCTGGACGACCTCACCAAATCTGTATATATCATAGTCTTTAAGAGCAAAACTGTTTTGAACTTCTGCCCTAACTGTTCGTTCCAACTGACCCAGCATCGCTATCTTCCAACCGTCGCATAACTGTTCGTATTCATGTGAGACCTTTAGTCCCACATTCACCAGTTTGAATTTGATATCCCAGTTTACATACATGAACACTCAGTAAGACTATCATCGGCAATTTTGTTGCCGACGATGCCAGTCTAAGCCTTATCTGAATAGCCCAAGCCATCGGAGACCACTCCACCATCCACACCGATGGTTCCTTGTCTCACCGATGCCCAAGCCTTCATCGTTCATCGGAGTAACAAAAGACTAATGGAGTACCTACCACAGGCTCAGCCGATGGCCAACCTTATGCCGATAGACATATCACATCGGTATGACACGTATTGATCAGAGAAGCAACACCAATCCAAACCGATAGAGCATGTCAACCCGATAGCTAACCTTCGTTGGTGAAACCTTGCAGATCGCCCAAAGACTCCTCACTCCCGCCGATACATAAAGTCTACCCGATAGCTCACTACCATCGGTGTAGCAGAACATATCACATATCGGTTGAACCTGTTGAACCATTGAACCTGACGAGCGAAGTTCAAGCCTTCATCGGAGTAACCAATGCACATCGGAGAAGAAACCCAAGACCATGCCGATAGTGAAAGTCAACTGATGGGCAAACCACCATCAGTGAGAGCAAAGCGATCGGTGTAGCATTAACAAAGTCTGTCGAAGCTCCAGTGTGGCCAATAACCAAACAACTATCATAGAGACACTATCCATCGGTAGAACAAGTCAAGAGTTCGCCGACAGTTCAAACCTTGCCAATGAACGATGAGCGATGATCATGTACTTGCTATGAACAAAACCAATGAATGAATGAGGTTCCAAGTAGTAACTTGAGACATTAGGTCTCTTCAATCTCCCACTTGTCGAAGAGATTACTGCTACCTCTTAATCCTCATACGATTCCTGAGAATTATGGGCCCAAAGACCCATTTCATCTAAACACCATTTGAACTTGGTCGTGCTCACTAGTTTAGTCAAGGCATCTGCAACATTATCCAAAGTATCAACCTTTTCCAGATTTACCTTTTTGTCTTCCACCATATCATGAACAAAGTGATATTGGACATCAATATGTCTTGAACTAGCGTGAAAAGTAGGATTTTTTGCCAAATAGATAGCACTTTGACTGTCACAATGAATTTGTATTTGCCCTATATCAAAACCTACATCAGAACACAACCTCTTCAACCAAATGGCTTCTTGGCATGCATGAGTAGCTGCCATGTACTCTGCCTCTGTTGTGGACAAAGCAACTACAGCCTGCCACTTGCTCATCCAATTGATAGCACCACCATTTAACGTGAATACATATCCACTGGTGGCTCTTCTACTGTCAATGTCCCCTGCCCAATCAGAATCAACATATCCCTGAATGTTGATAGATTTTTGAGATCCAACTGAGTTTCCATGATAGCAAATAGCATAGTCAGAAGTTCCCTTCAAATACCTCATAACTCTCTTCACAGCATCCCAATGTGATCTGCCTGGATTTGCCATAAATTAGCTCAAAACTCCCACTGCCTGGGCAATGTCTGGTCTAGTACAGACCATTGCGTACATTAAACTGCCAACAACACTTGCATAAGGTACTTTTTTCATGTCGTCAATTTCATTCGAAGATTCTGGACAATCTTCAACAGATAGTTTCATTCCCTGCAAAACTGGAACAACTAATTGTTTGCAATCAGACATATTAAATTTATTAAGAGCATTGGTAATATACTTGCTCTGGCTGAGCCAAAGCTTTCTACTAGATCTGTCCCTTTTGATTTCCATTCCTAGAATGTACTTCGCTGCCCCTAGATTCTTCATTTCAAATTTCAAGGACAACTGAGATTTTAAATCTGAGATCATCCCCTTACCATTGCCAATGAATAACATGTCATCCACATACACTACAATTATAAGAATCCGATCACCATCAGTTTTATAATAGACACAATGATCATATTTAGATCTCACAAATCCCAAAGATAAAACATACGTATCAAATTTCTGATACCACATTTTGGGAGATTGCTTCAAGCCATAAAGAGACTTTTTAATTTTACATACCAGATGTTCTTTACCTTTTACCACAAAATGCTTTGGCTTGGACATATAAATTTCTTCTTCAAGGTCCCCATGAAGAAATGTTGTCGTCACATCCATCTGCTCAATTTCAAAGTCATATGCTGCTGCAAGTGACAACAGAAATCTAATGGATGTTGGCTTAGCTACAGGAGAAAAGATTTCTCCATAATCTATACCTTCCTTTTGAGAATACCCCTTAGCAACCAATCTTGTCTTGTACTTTTCAATACTACCATCTGGACCATATTTCTTTTTAAATACCTACTTATAGCCCACAGATTTTCTACCTTCAGGCAAGGGCACCAGATCTCAGGTTCCATTTTTCTCCAATGATGACATTTCGTTATCCATGGCTTCCAACCAAGAATCTGAATTAGGTAAACTAATAGCTTCTTTCACAGTCCTAGGTTCATCAGTATCAGTAAGCAAAGCATAGGCACAACTTGAAACAAGTATTGAAAATCCATACCTATCTAGTTGTCTTCTTTCACGTGTAGACCTCCTCAACGACTGAGGTGCAGGTTCAGGTTCTTGCTCTGGATCTGAATCTTCAGAGCTACTCAAACTCATTTCTGAATCATCTACACTTGGTGCTTGTTGTTCCTCTTTCACATAGGTCAGAGGAATATTAACAACACTCTTTTCTTTCTTCTCCTCTATCTTCTCCGGCTGAGGATCAATAACCAAAGGTTTTAGCTCTCTGAAAATTACATTCCTGCTGTAAATTACTTTTTTAGTTTCAGAATTCCAAAGCTTGTACCCTTTAACACCGACTCCATAGCCAATAAAGATACATTTGACTGCCTTGTAATCTAGCTTAGATCTTTTTACCTCAGGAATATGAGCATATGCCTCACAGCCAAAGACATGAAGATGTCTTAGAGAGGGCTTCTTTCCAGACCATGCTTCCATAGGCGTCTTATCAACCAACGCAAAAGTAGGAGAACAATTCAGCAAGTAACAAGCTATAGCAACTGCCTCAGCCCAGAACCTTTGTTCAAGACCAGCATAACTCAACATACTTCTTGCTTTCTCCATCAATGATCGATTCAACCTTTCAGCAACTCTATTTTGCTGTGGAGTATAAGATGTAGTCTTATGCCTTTTTATTCCATAATCAATACAATATTTATCAAAATTTGCATTGCAATATTCACCACCATTATCTGTTCTCAAACATTTTATTTTTCTACCAGTCTAATTTTCCACAAGATTTTTAAATTCTTTAAACCGACTGAACACTTTTGATTTATTTTTTAAAAAATATACAAATGCCCTCCTTGAATAATCATCAATAAACGATACGTAGTATCTTGATTTAGACAGAGAAGGAACATCAACTAGACCAAAAACATCAGAATGTACATAGTCTAGAACACTAGAAGATTTATGAGAACTAGAGTAAAAAGAAACACGGTTTTGTTTTCCATATATGTAATGTTCGCAGAAATCGAACTCCAGATTACAATCAATCAGCCCATCTACCAAGTTTTTGTTTTTCAAGGTTTTTAAACCTTTTTCACCTATGTCACCAAGTCTATGATGCCAGAGCATTGTTTTCTCTGCAGGAAGTTTAACTTCCATAGAGTTTGCATCATGTGTTACAATAGTAGCTTTTTCAGATTTTACAGAGACATTATTACAGCACACTGGTTTAGCATCTAACCTATACAAAATTCCAATACGTTCACCCTTTGCCAGTACAATAGAACCTCTAGTCATCTTATAGCTACCATTCACAAAAGTAACTTACACTCCAACATCATTAAGCTTACTAACAAAAAGTAAATTTCAAGCTAGACCTGGTATGTGTAATACTCCATTCATTCCCTTTATTTTGCCATCCGGGAACTGGATTCTGACTCTTCCTCGGCCAACAATTTCCAATGTCGAATCACTTACCAGGAACACCTTCCCACCAGCATATGGTTCATACTTAGTGAACCATTCTCTGTGAGATGTCATATGAAAAGATGCTCCTGAATCCACCAGCCATACATCTTTAGATGCAGGCGTTGCCAAGGCAGCAATGAAGGCATCAGCATCACTTTGAGAAGAATCGGTGTTAGAGAAGTTCTTCTTCTTCTTTTTCTCCTCTTTGCAGTCTTTTCTAATGTGTCCTTTCTACCCACAATTCCAGCACTTCACCTTGGACTTTTTTCCAAGAGATTTCGATCTCCCCTCTGATTTGGACTTAGACTTCTTGTCTTTCTTCTTGCCTCTTTCCTTTGATCTACCTCAAATAGACAGGGCCTCTTTAGCCATCTCAGAAGATTTCCTCCGCATCTCTTCAGATAACAGCAAGGCAACAACTTCTTCAGTTTTAAATGTGGTTGTTGTACTTCCAATAGCCATCACAAGATGATCCCATGAGTTAGGTAAGGAACACAACAGAAGCATACATCGGTCCTCCTCTTCTATTTTTACACCTGTAGAATTCAACTGTACAACAATCATATTAAATGAGTTTAGATGGTCTGCTACAGATGCTCCTTCATCCATCTTCAGAGAGTACAAATTCTTTCTGAGGAAAAGTTTATTCACCAAGGACTTGCCCTGATAAATATCTCCCAACTTCTTCCACAAAGTGTTTGCAGTCTTCTCCTCATGGACGTTCAATAGAACAGAATCCGCTAAACTTAATCTTATCAGTCCTCTGGCTTTCGTATTTGCCAGGTCCCAGTCTTCTTGCTTCATGCCTGAAGGTTTAGTCCCAGACACAGCAACCCAAAGATCTTTGTCGACCAGCAAATCTTCAACCTTAAGCTTGCACAACTCAAAGTTTGTGCCATTGAACTTTTCAATGTCTACTCTTCCTAATGCACTTGCCATCTTATTTAACAAAATAGACCTCTACAGAACTCCCACTCACAGAACTAACACAAAAAACCCAACCTACCAACAAGGATAACACAACTGGCCAGGCTCTGATACCACTTGAAAGGAAAGCACAGGTGCGGAATACAGCTTCCCTAATGTCAATTCAAAGGGGATAATGCAGACAGGTAATGTCTAATTCAAATACAAAGATGAACACACCAGAAAATACAGAATAAACATACAAGATAACAGAGAACAACACCAGATGTACGTGGGAAAACCCTTTCAAGTAAAAAACCCACCACCACAAGAGAGACAATCTTTATTTACAGTAAGCTTAGAAAGGTTACAATAAAGATCCCAGCCTTCTCACTTAGGTATCGATTCTCAAATCATACACACAGTTCACTTCCTCTGTACATCTATAGAATGAACAATTTGATCGAATCTCATCATCATCTCCAGATGACCTCACCAAATCTGTACATTTCACAGTCTTCAAGAGCAAAAGCGTTTTGAACTTCTGCCCTAATTGTTTGTTTCAACTGACCCAACATCGCTATCTTCCAACCGTCGCATAACTATTCGTATTCATGTGAGACCTTTAGTCCCACATTCACCAATTCGAATTTGATATCCCAGTTTACATACATGAACACTCAGTAAGACTATCGTTGGCAATTTTATTGCCGACAATGCCAGTCTAAGCCTCATCGCAATAGCCCAAGCCATCAGAGACCACTCCACCATCCACACCGATGGTTCCTTGTCCCACCGATGCCCAAGCCTTCATCCTTCATCGAAGTAATAGAAGACCATCAGAGTACCTACCACAAGCTCAGCTGATGGCCAACCTTATGCCGATAGACATATCACATCGGTAGGACACATATCGATCAGAGAAGCAACACCAATCCAAACCGATAAAGCATGTCAACCCGATAGCTAGCCCTTTGTCAGTGAAACCTTGCAGATCGCCTAAAGACTCCTCACTCCCGCGGATACATAAAGTCTACTCGATAGCTCACTATCATCAGTGTAGCAGAACATATCACATATCAGTTGAACCTGTTGAACCATTGAACCTAACGAGCAAAGTTCAAGCCTTCATCAGAGTAACCAATGCACATCGGAGAAGAAACCCAAGACCATGCCGATAGTGAAAGTCAGTCGATGGGCAAACCACCATCGGTGAGAGCAAAGAAATCGGTGTAGAATTAACAAAGTCTGCTGAAGCTCCATCTACTAATCCTGATTAATTATATAAATCATACTTATTTGGTTAATCCACCATACTAATCAACCTAAACCTAGCGTAGTTGATTAAATAGTAATTATTTAATTAGCTACCCTAGCCTACATGACCCCTAGACCTAAATTAATTAAAAATCCTTATTTAATTAATTTTAACCCTCCATTAATCCATCTACTAATTTTCTCCGGCCATATTAATTAAACTAATCCTCTTGATTAGCTTGGTCAAATCTCACATAACACTCATTCCCACACCCCACAAATAAAAAATTAACTTTTATTCCACATAAGGTAATTTTTTATTCTAACTTGTCCTAGTCTGCATTGATGGAACTCTTCCCCATGTGAATTAAAAATTCACTTTTATTCCCATCCTCACACTCTCCCATGGAAATGAATTTTTTATTCATTCTTCATCCTTCCCAATGTGAATTTAACATTCACAAATAATGGGAGCCATCCAATCTTATTGACCAAATCTTAGCCTTTGATCTCTCTTATCCAACCCTCTTGTGACACTTGTCACAAGACTACAACTCCAATCCAAACCCTAATCCTCAAGCATTCCTAGCCATTGATCTAAACTTTCAATCCTCACCCTCCATCCTTTTACCAAAAATGTATAAATAGAGCCCTCATCTAAACCATTTTCATAACTTCTTCATCCTATCATAACTATGCCCTAATTCCTCTCATCTCCTCTCATCATACCCTTACCATGCCAAAGTCATTCCTCATCCTATAACCATATTATCTCATCTTGATCTCCATCAAATCCTTTATCAAAAGCCTATATCATCCTATCCTCATCATATTGTGTTGAAGAACAAGGAGCAATCCACATTCTACATTCAACATTGGGTAAAGTTAGAGTGTTTGGGTGCAACACTCTCCACCTTATCAAGGAAAAAGAAGATTTCAAGGTATAAATGGTTTGTTTTATGCATTTCATTTGTGTTTTCTAACCTTGCAGTTTTCCTTGTCTTCACACCTATTTTAAAGCTATATATTGAATATAATAGGGAGCAAGTCTATGTTAAGAATGGAAATAAAATCAAGTAAATATAATTTTGGTAACGTGAACAAATCTCTTTATGCATGGATGTACAATTGTGAAACATCCACTGCAAAACATGAAAGTGTTAAGTGTAAAATGGTTTTGCAATGGTTTATAAACTATACTCTAATTTTTTTGAAGAATTAGTTTCATAAAAGTGAAAGCATACAACTAGGCATACAAATTGTATCTAATTCATCTTCCATCAAAATTTTTTTCTTAATCACAAGTAGAAATATTCATGAAATACATCAGATGACTTAATTTCTTTAGATGAAGATCTCAAGAAATCTTTGACTAGAACTTTATATGCATTAGATACAAATGGCTATGATGCAATCACAAGAATAAAACTCACAATAGCACCTAGAACATAAGCTAAACTAAACTACATATTGACAAGGTACGTTATGTGATTGACAAAATGCCTCCATGAGATATCTTGACATGGAATGGAATGTTGCAGTATAAGCACAAAGGATGTGTTGAAAAGCTTTTAAAAAATATTTGAGGAAATGCAAGTGGTGGGTGAAAGAGCCAAATTCCACAACCTTTGCCTGTGCACTCCCTACCGTGTCAAATTGGAAGATTTTGAACAAGGTTTGGACATCTATCGCAACATAATGTTAGGAAAATTTTGACATATTTTATAGTTGGATATGTTATGTTAGACATGCATGCAGTATGAGGAAGCACAAAATGGTATGAGATTGATAACAAAATGCCTAAAAAAATATATGGTCTCATGAAATGCTACAATTGTAAAATTTGTCCACAACGGATTTGATGAGAAGGTGTGTATGCAAAAATATGGAAATGCAAATAAGGAACAATACAAGCACCTATTCCATACTTAAGACACTCAAGATGCATAAGACTATAGAAATGAAATAGAAACAAATAAACACTATTACCACAATAGCCTTTTTGTTGCACCTTGTTGCTCCAAAGATATTTTTATAAAGATTTATCTATGTTGGTTGCTCAATTCTGCAACATAACTTTATCATATGGAGACTATCTGATAATGGCTTAGTTGATGTTTGATTTATAGATACGTTATTGATAGGATGGATGGTTAGGATTAAGATGTTTAAATGAATGGCTAAGATTAAGAGGCGCAATATGAAATGGATGGTTAGGATTAAGAGGTGAAAGATAGAAGTTCCTAGGGCATCCTTATGTGAATGGCTATGATTTGTAGATGTAGTATGGAATGAGTGGCTAAAATATAAAATTGATTTGACTTTTGGGGCACTCGTTTATTATTTGTGGCAAGTCATGCAACTCTCAACAATTAATTAAATAATAAAATTATTTAATTAATTATTAAGCAAGGGTGATGAAGATAAGAACAAATGGAGAATAATTAATCAAATAATAAAATTATTTAATTAATTATTGGAGAGGGATGATGTGGGAACTATTAATTAAATAAATATAATTTATTTAATTAATTGATTATGGAGAAAAATGATTAAATTAATTAAATAAACCAAAATAATTTATTTAATTAATTAGGTGATGAAAGGAGACATAAAAGAGTCCTAGGACAAATGTATCACAAGGTGATGGTCATTTTTAGGTGTCTATAGAAAGCTTTAGGAGCTTTTATGCAAACAAATTGGCAAGTAAGAAGCCATTCCACGATGTCATTCAAAAGTTGCATAGATTGTATTAGTTATGTGCCTTAAAGCAATTAATATTTTATATTCTCCACTTAAAGCAATTAATATTTTCTATTCTACATAAAAAAATTATTTGAAAACACATGAGAAAAATTCTTGAAGAATCCAGATAGGAATGCTAGTGAAATAATCTCAAAAGGTTCATAGTACATTTGAAGAATTTTGAGGAGAAAAATGCAATTGTTGCAGAATAAAAAAGCAATGATTTTGTTGAAAAAGCTTAAGAATACTTCCTACATGGACTAGCCACATAAGATTCTAACTTATCAAGATTATTTCCCTTTTAAACTAATTCAAAAAATAGGCAATATTTTTATGGTGTGAGACAAATTTCTATGAAGACTAACAAAGAATAGTCTATTGGCTATATATATATATATATATATATATTAACTGCAAAAAGTTAATAGAGTTTTGAACCAGAAGTTCATCCATCTACACCTATCCTTCTATGTAAGGTATAAACAAAAACCATGTCTTTTCCACCTATATATATCCTATACAAAGTTCTAACAAATCTTTATTTATACAGTCTATAAAATATTAACACATGGTACATCCAAAATCCCTATTTCTACCATCTACTAACAGCAAAAAACCTTAACATACTAGTGATCAAGCATTGTTGTCTGCGGCATAATACCGATCCAAGAAACCCTGTATCCACGCATTCTCCACATCCAACCTGAGAAGCTTCTTGAGAAAGCCAACTCCCCGCGCTACCTTATTCCTTATGTCTGCTATCCTTTCCACCTGAGTTTCAGTGACAAATGGTTTCCACTCAGCCATATTCCCTGCTACATTGATTCTGTGGAAATCCTCCGACAAAGCAATTCCCAACCCGCTTCAAGCCATGCCCAAGACCTCTTCAAAGCCACCCCTAAAATCCTTCTCCACATATGCTTTCATCAACTTCTTGATTACATCCTTGTCTTCGTCTAAATATAGCAATACCGCCAGGAACATTGATGAAAGATCAAAATTGACTTTGTATCTATTCGCATTCTCCATAAAATCTTCCCCCAAAATCCACTCAATTGCAAATAGTATGATACCGCTTTTAGGTTTGAATACCTTCTACATTCGATTGTCTGTAATTTTGCCCAGAAAAAACATCTGCCTCTTTCCACACACCAGTCTAATGGGTGTCTCCATGCTCTTCAATAGACTAATGCAAATGAAGGGGTAAGCCACCGATGAAAAAATCATCATATTCATAAATTGCAAAGCCCTCTCCCTGTAGTTAACCCTATGCACACTTCGCCAACTTCATCCAACCAAAGAGATTAGACTCATTGTTGAAGAGATCTAATGTCTCAAGTTACTGTTTGGAACCTCATTCATTCGTTGTTTTTTGTTTCGCTGATGGTAGTGAGCTATCGGGCAGACTTTCTGTATTGGCGGGAGTGAAGAGTCTTTTGCCGATATGCAAGGTTTCACAGACGAAGGGCTAGCCATCGGGTTGACATGCTCTATCGAATGGACATGCTCTAGCTTCTCCGATCGATATGTGTCATACCGATAAGATATGTTCTATCAGCATAAGGATGACCGTTGACAAAGCTTGTGGTAGTCACTCCGACAGTTTGGGTTACTCCGATGGGAGTTGGCATCGGAGATCAATGTATCGGTGTGAGAACCCTATCGGCCCAACCTTGAGAAGTCACTCCGATAGTCTTGTTTCTTTCCGATGAAGGCTTGGATCGGCAAGACCATAACTATCGGTGCAATTTCAAAATATCACTTCGACGGTCTTCGTTACTCCGATGGAGATTGAAGGGTTGTTGGCGTCGGTGTGAGAAGCATTGTCGATTTGAGTTTTGGAGGTCCTTCCGATGTTAACTGTCACTCCAATGAAGGGTTGGCGAAGCGTTGGCATCAGTGGGATAAGGAACCATCGGTGTAAATGGTTGAGTGATCTCCGATGGTTTGAGCTATCTCGATGAAGCTTAGACTGGCATCATCGGCAACAAAATTGCCGACGATAGTCTTACAGTGTGTTCGGGTATATAAACGTGGATGTTAAACTCGACCTGGTGAATGTGGGACTAATGAGTCCTCTTAAATGTGAACAATTAGACGACAATTATGTGACGGTTGGAAGACAGCGATGCTGAGTCAGTTGGAACGAACAATTAGGGCAGAAGTTAAAACAGTTTTGCTCTTGAAGACTGTGATATATACAGATTTGGTGAGGTCGTCTTATGATGAAGAGATTCGATCGTATTGTTCATTTTGTAGATGTACAGTGGAAGTGAACGGTTTTGTATGATTTGAGAATCAATACCTGAGCGAGAAAGCTGGGATCTTTATTGTAATATTTCTAAGCTTACTGTAAATAAAGATTGTCTCTCTTGTGGTGGTGGGTTTTTTACCCGAAAAGGTTTTCCCACGTACATCTGGTGTTGTTCTCTGTTATCTTACATGTTTATTCTATTTTTCTGGTGTGTCCATCTATGTATTTGAATTAAATGTTACCTGTCTGCATTATCCCCTTTGAATTGACATTAGGGAAGCTGTATTTCGCACCTCTGCTTTCCTTACAAGTGGTATCCGAGCCTGGCCAGTTGTGTTATCCTTATTGGTAGGTTGGGTTTCTATGAGTGGGAGTTCTGTACAGGTCTATTTTGTTAAATAAGATGGCAAGTACATCAGGAAAAATAGACATTGAAAAGTTCAATGGCACAAACTTTGAGTTGTGGAAGCTTAAAGCTGAAGATTTGCTGGTCGACAGAGATCTTTAGGTTGCTGTGTCTGGGACAAAACCTCCAGCTATGAAGCAAGAAGACTGGGACCTGGCAGATAAGAAAGTCAGAGGACTGATAAGATTAAGTTTAGCAGATTCTATTCTGTTGAACGTCCATGAGGAGAAGACTGCAAACGCTTTGTGGAAGAAGTTGGGACATATTTATCAGGGCAAGTCCTTGGTGAATAAACTTTTCCTCAGAAAGAAGTTGTACTCTATGAAGATGGATGAAGGAGCATCTGTAGCAGACCATCTAAACTCATTTAATATGATTGTTGCACAGTTGACATTTGTAGGTGTAAAAATAGAAGAGGAGAACCGCTGTATGCTTCTGTTGTGTTTGTTACCTGACTCATAGGATCATCTTGTAATGGCTATTGGAAGTACAACAACCACGTTTAAAACTGAAGCAGTTGTTGCCTCGCTGTTATCTGAAGAGATGCGGAGGAAATCTTCTGAGATAGCCAAAGAGGCCCTGTCTGTTCGAGGTAGATCAAAGGAAAGAGGCAAGAAGAAGGACAAGAAGTCTAAGTCCAAATCAGAGGGGAGATCGAAATCTCCTAGCAAAAAGTCCAAGGTGAAGTGCTGGAATTGTGGGCAGAAAGGACAAATCAGAAGAGACTGCAAAGAGGAGAAAAAGAAGAAGAAGAAGAAGAACTTCTCTGACAACGATTGTTCTCAGAGTGATGCTGATGCCTTCATTGCTACCTTGGCAACCCTTGCATCTGAAGATGTATGGCTGGTGGATTCAGGAGCATCTTTTCATATGACATCTCACAGAGAATGGTTCACTAAGTATGAACCATATGACTGTAAGATGACTAGAGGTTCTATTGTACTGGCAAAGGGTGAACACATTGGAACTTTGTATAGGTTATATGCTAAACCAGTGCGCTGTAATAGTGTCTCTGTAAAATCTGAAAAAGCTACTATTGTAACACATGATGCAAACTCTATGGAAGTTAAACTTCCTGCAGATAAAACAATGCTCTGGCATCATAGACTTGGTCACATAGGTGAAAAAGGTTTAAAAACCTTGAAAAACAAAACCCTAGTAGATGGGTTGATTGATTGTAATCTAGAGTTCGATTTCTGTGAACATTGCATATATAGAAAACAGAACCGTGTTTCTTTTTACTCTAGTTCTCATAAATCTTCTGGTATTCTGGACTATGTACATTCTGATGTTTTTGGTCCAGTTGATGTTCCTTCTTTATCTAAATCAAGATACTACGTATCGTTTATTGATGATTATTCAAGGAGGGCATTCGTATACTTTTTGAAACATAAATCAGAAGTGTTCAGTCGATTTAAAGAATTTAAAACTCTTGTAGAAAATTAGACTGGTAGAAAAATAAAATGTTTGAGAATGGATAAGGGTGGTGAATATTGCAATGCAGATTTTGATAAATATTGTATAGATCGTGGAATAAAAAGGCATAAGACTACTCCTTATACTCCACAGCAAAATGGAGTTGCTGAAAGGTTGAATCGATCATTGATGGAGAAAGCAAGAAGTATGTTGAGTTATGCTGGTCTTGAATAAAGGTTCTGGGCTGAGGCAATTGGTTGATAAGACACCTATGGAAGCATGGTCTGGAAAGAAGCCCTCTCTAAGACATCTTCATGTCTTTGGCTGTGAGGCATATGCTCATATTCCTGAGGTAAAAATATCTAAGCTGGATTACAAGGCAGTCAAATGTATCTTTATTGGCTATGGAGTCAGTGTTAAAGGGTACAAGCTTTGGAATCTTGAAACTGAAAAAATAATTTACAGCAGGAATGTAATTTTTAGAGAGTTGAAACCTTTGGTTATTGATCCTCAAACAGAGAAGACAGAAAAGAAGAAAGAAAAGAGTGTTGTTAATATTCCTCTAACCCCTGCAAAAGAGGAACAACAAGCACCAAGTGTAGATGATTCAGAAGTGAGTTCGAGTAGCTCTGAAGATTCAGATCCAGAGCAAAAACCTGAACCTGCACCTCAAGTATTGAGGAGGTCTACACATGAAAGAAGACAACCAGATAGGTATGGATTTTCAGTACTTGATTCAAGTTGTGCCTATGCTTTGCTTACTAATACTGATGAACCTAGGACTGTGAAAGAAGCTATTAGTTTATCTGATTCAGATTCTTGGTTGGAAGCCATGGATAATGAAATGTCATCGTTGGAGAAAAATGGAACCTGGGATCTGGTGCCCTTGCCTGAAGGTAGAAAACCTGTGGGCTATAAGTGGGTATTTAAAAAGAAATATGGTCCAGATGGTAGTATTGAAAAGTACAAGGCAAGATTGGTTGCTAAGAGGTATTCTCAAAAGGAAGGTATAGATTATGGAGAAATTTTTTCTCCTGTAGCTAAGCTGACATCCATTAGATTTCTATTGTCACTTGCAGTAGCATATGACTCTGAAATTGAGCAGATGGATGTGACAACAACATTTCTTCATGGGGACCTTGAAGAAGAAATTTATATGTCCCAGCCACAGCATTTTGTGGTAAAAGATAAAGAACATCTGGTATGTAAACTTAAAAAGTCTCTTTATGGTTTGAAGCAATCTCCCAGAATGTGGTATCAAAAATTCGATACGTATGTTTTATCTTTGGGATATGTGAGATCTAAATTTGATCATTGTGTCTATTATAAAACTGATGGTGATCGGATTCTTATAATTGCACTGTATGTGGATGACATGTTATTCATTGGCGATGGTAAGGGGATGATCTCAGATTTAAAATCTCAGTTGTCCTTGAAATTTGAAATGAAGAATCTGGGGGCAGCGAAATACATTCTGGGAATGGAAATCAAAAGGGACAGATCTAAGAGAAAGCTTTGGCTCAGCCAGAGCAAGTCTATTATCAATGTTCTTAATAAATTTAATATGTCTGATTGCAAATTGTTAGTTGTTCCAATTTTACAGGGAACGAAACTATCTATTGAAGATTGTCCAGAATCTTCGAATGAAATTGACGACATGAAAAAAGTGCCTTATGCAAGTGCTGTTGGCAGTTTAACATACGCAATGGTCTGTACCAGACTAGACATTGCCCAAGCATTGGGAGTTTTGAGCCGATTTATGCCAAATCCAGGCAAATCACATTGGGATGTTGTAAAGAGAGTTATGAGGTATTTGAAGGGAACTTCTGACTATGCTATTTGCTATCATGGAAACTCAGTTGGGTCTCAGAGATCTATCAGCATTCAGGGATATGTTGATTCTAATTGGGCAGGGGACATTAACAGTAGAAGATCCACCAGTGGATATGTATTCGCGTTAAATGGTGGTGCTATCAGTTGGATGAGCAAGCGGCAAGCTGTAGTCGCTTTGTCCACAATAGAGGCAGAGTACATGGTAGCTACTCGTGCATGCCAAGAAGTCGTTTGGTTGAAGAGGTTGTGTTCTGATGTCGGTTTTGATGCAGGGCAGATACAAATTCGTTGTGACAATCAAAGTGCTATCTGTTTGGCGAAAAATCCTACTTTTCACGCTAGGACAAAACATAGTGATGTCCAATATCACTTTGTTCGTGATATGGTGGAAGACAAAAAAGTAAAGCTGGAAAAGGTTGATACTTTGGAAAATGTTGTAGATGCCTTGACTAAACTAGTGAGCACGGCCAAGTTCAAATGGTGTTCAGATGAAATGGGTCTTCGGGCCCATAATTCTCGATAATCGAATGAGGATTAAGAAGTAGCAGTAATCTCTTCGACAAGTGGGAGATTGAAGAGATCTAATGTCTCAAGTTACTGTTTGGAGCCTCATTCATTCGTTGTATGGTAGTATTGAAAAGTACAAGGCAAGACTGGTTGCTAAGAGGTATTCTCAAAAGGAAGGTATAGATTATGGAGAAATTTTTTCTCCTGTAGCTAAGCTGACATCCATTAGATTTCTGTTGTCACTTGCAGCAGCATATGACTCTAAAATTGAGCAGATGGATGTGACAACAACATTTCTTCATGGGGACCTTGAAGAAGAAATTTATATGTCCCAGCCAGAGCATTTTGTGGTAAAAGGTAAAGAACATCTGGTATGTAAACTTAAAAAGTCTCTTTATGGTTTGAAGCAATCTCCCAGAATGTGGTATCAAAAATTCAATACGTATGTTTTATCTTTGGGATATGTGAGATCTAAATCTGATCATTGTGTCTATTATAAAACTGATGGTGATCAGATTTTTATAATTGCACTGTATGTGGATGACATGTTATTCATTGGCAATGGTAAGGGGATGATCTCAGATTTAAAATCTCAGTTGTCCTTGAAATTTGAAATGAAGAATCTGGGGGCAGCGAAGTACATTCTGGGAATGGAAATCAAAAGGGACAGATCTAAGAGAAAGCTTTGGCTTAGCCAAAGCAAGTCTATTATCAATGTTCTTAATAAATTTAATATGTCTGATTGCAAACAGTTAGTTGTTCCAGTTTTACAGGGAACGAAACTATCTGTTGAAGATTGTCCAGAATCTTTGAATGAAATTGACGACATGAAAAAGTGCCTTATGCAAGTGTTGTTGGCAGTTTAATGTACGCAATGGTCTGTACCAGACCAGACATTGCCCAAGCAGTGGGAGTTTTGAGTCGATTTATGCCAAATCTAGGCAAATCACATTGGGATGTTGTAAAGAGAGTTATGAGGTATTTGAAGGGAACTTCTGACTATGCTATTTGCTATCATGGAAACTCAGTTGGGTCTCAGAGATCTATCAGCATTCAGGGATATGTTGATTCTGATTGGGCAGGGGACATTGACAGTAGAAGATCCACCAGTGGATATGTATTCGCGTTAAATGGTGGTGCTATCAGTTGGATGAGCAAGCGGCAAGCTATAGTCGCTTTGTCCACAACAGAGGCAGAGTACATGGTAGCTACTCGTGCATGCCAAGAAGTCATTTGGTTGAAGAGGTTGTGTTTTGATGTCGGTTTTGATGCAGGGCAAATACAAATTCGTTGTGACAGTCAAAGTGCTATCTGTTTGGCGAAAAATCCTACTTTTCACGCTAGGACAAAACATAGTGATGTCCAATACCACTTTGTTCGTGATATGGTGGAAGACAAAAAGGTAAAGCTGGAAAAGGTTGATACTTTGGAAAATGTCGCAGATGCCATGACTAAACTAGTGAGCACGGCCAAGTTCAAATGGTGTTCAGATGAAATGGGTCTTCGGGCCCATAATTATCGATAATCGAATGAGGATTAAGAGGTAGCAGTAATCTCTTCGACAAGTGGGAGATTGAAGAGATCTAATGTCTCAAGTTATTGTTTGGAACCTCATTCATTCGTTGTATGGTAGTATTGAAAAGTACAAGGCAAGACTGGTTGCTAAGAGGTATTCTCAAAAGGAAGGTATAGATTATGGAGAAATTTTTTCTCCTATAGCTAAGCTGACATCCATTAGATTTCTGTTGTCACTTGCAGCAGCATATGACTCTGAAATTGAGCAGATGGATGTGACAACAACATTTCTTCATGGGGACCTTGAAGAAGAAATTTATATGTCCCAGCCAGAGCATTTTGTGGTAAAAGGTAAAGAACATCTAGTATGTAAACTTAAAAAGTCTCTTTATGGTTTGAAGCAATCTCCCAGAATGTGGTATCAAAAATTCGATATGTATGTTTTATCTTTGGGATATGTGAGATCTAAATCTGATTATTGTGTCTATTATAAAACTGATGGTGATCGGATTCTTATAATTGCATTGTATGTGGATGACATGTTATTCATTGGCAATGGTAAGGGGATGATCTCAGATTTAAAATCTCAGTTGTCCTTGAAATTTGAAATGAAGAATCTGGGGGCAGCGAAGTACATTCTAGGAATGGAAATCAAAAGGGACAGATCTAAGAGAAAGCTTTGGCTCAGCCAGAGCAAGTCTATTATCAATGTTCTTAATAAATTTAATATGTCTGATTGCAAACAGTTAGTTGTTCCAGTTTTACAGGGAACGAAACTATCTGTTGAAGATTGTCCAGAATCTTCGAATGAAATTGACGACATGAAAAAAGTGCCTTATGCAAGTGTTGTTGGCAGTTTAATGTACGCAATGGTCTGTACCAGACCAGACATTGCCCAAGCAGTGGGAGTTTTGAGCCGATTTATGCCAAATCCAGGCAAATCACATTGGGATGCTGTAAAGAGAGTTATGAGGTATTTGAATGGAACTTCTGACTATGCTATTTGCTATCATGGAAACTCAGTTGGGTCTCAGAGATCTATCAGCATTCAGGGATATGTTGATTCTGATTGGGCAGGGGCCATTGACAGTAGAAGATCCACCAGTGGATATGTATTCGCGTTAAATGGTGGTGCTATCAATTGGATGAGCAAACGGCAAGTTGTAGTCGCTTTGTCCACAACAAAGGCAAAGTACATGGTAGCTACTCGTGCATGCCAAGAAGTCGTTTGGTTGAAGAGGTTGTGTTCTGATGTCGGTTTTGATGCAAGGCAGATACAAATTCGTTGTGACAGTCAAAGTGCTATCTGTTTGGCGAAAAATCCTACTTTTCACGCTAGGACAAAACATAGTGATGTCCAATATCACTTTGTTCGTGATATGGTGGAAGACAAAAAGGTAAAGCTGGAAAAGGTTGATACTTTGGAAAATGTTGCAGATGCCTTGACTAAACTAGTGAGCACGGCCAAGTTCAAATGGTGTTCAGATGAAATGGGTCTTTGGGCCCATAATTCTTGGTAATCGAATGAGGATTAAGAGGTAGCAATAATCTCTTCGACAAGTGGGAGATTGAAGAGATCTAATGTCTCAAGTTACTATTTGGAACCTCATTCATTCGTTGTTTTTTGTTTCGATGATGATAGTGAGCTATCGGGCAGACTTTCTGTATCGGCAAGAGTGAGGAGTCTTTTGCCAATATGCAAGGTTTCACCGACGAAGGACTAGCCATCGGGTTGACGTGCTCTATTGGACGGACATGCTCTAGCTTCTCCGATCGATATGTGTCATACCGATAAGATATGTTCTATCGGCATAAGGTTGGCCGTCGGCAAAGCTTGTGGTAGTCACTCCGACAGTTTGGGTTACTCCGATGGGAGTTGGCATCAGAGATCAATGTATTGGCATGAGAACCCTATTGGCCCAGCCTTGAGAAGTCACTCCGATAGTCTTGTGTCTTTCCGATGAAGGCTTGGATCAACAAGACCATAACTATTGGTGCAGTTTCGAAATATCACTTCGACGGTCTTCGTTACTCCGGTGGAGATTGAAGGGTTGTTGGCGTCGGCGTGAGAAGCGTTGTCGGTCTGAGTTTTGGAGGTCCTTCCGATGTTAACTGTCACTCCAATGAAGGGTTGGCGAAGCGTTGGCGTCGATGGGACAAGGAACCATTGGTGTAAATGGTTGAGTGATCTCCGATGGTTTGGGCTATCCCGATGAAGCTTAGACTGGCATCATCGGCAACAAAATTGCCGACGATAGTCTTACAGTGTGTTCGGGTATATAAACCTAGATGTTAAACTCGACCTAGTGAATGTGGGACTAATGAGTCCTCTTGAATGTGAATAGTCAGACGGTAGTTATGCGACGGTTGGAAGATAGCGATGCTGAGTCAGTTGGAATGAACAGTTAGGGCAAAAGTTAACACAATTTTTCTCTTGAAGACTGTGATATATACAATTTAGTGAGGTCGTCTTATGATGATGAAGAGATTCGATCATATTGTTCATTTTGTAGATGTATAGTGGAAGTGAACGGTTTTGTATGATTTGAGAATCGATACCTGAGCGAGAAGCCTGAGATCTTTATTGTAATCTTTCTAAACTTACTGTAAATAAAGATTCTCTCTTGTCGTGGTGGGTTTTTTACTCAAAAGGGTTTTCCCACGTACATCTGGTGTAGTTCTCTGTTATCTTGCATGTTTATTCTATTTTTCTGGTGTGTCCATCTGTGTATTTGAATTAAACGTTACCTGCTTGCATTATCCCCTTTGAATTGACATTAGGGAAGCTGTATTCCGCACCTCTGCTTTCCTTACAATTGTTAGAGACGTGAGTAATTGAAATCATTGTCTGATGCCTCCCAAAGAAATGTTTGTTTCAAATCGATGGCTAAATTAGCCAACATGTCTGCCTCCCCATTAACTTCCCTACATATATGTGGTTAACCACAGTGCTTTCCAAATTTTCTATTAATTTCAAATCTTCAATTAATAAAGCCTTGAGTTTCCAATTTTTCATATCCCTTTGCCATATTGCATTTACAATGACTAGAGAGTCTCCCTCTATCTCCACTTTTGACACCTTAAGATATTGACATAGCCGGAGTCCCAAAACAAGGGCCTGAAGCTCCGCTTCATTATTTGATCCTAGAGTCAACTTCTTCGCTGCTATCCCAATGACCTCCCCCTTCCAATTTTGAACTAGACAGTCAGCCCCAAACTCTCCAAGATGCGCCATCGAAATTCAACTTTACCCACCCTTCCTCCGATGGTGTCCATTTAGCCTCCATTATTTTCTTTTGGGATTGCACTCCCCCAACCCCATTAACAAGGGGGATATTACTCATATTATTACTCCAAAAGTAATATAATTATATAATTAATGTATAGATAGATATATTTATTTAAAATTTATTTTATTTTAGTTTTATCTATGTAATTTTTTTCTATAAACAATGTATAAATAGATGTATTTACTTAATAATTATTTATTTTATTCATATTGTTTAAGTATACTCTCATTTATAAGACTAAAAAAGTAGTATTACTCTCATATATAGGCAATATTACTTACTTTTATATATATAATTAATGTATATAGTAATATTTCTTTATCTATATATACATTATATAATATAAGAGTAATATTACTTACATATATATGTTACATAAAACATATATGGTGAATTGATTAAAAAATAGATGCCTAAGAAGGATATCTCTCAGCATTTTTTACATAGATTGATCTTGTATGTGATGATATCTCTTGGCATCTTTTACATAGCTTGGGAGCAAGCGCGCACACACATAAAATGTGTATACACACATATCTTAAGACGTGGGTACACCATCTAAAAGGAGTCTCTCAATCATACACAATCAAAGACTTAGAACGCTACCGTGTTAAACAAAAAGAACAAACAAGAATAGATTCCTGTACACAATCCATTGAGAAAGCAAGATTAAAAAAGGGTACTCCCTTGGGTGCACAGAAGAAGATACTAGCATATTTAATCCATTGCCTTATGTTCCTTGTCACAAAAGGTCATTCAGGTCATTCCATGCTTAGAAAAGAGACTAGTAGGCAAATATTCACTCGAGTCAAAACTCTTCAAGATAAATGCAAGGTAAACCAACCATTGTTCCAAACTTATGCACTGTTAGGTCAGTTATTAGAACATATTTTGAATTCTAAGATACCACAATTTTTGACAACTATATTTATAGTCATTCATATCAATCGATTTACCCAATGAACAGTAAAAGCTCAGTTAAGTAGCAGAGATACGGCATCTGAAGACAAGGAAAAATATGCTTCATCGATAAGATATGGAAAAAAGGCTGATTCAGTAGAAATGCTGGTGCAGCGACCTTCAGTCAAAGGCATGGTCTCACAAAACAAATTTTGCAACATCATTGCATATATTTCAGTTCAACAGAGTGCACATCCTATTTCATCAACAGAGATGTTGGTTGCCTACGGACTAGGAGGGAACTGTTGATTGCCTATGGACTAGGAGGAAACGGGAAATTAAACCTAATAACATACCAAAGCCTACAAGATCACAGAGCTCTGGTAAAAACACACATTAATAACTAAGAACCCCTTGCATTTGGTCCTATTGTATAATACACAGTAAAATTCAAAAGGTCGGTATATAGTCTTGATCAGGTGCACAGTATTCCACCCATCATTTACCCTTCAACTACAGGGATTTTCTGGTACTCAAGACGGTCTCTGAATCTCTGTGGAATTATACACCTACCTCCAAACCTTTGCTGCAGAAAAACAAGAAGAGCAAGGAGAAGTGCTCCACAGGGAATTACAATATCCCAGGCCGTTGAGTAAAAATCCCATACTGGATTGGCATAAAAATAAGAACTGCTGATTTCTGGTATATACCGAATAGCACGGTATGCATCATACACATGTGGCATGGACCGTACCAGTGTTATTCCAATGTAAAAGTAGGGCACCAATACTGTCTCCCTTATATCCCAAAAAAGGTTTCCCAAAATTTGTGGTAGCAAGAAGCCATCAAGGATGAGGCCTGCATAAGATCTAAAGTCTTCCCACAGCGAATGATAGGCATGTCTTTGTAAGAAGTGCACACTAGAAGAGTTTGAATGCCCCACCCAATGAGTAAGACAAGCTATTAGACCTCCCAATGCATACAGAGGCAGGCAAAAATATAAAACCTTTTTCTCCCAGAACCATGCACTCTTTTCACCTGCTGCATTATGTCTAGCAATCCAGGCTAGCTGAAGAAGTCGAAGTTGCAACAAAAAAGCAACCATTGTCATTACTCGAACAACCACTTCATTTACTTCTAGCCATCCTCCACTTGACTGTAAGACATTCCTGTCCTTCTGGTTCATGAAAAGTGCTTCAAAGTTGAGCACCAAAGGGATCATGTGTCCCAAGGTGAGCACAGTGAGCATCAACAAAGAAACAAATGGCAATGACTTTGACTGCTTCCTTATGTATAAGAGTTGGGCTATGATAAAAAGAGCTGTAAATGAGAGTGAAATAAGGCCCATGATGATTTCCAAATCCTTTCTCCACACGGCTTGTCTTGCCTGGTTCATGTACAAATTGTTTGAGGACAATTTCATTGGCTTAAAAAAAAGGGGATCCATCTTGTTTCTAAGACTTTTGATATTGCCCCTAAGATGTTCTTTGGAAGAATACTTGGGATTTGTGGGAGCATATTTCACATCTATAAGAATTTCACAATCCACATCTCCATCAAGGCCATTTTCTGGGGAACCAACATGACGGCATCCAATCATACACAATGTTCCTGTTTGAGGTTCATAGATGCCCTCAGCTGATATAGAATGCATTTGCTGAGCTGAAGAATCGGCAGAAGAAGAAATGGGTTCCCAAAATTGTAAATTGTAGCTAACATCCACCTCTGTCTGATTTTGTAATTTGTAGCTAACATTCAACTGCCCACCATCAATAGTGTTTGTATATGCCATCCCAACAAAATTATTTCCAATAGTAAAGGGATATAGTGAACCATACCTTTTCTTCTTGTCAGAGCCCTCGATGGAAGCATCAAAACCTAGATCACCAAAGATGTTCCCATCTGGATACTTTCGTCCTGGTTTCTTTTGTAAAAGTTTCTTCCTGTCCTCGAAAATTTGACTGCACTGTTCTTTCACCAGATCAAGTTTTGTGTAGTTATATTTCAAACCGGGCAAACTCCTGTAACCTCCAAACCTCCCATTCATTGCAGAAGGTCCTCTAAAAGTGAAATTCTTAAAATACATGGGATCATCCACCTTCTTATCACTCTGCACATGACCCACAACCAAATAACTACTTGCAACAGTGACAGTCACAGGAAACTGCATTGAAATGCTGATATCACAATCCTCTTCAGTCGGATTTTTTCCCACATCCACAATTCTGCAGGCCACCATACACAACTGTCCCTTTTCCTCATCCCACTGCCCTTCCGCAATCAAAACACTCTCCGGAAGCACGTACCTCATTGGATTCCAAGAAGTAGAAAACCCAAAAATCCCATGCACTTGCCCTTCATTACCACACTGCATATGCTGAATAAGCATATCATCAGGCAACAATTTTGTATCATTCACGTTAAAAGGACTACAGTCATGCCCACTGCAAGAACTATTCCACTTCAACTCAAGCGGCCCTTTCAACCAAGACCACCCACAAACACTGCCACCCTTTTCAACAGATAGGTCTCTCTTCAAAACATCTATATTGGCATCCACAAAATCAGGTTTCCTATCAGAACAAACTCTCTTGGCATCCTCAAGCTTAGTATACTCATAAACCCCATCATAAACCCCAGATATCGATATGGGATCAAAGCGATTTTTTTTCTCTATGCTCTCCATGGTCCCAGTGATCAAACTAGTAAGAATTGTACTAGCTCGGGGATAAGACAACTTAACAGAAATAGGAAAAAAATTAGTAGAGCCATTAAGCGAGTACCTGTAACCCGATCCGATCAAGCAAACTTTATGCGTCAAATTCGACCAGAACCCATCTGCAGAAACCGAAAGAACACCACCCCTCGGCCTAATTTTAGGCAGGCGAGTCCTTCTAAAGGGCCTCCGAAACCCTCTATCAGCAATTGGAACCGAGTACCTTCTGCTCTGAAAAATCAATCGCCCAGAGATCTTGAACACCCCTTCCTGATCAGTTTTCAGCGCATTGTATACAGAAAAAGAAACATATTTCGATTTGGGATTCCATCCCTCTGCAGTGCTGTTGAATAAGGATTCCCCGCCCCTGTAACGAGCCTGGACAAACCCCAAAGCCCGGCTTTGACTATATAGTGGAAGAAAATCATTCTGCACTGATTTCGCCGCAGGGACGAATTCCTGGCAGTGTTCTGTGTACATCTCATCATGCTCTTCAGCCTTCACAGGAGTTTGCAGGATCAATAGCAGGCAAAGAAGGGCTGAAACTGGTGAATTTTTGCCGGAATAAGCCAACTTTGAGCTTGAATTGAAGCGAGGGAATCGATTAAACATACCCATGATTCAGAATTCTCACAAGACGGTCTAACTGGGGAAGAATTGCAGGCCTTCCAATCTCTACATTCTTTTAAATGGTATACAATTGTGCATCTCCTCTTATTATACAGAAGTTGTGTAATTTAGAGTCAACTGTGGGTTAAGATGGTAGGTAGATTTTTGTTCCTTGGAATGACCGGCAATATTTTACAAATGGACAAATAAATAGCTTTGCGGAAGTCAATTTCTCTCGAAGTTTTCCTCGGTTTTCAATTTTTTTTGTTTTTATTTCTGGGAAGGGTTTTTATTGATTGGGCACTGTGTTTTACCATGAAGGTGTGTTGGTCTATTTATTTGGATGTTTTCCTGGTTCAAAATTTTTATTTTTGTGTTTTTGGTTTGTACTGATTGGGCACCGGGTTTTCCTAAGAAGGTACGTGGGTCTATTCATTTGTCATTTTATGGTTTGCCACCTATCTCATTAAAGGCCTATATTTGATGGTTGACCTTATTTGTCAAGTAATTTTTTGTGATGCTTATCCATTCAAAGTTACTTTTCAAATGTTAAGACCTATTTAATTTAAATAATGTAAATTATAAGGTAGATATATATTTAACTATAATTCCATATAATTTTTACGGTATGTTTAGAATCTTCCCTTTCATATGATACAATTGTCCCAAAATTTTGATTGTATTTTACAACAAAAATCTTTAAATACAAACATATGGCCATCAAATTTAGGCCTTGAATTCCCACCCATTGCAATGAGTTGATTTTCATCTAATTGGTTGTCACTTACTGTTGTGAGTGGTACATTAAGATTAGAAAGGATGCCACATTAAAAAACAATGCAACTTGAGAATGAATGTTTTGAAGGATGCATTTAAGCATTGGCATTCACATTTTTTCCACTTCATCTTATGTTTTTTTATGCAGTCATTTGTGCTTTCTTTATGGCCATTTGTGTTTCTTCTTTGGTCATGTGTGTTTTGTCTATGTTTTATCCATGACTAGTTGCATTTAAAGGTGTTCAAATGTAGACCAGTTTTACACATTGAGATGGTGTCCATTTTATTTCTTTTGGTATTAAGATTGCATTGTGTTTGTCAATGAGATTAGGAAAAGATTTCAATGGTTTTCACTATGCTTTTTGTTAATATTTTTAATTATTGCTTAGGGTTGTTGATATGCAAGTTCACTATAATTAAATACAACACCAAAAAAGTCTTGGAATTTGAATCTTTTTGCAGTGCTCATGCAATGAGATTTTTTTGATCTAATGCTAGTCTTCTTCTTCTTCTTCTTCTTCTTCTTCTTTTGCAAATGTACATGGTGGGAGTGGTAATGCGCAAAGGAAATAATTCTCAAAAATGTCTTTGGCAAGGTTTTCTTAACCTCGTTAAGATAATGAGCTATTTCCCTTTGCTATCTTTTTTCCTAAAAGATTTAGTGGCCTCCAAGTATTTTCTTGGAAAATTTTCCATTTGCTAGTGCTTTGCTTCCTTGAATCACCCGTAGGACGCTAATTTTGTGGTTCGTCCCCTACCACTTCCCAGTCTCCCTGGGTGACCCATGATCTCCCCTATGGGCAACCCATGATCCCTAGGGGCGACCACTCCTGCAAAAAGGGGTTACCCATTCATGTTTTTGAACACGGTTTCCTCTTCAAATCGAGCCCAAAATAGCTCCATTTTGACTCCAATTTGCATGCTAGTTTGACCCTAACCAAGTCTAGCCTATTCTGAACCCATTCTTCTATTCCCATCAACCATAATTAGCTCTCTTTGATCTATTTTTATCTCACCTTCCTTTCATGCTAACTCCCATTCCTCCATGAGTGATAAGCTATCAAGCTTAGTTCACTGTCTAATCAATTGAGTTTACTCCCTAATCAACCCTATTAACTCTCCAATCAAATTGAGTTAACTCCTCAATCAATCCCACCTCTTGTGGGCTCTCCAATACTATAAATACCCCCCTCCCACAAGCAATATGGGAGGAAAATTCATTGTTGCCATTGTTGGGACCCAAAATAACTGTAACCCCGAACCCTAAAACATTCCTAAAACACCTATGCCAGGGATGGTCATTCTGGGTGAGAGGAAAAGGTTCATTAACAAGTTCAGGGCAATTTTGGCCAACTAACAAAAGTGGGTTTACTCATTTGCACTTCAAGCTCAGCTTAAACCTAGGAGGGATATTCTAAGGGGTACACCTAAATAGGTATTGGTTTCTACACCGGATGAACAATTAAAAATGAAAGGACAACCAAACCCAGCTCGTCTTTTAGGCCCCAAAAGCTGTCACTAGACCTTAAACAATCGGTTGCCACTAATAACCCCTATATAGTTGATGAAAAGGCACTCCCATTGACAATGGAAAGTATAGGTATGCTTGCTTACAAGACATACAAACTAACTACTTACTTCACGCATAATGAATTTGTTTTGATTTTTTAAGAGTGTGGATGATCATGGAAACCTTAAGACCGGTGCCTAATATATTGGGTTACAGAGTCCACAATTCAACAGAACAAAGAAAACAACAAGAGAAATGAAACATGCACTTTCTAGATATTCAGATGCAAGATAAACAATAATCAATGGAGAATATACTTAGTATTCCTTCATCAAGATACAATCAATCATCTACAACCATAAAAGAGATCATCGCATAGCATGTAATGTTTTAAGAATCTGTTCATTCATCTAATCAATGGTTACAGTCATACCACGAAGTGTGGCAAGAGAAAACCCTAAAGAAATTCAAAATTTCCTTGAAAGATTACATAAGAAGAAGGAGTTCATACACTAATGTATGAAATCAATATGAAAAACCTTTCAAACCCTATGTCTTCACTACTAGGGAACTAGAACCTTTTCTTTTTTGAAACCCTAGAGAGCTCTGCACTTGACTGTCTGAAAAATGCCCAAAAGACCAACCTTTTTTACATCTTACATTCATGCATATATAGCCATTGATTCTAATTGACCTAATTAGGTTACAACAAAATCCCCTAAGAGCTACATCAGAAAAATATCTTGCCCGGAAGGGATGTTTATCTGCTAAAAATAATTGCAACAAATATCTGGATGGGGGCAGATGGGGATATTTTGCCCTTCTTCAATGCGAGCAGCTGATTTGTCACATGCAACCATAAATGCTACAAATATCTGATAAGGAAGGGGTAGCCGAGAGGTATAGCACCTGCATTAATGGCATACTAGACAAATCTCTTCAAATTCACCAAGTAAAGCCTTTAAAACGTGAACCCCTGAGTCTTTGTGTCTTCATCGACTCTGAATCCTTTGAAAAATCAGCCTCTAAATACCCTCGCCAATTAAATCTGCACATTTCCTGCCCTCGGGATGTTTGACAGTCCCTTTTGAATACCAATCGTGGATGAGTTTGCTTCTAAGATCGACGGTTTGAAATGCTTTGAAAATCCATTTGAATCTGTTGAAAATTCCATTGCAATAAAAGCATGTCAATCGAGCAGTCTCAACAATCAAATCGCATATTAGTACCGAAGACTATCACGTGTCATGAAATCACAGTCGCGTAGTAGAGAGTGGGCCATCTCTATTTGGCTCTGCGCAAGTGCACTAAGCCATCCACATGTCCTTTCACATGGGCCTTCTTCTTTCTCTCCAGAAACTAGACACGTGCCTTCATCTCGCAGCAGCGCGAGGGATCTTTGCCTCTAACAAGATTCTTCTGCGAGGCCGCACTACCATTAGATCTTCTATCCCAACGGCTCTCTTCTTTACCCGACACCTGGTAGCATTCTAGGGCCGTGCAATGAATCTGTGAGCCATCCTTGTTTGGCTCCCCGGAAGCAAGCTAAACCTTCCATGTGGCCCCCTTCTCGCAACCACGTAGTGAATCTTCCTTGCAAGCAAGATTCCCCTGCGCCTTTGCGCTACCATTAGATCTTACAATACCTGCAACTCACTTCTTCACCTGACACCTAGCAGTACATCCTTCGTTGATTCAGAATCCTCAATTTTGTGGCTATAATCCCAAGCTTCCTCAACTTCTGTCATCTTTTCGCAGCCCCGCAGTAGGAATATGATGTCACCTTAAATGTTATGTGGGCTTGCAATAATTCATCATGTGGCTCCTCTGTACCCTACAAAGTCTTTAGACTTAGACAATATGACACGACAGGTTACAAACGGTAACATTAGTTAAAAGGGGTCGGTCACTCATGACTCTAAAAGACTCAAGGTTATAACTTAAATAACTGGCAACCTAGGATAGACAGTCAACAGCGGATTATGACATAAAGCAAAATGATGACTGTAAGACTTAGGGCTTAGCCAATTCTTTGGGCTTTTCCACCTTGTATTCTAAATGGCAAAGACATGAGACCTAGGAGATATGTCTCTGATTGGATATAAGCTATAGGTTCAAGTGGGAATATGAATAAGACATGAGGAACAAAAAAAGGGCATTTCAAGGACTAATTTTTTAGGTGTCAACAACCATCATTCATCAATCTTTGTTTTTGCTCTCCATTTAGCATTTTCATGCTCTTTGTAGGACATAAGTGCCTTTTGCTTTTAGTATTGTTGCCAAAGCTTTCAAAGGCTTCATTTAGCGTTGTTACGCTCACAAATTTCTAAGCCCAAGTGATTCATAGCTTTCATAGCCACTTCCCAATTGCTTTCAAAAGCAAATTTTCAATTACAATCAATTGCCCATCGATCCCTATCACCAAGAGGAGTTCCCCATTGCTGTAGAGGAGAAAGAGGTTACCAAATACAAAGGATTTCTATGGATACGCTAGGCTCATGCACCAAAGGATACATGTTCTTTATGCTTTCATAGTAATTAAATCATAAATTTGCTCTTGGAAAAGGTAATCTTGTTATTGCAATTTCCTTGATATGATTCATTTCAAGTTGAGTAGATTAGCATTGTTAAATTAGTTTATTGCAATTCATAGATTAATTTCGTTCCAAGTACTTTAAATTTCATAGTTTTGATCTAAAATCATTTTGAAAAAACATATTAAAACATAGTTTAAATTGCATTATGTAATTTCATTATTAAAGTGCATTCATATTTAAATTCGTAGATAATTAGTTCATTTTGTTATTCAATTTCAAAAAAAGAATAAAAAAGTGCTTTGCATACATACTAGTTGCATCCATACCAAAAACACAAAAATACAAAAACATTAGAAAAGATCAAAACAAAACATGTACACAAAATCCCTTGATTTCATCACAAGGTCAATGCAATCAAAAACTCCTTGATATCATCACAAGGTCATAAAATAAAGTAGTCATAGAAAGCCTTAGATCACATCACTAAGTCAAGACTCAACAAAATTTAACTCTCGGTCAACTCTAGTCAACTCTCTCTTATCCAAGCATACGAATGTGCTCTAGAATTAGAGCTGAGTGGGTTAGGGATAACCTTGAGGAGATAGAAGAGATACACCCTAGACAACAAATGCAACAAACGATACAAGAGCAAGAACACACTCTCAGGGTCATACAACACAGAGAGTTCATATGCCAAACCACACTAGAATATGATAACTACTTAGAATGCTTGAGAATCATCAATGAGTATAATCGACATCCATCTAGGCATTGGAATTCAAGGAATCCAAATAGGAGATTGATAACTAGTGACCCTTTGGGTCATATTATCATCTGAACCATAATGGTCATAAAACAAGAACAACACAACAAACCACAGTAGGCCCCAAGACCAGTCAACCGCTCTCTACGATGCTCTGCTCCTAAGAGAACAAAACCACCCTGGGTCTCAGCTCGACTCAACTGGCTTCTGCCACGAGAGCAAGAGTGACTTAGAGGTCACCCAAAGCAAGGAGAGAGTTCATGTGTTGTATCAAAGCTAACTCATCCATGTTGTGCATGAGTCACATTTTGAGGAGTACAAGAACAAGATCTAGTTAGGGATTATAGGTTGAGACTTTAAGCTTTGATTACTAACATGAATTTTACAATAGAGGATGATGAGATTCAAAGTTTATTTATTGATGGTTTACTTACACCCATCAAAAGATAAGTGCTTTTTAAGCCTTATTAATCATTTTAGATTTATGTACTAGTGTGTGCAAATGTGAGTGTAATTTATTGGAATTTCCTTGTTTATATCATCATCTCTCTATCATTCCGCATTCTCATGAGGTGCCATCAATGTCAAATTTATAAAATGGGTGCAATGAGGATGCATCTCATATTATTCATAGTGAGGATCATCATGAACACATCAAACCAAAAGGATTAAGAGAGTTCACTAGATTGGAGGAGCCTCCACATGTTATATTAGAACAAATATTGGAACACAAACTTATCACTTCAATGCCTCTTATTAAGCCAATAGATATGTCTAGGCTTGTATCACACAAGGTTAAATATGTTTGTGCTTATCATCACTTAGATAGAAATTCTACATGGATATATTAATTACAATGAAACATAAACTTTAGGATCTTATAGACAAAGGGATCATACAAGCTTAGGCTAAGTAAATGAAATTGAATACTAAGGGTTCTTCTAATCACGAGCATATCATTCATAGTATAATGCATGTTGAGGTTATACATGAGGAAAAAAAGAAAACACATGATGCAGCATCTAAACTAGTTCCTTCACATCATTTTTCACATTTGACATCTTTACAACAATCTTTTATCTATAGAGACACACTTCATGAAGACATGGATAGGCCCATGGGGGGCATGGATTATAGTGATAGATCATTTGAGTGCATTGTGATAAATTCTCTTGATGGGGATAACATCATTGGTTAAGTGTCTTCACCTATCTATCTTATTACATATTACATATTGTATTTTTGTGTTATGACTATTTTCATGATTTTCACTTGATCTTGTCACTTGGGAGGCACATTTCTCCCCCTTTCATATATGTTTTTAGGTATGCATCCTAATATGTTATTACATACTTTTCTCAAGATGATATCTTACATCTTTACATGCTCATATGGTTTTATATGATCACATCTTTCTCTCTTTTCCTCCAATTCCTTGCATTTGTTATATGCAACCAATTAGAGGGGGCATATTATGTCACTTTATTTATTTTTTGAGTATGATTATAGTGATTAAAGTCATTGTCACTTCCATTTTAGATGGGACTACATTGTCTTTTATGTTTTCACACTAATCCCTTATTTTTGTAATAGATATCTACTTTACCTTTTACTTTTTAATTGTTAACATTTTGGGAAAATTATAGTTAGTGCCAATTTTAAATGCTTGACATATGCTACTCATTGGAAATTGCTCTTCTATGCTTGCAGGTTTCAAGATGGAGCACTAATTGTGAGAAGAATGTACACATAATCAACATCCTTATCCATATAATTTACACTAGCGTTTGAAATATTTTACTTTCATGGTGATTATTTGTTTTACTTTGACATGCATCTTTATAATAGTTCACATGCAAATCAAAGAGGCTAGGAAAAATGTAATGGCAAAAAATGCATAGCTTGCACTTTTCCCATTCGTTTTGGACCCATTTTGACCCACTTTTCCTTAGAGCAGTAACTATGTACGTGTGGCAAGTTTCAACATAAAAACTAGAAAATAACCCCAAGCTAATCTAATTCCACCTCCACACATTCCCAAGGAAGGTCTTGATCCTCACTATTTCCATTCATGTACTTGGGTCAAATCTATGGATGTTGAAGTGAACCCAGTTCACTTCTACAATTGATGGAAATGATCCTTGAACTTTTAAATTTTAAATTTGATTTTGAGCCCTCATTGAGTCCCTCCAACTAGTTTTATGTGCCAACTTAAGCTTGAAATTTGTTAACTTGTGTGTTAGGGTGTTGTATTTAAGGACAAACCCTCATTCATTTTAACTCATCCAAAAATGTTAAAGATAAATGCATGGCGTATTAGAGCATCATGATTCAACATGCATTAACATTCTAAGCACTAACACATGTTTGACCTTTGTCTTCCAACACTTTCCATTACTGTTGACTCAACAATATGGGTTTGACCAAGGGAGAATCACCATATCTAGCAAGCCCCTAAACAATGTTTAGTAGTGTCACCCCTTTTTAGTCACAAGTCACATATATCGAGGTGAAAAATTCTAGGTAATAGGATTGGTGAAGTTTAGATCTATGAACCAAGTTCATATTCATGCATAGGGTTTAGTTCCACACTTGCAAAGGTTAGTTTCATAGTTATAGAAATGAACAGGATCATCAAACACTTTCACAAGTCATAGAGTACACTCATCTTGATCCAATTGTTCTAAATCTGATTTCTATTTTTTTAGTAATAGTCATCTATCATAGTCAAATCTATCTCTTTTTTTTTTTTGCGTAATAGTATTTTGTATATATTGATATAAAAAAAGTAACAGTTCAGTTTCTGAGATAGACAAAATCAGCTTGATGGCTTCCCCCCCTAACACTATTAACCCTCCCCATTACAGCTTCATATAGCCATGCAGGGCTGAGCATAAAGTATATATATATACCATGCTTTTAAAACATAAGAAACTGACCCAACAACACATAACCTGATCAAACTAGGGAACTAGACACATAAACCCCAAACCTGATACTAGGACACCATTAAACTGAAACTTATGCTTCACACCTCCAACTCGTAGTTATAAAGTTTCATATTGAAATCTTCCACCCACCCGGTGCCCTAGGATTCCAGAATGTGAAAGTATTTCAGCAGGAAATTTGCCCCTATCTGCGCATTATGACGAAACCAGATCAAATCCTCTCCCCTTAGATGCAGGATGAAGGGGAAATATTTGATTACACTGCTTAGCTGACGAAAGAGATGCACATCTCTTGGCCTCGACATGCCAGCGCCAAACATAGCAATCTCTAGAGCTTCCTCCAAGCACACTAGGAATGAATAGACTACAGACCACCAAGTTAACCCATGTCTTTGCCACATTCAACTCCAGCAAAGATGCCACAAACTAAGAGCTTATATCTGAATCCACACGGTAGCGTTCGCTGCCTTCGATGAAAACTTTCCCAAGGATCATCTTCACAGCCCCAGAACCAATTCATCCTGGCATTTCAGGATTCGTTTCAAACGCAGGTCCGTAACGCCCCCTAGAAAAGCCATTTGCCTCTTGGCACTTGTCAACCGGATAGGAGTGTCCATTCCTCCGCACCTTACCCACTCAGCAGAGAAAAGCAAAACCTTGGGTTTTTCAAACATTTCGTTCGGCTCTATGAGAAAACAAAACCCTGTGTTAAAAAGTGGTTGCCTTTGTATAAGACATGCTTTCCAATCATGGCAACTATCTAATCTGCCATCGGACCAGCCTGTCCATGTCCACATCTTCGCTGCCTGCTCGTGAGAACCCTACCTTCGATCGCAAACTTGCTAATGAAGGAACCAAAAAATTAATGAGTCATAATTGCTGCTAACGTCTTCTTTGAGAAGCATGATCCAAACTACTCATAAACCGAAAGTGCCTCCTTGTCTTATGAGAAGATCCCTTGCCCATGTGTCTCATCACCATGAGTCCCTCTGTCCTCAAGTGCCACTTCACATCCTCTATCTGCCACGAAGGCCTCGGTCCTTCCACTCCCACAAATCCGTCTCTTCTTAATAAATATACACACTTATTATTATTTCATCCTATTTTCAAATACAATCAAATACACATTTTCAATTCTTTTTAATCTAAAATAAATTATTTATTACTTATTATATTTATTTAATCTAAAATTTTAATTTAGGTGTAAAACTTAAAAAGGTTGAATTAATAAAATATTAGCACTTAAACATAGAAGCCTTTACTACACTTTCATGTCTAACGTACCCAAAACAATAAAGTTCAACATTTAAAAAAAGATTGTGCAAGGGTTAAATTTTATGGCTGTTCTTCTTACAGTTGTTTCATATTGTGCTCTAACGTGTACTCTGCTATCTGCTATTTAACTGTCAGTACTGTCATCCATAATGTCTTATTAGCTTCAATCCAATTTTAGAAATAGAAACTTAACCATTTTATGTAGAAAATTTAATCACCTTGAAAAGTCTTTTTAGCCCAGTCCACACGCTTGCATAAATTATAAAGGGAAAGGGAAAGGGTAACGTGAGGAATCAGAGGCATATAAAATCAACACAGAAATGTTGATATTTGAATGGTACCAATTAAAATCACTAATACTAAAAAATGACATTGGTTGAAAAGGATGAAAATTATATAAAAAGCTTTGATCATCAAAATTGATTTTCCCGTGTTTTCAATGACAAAATGACAAGCATTTCTTTCAATATTAATGGAAGGAATACATTCATGGTAGATTGAAAATTTCAAAGTCTTGGTAACGAGTGTAACACGCATGTATTTATTATAATTGACTGTATTTATTATAACTGACTTTACCCAGAAGCAGGAGTAAAGACTAGAGAGGCAGCTAAGCCAGTGCCAGCCTTAGCCGTTGTATGGAAGTTATTTTTCAGATAAAATGTATTTATGGTCATTAAATATATATGTGTTTATCATGTGTTTATACTAGCACTTGTACCCATCGGAGGTTTAAGGAATACGTCATAGAAACAACCGGGAGTTTAGAAAAATTTTAGGCTAATTATATATGGTTGCTCTAAAAAAGTCAAAATATCTTGTACTTTCAAATAAATAAAGAGTTATTACATTAAGTAGCATCCTTGTTCACATAGGAATCAAACTTATCAATTTAAATTGCATTTATTTGTATAACCATTATATTTTTCTACACACTTAAAAAATATTCGAAGTATTTTCTAAATGATAAATAAGAGCTATTGCATATAGTAGTATGCATTTTCTAAATGATAAATAAGAATTATTGCATCAAGTAGTATCTTTGTTCATGGAGTAGAGTTGGTTGCATAACTATTGTAATTTTCAACATGCTTCAAATATATTCTAAGTATTTTCTATGTGAGGGGACCCACTTCAAAAATATTCTAAATATTTTTAAATGATAGGAATCACGTCAAAAATATTCTAAGTATTTTCTAAGTGACAGAATGGCCATACACGCATATTTAATGACTATAAATGAATCCTTGCAAAGAATAACAGATAAACTTGGCCAATCCTTTTTTTTTTATCATTTTGTAATTGTGACATAGTCAAATTTACTTGGAATTATGAAGACGTTTTTTAACCATTTTGTAATTGTGACATAGTACAAATTTACTTAGAATTTGTAAAGATTTGATATTTAAATACAAAAGTATCCTTCACAAACCAAAGATAGTTCACATTATAATTTTTTTATTAAAATCATTTATTCTTTTATCAATATTCTATCTATTTTATTCAAAATCAAAATTACATATCCACAAACCAATTTATTATTATTTAAATTAATTTATATTTATGTATTTATAATTAAATTAATATTAAAGAAAATCTGTTTTATTTTTCCATTATATTTATTTATGTTACATTAGATAATATTAGATAATATTTTACATAATTTAGTTTAAATAATTTTTATTTTAATTTAATTTTGAAATCATATGTAACTTAAAAATATGTTTAAAAGGGTCCTTTAATTGCCAATTCATCTCAAAATTATTGAACTTGGTTTTCTTACCCGATCCATTTTGGATTCCGTAATGGCTTATATTTTTTAAAAATAATCTTTTTTCTTGAAAACTATAAAGTAAGGGGATTATGATTAAGAAGTTTTTATAATTATAATCTCTATTCACTATATAAAGATTAAGAAGTTTTGTGATATTACTATAATGATTAAGAAGTCTGTTCATTATTATAAATTGATTATCACGTTGGGAAGAAGGCTATTCGAAATGGAATTAAGGGTATAATAATTTAATGTGTATATATGGATTGAATATATATAATGTATGAATATGTATTTATTAGTTAATAGATCAATCACATCATTTTATTTTTTTTAATGAAGTTCAAAAATTAATCTTCTAATGATATGATAATGTTTAAATGTAATTTTTATTATATGGGGCAACATTAAGATGATTTCTATTGACATATGTTCCTAAAAATATTGCCATATCTTTTCCATTTAGAAGGGAGCTCTAAATATGTCAATATTTGATTAAAATATAAATAGATATTTTATTCAATCCTCAATCAATATAGATCAATTATATAATTTCTTTATTTCACATCTTTTAAAACAAATTAAAGGGTGAATTAGAGATAGTGAAATGTTAAATATGTCAATTAATAAAGTTCAAATAAAAATAGTTTATTACATAATGGTGTAACATTAATTAAGTATTTTCATATGTCAAACAAAAAATATTATTAAAAATAAAAATTAATGCTCATGATCTAGAGGATCTAAGAATTAATAAAAAAAAAAAGTTGAAGTTGAATACCAAATTCATTCTAACTTATCCTAATAGCTTTTAATAAATATTGTAAATGTTAGATTTGGCTATGGAAATAGCCACCCAAAATCAAGAGAGCTAAAATCAAGCACAAAAAGAAGATCCAAATAAATGAATAATACTATTCTAATCAAACACAGACTTGATTCATCCTAATCTAACATTATCTCCCATCATATATATTCGTTATTTTGTTCTGTTTCTCTTCCCTTCTTTTATATATATATATTTCTCTGTATCAACTTTTATAAACTCTCATTCATATGTATGCTTTTATATATATATTCACATTCAAAGTCATATCTCTTCATATTCACATAATCACTTCCTCATACTCTTATTTTTGATTCATAATAACTTGCTTATATTTATATTCAATAAAGAGTTTGATAGAGTATGTTCTTCAAAAATGGCTATCTACAGCTATCTACAGCCAGAATGCTATGACTTCTGAGATAGAACTATCTAAGACCTCGTAGGGTCTAATCCTAATACATCTATACAACTTACATTTTCTTGACCTTGCAGGGTCTACTTCTCCGACTTCTTTTTTAGACTTCTATATTCAAAATGAAGCCATTATGAGGCATCTAGTAAGCCTACAGTATGCTAATTTTATACTATATAACAAAAAACAAGATTTTCTTAGACTTACTCCTTGTCATACTCAAGCAGCTAGAGGTTAAAACTCAGCACCCAATCAAACCCTTCTTCTGCAACCAACCCAAGGACTCTTTTGATGAAATGCACTACAACCTCCACCATTTCTTTGGCCACCATCAGGTCCGGACCTTTGAGGTCTAATATGAACGGGTAGAGCTTTACAATCACATCCGGATCATTTAGAGCAACCATGTCCCTTGGCCTTGGCATTCCAATGCCCACACTCGCGGCTTCTAGGGTTACCCCCAATTCCCCCAAATGCTTAGGATAAAAGAGACCCCTCATAATTTGCTCTATCTGCACCTTGTCAACTTCCAATTCCAATAACATTGCTAGCACTCTAGAGTTGACGTCTATGTCAATGCGATACCTCTCAGCCTCCTCCATGAATTTCCTCCCAACAATCATCCTGATGGCTCCAACCATAAGCTCATCTGACTGGCGAAGCATGCGTTGAAGACGTAGCGACGTTACAGGACCAAGAAAAGCCATCTGACATTTAGAGCTGATCAATCTCACTGGGGTCTCCATTCCCCTGCAACTGATGGCTTCCGCTGAAAAGATAACTGTGAATCTAAAGGGCATCGGAAAGGTCAGGAGATGAAAAAGATAGTTTTTTTCTCCTTTAAAAAACTAGGAACTTTCTCGATTTTCTTCTAACATCTCTTAGCCTTATGTTGAACGCTGTTTATTAATCATGTTTTCTTGTGCTCAATTTACACCACTGTCAGCATGCCCCAAACGTGCCACCGATATATTCAAATTGTATATACACTTTATCTCATCTTCTAGCTTTCATAGGCATTTTTTACACTCAAATTTAGTATGGGGCTCCTCCTCTATGCGTTAGCTTGACCTGTCTTTTAAAAGGAAATGGGATAACCTCGTGCTTCATCATAACAACCACATCATGCAAGAATTACCCAGTAGTTGGGGATCTCGATATGATTCTCTATCCTTCAATATATATTAATGATGTTATGATTGTTCGGGCAAGAATAAGATCTGTTTCAGAAGGCGTGTGGTAAAATAATGGAGATTAAAAGTTTACATGCGCGACCTTGAAGTGAGATCAGGATGCGAGCTGTTAGAGCACTCAAAATTCTCACTATAATAATGAGATTTTGGTACCTCTATGGCTTATCTTCCTTTTATGTCAGTTCAATATCGCTCAATAATTGCTCTGCTTTGTCAGGAAATGGTTTGTATCTTTGGCTTTGCTTAAGAAGAAATATGCCTTTGTTAGCTAACAGAACCAGAAGATACAGTCTCACAAAGAGGCACACTTATTTAAAGGAAAATCTTGCTTTTTACTCATATATATATATATATATATACTAATCTTGAGAGAAAGAAATATGTTAACACCATTGTCCTGAAATGATAGGAGAAATTGCAATTATTGTCAATTCTGATTTAACTTTCATAGGTATGATATGAAAAGAGCTCTAACAAGTTTGTTGCAGGAAAATAATAAATTTCTATTTTATATGGCTAACAAGAAAGGCAGTTTGGGAAAGGTGTTGTGTTTTTTCAGGAGTCTACAGGAGCAACGTAATAAGTAGGATGAGAAAGCATACTCCCATTTACAGGTGACCGAGTGATTAAAAGAAAGGGTGCTCCCCTGGTGATCAATATGAAAGTGTATAAGGTATCTCCCCCAAAAAACTATAATGGGGAAGGTGCAACATATTGTAATACTAAGGATGTAATTTGTAGAAGGTGACCCTTGGGACTAAGGATCAAATGAGGGAATAGTAAGCATTGAAACAAAAAATGGCTCATGATAAGAGTAGGGACTGCAATTATAAATCCTTAATTTTGTAAATGAGGAATCATCCTCATAGGACACTATCATGCATATAGGAAATAGGATTTGCAAACTAAATTATGTACTGGACTTCATAAGTCCCGGGCAAGACCAAAGGTTTTCTTTACTCTGTTCTTTCCTATCGGTGTCCACACTGAACAGAGTTGTACTTTGGAAAATTTTTACTAATAAAATAAATTTCTGGCTACGGCCTCTTACCCATAAAAAAAAAAAATACTATTCTAATCAAGGATGCAATATTCAAAAGAGATTAGTTAATTGATTTATTAAGAGATGATAAGATGCATACAGTATATAGCCTTATGGTTTCTAAAATTGATGAGGATGAGGAAAAGGTAGAAAACAAAAAAACAAGAGATTTCCATCTAAGTTTCTAAATTCAAGAGGATAAAGAAAAAGCAAAATCCGATGAAAGAATGAGATCATTTATCCTAAGTAATAAAAAGAAATTAACTAAGTAAACTTAATATAATAAGGTGCAATTAAATAATTATACCAACAACCCCCTTAAAAGTGCAACTAAGGTAATGAAGAATTGGTCCTGGAAAGACAAATCATGTTAGGTACCCATGTACAATCTGAAAGAACCCAATGTACAAAGAGAGTGCCCCTTAGAAGATGAGAAGGAGAAAACTCATAGGATGAAGAGAGGTGGTCTAGGTGATCCCCTCTAGAAATGTGAGAAGGATAAAACCCCATGTAAGGAAAAATGCACTCCAAGAATAGATATAAGAATAGAGATCATACAACCCTCCTCATGTAGCCTCCTCCACCAATGGTAGATGCTTGACACTATATGAAGAAGATGGTCCATGATCACCAAATAACATTCCTCCCTTGGGAAGAAACAACTTAGCCAAAGGTGTATGTAAGATGTCTTCCCATTCCTAAAAGGAATAAGAGAGAAGAAAGCTCAATATGTATGATGTCTCTGAAATCTACTCAGGTATCGATGTTGGTGCCGACAGGGGTCAAAATCAAATCAGGAGTCCCAAGCCTAACTAAAAAAATTGACAAATTAGAACCTTGTGGAAATAGATATAAAACAATATCTAAAGACAAAGATGAATTCTCTAAATTTTTCTCAAGGATCTCCAAGCCAATGCCAAATTGTGATAAATACTAATAAGATGAATCAAGTACCATGCATGATTCAGGTATAGTAACCATGGATGTATGGTGCTAACTAGAGGTAAGACAACTGGATTGATGAGAATCTAATACTCCTGCAGAAGGTGTAAACATGAACAATGACTAAGTCAGATATGTAGACTCATGAATATCTACAAAATCTCACTATAGAAGTATATGTAGGTAAAGAAAGAACAAGAGAGTCTGAATGTGCCCTCATGACATCCAAAGAAAATGATGCAATTCTATAAGAGCTAACATCAAAGAGGAGATGAATTTCATCAATAATGTCTCTAAGTCTATTGGTTCTTTTGAAAGATCGAGCTAGTGTGGTGCTGTTACACCACAGCCTGGGAATTCTTTGCTGCTGCTCCTACCGGGAAAGCTATCCGCGGTTCTGGCCGATTTTGCCCATCTGGGTATGGCGAATTCTTGTCATCTGGGTGTTTTGGACTCTCGCTTCTTGGCGGATTTCACCATCTGGGTGTGTCAGATTTGTGACTCTTGGTTGATCAGTTCGTGCGGGTATGCTGGGAAGAACTCTATGAGGCCGAGTTCTTTGAGGCCGAATTTCTTGAAGACCCCGTGCTGCTTTTTTTTGGTTCTTGGTGTGACCTGGGGTCTAGCTGCTTTCTTGGCCGAGCTCCTGTGCAGTGTTATTTTTTTGGAAGCTGCCAGGTTCTGTGCGGTTGGGTTGGTTGTTCCAATTCTTAGATTCTTGGTCGAAATTGGGTTCGAGGTGGATTCTGTGTTAAGGATTCTTGACTGCTGCTGCAAATCTGCATTCTGGATTTTGCTCATTCTGCGAGTTGAGTCTACTGTGTTCTTCTTAGTTCTAATTTTTGCATTAAGGTCTCTATTGGCCGAGTTCTTGGCAACATGGGGGACAACCCAGACAGCCAGGCTAACTCTGCCTCCGAGCCCAAGGATGCCAAAGTGAACATAAGGCGAGGCCATGGACGCCACCTTGACCGAGAGGCCCATCCGAGGATGCGCGAGATTGTGGATGAATTGGGCACTCGATTTGGAAACTCAAGAATTTGATAAGCACATGGAGGCCTTAGAAATCGAGGTGCAGCACCTTGTGAATGGGAGAAAGAAAATGAAAGACGAGATCACGGTGTTGAAAGCCTTGGCCACGCAGGGTGGTGCAAAGCAGACCATTAAGCCCAAGGAACCTGAAAGTATATGTAGACTCATGAATATCTACAAAATCTAACTACATATACTTCTATAGTGAGATTTTGATCCCAAGTAGCTATGTCTAGAAGATGATGTATATGATCCTACTACGCTAAATCACTAGAAGCCCCATCCAAAGCAGCAATGAACTTTGAAGAAGCAGGAGAAGGAGGAGATGAGATCTCAATGCAAGTAATCTAACTACATTGCTCATCCCTAGATGATGTGTCCACACAAGATGTCTAAGTATGAACACTAAATGAATCTATTGATGCTAGAGTAGAAGAATCTGAAAAACTAATGTGATTATCCTAAAGAAGTTGCTTCAATTCATCAATTTGCTTTAGAAAGCATTCATTTTCATCACAATTTTTCTTTCCATGGTAACCACATTTGACCTTACATGATTTAGGAATATTTTGTCAAATACTCAAATGGAAAGGAGAGAGTGAAAGACACGATTAGTTCCTCCAAAATTACTCAATCATGAAACCAACAAAAGTAAATGAAAAATCACAAGATTACCCCCCAAAATTACACAGTCATGAGACCCCCGAATGAAATAATGATGATGACACTTTATATTTAGTGCAATTATAGTTACCACTTGCCAAATTAGTGAATTGGTCTTGATCTCGATGTATTACGGATGCCAAATTAGGCCATAGAGTTGAAACTACATTTTTTGATACAAAATAGGATTTGATTATACTACACCAATGTAAATTACATGAAAAATTATGCATGTTAAAAAATTGCACCCAAAAATTTTACCGTATAAGACCAAACAAGGCCCTAGAAGTTTCCAAAATAAGAATCGCTCAACATTACCTATGAGACTCTGTAATTTTTGGAAAATAAAACACCAAAATTAGGAACCATCTTCACCATTATGGAGCTCTCAAAAATTATCTTATGTAAAATAAATTTCTTGAAAAACAAAGTTGATATGACCCAGAATGAGACCTCTAAAGTTCAACACCAAAAATCAAAATGCAAATGGAGAGGGTGGGAAAATGAGGTGAAGGATCTAATGTTAGCATGATGTCATTTGATGCCAAACTAATCAAATATTTCCTTAGATTAAATATTCACCTAGATGCCAATATTGTTGTAAGAATCCCTCAAACCATTATCCATACATGGAAAAATGCTAATTTCAAATTTGAAACTATTGATTGAGCCTAGGAAACAACCTATTAAAAACTAATTTTAGAGGGGAAAATTCCCCAAATATACTTCAGGCTAGTTGGTGGAGGCACCACGAGTGGTAGGAGAATGGAGCATAGGTTGTGGATGGTGGTGCCACCTTTGGTGGCGAGCATTTCTAGTGGTGGCATTATGTTGTCACACCACCAACTATACCCTATGATATGAAAACCTACATAAAGTGCATTTAATTGTTTTTAAATTATGACTATACAATCCGTTCAGTGAAGGGAATTTTTTATGCCCCTAGGTAAAGTGCTCTAATTTTGAGGATTTGATATTCAATTGATAAGATGTTGGTCCTTCTAAATGTAGTGGTAGGATTGAATTTTATCCAAAATGCTTTGAAGGATCAAGTATCCACCAAATCTAGCATGCACCTCCCAACTTAAAACCGTTAGAAATTTGGCCTCCAATATTCAATTTAGATGCAATAAAAGGAAAAATTGACTTTCTTAGACAATATAAACTCAATGATGAGCTCAAATTTGATCCAAGAACCACCTAACGCTACCTAAAAAATAAATCCACAAATAAAACCCCCTAGAATTTGGTATTTATATCAAGCTTCTCTAATTCTCCAAATCATCATTTGATGCAAGAGAAGAGCATACTCAGCGTTTCAAGAGCAACCATGATCTTTAATCTTAGGTCTTCTAAATGACTGGCCCTAGGCATTCACTCACTCTGATACCATATTAGATTTGACTATGGAAATAGCCACTCAAAATCAAGAGAGCTAAAATCAAGCATAAAAACTTGAAGATTAATATGAATGAATAATACTATTCTAATCAAGGATGCAATATGCAAAAGAGATCAATTAATTGATTTACTAAGAGATGATATGATGCATTCAATATATAGCCTTATAATTTCTAAATCCAATGAGGATGAAGAAAAGGTAGAAAATGAAAAATAAAGGGATTGCCATCTAAGTTTCCAAGTCTAAGAGGATAAGGAAAAATCATAATCCCATGAAAGAAGGAGATCATTTATCTTATCTAAATAATAAAAAGAAATTACCTAAGTAAACTTAATATAATAAGGTGCAATTAAATAATTACACCAACAATAAATGGTTTTTATTTCAAAGGTAAATCCCCACACTCCAAAGCAATTCAATGTATTATTTAGTAATCAATGGTTATAATACATTTGCATATTCTAAGTTTTTTTAGGAGTATCACCAACAATAGATCTAGAGCAATTTTGGAAACATAATAGTACCTACTAAACTCACTATCAAACCTTAATCACAAGAACCCAATAAATTGGAGAAACAATATATGAAATCATCAAATGGGTGTTGAATTTTGACTAGGGATTGGGCAACATGAGATAAAACCACCCAAAATGTGGTGCCCAATCCCTAGCCAAAATTCAACACCCAAATCCCAAGATGAGTCCCTAACTTAAAAATAGCATAATACTTACACCTACCATAAGTTTGTCATAATCCATGTCATAAGTTTGTCATAATCCACTCACCAACTTGAGCACTCCATTTTGGATCTATTATCTCCAATCAAAGATGTCTTGTGAGATGTCATAACATGTTCCATAAGTTGGTCAACAAGTGTAATTTGCTCTTACAGGTCTCTTATGTGTCATAGATGCTCTTACATTTTCAATGGGGGAGACCTAACCTCTAGAGGCCATAACTTTTGGTCTAAGAAGCCAACTAAGCCCCTTTTTAAAAATTAAAGATCTTAGAGTGATCTGTGTCATCATATCTTGATTGCTTTGATTGGGGCTTGTTCAAACATTTTTTGGAGACCAAAATCAACCTTTAAAACCTTGAAAATTACATTTCTGTGTTCTATATCCCAAAAATTACATTAATTTATTTTCTTAACATTAGGATGCAAGGTTGAGACACCTTTCTTATCATTTTCCCACTTGTTGAACACCTTGCAAAAATAAATGGAATATCAACACTGTCAACTATCTACTAGAGGCCAAGAGGCCCATTAACTTACTGCACTACCTAAACTTATCTATACTAATTGGCTTTGTTAATGCATCTACAAAATTTTGTAAAGTGTCAACTTTCTCTAGTATCACCTTCCCATCCTCTAGCATGTCATAACTAAAATGGTACTGGACATCTATATGTTTCATCCTTGCATGAAAGTTTGGGTTCTTTGCTAGACATATAACACTCTGACTATCACCAAAAACTTTGATAGCACCCTAACTCATCTTCACATCTGAACACAATCTCTTAAGTCACATGGTCTCCTTACAAGTGTGAGTAACTACCTTGTACTTGGACTATGTAGTGTACAAAGTGACTACAACTTATCTCTTACTCATCTAGTTGATACCACCACAAAATAAATTAAACACGTATCCATTGGAGAACCTTCTGCTATTAACATCTCCTACCCAATCTGAATCTGCAAATCCATACATGTTCATTAAGTGTTGGTCCCTTGTAGAATCGCCATGATAAAAAAGAGTACTTGGAGGTACCTAACAAATATCTAAAGAGGTTATTAACTATATCCCAATGATCTCATTCAAGATTATCCATGAATTGGCCAAAGACTCCCACTTCTTGGACAATGTCTAGTCTTGTACAAACCATATCATATAGCAAACTTCCAATAGCACTAGCATAAGGCATTCGGGCCAGGTCCTTCATCTCACTAGGTGTAGATAGACACTACTCTACATATCACTTAGTCCCCATCAAAATAGTAACACTCAATGGTTTGCAAACTAACATGTTAAATCTCTCCAACACATAGTTCACATACTTACTCTAGCCCAACAAAAGCTTTTTGTTTGCTCTCTCTTTTGATTTATATACCCAAGATATACTTGGCATCCCCCAAGCCCTTAATGACAAACTATGTTGAAAGATAAGGATTCAAATCACAAATCACATCCTTATTGTTACAAAAAATATCATCTACATACAATGTGATAATAAGGAATCAATCACCATTTAATTTATAATAAACACAATGATCTAATTTGGATCTCAGAAATTCCAATGCCAACACAAAAGAATCAAATTTATAGTACCACATCCTCATAGACTATTTGAGACCATACAAATATTTGTCAATCTATAAAACAAAGTTTCTTTACCTCTCTCCACATAGTGCTCAGACTATGTGATGTAGATCTCTTCATCCAAGTCACCATGCAAGAATGTTGTCTTCACATCAATCTATTCTATCTCTAAATCAAAAGATATTGGTAGAGATAACAGGAACCTAATAGTTGTTAGTTTAGCAATTGGGGAAAAATCTCACTAAAGTCTATCCCCTCAACTTTGGAAGATTCTTTCATAATCAATCACCCCTTATACTTTTGAAGACCACCATCTAAACCAATCTTCTATTTTAATACCCATTTACATCCAACATGTTTTCTTCCTTCTAGAAATAGTACCGAGTCCCATGTGTCACTGTTCTTCAGTGCAACGATCTCTTCATCCATAATCACTCTCTAGGACTCAAAAGCATTATATCCATTACCTCATTTATAGTTCTAGGCTCATCAGTATTAGTAATCAAAGAAAGTATACCTATTTGGTTATTGTCTTTGTCCACTATACCTCTTAAAGAGCTAGGGTGGAGGGTCCACCTCCTCTTTTAGACTATCAAAACTATTTGATCTCTCCTCCTCTATAGGTATTCCAAAAAATTTAGGGTTTATGGGTCATGAAACCCTTAGAAATCTAGGTAATGTATGACCATTTGATGCAGTCATGGTAGGAGGGTCCAATGAAGGACTATCTAGCTATGCAACCAACTCAGAACACACATACATAAAACAAGAAACACAATAAGGGTAATACAAGTACACCCTAGGAAAACCCTCAAAGAGGGAAAAAACTAACCTAAAAAATATTTGTCATTATATTATTGATGTCAAAACAAGATTACAGTATGCCACAAGGGCGAGTAAGCTAGGCCACAACTGTTTGATTATAGCAAGATTAACCAAGATTGTACACAAATGGATAGTTGCCACTAGGGCGTCTCACATGCCAAGCACTACACTAAACTATGGAAACACCACTTCTAGACTTGTCACCAATGGACATAATGATTTCTAGCGTATTACAATCTCATAATTACACATAGACTTACTGCAAGGGTTGTGACATGATCTAACATAAGTAATCTCAACACCACCTTCCTACATGTCACCTTGGACAGGTCTTTAGATTTTATCCCACATCATATTACCAATTACTACACTCTATTACTTAGAATTCACTCTCTCACTGCTGAAGTTACCTTCTACACCTCTACTTCATTCTAGTCTTCTTTGCTTGCCTTATACCAATTTAAAAATCCTTATTTATACCATTCTCAAACTTCTCATAGGATCCACGTCAGCCTCAAGTTGGCAGGAAACTTGAAACCAAATGAAACGTGTTGCTAATTTGATATAACAATTTATAAATTATCACAGTTCAACAGTGGAGACTCTCCACACAGTTCACTATAGATCTTCATAATGGCTACTAAGCATCTCACAAATATTCTCCTTTGGCACAAACCCAAAATAACCTCTTGCAAAATAGAAATAATTTAGGCAACTCACACTATAAACCACAATCATGTTGTAAGCTAAATAACAAACCTCCTCTCATCCAAAAAACCACAAACTTTAATAGAAAATAAATGAGCCACATACAAAACTTATACCAAAATCGTAGAACCTAATTCCATCATGTAGTGAAATGCGCCACCATTTACTACTATAGACTGCTAACCACAAACATATATTCACACACAACTATCAAATCAAACCATAATTCCTCTTTCCTTAGGCATTATGACCATATTCGTGGGGTTCCCAGGGATGTGCCTACACCAGGTTCCTAGGGTAAATAAAAAAAAAAGTCCCTCATTTTCTAGGGCAGTCTGCCACTCCTAGCTGAAAATTCCACTTTGCAACTTCTTTAACTTGTTCTTTCCACCTCCTCAGGTACGTGCCTCAAGCGATCCACCCCAGGTGCTACTTTCTCACATGTTGTTTGTCACTCTGTTACACCAACCATCTTTTGTGTTATCTATTCTTGGTTGGTACTCAGTCACAGGCCACTTGGCCTTGTCAATAACCAGTCCCTCACATCTATCAATTTCCTTCCTAGCCACCACATACCATTTTGTTATACTTTCCTCAATTGCATCCTCCTCAATATAGCTTCTCATCCTCTTGTTCACCTATCCTATCCTCCAAAGCACTTATTTTGCATTTGTAGTGCCACCACCTATTCCAATAACAATGCACTTTTTTAGGATCAACATGTATTATCCCTCCTCGATGCACACACCAGCATTGTTGTAAATCTATCCTTAGCTTATCCTTAGTGACATAAATTTGTGCTTTTGTCCATCCTTTCAAATCACGTATGTGTTATCTCTCCCATCATACACTACCTCCCTACCAAATTGCCATGGTCTTCCCAACAAAATATGGCATATATCCATTAGCATAATATCACACAACACTTCATCATGGTATGCCCCCATGTTAAGCCTTACCCAGAACTATTCCTCCACCAAATTTGGCCTCCCTACTACAACTAGCCTATTTTCTATGGGCGTGAGTGTTTTATCCTCCTCAGCCTCAACTTGTCAACCATCTCCACAAAGACTAAGTTGTCTTTGTTGCCACTATCAATCACCACCTCATATAATTTACAACCTGCCTTACATTTGGTTTTGAAGAGACTATTCCTTTGTGCCAACTCATCCCTTTTATCACACCTCAAAGCCCTCCATGAGACTAATGAATCCTTGCACTCAGGGTCCTTCTCAAAATTAGGCAACCTCTCATCACCAAATGCAGTTCTTGCACTGTCCTCTGCCCTCCTACCTCAGAACCTGAACGTCCCGTGTCCTTCTTCATCACACTTGAAACAAGTTCCCCTAAAGGATTTCTACCTTTTCCTCTCATATCCTCCTCTACCTTGTTGAGTATATCCTCCATGCTCTTCTTGAGCTTCTCTATAGTGAGTACCTTCTACCCTTTCATCTTTGCGGTAGATTTTCATCCTCTCTACCTTTACAATAGATGTTATAGTCACCTTCTTTGTTGTTGTGATTTTCTCTATCATATTCTTTCTCTTCATGGTGGGGACCTCAACCTTCTCTTTTGTTGTGGTACTAGTTACCTGTCCCTTTACCCCTTGGGGTTGCTCCTGTGTCACTGCATCATGTTGTGTTGTTCTAATTGTTCTCTTCTTTTCCTCTCTGACAGTTCCTCTTTTCCTTTTAATTTTGGTTCAACTTCTTCTCTACAGTGAGAGCCAATTGGTAGGCCTCCTAAACTATCTAGATATTCCACATATCCAACTCCCCTTGGATGGATTCCCTCAGTCCATTATTGTACTTGGCCACTTTCTTAGCCCTTTCCTCATGATGTCTTGACCTAATTGTCAGCCTATAGTATTCTTTAGTGTACTCCTTTATAGTCATGTTTCCCTACCACAAATTATGCAACCCCTTCAATAGTTCTAATTGATCATTTGCCCGAATGAATTTGGATTTCAGATTTTCCATCATCTAGTCTCACTTTGAAATACAAGGTTTCTCTTTTCTATTTCATTCTATCTAGACTTCCTTCCACCATATCCTTGCATGACATTTTAGCTTGGTCTTAGCAAACTTTACCCTGTTGGGGTCTATAATGTCCTCATACTCAAAATGTTCCCCCAAATTAGTGATCCAATCAATCAGTTCCTTGGGATCCAAGTTTTGAAAGTAGTTTGGCATATCCACTTTGGTCCTCTTACAAATGCCAATTATGGCCTTTGACATCATTTCTTCCTTGTCCTCTTCACTTTCACTTGTTTCCATAGGATCTACCTCCTGCTCTTCATCACTTTCCTTAGCCCTAGGGTTAGGGTTCCTCCAGTGGTCCTACCCTAGTGCATCCATCCTATTCTGCATGGCCTTTAACATCTCACATATCTCCTCCATTGTACCTGCAACATTGATCATACCTTGCCTTATCCTTAGTGACATCTTAGAGCAGTGATTTTTCCACAATCATCCCTTTGTACATTGCCTCACAATCAGTGCTCGGTCTACAAACCCATCGATTGCCATAATCTAAACTTTATTTAATTCCTACAAACCCAAATTTAGCATGTCACCACCACAACTGCTATCACCATTGTAGCCTGTATTTTGTCAAACTCACATGCTCAAACTATGACTAAGTGCACTCACATTCCACCAAAAATACTCCCTTGATCCAACCTCACTCAGATACCAATTAATGTAGTCACAGTATGAGGGTCCAATGGAGGACTATCTAGCCATGCAACCAACTTAGAACACATACATAAAACAAGAAACATAGTAAGGGTGACATAATTATACCTTGGGAAAACCCTCAAAGAGGGAAAAACCCAGCCTCAAAAAGATTTAACATTATATTATTGAATTCAAAACAAGATTACAGTATGCCAGAAGGATGTGTAAGCTAGGTTGTAGTCATTTGATTACACCAAGATTATCCAATATTACAAAAATGGATAGTTGCCACTAGGGCATCCTACATGCCAAATACTACACTAAACTATGAAAACACCACTTCCAGACTTATCACCAATGGACATAATAATTTCTAGCATATATTACAATCTTAGAATTTCACATAGACTTGATGTAAGGGTTGTGACATGACCTAATAGAAGTATTCTCAATACCACCTTCCTACATGCCACCTTGGACACCTTCAAATTGTATTCCATTACCAACTACTACACTATGTCAGTCGAAATTCACTCTCTCACTATCAAACTTACCTTCTACACCTCTACTCTATTTTGGTCTTCTTCACTTGACTTCTACCAATTCAAAACTCTATTTATATCATCCTCAAGCTCCTCACAGGATCTGTGTCGGCCTTAAGTTAGCAAGAAGCTAAAAACTAAATAAAATGTGTCACTAACTAGATATAACATATACAATTAATAATGGTTCAATAGTGGAGACTCTCCATGTGGCTCACTATATATCTTCACAATGGCTACTAAACACTTCACAAATATTCTCCTTTGCCACAAACCCAAAATAACCTCCCATAAAATAGAAATAGTTTAGACAACTCAAGTTGTCAAACCACAGTCACATTACAAGATAAATAACAAACCTCTTCTCATCCAAAAAACCATAAACTTTAACTGAAAATACATGATCCACATACAAAACTTATGCTAAAATCACTGAACCTAATTCCATCATGTAGTGAAATGCACCACAATTTACTACTACAAACAACTAACCACAAACATACTTTCACACACAACTATCAAATCAGACCATAATTCCTCTTTCCTTAGACATGACACCATATTCTTGGGGTTCCCAAAGACGTGTCTGCATCACTATTTGTTCTCAAACCTATAAAATCCATGTGGCATTCATAAATCTAGTCAACAATATTAAGTATCTGAGTCTCAATAGGAATTATACCAAGAAGCCAAATGTTTTTACCATAATAGAGGGCATTACCATCCCACCTAATGAGATCCATCATGTTTGGATTTTGTGAGACAATTGGTAGTTGCATATTTGAAGCGACATTGTGAATCCAAGTAGGAAATTATGGAGACTAGTGCTTGCAAGTTTTGCAACAGTTAAGCTAGTGTAAAGTGGCACAAAATTTTGACATAATGAACTTTATAAATTAAATCTAATTTTTATTTTGTGTTTTTCTATTGAATGTGTATTTACTTTGATTTTAACTACTCTAAATTCAATTTTTCTCCTAGTCCAATGAGAAAAATAGATTGAAACATTTTTGTGAAAAAAATAAATAAAACAAAGATAAAAAATTTAAAAAATAATTAATTTTTATTCTACAAATTCCCAAAAAAAAGTGATGTAAACACATTAGTATCCTTGTCGAAGGAAGGAACTAATAAAATTTATAAATATTTAAAATTTAAAAATGTGCATCTAGTTGTTTAGAAAGTAAAATGTTTGATTAAACTTATTAGTACTTGCCTTTAGGAAAATACTATTGGAATCAAGGTTGTTTAACTAGTTATTTTTAATTGTACCTATCAACAAATCAAAAGCTAGTTTTTTCTACAAAAAAAATACTTATCTTTTGAAAAATTAAAGATGCAAACTTTTTAATGAAAAATATTTTAAATATGAATTATGAAGCAATTTGATTGACTAATTATTTCAGCAGCCTTCAAGTAAGTAAATGCACAAATTTATTATGTCCGTACAAAAGTCTAGGATATAAATATACATAACAATTTCAAGTAAGGAAAGTCAGGAGATGGTGTGAAAAATATGTTCAAAGTAAAATCAACACCAAAGATAGGTTATATTTAGAGAGAAGATTATTACATGGTAAAATAAACAAGTTACAACCTTTGGCAAGTGAGTCATCTGTGTAGAGATAATGTGATGTCATATGTGGGAAGAATGTATGTCAGCTATTAGACTTGTTCATATATCAACCACCTATGGTTTCCATGTATCTAAATTAATTCCTCATTTCTGCCATTGCATGAATGAAGAATGGGTGGTGTTTGTATATCCAATTTGATTTGATTTTTCCACATTGTATGTGATAGAAATTGGAAAATAAATAAGAACATAGTGATCCTATTCCAATGCCTACATAACTCAAGAAATAATCGAATGTGCACAATAATTAACTTCAAAGTGAACAATAATAAATATTACCACATAATGACGCCTATTCCTTGGTGTGTTGAGATGTGGATTGCTCAAGGGACTCAAGCATAACCTTGGTTACAATGGCATGATGAGAGCTCAGTTTGACAGAGTAAGTTTGCATAAAAATTGAATCCTTTTTGGTTTGGCAGAGGTCTTATTTATAGATTTTTTATGATGGAGGGATAAGGATTTGATTTTGAAGATAAGATTTGTTTTTTGCTTTATTTAATCAAAAGAGGAAATAAAACAAGTAGATGAGATAAGATTTGAAAAGATATTAAGGATTCTATTTTTTCTTTTAAAAGGAAATATAAATCTTGAGAAGGATGAGAAGATAATTGATGAAATTATCTAGTTAATTTAATTAATTAGATACGCATGAGTTTAATTTTGGAAAGAAATCAAGAAGATGTGATTTGAATTAATTAATTAAATATTTAATTTATTTAATTAATATTTTCAAAAAGAAAAAGGGATTAATTAAATAATTATAAATTATTTAATTAATGCTAGGAAAATTAAATTAATTAAATATTTAATTAATGTGAAAGTATCGAAGATAGATAATTAAGCTAGGAAGTAAGGTGATTTTTAGGTGTCTACATTTTGCCCCTCTTTGAGATGATGTTGTGAAGTAACATCATTTCAAAGAAGTTTAAAACATAGTGTTGTGTTGGATAGAAGAAAACTTTGGTTTAGAAGAATATGATTGGAAGAAAATGATAGGATTAGAGGATGGTGATGCCCTAGTCACTGAAAGTGAGGGTGACCAGGAAAGATAATGGTAAGTTAATGAATAAGTTGAATGATGATGATGCCCCCTTGATAGGGCAAGTAGGTTCAAAGAACACAGATGTGCTCTCAAAATAAAAGGAGAGGAGTTTGCTAAGAGATAGAGAGATTTAGAAGAAGATGAGAAAGTTAGATGAAAGATGGAAGAACAATGAAAAGAGAATGGATGTAGTGATGTAGGATGATAGAAGAATAGAATAATTGATCAAATTGTGAAAGTTATAAATATTTATTAGGATGGATGGGTGAGATGGATGGGATGATTTGCTTCAGGTTATGCTTGGAAAATATAAAGAGCAATCCTTATTTTGATATAGCAATGGATGTTATGCACTAGGGTATAGAAGACCAAGGTGACGATGTATCTAATGCATAGGATAGACACACAAAAATATAAAGGTCACAAGCAACCCTATACCGAATAGCACCATGATATTGAATACCATGATACTGTTGTGGTAGGTAGGCTACAAGGACTAATGCAGATGCAATACAAAAGATGTAAGATGAAAAGATAAAGATAATGCTAATAAATGATTAAAAAAATGATAAGATAAATGTAAGATAAATTGATAACACAAACAAGCAAGCATGCACAAATGATGTTAAAATACACAAGACAACTGAGAGGGGGGGGTGAATCAATTGTCACAAAAACTTAACCTCATATACATATCAAACCATTAACTACTTAATTACTAAGAATCAGATCTAACCATGAAAGTATGAAACCATAGACTTAATCACAATCACACATTCAACACAAGAGACACCAGATTTTTATGTGGAAAACCCTATAAGGGAAAAACCATGGTGGGTGTTAGCCCACAGAAATATATAAGTTATAACAATACCAAAAAATAGAGGCTCAGTACCCAAAATGCTCACTGCAAAGATCAACTCACTGCCAAGGATTTTTGAACTGATTTGATAGCATCTACTCTATGCCTGAGTTCAGTTCCATTAAAGCGCAATATTCTTCCTCTGCTATGCTCTTTTTACTCTTCGCACTTACCTTCTCATTTTTGCACACTCACATTCCTTTTTCGCAATTACATTACAAGTCTTTATACAAGTCATCAACCTTGGAATGTACATCAAGGTCGGCAATAAATTCATCAACTGTTGGAACAATCTCCAAGGTCAGCATTACAAAACATACATAGAAATATGTCTGGACCTAATACAAAACTTAGCTAAGGGAAATATGTAAAGATGTATGCTAATCACGCCACACCTTAGCTAGGACTCAAATGCAATCCTTCATGCCATGGCATGCTTCTACAATCTTCAAGGCATCTCCGCAAATAGTGAAATCAACCAGGTCAGCCAAGACTGGTGAGAACACTAGGTCTTCTAAGAACATTATTCATCCATGATCCAAATTTCTCTTTGCGGACCAATCCAAGGGTAGGAACATGATTAGAAGACATCCATAAGCACATTAAAATCATTAGGAACATCCGCACAACTTCTAGCCATTCTGTCAAGAAGATTCTTCAAACTGGAGCATATAAATACCACTATCAGCTACTATCATAAGGAAATGATTGCTTGCGGACCACCAAATCATGAACCATTGGAGTTGAAGGCACATAACATCATATTTCACTTAACTCTAAAACCACAGACAAAAATACTTCAATGCGGAGGAATATAGAGGCATGTGAAGCATAATACTATCTCCTTATCACCACCAAACATACAGAAAAAGTAGTTTTCACTCTGGTGAACATAACTCACTCAAATCTTCATATCGGAGGCTCAAACTTGGAACATAGCATCTTCAGAAAAGCTTCTAAATAACTTCCAATCCACAAACAAAGATATTTAATCTATAGGAAATATGGAGCTATCTGTTTGACTATTCTTCTACAAACAAAGATACTCTGCAACACACTGTTTCTACTGGAGGAGCAAATTTTCTCAATATCCTCAATATCAGGCTTTCCAACACTTACATAGGTAAATGCAAAGCATCTAACTCATTATAATTAAGCAACAAAAACAAGAGCACAGTTGACACCAATGACAATACTAATATGTTGACATCAATGAAAATACCGATTAGGCACATACTTGCAACAATCTCCCCCTTTGTCATTGATGGCAACATATGATGTGAAAAACTGTAAAGACCATCAAGACAAGATCCTCCCCCTTTCTCTTTACACATTTGCACCTTTTCTTGTCTAAGTTTTTCACGTGATTTCTCTCCCCCTTTGACATCAATGTCAAAGGGCACATACTTGCATTCTGTTGTTCTGATCCAACTGAACTTTCTTTATTAGGAACTCATCTAGCTACTCCCCCTAAGAGGTAGCTCTCAAAACATCAATCCAGATCAAAGAATGAGACTTTGAGCACCACTAGACTAATGCATTCCCATGCATCTTAGTTTAGGGCATGAGGGGTAATGACCTCTAACTTTTCTCTGAGATACTCAAAAGTATCCTTAGGCAGAGGCTTGGTGAATATGTCTACAATCTAATCATTTGTGGACACATATTCCATTTTTACTTCATTTTTTGTCACTTTTTCCCTCAAAAAGTGATACCTTATAGATATATGCTTTGTTCTTGAGTGCATCACTAAATTATTTGAAATATTTATAGCACTTGTATTGTCACATAAGATTGCAACTGGATCTTCATACACAACTCTTATGTCCTTCAAAGTCTGCTTCATCCATAACACTTGAGTACAACAACATGCTGCTATAATATACTCTACTTTTGCAGTTGACAAGGAGATTGAATCTTGTTTCTTGCTCAGCCATGAAACCAATCTGTTGCCCAAAAAGAAAGTGCCTCCACTTGTACTCTTCCTATCATCAACATCTTTGGCCTAATCAGCATCTGTATAAGCACTGAGAGTGAAATCATTGTCCTTTGGGTACCATAAGCCATGATTCGGTGTGCCTTTTAAATACCTCAAGATTCTCTTTACTGCCATCACATGTGATTCTCTTGGATCTACTTGAAATATTGCAACAAGACAAACTGCATGCATAATATCAGGTCTAGTTTGAGTTAGATAAAGCAATCCTCCAATCATGGATCTGTACTTTTTTTTATCAGTCTTGGGTGATTCATCAATTTTGCTCAACTTGCAGCCAGTCACCATGGGAGTACATACTGGTTTAGAGTCTTCCATTCCAAACTTCTTCAACAACTCTTTCACATACTTAGATTCAGCTATGAAGATTCATTTATTTGATTGATTAATTTGTAGACCTGGAAAGAAATTCATTTTACCAAACATAGACATCTCAAACTCCTTTTGCATTTCACCTGCAAACTTCATGCACATACCTTGATTTCCTCCAAAGATAATATCAGACTACAACAATCAGGATCTGATTATCATTGATTTTGAAATATAGATTGTTGTCAGCAGTGCCTTTACTGAACCCTAATTGCAACAAATATTTGTCTAACCGTGCATACCAGGCTCTGGGAACTTGTTTCAGTCCATACAAGGTGGTTCTTTAATCTGTATAACATATCATCTTGTTTTGATAGTTGAAATCCTTCTGGTTGCTCAATGTAGACTTCTTCTTCCAATTCATCATTCAAGAATACAGACTTAACATCCATTTGATACACTTTGAAGTCTTTGAATGCTGCAAATGTCAAAAACATTCTGATTACTTCAATTCTTGCCACAGTAGCATAGGTCTCTTCAAAATCTATTCCTTTAACTTGAGAGTATCCTTTGCATACCAATCTTGCTTTATTTCTTACAACTCCATTTTAATTCAGCTTGTTTCTAAAGACCCATTTAGTTCCAATGACATTCTTATCAGTAGGTCTAGGAACCAATTCCCAAGTTGGATTCTTCTCAATCTGCATCAGTTCTTCTTCCATGGCTTTTACCCAATTTTCATCATTGCAAGTTTCATTCATAGTTTTTGGTTCAACTTTTGAAAGCAAACAGTAATTCACTTGTTCTTCTATAGCTCTTTTTCTTGTCAGCACACCTTTGGTTTTGTCTCCTATAATCTGATCTTCGAAATGATTAATCTTTACATACCTGGGAATCTTGGCAGTGCTTTCCAGAGCCTTTTCTTCTCAATCTTGACTGTCTTCATGATCAAATTTTTCTTCATTTGTTATAGCAGAAAGCTCTTCTAATTCATAGCCACTCAGATCTGAGATTCTACCTCTGTCTTCATCCACCTTCACATTTGCACTTTCAACAATATTTTTTAGCCTTTTGTTGTAGCATCGGTAGGCCTTACTCTTGGTAGAGTATCCAAGGAAGATTCCTTCATCACACCTTGCATCAAATTTCCCTAGATCTTCATCTATTTTGATATAGCATTTGCTTCCAAAAACTTTGAAATATCTTATTGTAGGAACTCTTCCATACCACAATTCATAAGGAGTTTTAGTACCATTACCTTTCACTTGAACCATGTTTTGAATGTAGACAACAGTATGTATAGCTTCTTTCCAGAAAAGTTCTAGCAGATCTCCTTCCTTCATCATTGTCCTAGCAGCCTCTTGAATTGTCCTATTTTTTCTTTCCACAACTCCATTCTGCTGAGGAGTGCTAGGTAAAGACAATTGTCTCTTTATTCCTTGATCTTCATAGAAAATGTTGAATTCATTTGATGTGAATTCACCTCCTCTATCAAATCTTAAGCACTTGATTTTCAGTTCTATTTCATTCCCCACCATTGCCTTGAAAGATTTGAACTTCTCTAGGGCTTCTGATTTGTCTCTTAGAAAAGTAACCCAAGTCATTCTAGAATAATCATCAATAAGCAACATAAAATACTTGTCCCCTTGTAGACTTCTCACCCTTGTAGGACCACATAGATCTGTAGGAACCAAATCCAGTAAACCGGCAGAAAATTACTCTTTGCTCTTGAAACTTGTTCTTGTCTGCTTCCCCAACTGACATTCCTTACAAATGGTATTTGTGGGTTTCACAAGCTTTGGTAAATCTCTCACAGCTTAACCTAAACTTATCTTCACCAAATTATCAAATTTTATTTGACACATCCTTCTATGCCACAACCAACTCTCATCTGCTTGGGCCAATAAACAGTAATTATTAGTTCCTCTTAACTGGTAAATGTTACCTCTGGTCTTCTTACCAGTAGTAATCACTGTTCTGGAGCTTTCCATGATCTTGCACCCATTATTTTTGAATCTTAGATCATAACCTTTGTCACACATTTGACCAACACTCAAAAGATTATGTTTCAAACCCTTCACATTTAGGACATTATTGAAAGGAAGCTAGGTGTGCGGAAATAGCTTCCTACACTAATCTAATGAGGGGAGGAGAGTGCAAATTCAATTTAATCTTTATAATTATGACTATGTTAACCCACTAACAAAGATATTGTAGTAAACACATACACAAGAATGTAAGATAGAAGAAGAGAGACACAAGATATACGTGGGGAAAACCCTTATAGGTGAAAAACCCCACACTCCAAAACACAGCTCAAATGTATTCCGTAAACAATTAAGGTTACAATACAGTCACAGAGCCAATGCTCTTGTAGGAGTCTTTGACACTTGTATCTAGAGATGATCCGGCAGCATAACAGTACATGTCAATCACATTATGCATCACCTCTCCAAAGCACTTGTTTATAAAGAAAATACAAGGCAAAAATGGCTCCACATTGAGATAGGTGTCCAACATGGCCTCATGGACCAAAACCCACACCTATGGACACTTGTCCAACACAGTAGGATGTTCTTGACACTTGTCAAGTCACCCCATCCCAAGAGGTCACCTATTACCAACATGAGTAATGATAGATGCTCCTATGCCTCTTACAACCGCCATAGAATTTGTCATAGCTGTCATAACTTATAGCTATAAAAGAATCTGTCATACACAGGCTATTAATAGCATATTCTCTTACAACATGTCATAACCCACCTTGGGGCACCCAAAGATGCCTTTTTCAAAGATGTTTCTTGACACATGTCCATACCTATCATAGGATCTTTTATTTTCGACTCTTATATGTCATAACTTTGTCATAGGAATCTATCATGACCGTTTCGGTCAATATTCCCTTACACACATTCCAAGATGCCGACACATGGAAAAATATTCCTACCACTAAGTGGGACGCCTATCTCCTCATGTGAGGACAAAATTACATGTGGTCATATGCCATGTAGGATGACACATCACTGTGCCAACTCCCACAAGATGACAACATAGGATTTGCATCCTAATTATACAATAAGTAATAAATAAATAAATACAATGCAATAATACAAAGAATTACCAAGGTTGAGACACCTTAATTCCCAACATTCTCCCACTTGTTGAACACCTTGTAAGAGCCAATAGAATTAATAGGATTTAACTGCTATAGGCCGAGAGGCCCATAGACTCTGAACACCATATGAACTTCTATGTGCCCATTGGTTTCGTCAATGCATCTACAACATTCTTCAAAGTATATACCTTCTCCAATTTCACCTTCCCATCCTCTACCATGTCTCACACGAAGTGAAACTGTGCATCAAAATGCTTTGTTCTAGCATGGAAAGTTGGATTCTTCGCAAGGCAAATCACACTCTGACTGTCACAACAAATCGTAGTCTGTCCTGCATTAACACTGATATCTAAACACAATCTCTTAAGTCAAATGGCTTCCTTGCAAGCATGAGTTGTCGTGGTGTTCACCTAGGATTAGGGTCCTGAAATTAAGTCACAATTTTCTATTTTTATCCCTTCATGCCCTTGGTGCCTTGGTCTAAATCGTTCCCCGACCTGCATGAAGTGTTTTACCCCTTTTTCCTGTCGCACATGGAAAAAATGTTAAGTTTTGTATGTGCAAATGCAAGTTGTATGTTATCGGGCTTGTGAAATCTCAGTCGGCCTCCAAAAAATGATAAAGAATTGAGTTATATGCATTTTAGATGCATATTGGGTTGCATATGCAAAGGGGGAATCTATCGCAGATCCCCAGAATATTCGCTGCTTGTATATCGGGTTTGCAAGTATATTTGGTGTGTATGTTCAGACATACAATGGTTAGATGCATTGCGAGCATATTCCAGGAAATATTCCTTGTTTGTTTGTGAAAGGGTGAATGTATGTTCGGACATACAAAGGTCATATACAAGGAAAATATACAAGGCAATAGGATATACAATTGATGGAGCCCGCGAGTATATACAAACAAGTTTGTATATTCGGCATACAAGCGGATATGCAAGGTGGACGCGATCAAAGGAATTGATAGCATTTTGAAATATTTTGAGTTCCACTTTCTATGTTTGGGATTGTATATTCCATATATAGAATTGGATGTACAAAGTGAGGTATGCAAACAGGTCAGCGGTGGTCAACGTCAAAATTGGGGCCCACCAGTTGTAGGTGCATTCGCTTGTATGTTTGCACATACAAGCCAATGTACAAAGGAGGATATACAACTCAGACGTGGAGGAGATATCAAATGTAGTGAATAAAATTTGAAGTCCATTGGTTGTATAAAGGTGCTTGTATGTTTGCATATACAAGCCGATATGCATTGAAAAGGCATACAAGCCGGATTTCAAAGGGAGGTATATTCTGATACATGACTATTTGAAATCCGTGGCTTGTATGTATGTGTGTGTTGTATATCACGGATATACAAAGGTAAGTGATACAGGCCGGACCTAAGTAGTTTTTTCAATTTATTCTAAAGTGGCATGGGGTCCACCTTGTATATTGAACTGTTGCATGTATATGCATTTTGCATATACAAAGGATTTTGAAAGGCAAACAATGGCTTTTGTATATGCATATGTTTTCGCATATACAGAGGTGGTAAAGGCAAAATAAAAAGAGAGAAGATCAGTGATAGAGGGTCAAGGTGCCTACGTGGCATGATATCATTGGCTAGAGACTCTTCATGCATGTTTTGGAACCGTTGATATCAGCGATGGATTTTAGATCGACGATCAGGTTTTGAACCTCCGGCGATGGTTTTTTCCTTGTGTCTGCAGTCATTTTTGAGCAAAAAAATTCCAGAGGCTTGCTGCTGCTGAGTCTTCAGGGGCCTACGGGTAGATGAAGCATTGATGGCAGATTTGCAGAGGATGGACGACGGAAGGGACAGGCCAACCACCCGATTGAAGGTGAAAATCCTTGAGCGGCGGTGTAGATCCCAATTCCACCTGCTCATTCCTCTTTGTCTCTCCACAACATTGAATATTTCTGAGTGCCATTCCTCATGCATTAAATCTGGCAGGAATTTTAAACTTGTCTTGTAATTAATTTTTGTTGGGTACACAGTCTTGGTATAAAAGCCAAACTATGTTACTCATTATTTGTTGTTGAAAACTGGACAACATTTTGGTGCTATGATAAGATACAACTTCATTGGTGGCCCTATTTTGGATGTTTTTGTGAGTTTATGAATCTCATGTTGTATGTTTAATGCATAAATTTACTAGTTTCATGTTGATTAATATGAGTAATGCTTCATTGCATGTGTTCTGTTACTTGTCTCCAAATTGAATGTATTCTTCTTTTGAATCTAAACAGCTAAGGGGTGTCTAAGATTCTTGAATATGGATTTGCTATATTGAATGCTTGGCCTTTTACTTCTGCTCAAGGAGTAGATTAAATGTTTTAGGTTAAGTGTTAAGAAGAATATATTGCAGTGAGGATCTTCTAAGTAGAGGTAACCAAATACTCAATTTTGGGAAGTATCTGTGAGGCAGATATTAAACAATCCCCTTGAAATCCAGTCATTAATATAATTTATGTGTACATTCATATGTGTATATCTATTGACTCCGAGCCCTGAAATAGGCACCGATCCAGTCTTGTATTGAGGTCACAACCAAGGTCCTAGTTTTGCATCCAAATATAAATCAAACTCAAACTTCATATACAAACCTTTAGGATATTAGAAGTAGTTTTTAGGACCAAAATCCTCTGTCTACAACTGAATATAGGCCCAAAGCTAGCCCCTTTACACTTATCTTACAGTTTTGGTCTGCATAAGAGAGGATTTATTTGCTTTGTGTCAACATCCCAGCTAATACATAAATGCATTTTATAGATGTTGAATAGGGAATACCCCCCTCGGTTTTGCAGAGCCTAAAGAAGAAGAGATGTTTATAGAGTCTATCTCCTGTACTGTTGGCCCCTGGCCCGAGAATCCTGTTGATCAATGATGGCTATTTTGTAGGGATTACTGGGAATAAGCATCCAGTCTGGGAAAATAACCAACAAGTTGCTGCCATATGCTCAGCTTCTATCATGGACAAAGCAACCACAGGTTGTTGCTTACTCATCCAACTAATTGCACCACCAAACATAGTGAACACATAGGCACTGGTGGATCTCCTGCTATCAATATCACTTGCCCAATCAGAATCCACAAATCCATGAATACAAACTAAATGCGGATGTCATGTATCATAACCATGATAGTATATGGAATAATTAGAAATACTCCTCAATATTTGAACACTCGCTTAACTGCATCCCAATGTACTCATCCAGGATTAGCCATAAATTGACTAAGGACTCCCACTGCTTGGGCAATGTCTGGTCTTGTGCAGACCATAGCATACATCAAACTACCAACAGCACTAGCATGAGGTACTCTGCTCATGTCTTCCTCCTCACTAGGAGATTTTGGACAATCATTAAAAGACAACTTTTGTTGATAACTGAGAGGGGGGGTGAATCAGTTATCCTAATTTTTCCCTTTTTGAACTTTCTTATTAATTAATGCAGCATTGAATTAAACAAAAAAACATTACCATGAAATAAGAAACACATGACACAGTATTTTTGACGTGGAAGCCCTGTTAAGGGAGAAAACCATGGGGTGATTAACCCAAAAATTATTCTCTGTTAGAAGAATAGGAAATTACAAAATGGCACTTGCCAATTAGGGCTCACTGCCCGAGCACACTGCTCACAAGAGGCCCACTGCCTACAAGAAGACACACTGTCTACAAAGTGATAAGAATCACAGTCTTGAACTGATTGGAAGCATCTGCATATGCTGGAGTTCAGTTCCGGTTAGGCTCAGTACACTGATCTGCTGCACTTCATCTTTCCTCTGTTCTTTATTCTGCTATCCTTTCACATACCGGATCTTTCTTGCTATTTCTGCTCTGTTCTGGACTTATTCGCATATATATTGCTTGACACTCACACTTCACAACTAAATCCATCCTCTATATATATCCGCACAAGTAATTTCATCATCTTTCTAGTCGGCATCCAGAACAGTCTAGTTTCTTACAAACTTTGTTCTGTCGGCTGAATCCTTGCTCACCAAGCAATGCGGATCAAGCATATACTAGTAGATATCATTAATCATGTCGGCCAAACATGATTCATGCCTTCACAACCTTTATCATCAACAGTAACACATCCGGAAAGTAGTCTGATACTCTGTCAGTCAGTTCTTCCTCTGTTTTCACTGTCTCTCAGGAATCCGGTACTCAACTTATTCATATCTTTTTCTTTGTCCATCACCGGAGGCTAAATCCTTGGAATATACTACTCAAGGTAGTCCTCTTGACTTCCCCAAATCCGCACTGCACCAAGACACTTCCTCTGAGAGATCCGGATCAATCTGTCGGACCTTGCCACATGCTCTGTTCTTGTTCACCGGACCACAACAGTCTTTATTCTGACTTCTGGTAGAGACACATTATGACTTGCGGATATGTGGGATGACCTTTGTTGCCATCAATGACAACAACCATGAATCCATATAGTGTCTCTTGCCAACAATCTCCCCCTTTGGCATTGATGGCAACACTTAGTGAAAAATGACTAAGTGTTTACACTATGCTCCCCCTTTGCTGATGCTCTGTCTTTATATATAATTTCCGGAACTCCCCCTTTGTTGGATTCCTCATTTTTCACTGCTCCTGACTCCCCCTTTGACATCAATGGCAAAGGGTAGGGTCCGCACACCAAAATTTTCAAAAAATTTCTATACATAGCCGCATATTTACATACTCACATATATTGAAGAATGTTTGCAAAGGATGTCTGCAATTGGATCATTTCAGTAGCCCAACTTTGCTTCATTCTATCCAAAATTGAAATGTGACCACTCAACAAAAATGCAAAAGCTTCTGCCCGCTTGAGATCTGTCGGATCTTTTGTTTGGGCGGTGGTCTGAGCATCACTGATGGCCTCATGCATAGTTTCCAACTTAGGGATTATAATCCTTCTAAGTTCTCCCATCCGGTTGGTGATATTCTTCCTTTCCTTCTCAAGATTCTTTATTTCATTCAAGACTGCAATAGTCTGACATTCTTGATTTATTATGGAGGAAGAGAGAGGATCAAAACTTTGAGATAAGCTTTGTAGCTTGTCCTGTTCTTCTTTTATTTTCTTATCAATTGCTGCTGTTGCCTTTGGCCAGGATATACAAAATTTGTAAATGTCACCGCCATCCTTAAGAGCATTCTCTAAGCTCTTTATTCCAATACTCACAATCTTCCTATCTTTAGAGATTAATTCTAATATTTCTGAAAATCTCTTATCCAAAAATTCCTTCCGGACCTTTTCTTCAGCAGATTTTTCTAGAGATTCAAAATGTGTACTAACACTGCTGACTAAGGTTTTGAGATTACCGGAAGAGAAGGCTGTGGGATCCTTTTGAAAGGATGGCATGATCTTTTCTAGCACTCCAGATGCTACTTCCATAAGCTCACAGTCTTCCATGTGAGATTTCAGCAACTTCTCTTTGACTTTCTCATTTGCAAATGAGGCTATTTTCATTGTTTGCACCGGTGACAAAGAGTCAAAATCTAATGGTCCTTTGAGTAGGTCCAGTTCATCAATTTCTATAGTGGCTTTGCTCAAAAATTGTTGAACAGTTTATGCAGTGTCTCTTGCCGGAGACAGATGTTTCTTTTCTTCTGCAGTCTGGGAACTGTCAACCTCTTTATCTTTCACCCCTGCTTCCTTCTCCTGTAATTTCTCTTCTTCTTTGGATCCGGAGACTGTAGGGGAAACCGGAGGAGAGATGTTTGTCTGTTCAGGGCCCACTTCTTCCGGAACAGATGGTTCCAAATCCGCAGCTGTTTCTGCACCTAAGTCCTCTACAACAGGAAGATTGAACCTTTTGAAGGCCTTCCGGAGGATCTCTTCTGTCTCTTGGGCCACTTTGTCAGTCTCACCAAGCATGAGTTGATTCATCCTGGCTTTACTTCTGAACTCATCTTTGCAGTCTTTGAAGATAATGTTCATTGTCTTGGGATCAATTTGAGGATATAGCTGAATAGCTATCTGCTCCCGGATCTCAAGATCTTTAGCATGAGCATTATTCTTTCTTATTTCTAATTCCTTTTCTAGGCTTTTAGGAATAAGAGATATGATCTCAATGAAGGCCTTATTGTATATGTTCAGATATTTGACTATGGCTTCCTGCAGAACCTTTTGGTCAGCCTCATTGTAGTCATCATAAAATTCAGTCATTGGTTGAAGGTTTCCATCTACCGTGACTGACTTGATTACACTCTCTAGAGACAGAGTGGGCTTTTCAACAGATACCTCTGCCATTTCATCCTTGTCTTGGCCTGTGGAGGGTTTACCGGATCCTTTCTTCTTCTGCTTCTTTACTTCTTTTACTCCCTCATTTGATTCTGTTTCCTCTTCATCCTTTTGGCTTTCATAAGCCCTTGTGGCTTTTGTCTTGGATCTTTTACCGGATGCCTGGACTTCCAGTTTTGAACTTTTGGTTGTGGGAGGTGCAGATCTTTTTGATGATCTGGTCCGGGTGGGAGTTTCAACCGGAACACTTTCTTTACTTTTCTCTTCTTCCTCAGCCTTCCTCCTCTTTTCTCGGCTGGCATCAAGTGCCTCTTTTGAGATGCCTAGGCCTTGAGCAATATGCTCAACTTCTTTTCTTACCTTCCTTTTTATCTCCGGTTCCCTGAGTTCTACATGTAACTTTACACTCAGTTCCTCAAAGGTTCCAAACCTTTCTGCCTTAGGATCTTTGGGCTGGCTTAGCATGTGTTGAACATGCAGCTCTACTATCTGTTCATCCACTTCATACCCCATGGGCATGATCCAGACAGTCCTTGGCTCCACTGCCTCCATCAGACACTGATCTGTTTCTACCATGAAGCATACTGTGTCTTTGTACTTTTCAACAAGGGATTGGGGTATTCTTTCTCTTGCATGCATCATGCTTTGGAAGTTCTTGAAGTAACCCCATAGAGCTGTATTTCTTGCTTTTGCATCCCCAAGTCCATGCAAATAGTCTCTGATTTGGATGGCAACCGGTTTGTCATTCTGCCATATCCATCCACTGGATCCGGGAAGCTCATTCATGTAGTAAAAGAAGAGACAAAGGATCAGATTGCCATACTTGAAGGAGTTTTTCTTGTCCTTCTTAATCTTCTGCAGATTTTCAAAGAGTTGGTTTACTAGAAGCTCACACAAGTCATAGTCTGCATTCTCCTTTAACATCTGATAAGCTGTGTAGATTGCAGTTCCCGGTACTGAATTTTCCCTACTGGAGTGATAGATTTTGTAACCAATTATCATAGCTGCAAATTTGACATCCGGTTCAGTGATGTCATCAACTGTCATAGCTCTCTTGTCAAACTTGGATCCGGTTGCATCACTGACTGTCTGATTTTTGACAGATTTGAGAACAGGTAGTCCACCGGATGAGTGCAGACCGGTTACAGCCCTAATTGCATCCTTGGTGATTTTGAAGGGCTTGTTCAACCATAGGAAGTTGTCATGTACTCTACTTAGTACATACCGGACCCATTCATCTTCTTCAAAACAGGGGAAATGAATGCACTGTGCAAAGTGTTTGTCCTGGATGGCTTTATACTGAGGTTTGATCTCAAAGGAGTCATCTATCAATTGTTTGTGATAGATATCCATCAGTTTTGATTCTCCAAAGTCTTCAAGATTCGCATGGATGTAAACCCTAATATCTTCCGTATGCAATACACCATGAGGAACACTAGAGAAGGCTCCTAGTGGATCTACCTCCAATGATTTGTAAGGATGTTTCTTGAATGTGGGGCGAGGTCTATCAGAGATCTTAACTATATTTGGAGTAGCCATTCTTCAAAGATTTGCAGTGAGATAATGAAAAACGGAGAATACCTTATGCGCCTTCGGTTTGCACGGAGCGGTTGGATTGATTTCTTTATGCAATGACTTCAGCAGGAGATCCTTGGTGTGCTTGATGAATCTTGTTGCAGAGCTCCACTTTTCACTTCTTCTTGAGTGCAGAATGAGCAAATGACTTTTGAGAAATCCCTTAAATTGCTCCGCGAACCCTAATATCTGTCTGCAATAAATGCTTCACCTACATCATTCCGGTTTGCCTTGTCTGGATAGCTTGGAGTATCCTGGATTAGTCCTGATCTGTGAATATCATCCGGATCTTTCAATCATGAATAAATCGAGGTAACATATTACAAGAACATCCCAAACACTCTGTCCAATCCGCAGGACAAGATAGTGCACTTCCGGATCTCTCCGGACCTTTTTGTAATCCTTTGTCATACCGGAGCATCTCCCTGAACAGGTCTTACTTGATCGATCACAGCTTCTTCATAACTCCATGCGGACCTCTGAAAACTTGACTGAAGCATCTCAAGACTCATATCTGCAAACCCTTTAATCCGCATCCTGTGCCACATCCGGCACCACTTGTTTGGCTGGGGGAACAGGATTTTCTTTGAGTCTCCCCCTGAGCCTGAGCTCACTTTTTAATTTCCGGAAGAAATATCAGCACCAGAGTCTGGTGCGGATCCAACCTCTACATTCTCTGAACTTTTCTTCACCCAAATCTTGCTCATCTGATTCCTAACTTCATCCGCATTCATCTTTTGTTTACCCTTGTCTTGATTCTGATTATACACCGGACCTCTTTTGTCCTGATTCTTGTTTCTGCAGACTTTAGCATTATGACCGGACCTATTGTAGATTTGGCAAATAACATTTCTTTGCATATTTGACTGATATCCTCTTGATCTGCATTGATTAGCCATATGACCTACTCTATTGCATGTAAAGCATCTACCTTTGAATGATTTGTTTACTTGCATAATTCTGCATTCATGGGATTTGTGTCCATACCTTTTGCAGTTGAAGCACTGTCCGGAGAAGGATGAATTAATCTGATTCATTCTCATTCTGCACTGATTAGCTTTGTGACCAAAGTGGTTGCAGCTGTGGCAGTATCCATTGAAGGATGGATATCTTTGAGCATTTGGCTGTCTTATCGGAGGTCTTCTAGGCCTGCTCCTTGGATTTTCTGATCCAAGATTCTTCTGACCGGATCCAGAGCTTTCTCCTTTCTCATATCCCAACCATACTTGTCATCTATCCTCTTTTGACTTCCAAGAAGAACTTCAAGTTGAGCAGAACTTATCTTGAATTTCTCTTTATATTCATTTGCTGTTTGAAGGTCTCTTTTGAGAGAGGCAATTTGATCCTCAAGTTTTTCTTCATTATCTTTGGCATCTTCAAGATCAGATTCAAGATGTCTGATAATCCTGTCCATCTGGTGGCATTCTTCTGATTTTTCTTTAAGAGATTGTCTTAGATTGTCTTCAGCCTTTCTTTTTTCTTTAATCTCTTGAGTAAACTTTATAGTTCCTGATTCCATTTCATGTCTTAACATAATGACTTCTTTTGATAGCTTTTCACATAACTTGGTTTGCTCAGTCAATTCTTCATTTGTATTGCTTTCTTCACTTTGTCTTGCCAACTGTTGGAGCAGCTCCTTTCTCTTTTTCATAGAGAGACTTAATTTGTCTTTTAATTCTCTCATGAATTCATCAGCCTGTTTGAGTCTTTCTTTTAATTCATTGACTTCAGAATTTGACTGTTCAAGATCCTCAAGGGCAGTCTTGAGTTGCTCCCTTAAACCATATGCATCCATTTGAGTTCCCAGATCTTCCTCAAGCTGTTAGGCTCTATTAGGAGGAACTTAGCTCTGATACCAATTGTTGATAACTGAGAGGGGGGGGTGAATCAGTTATCCTAATTTTTCCCTTTTTGAACTTTCTTATTAATTAATGCAGCATTGAATTAAACAAAAAAACATTACCATGAAATAAGAAACACATGACACAGTATTTTTGACGTGGAAACCCTGTTAAGGGAGAAAACCACGGGGTGATTAACCCAAAAATTATTCTCTGTTAGAAGAATAGGAAATTACAAAATGGCACTTGCCAATTAGGGCTCACTGCCCGAGCACACTGCTCACAAGAGGCCCACTGCCTACAAGAAGACACACTGTCTACAAAGTGATAAGAATCACAGTCTTGAACTGATTGGAAGCATCTGCATATGCTAGAGTTCAGTTCCGGTTAGGCTCAGTACACTGATCTGCTGCACTTCATCTTTCCTCTGTTCTTTATTCTGCTATCCTTTCACATACCGGATCTTTCTTGCTATTTCTGCTCTGTTCTGGACTTATTCGCATATATATTGCTTGACACTCACACTTCACAACTAAATCCATCCTCTATATATATCCGCACAAGTAATTTCATCATCTTTCTAGTCGGCATCCGGAACAGTCTAGTTTCTTACAAACTTTGTTCTGTCGGCTGAATCCTTGCTCACCAAGCAATGCGGATCAAGCATATACTAGTAGATATCATTAATCATGTCGGCCAAACATGATTCATGCCTTCACAACCTTTATCATCAACAGTAACACATCCGGAAAGTAGTCTGATACTCTGTCAGTCAGTTCTTCCTCTTTTTTCACTGTCTCTCAGGAATCCGGTACTCAACTTATTCATATCTTTTTCTTTGTCCATCACCGGAGGCTAAATCCTTGGAATATACTACTCAAGGTAGTCCTCTTGACTTCCCCAAATCCGCACTGCACCAAGACACTTCCTCTGAGAGATCCGGATCAATCTGTCGGACCTTGCCACATGCTCTGTTCTTGTTCACCGGACCACAACAGTCTTTATTCTGACTTCCGGTAGAGACACATTATGACTTGCGGATATGTGGGATGACCTTTGTTGCCATCAATGACAACAACCATGAATCCATATAGTGTCTCTTGCCAACAACTTTATCCCCAATGAAACAGGAACACACAATGGTCTATAATCTGCCATGCTGAACCTGTCCAACACAGTCTTCACATACTTACTCTGGCTTAACCAAAGTTTTATGTTAGCTCTATCTCTTCTAATTTCCATTCCCAGAATGTACATGGTTGCCCCAAGATTTTTCATCTCAAACTGTGTTGACAACTGAGACTTCAAATAAAAAATCACATTCCTACCATTCCCAATCAACATCATATCGTCAACATACAATGCAATAATGAGAATGCAATCATTGTCAAACTTGTAATACACACAATGATCAAATTTTGTTCTCAGAAATCTAATGGACAACACAAAGGCATCAAATTTCATATACCACATCCTAGGAGACTGCTTCAAACCATACAAAGACTTCTTTAACTTGCAAACCAAATTTTCTTTACCTTTCTCTATGTAATGCTCTAGTTGTGACATGTAAATATCTTCCTCCAAATCACCATGAAGGAAAGTTGTATTCACATCCATCTGTTCTACCTCTAAGTCATAAACAGCTGCAAGAGATTATAGGAATCGAATGGATGTCAGCTTTGCAACGGGAGAGAAAATTTCACCATAATTAATTCCCTCCACTTGTGAATACCCCTTCGCAACCAATCTAGCCTTGTACCTTTCAACACTACCATCTGCACCAAATTTCTTCTTGAACACCCATTTGCATCCAACAAGTTTTCGTCCTTCATGTAAAGGCACCAAGTCCCATGTTTTATTCTTCTCCAAAGAAGCCATCTCATCTTCCATGGCTTCCTTCCAGGAACCTGCTTCTTTCATGCCTATAGACTCTTTCACAATTTTAGGCTCATCAGTGTTAAGTAAAGCAAAAGCACAACTAGAATCAAGTAATGAATAACCAAACCTATCAGGTTGCTTTCTTGTTCATGTAGACCTCCTTAATGGATGAGGTTAATTGAGGTTCTGCTTCTTCTGAGCTTTCAAAGCTGCCAGAGCTCTCCTCATCATCAGGTCTCACAGGGTCTGTCGGTTCAGTCTTCTCAGGGGTGGAAGGAAACTGAACCGCATCTTCTTTCTTTTCTATCTATTCTATCTGTAGAACAATGGAAGAAGGTGTTAGCTCTCTAAAGATAACACTTCTTCTATACGACACTTTTTCAACCACATGATCCCAAAGATTGTATCCTTTCACACCGACACCATAGCCAATGAAAATACATTTAATAGCCTTGTTCTCCAATTTAGACCGTTTCTCCCTAGGCACATGTGCATATGCCTCAACCAAAAATATGAAGATGCCTAACTGAAGGCTTCTTACCAGACCACACCTCCATAGGTGTCTTACCAACAAGAGCTGATGTAGGAGACCTGTTTACCAGGTAGCAAGCAATGGCAACAACTTCAGCCCAAAACTTTTGTTTGAGGCTTTCTCCACTAAGCATACTCCTATCCTTCTCCATTAGTGTCCTATTCATCCTCTCTACAACTCCATTTGTAGTTATCTTATATCTTTCAATCCCTTTCTCTTTACAGAACTTATTAAACTTTGCTAAACAAAACTCACCACCGTTGTTAGTTCTCAAACACTTAATCTTTTTATTAGTCTGATTTTCAGCAAAGGCTTTAAATTCTTTAAACCAACTAAAGACTTCAGTCTTGCTTCTGATAGGATAAACCCATGTCCTTCTACTATAATCATCTATGAAAGATACAAAATATACATATTTGGAAATCAAAGGAACATTAACCAGACCAAACACATCAGAATGAATAAGATCCAATACACCAGAAGACTTGTGAGAACTAGAGTAAAACTGAACACGCTTTTGCTTTCCATATACACAATATTCGTAAAAGTCAAACTCGAGATTACAATCATTTAACCCCTCAACGAGGTTTTTATTTTTTAGGGTTCTAAGACCCTTCTCACCAATGTGGCCATACCTCAAATGCCATAACATAGTCTTTTCAGTAGGAAGCTTAACTTCCAAAGCATGTGCACTACCATCAAAACTAGTTACAACAAATTTATTCATTGCTCATTCAGATGGTGGGGATGAAGTGACTGCAACTCTTTTCTTCGAGTCAGAAGAACTATTGCACTGTGAAGTGCATGCCTCCAGCTAAAACAAAGTACCTCTCTGAGTACCCTTCACAAGCACCATAGATCCTCTAGTCATCTTGCATCCATCCTTTGAAAAGACAACCTGCACACCTGCATCATTCAACATACTTACAGAAAGCAGGTTCCGTGTTAGGCTTGGGATGTGCATAACCCCAGTGATCCCCTTCACTTGTCTATCAAGGAATCAGATTAAGATTCTTCCACAACCAACAATCTTCATATGAGAGTCATCACCCAGGTACACTCTTCCACCATCGAACTCTTCATACTTCGTGAACCAGCTTCAATGCGAGGTCATGTGGAATGATGCACCAGAATCTATCAACCACACATCATCAGATGCATGGGTGGCTAGGGTTGCGATGAAGGCATCATCATCATCTTGTGACTTGTCTGAATCTAAATCTAGGGCAGTCTTCTTTTTCTTTTTCTTTTCTTCTTTGCATTCCTTTCAGAAATGCCCAGATTTGCCACAGTTCCAACAGAGAGCCTTGGACTTTTCAAGAGATTTGGATCTGCCCTTTTCACCTTTCTTGTCCTTCTTCTTCCCTTTCTCTTTAGGTCTTCCATGAACCGCAAGAGCCTCTTTGGCTGACTCAGATGTCTTTCTCTGCATTTCTTCAGATAACAGTGAGGACACCACATCTTCCATGTTGAAGGTGGTAGTGGTGCTTCCGATGGACATAACAAGATGATCCCATGAATCTGGCAAAGAACAAAGCAGGTTCATACACTGATCCTCCTCCTCCATTTTCACACCCACAGATGTCAATTGTGCAACGATCATGTTGAAAGCATTCATATGGTCTGCAAGAGATCCTCCATCTTCCATGTTCAGAGCAAACAACTTCTTTTTTAGAAAAATCTTGTTCACCAAGGACTTGGCTTGATAAACATCACCCAGCTTCTTCCAAAGGTCTTTCGTGTTCTTCTCCTCATGAAATTCAATAGGACAGAGTCAGCTAGACATAGTCTTATGAGACCCTTAGCCTTCCAATCTTTGAGGTCCCAATCAGCTTGTGACATTGTTGTAGGTTTTACACTGGATACAGTTTCCCATAGGTCACAATCAACAAGTAGGTCTTCCATCTTGAGTTTCCACAACTCGAAATTAGTACCATTAAATTTCTCCACCTCTAATCTTCTAGATGTGGTTGCCAACTACTTCTTGCAACAAGATATAGAATACTCTATACAAACTCCCACTCAACCTAAGATTAGCTCAAAAAACCCCTACCTAGCAACTAGAACCAAAACTGGCCAGGCTCTTATACTAACTGAAAGGAAGCTAGGTATGCAGAAATCACTTCCTACACTAATCTAATGAGGGGAGGAGAGTGCAAATTCAATTTAATCTTTACAGTTACAGCTATGTTAACCCACTAACAGAGATATTGTAGCAAACACATACATAGGAATGTAAGACAGAAGAAGAGAGACACAAGATATACGTGGGGAAAACCCTTACGGGTGAAAAACTTCACACTCCAAAACACGACTCAAATATATTCTGTAAATAATGAAGGTTACAATATAGTCATAGAGCCAATGCTCTTGTAGGAATCTTTGACACTCGTATCTAGAGATGATCTAGCAACATAACAGTACCTATCAATCACATTATGCATCACCTCTCCAAAGCACCTGTTTATAAAGAAAATACAAGGCAAAAATGGCTCCACATTGAGATGGGCATCCAGCATGGCCTCATGGCCCAAAACCCATGCCTATGGACACTTGTTTAACATAGTAGGATGTTCCTAACACTTGTCAAGTCACCCCATCCCAAAGAGGTCGCCTATTCCCAACATGGGTAATGACAGATGCTCCTACGACTCTTACAACCATCATAGAATCTGTCATAGTTGTCGTAACTTACAGCTATAAGAGAATCTATCATACACAGGCTATTGATAGCATATTCTCTTACAACATGTCATAACCCACCTTGGGGTGCCCAAACATGCCTTTTTCAAAGATGTTTCTTGACACATGTCCATACCTGTCATAGGATCTTCTATTTCCAACTCTTACATGTCATAATTTTTTCATAGGAATCTGTCATGACCATTTCAGTCAATATTCCCTTACACACATTCCAAGATGCCGACACATGGAAAAATATTTCTACCACTAAGTGGGATGCCTATCTCCTCATGTGAGGACAAAATTACATGTGGTCATATGCCATGTAGGATGACACATCACCGTGCCAACTCCCACAAGATGACAACATAGGATTTGCATCCTAATTATACAATAGGCAATAAATAAATAAATACAATGCAATAATACAAGAAATTACCAAGGTTGAGACACCTTAATTCCCAAGAATTATCAGTATTGTGCTTTCCATTAAATGAAATAGATCCTTTTCCACAAATCTTATGAGCTGCATTGTCTCCAAACCTAACCAGTCCTCCATCATACTTTTCCAAACTCACAAACTTACTTTTGTCACCACTCATGTGATGTGAGCATCCACTATCAATAATCATTCATCCTTATCTTTTTCAACCTGAACAGCCAAAGCACTTTCTTCCATTGATATTTCTTCCTTCACATAGCTAGCAGGATTAGTAGACATGGGTTCTTCTTTGATAGCAATAAACAAGCATTCATTTGTACTAGTACTAGCATCATCAGATTCATCATCAGTCACACCTTCATCATCAAGATCTCTAACATAGTAGAATTTCTTTGGAGTTCTAGGCATGTTCTCAAATCTTTTTCTATTCCTTTCAATTCTTTCAGGACATCTAGAAGCATAATGACCTACTTTACCACATGAAAAACATTTGAAAGGTAATTTTCCTTTGAACTTACCAGAACCTCTTTGTAATCTATCAACAAAGTTAGCTTCAATTTCATCAAAGTCATCAATAGGTTCTACTTTGTATTTTTTAGCTCTGGAGATCTCTTCAGAAGTACTAGCTTTGAAAGTAGTTTCAACTTTTGACAAGACATCACCAAACTCTCTCATCTCAAAGGCTGTAAGCTTTCCAAGTAATTGATCTCTATCAATAGTTTTCACAGTCATTACTTCTTCAATTGCAGCTACCTTGTGACTATAGGACTTTGGTAGTGATCTAAGAATTTTCATCACAACTTCCTTATCACCAATGGTTCCTCCCATTCCTTTTATTCCATTGACAAGTTCATCAACCCTTTGCATAAAGCTATTATGTTTTTATCTTCATTCATCTTCAAACCCTCATATTTCACTTTCAGGCCCTGTATCTTGCCTTCTTTTACAGAATCATCTCCTTCATACAGTTTTTTCAACTTTTCCCAAACTTCATTTGCAGATTCAAGATCCATGACTTTTATCAACTCAGTATCATTCAAAGCACTTAACAGGGCATCTCTAACTTTTATATTCAACTCATATTCTTTGATTTCATCTTTAGTTGTCAAACCATTTTGAGGCATGGTATATTTTGACTCTGTATCTTTCCACACTTTATAACCAAGACAAAGGAGATGGCTTTTCATTTGTACCTTCCAAAGAGCATAATTTATCCCATCAAACTGTGGAGCTCTTCTTTTTTAAAAGACATCCTGGATCTTCCTCAAGTTGTTAGGCTTTCTTTCGAGGACCTGCTCTAATACCAATTGTTGAAATACATAGGACAACTGAGAGAGGGGGTGAAAATAAATTGTCACAAAAACTTAACCTCATATACATATCAAACCATTAACTACTTAATTACTGAGAATCATATCTAACCATGAAAGCATGAAACCATAGACTCAATCACAATCACACATTCAACATAGGAGACAGTAGATTTTTACGTGGAAAACCCTATAAGGGAAAAACCATGATGGGTGTTATCCCATAGAAACATATAAGTTATAACAATACTGAAAAACAAAGGCTCACTGCAAAGATCGGCTCAGTGCCAAGGGGTGGCTCATTGCCAAGGATCAGATAGCATCTACTCTATGCCTGAGTTCAATTCCATTGAAGTGCAATATTCTTCCTCTGCTCTGCTCTTTTTACTCTTCGCACTTACCTTCTCATTTTTGCACACTCACATTCCTTTTTCGCAATTACATTACAAGTCTTTATATAAGTCATCAACCTTGGAATGTACATCAAGGTCGGCAATACATTCATCAACCGTTGGAACAATCTCCAAGGTCAGCATTACAAAACATACATAGAAATATGTCTGGACCTAATACAAAAGTTAGCTAAGGGAAATATGTAAAGATGTATGTTGATCATGCCACACCTTAGCTGGGACTCAAATGCAATCCTTCACACCACAACACACTTCTACAATCTTCAAAGCATCTCCACAAATAGTGAAATCAACCAGGTGGCCAAGACTGGTGAGAACACTAGGTCTTCTAAGAACATTCTCCATCCATGATCCAAATTTCTCTTTGCAGACAAATCCAAGGGTAGGAACACGATCAAGAGACATCTACAAGCACATTGAAATCATCAGGAACATCCGCACAACTTCTAGCCACTTTGTCAAGAAGATTCTTCAAACCAGAACATATAAATACCACTATCGGCTACTGTCATAAGGAAAAGATCGCTTGTAGACCACCAAATCATGAACCATTGGAGTTGAAGGCACATAACATCATCTTTCACTTAACTCTAAAACCGTAGACAAAAATACTTCAATGTGGAGCATAATACTATCTCCCTGTCACCACCAAACATACAGAAAAAGTTGTTTTCACTCTGGTGAACATAACTCACTCAAATCTTCATACCGGAGGCTCAAACTTGGAACATAGCATCTTCAGACAAGCTTCTAAATAACTTCCAATCCACAGACAAAGATATTTAATCTATAGGAAATGCGGAGCTATCTGTTTGATTGTTCTTCTGCAAACAAAGATACTCTTCAACACATTGTTTCTACCGGAGGAGAAAATTTTCTCAATATCAGGCTTTCCAACACTTCCATAGGCCAATGCAAAGCATCTCACTCATTACAATCAAGCAACAAAAACAAGATCATAGTTGACAACAATGACAATATTGATATGTTGACATCAATGACAACACTAATTAGGCACATACTTGCAACAAATGATTCAAAAACAAACAAGGTTATTGCCCCTGTCAAGCTAAAAATTAAGGATTAAGTAATCAAGGATAAGGATAGTGTTGCCATTATGGGGAAAGATATATCCCTAGAACAACACATGGATGCCAGAATGATATATCTTGTTGATAATAATTAGATAAGGATAGTGTTGTCATTATGGGGAACGATATATCCCTAAAACAACACAACGATGCAAGAACGACTTATCTCATTGATAATGATCAGATAAATGATCAATTGGTTGGTTTGACAGCAAGGTTGGGAACAAAATCAAAGAATGCTTTTGGATGATAGGCTAGATTACTCAATTAGATTGATATGGAGTAAGGGTGACTTGCATTTGGATTTATTGCTTGAATTTTTGTTCAATGTTGTAATTTTTTTGTATTTTTTTATTATTTTGGTTTGTTTTGATTTTTTCTAGATATTTTGATTTTTTTAGATTTGTTGAATGTTTTGATGTTTTTGGATGTTTAATTTTTTTGGATTTGTTTTGGATGTTGACAAGGGTCGTTGTACCTTATCATTTGGTCATATTTCAAATGTCAAATCCACGGTTGTGTCCATGGCTATCTGCAATTAGGAATCCTAAAGTTGCCCAATTTTATCTAACTAACTCTAATGATCTTTACTGATTAAAGAAATTTAATATTACTAATCTATCTGTTGTGAAATGAATTCTAAGAATATTGAAAACAAAATTGAAGAATGAATTGCTTAAAGTAAATCTATATTATTCCTTCCAATAGAAACATGCATTTATCTATGAAAATAGTAACTATCTCCTTAAATAGAATTTGAAATAACAAAAACAACAGTACTAGCCTTCTGCCTTAGTGGTGAGAGTGGGCCGTTGCTCCACACCCTTGGGGCTAAAGACCAAAGTAAGGAATCAACACAAGAAGATAATATCATAACTCAATTCCAGTCCAATTCCATCAACTTTGTATTCAGAAAATGTTTATATCAAAATAAGGTTACAAAAATCAGAAATTAATCGATCTCCCTTCTGCTGCTACTTCTATAAGTTTATATCTAAATCTATGATGAGATATCACTTACCCTATCTACTAGTTCATCTAAGAGATAACATCAATCTCTTTATTCTACTAACAATCTAACTACAGAATGAATATCCATGCAATTAAAATAGATTTAGTGGAATAGCAGTCCATAGTAAATTTGAGTCTTAGTTTTAAATACACTTGGGCAGCGAGGCCCTGAAATATAGGTATTTAAATCAGTTTTTCAATAAATCATGCAAAATTAAAAAGAGATAAAACTTCCAACAGTTAACTATGGTCTGCCCTTAATCACTCAGGTGATGATTTGAGTAACATCAAGAGCATCCCGATTACTACTGGAGGTGTTTGCCCAACAGTTGTGCTGGAAATCTACTCTATTCTAAAGAGGCGTTAGAGATGTATGTTTCTGTGTGTATCTCTGAAGATATGATTGTGACCTTCTCAATCAGCTCTGGAGATGCTTGTGACTTCAATCTAGCTCAGGAGATGGTTCACCTCCTTATCCCAAAATCTCTCTGATCAAATTGGAAAATATTGGAGACCAGTCGTGGCATTATGATGTCAGCTCCGGAGATCATTAGGACTACCTCCGGAGATGCACAAAATTGTCTACTCAAATACCTACACCTGTTGATTCAAAAAGAGAAGATTTATGCATATTTCCATCAATTCAATGCACATTAGTCCTTCAATAAGAAATCATGATTCTAAGTAATTCATCTCTTATTAATCATCATTAGAACAATCTTGTTAACCTATTTTGGTGTAGTCATCAAGACAATGGAATAAGAAGGGAGAAAAAGAGGGGTAAAAAGGTGTATTTCATGGGTGCTACCTGGCACTCATCATACCCCCGTACTTAAGGATTAGCAGGTCCTCCTGTTTCTTACAATCTAGATTTATTTTGATGGAATATCCTATCAGTCAAGTTGTAGTCCTGTGCATAGGTAGTCCAAGTGGTGCGGTATGTATTACCATTTCTCCTGTACCGATCAACCTGCTTCATCCACTCCTACAATTTATCATCATCCATTTGCTCAGCCCAAACATGTAGTGGCTCAATGATGAGAGGGGGGTCTAAAACGACCACCTATCCATTCCTGTTGGTATTTATCCATCATTTTGGATATTAACCTAGCCTTCCTCATAAATAGTCTCATATCAGGAGTCACCACTTCTCTCATTTTCTGCTTTGAAGTTAAAATGTTCCACCTTTTCTTTGTCATTGCAAGCACTTGATTAGCTGAACTATTCATAAAAAGACCAAAATCAATGGAACACTCTTGAAGATGTTTTAGATACAATAGCAAAATCTCGGTCTTACTTTATGAGTGGTAGACATATGCCCTAAATTGGACCTTAAAAGCATGAGGGGTTGGACATTCTTTTCTGATGAAAAGACTTGTTTCTGTGTCCTTCTTGAGATAAGCCTCCATTCTCTCATTCCAAATCTGATGATTTATCATCAGTGACATAAATGCCTTAAGTTGACTTTCCCCTACAAAATAGTTGATAACGAAGGTCATATCATCTACATAGAAACCATGCAAATACAACTCACACAAATTGTTTTTGTCTTCGTCATAACTTTTCATGTATGCTTCCATGAACCCCTCCCCTGTTTCTGTACTCCCTGTTCCATGGTTGCCCCTGGGCCAATTAACTCATGAATACACTCTTCTTAATCGTCTATTTTATTGTTGGCCTAGGTTAATTGTTTATCTTGACTCGGTACTTTCTCAACCAGTGCTACAATTATTGTGAGACTATTGTCTCTGGCCTTGGTAAGATCAGAAATGTTCTGTACTACCTCTGCCTCCTTGTCCTTGATGATTTGGGTTGCCTTTGTTTCTTGGTTTCTCAGTTCTGCATCTTTCTCCTAAATTATTTGCTATTTGTTCTGGAGCTCTACTTGCATCCCTTCAATCACCTGATTTTTATCCATTTCTTTTTCTTTCATGACCTTCTTGAGGTCAGTAATAATCTAGTTCTTCCCCCATAATAATCTTTTCATATTATCAATCTCTTCTAACATCTGCTATTCTTATCTCCTTAAACAGAATCTGAAATAACAAAAACAACAATACTAGCCTTCTGCCTTAGTAGTGAGAGTGGGCCCTTGCTCCACACCCTTGGGGCTGAAGACCAAAGTAAAGAATCAACATAAGAAGATAATATCACAACTCAATTCCAGTCCAATTCCATCAGCTTTGTATTCAAAAAATGTTTATATCAAAATAAGGTTATAGAAATCAGAAATTAATCGCTCTCCCTTCTGCTACTACTTCGGTTTGCTCTACATCAGGATTTTCCATGGCTATTGGCTCTTCACTGCCAACTTTATCCATTTGCTCTGCTTCAACTTCCCCTGCAGCCTATTGTCCTGAGTTCCTTCTTGAGTCTTTTCTGTAATTACTAGTACTGATGAAGGCCCAACTTTTTCCTTAGAAATTCTGAAACCCAAAATAACTTCAGCTAGGAGAGTAGTGTCTTTTTCAGCTTGGGTAAGCTACCTTTTCCTTTTGCTTCTCTGTAGCACTAGTGGATCAGGCATCTCTAGAGTAGGTATATCATCCTTAGAATCAGAGAAAATAGTAAAAGTTTCTTTTTGTTCTGTCTTTGGAGCAGGAGAATGTTGTGAAGTTGGACTGAGATGAACAGATGGTTCAGGGGAAGCTTCTCTCTGTTTCTTCTTTCTCACTAGAGGGATTTCATCTGAGTCATGAGATGCTTCCTCAGCCCAGTAGTGTATGCTAGATTCAGTTTTCTAGTTCTTTTTGTCTTCTGACCTGGCTTGTCCCTTGTTGGTTCTATTGGAATAGACTCCTTAGCCAAAGTCATCTTCCTTCTGGCTGAGCGAGTCATATATGGAGTTTGTTCAAGAGCAGGTTCTCTAACTTCCTTCCCTTTTCTCTTTCTGTCAAAAATAGGGGTAGCAGATGAAGTTTCCTCCAATGAGGACTTTTTACCTTTCTCAATAGCTGTAGAGGAAGTTTGAAGGCTCTGCCTCCTCTTCTTGCTGGGTTGAGGAAGCCTCACCCATTTCCTGAGCCCTCTCTGGTTCTCTGTCCTAGGGTTTGTTATCTAAAAATGTCTACCATAATGCTTCCCCATTAGCTCGGGACAAAAAGTGATGTTTTACTACCAGAAAAATGAGGCCATGGGGTTTTAGAGGACCTTTTCCCTGTTGGTAATTATCTGCAGTTGCTCTAATGGCAGAGTACAGAAAGTTTGGAATGTTTATGTTAAATTCTGGGTGGGGATTTCCATGCCTCAGAAAAATCAACATTTTCATTATTGGTCCTAGAACTAAGGAAAATTGGCCATCACATGTACAGTACTTCATCAACTATAATGCTACAGATTGCCATGGGTTTGGAAGTGAAGACCTAACAATTCCCTTAACCTCATTTTTGCTTAAATGCAACTGTATTGCAAGTTCACCTTCTACAGAGAAATTTCTAATTAAATTAGCATATAAGGTTTTTAGATGGTAAAACCTCTCACCTTGTTCTGGCAATCCAGAGATATGATTGATGGTGGTAGTAGTGAGATTGAATTGAACCCCTTTGACAGTTGTTTGATTATCTCTCAGGTGTCGTAGGGAGTCATCAAAAATATCCTCTTGAAAACCTTGAATTTTTTTCAAGAACTCCAACCACCCTGCATTCCTCAGAATGTCTGCCACAACATCATCTTGCAAAAGACCTGTTATACTTTCTGGCTCTAATTTCTTTTTAATCCCCATTTCTTAGTCCTATTCCACCCTCTGTAACTAGAATTATATCTGCTTCTCTTTGTGGTCTGTCTTTCCACTTTTAACTCCATAGGCTCCAAAGGACTGTGTTAACATACTTGGATTCTTAGAGAATTTTGCAATCTTGAGTGAGTGTTGTTATGTTGGTTTGTTTCACTGCTTGAATTATGGGGAAAGAGCTTGAAATTGGTTAGCGTGCTAATGTAGTCATAATTATTGCAGAGTGATGGGACACTCCGGAGACATGGTGACAATGTAGCAAAGATGGCGACATGCATGAAAAGAAAGGGGAAATAATGGCAGGGGAATGTGTCATAATAACAGCACCCAAAAATAGAAATAACAAGACAGTTACTAACTAATGCTTAATTAAAGAGAAGTACCTAAACCAATCTTAATGATGATGACCCGATGTACATGGCTACAACACCGCGGCTTTGATGAGACTGGATGTGACTTGGCACGTGAGCAGCTTCTGCATGGCTCTAAAATAGTGTCAGCATCCTTGTTGTCATGTACCTTGAAATCATTTCTACTGAGTGGTTTGAGAATGCCATGTTTTCAAGTGACGTCAGTGCAGTCATTTGTGAGGACTAGCACATGCGAGAGTAATGACCTTTTCTCAATTCCTGGTGATATGCATGCTAACATCATGTTTGTTCTTGTCATAAATTGGAGGATGAGTCATGATGACCTCATCAAATGGGATCTCTACTTTATTGCCTGGAGAGGTCGGTCCCCTCCTAATTTATTATTTTCACTAATGGCTCTTTATTAGTGGAGCGTCAGAGGGGCCCCTAGTTTGCGAGCACCGGAGGTACCCTTAGTTTGTGAAGCGCCGGAGGTGCTCCTTATTTGGTTGCGTTGAAGGTGTGTTTGAGTAACTTCTGGCACCTGATCACCTCCATATCTTGATTATTCTTATCTGGCATGAAGAAGGGAACCGCCATTTACTGGTTTTCAATCCCCTTGTACGAGAAAGACAACCATTTACTGGTTTTCCATCTTCCTCTTTTTTTTTTCTTTTTTTTAAAGAAGGCTACCATTTGCTGGTTTTCAACATTCTCTTTCTTTTTTTTTTAAAGAAGGCCGCCATTTGCTGGTTTTCAACCTTCTCTTTTTTTTTTTTTACATTCAGTCCAAATCTGTGACAGAGGAGCATCCCCTATAACCAACCACAAATCTTTGATGAATTCTTCCTTGGTGGATGACCTTTTATAGAGTCTAATTCTATGGCCATTCACTAAGAATGTCTCTGTGCTTCCATCAATGGGTTTCAGCAGCACTGTTCCTCTCTCAAAAACTTCCTTTATCTGGTAAGGACCCATCCAATGAGTTTGTAGCTTTCCCTTGAACTCCTTGAACTTAGAATCATAAAGGAGAACCCAATCACCTTTCTGAAATATCCTTCTCTTGATGTGTTGGTCATGTCATTGCTTCTTTTGATACTGAACTAGTTCTATTTGCTTAATGGCTTCTGTCCAGATTTCATCTAAGTCATTGAGCTGAAGAATTTTGTTCTGTTTGGGCTAAAGACAATGGTAGACCAATATATAATGCAGTTTTAAGTGTCTGGAGCTCAAATTCTATAGACAGAATGGGTTTATCTCCATAGACTAACTCATATGGTGAGAATTTTGTTGTGAACTTCCAAGTGGTATTGTAAGCCCAAACTGCTTCAGGTAATATGTTAGCCCAATCTTTCCTATTCATTGCCACTATCCTTGTCAGAATGTTCTCAAGTTCCCTATTAGTCACCTCTACCTGCCCATTGGCTTGAGGATGGTAAGGTGAAGATTTCCTATGCTTAACTTGATATAAATCTATGAATGCTCTGATTACTTGTGAAGTAAACTGAGGTCCTCTGTCTGAAACTATGGATCTTGGGGCTCCAAACCTCAAGAAAATCTTATTATAAAGGAAATCAACAACTTTCTCTTTGCAAATTGCAATGCCTGCACTTCAGCCCATTTAGTGACATAGTCCATGCATACAAGGATGTACTCTTTACCTAATGATGGTGGAGAAATTGGTCCCACGGAGTCTAGACCCCACTATTCAAATGGCTCCATCATTACTTGAGGATGCAGTAACATCTCCTAGGTGAAGGTTGGTTGTCCCATCCTTTGGCATTGGTCACACTACTGCACATACTTCTTGGTATCCTTATGAATAGAGGGCCAGTAGTAACCAGCTCCCAGAATCTTGTGGATAGTTCTGTGTGAGGAATAGTGCCCACCAGATGGTTCATCATGACATGCCCTTAAGACATGAAAAATTTCATCAGTTTTTAAACACCTGCGCAAAATGAAATCAGGACCACATTTGAATAGAAAATCATTTAACCATTTGTAAGATAAGCTTTCCTTAAGTAAGTATTTCTTTTGTTTTGAGGTAAAATGGGATGGATATAAGCCTGTAGTTAAAAGATTAGCTATGTCAGCAAACCAAGGTGCAGTAGAGGAGATAGCAAAAAGATGTTCATCTGGAAATCTATCCTCCACTAGCTGGTTCTCTCCACCTGTATGCAATCTTGACAGAAAGTCAGCAACCAAATTAAATTTTCCTGGATTATCAACTATGGTAATGTCAAATTCCTACAACAACAATAACCACCTAATTATCCTTGCACCCACTACTGGCTTATTCATTAAATATTTGATAGCTGCATGATCAGTATGTACAAATATTTTGTATCCAGGGATACAATGCCTGAATTTGTTTATAGCATAGATGACTGCCAAGAATTCTTTTTTAGTTGTGATATAGTTTCTTTCTGCAGAGGTAAGGTTTTTGCTGATGTAATAAATGGCATGCATACTTTCTCCATCCTCCTTTTGTCCTAAGACTATCCCAATGGACTCATTGGAAGCATCAGTTTGTATGCGAAATGGTAGAGTCCAATTGGGTCCTCTTAAAATAGGTCTGACAGTAAGTTTCTCCTTGAGTGTTTCAAATGCTGATTGACAATCCTCTGTCCATAAGAATTATGTGTCTTTGTTAAGTAGGGTAAATAGAGGAGTAGCTATCCTCCTGAAATTTTCTATGAATCTTCTATAGTAGCTTGCATGACGCAAAAAAATTCTAACGTCTATCTAATTTTTAGGTGAAGGCAACTATTTGATCACTTCTATTATGTTTTGATCCACTTTGATCCCATTTGCTGAAATGTGGTGTCCCAATACAATTCCTTCCTCTACCATCATGAAGCACTTTTCATGGCTCAGGGATAGTTAATTTTTTTCACAACATTTTAATACCTTTTCTAAGTTTATAAAAGCTTCTTCAAAGTTGTCCCCATACACAGTAAAGTCATCCATATAGACCTCCATGCACTCATTAGCTAGTTTAGCAAAGATGGCTAAAACAAGCCTCTAAAATGTAGCTAGAGCATTACATAGTCCAAATGGAAGAACTTTGTAGGCAAAAGTTCCCCAAGAATAAGTGAAAGTGGTTTTATCATGATCTTCAAGTGCTACTTGGATTTGATTGTATCCACTGAACCCATCTAGGAAAGAAAAATACTTTCTCCCTGCAAGGTTGTCCAACACTTGGTTAATGAATGGTAGGGGCAAGTTGTCCTTCTTTGTGGCTTTGTTTAGCTCTCTATAGTTAATACACACTCCACTTCCCATTCTTTGTTTAAGGAGATAGTTACTATTTTTAGATCCCCTCTCATCATTGTGCCACTACCTATCTGGGCTGAGAAAATGGAAGATGATAAATTACAGGAGTGGATAAAGCAGGTTGATCAGTACAGGGGAAATGGTAATACAGACTGCACCACTTGGACTGCCTATGCACAGGACTACAGCTTGACTGATAGGATATTCCACTAGAATAAGTCCAGATTGTAAGAAGCAGGAGGACCTGCTAATCCTTAAGTATGTGGGGATGATGAGTGCTAGGTAGCACCCATGATTACCCCTCTTTTTCTCCCTTATCATTCCATTGTCCTAATGGCTGCACCAAAATAGGTTAACAAGATTGTTCTAATGATGATTAATAAGAGATGAATTACTTAGAATCATGATTTCTGATTGAAGGATTGATGTGCATTGAATTGATGGAAATATGTAGAAATCTTCTCTTTTTGAATCTACAGGTGTAGGTATTCAGGTAGACAATTTTGTGCATCTCCGAAGGTAGTCCTAATGATCTCCGAAGCTGACATAAAAATGCCACGACTGGTCTCCAATGTTTTCCAATTTGATTGGAGATATTTTGGGATAAGGAGGTGAACTATCTCTGAAGCTGGATTGAAGTCACAAGCATCTCTAGAGCTGAATGAGAAGGTCACAGTCATATCTCTGGAGCTACAGACAAAAACATACATCTCTGGTGCCTCTTTAGAACAGTGCAGATTTCAAGCATAGTTGTCGGTCAAACACCTCCAGTAGTGATCGGGATGCTCCTGATGTTACTCAAATCATCACTTGAGTGATTGAGGGCAGACCATAGTTAATTGCTAGAAGTTTTATCTCTTTTTGATTTTGCATGAGTTATTGATAAACTGATTTAAATACCTATATTTTAGGGCCTCGCTGCCCAAATGTATTTAGAACTAAGACTCGGATTTAGTACGGACTATTGTTCCACTAAATCTATTTTAATTTCATGGATATTCATTTTGTAGTTAGACTGTTATTAGAATAAAGAGATTGATGTTATCTCTTAGATGAACTAGTAGATAGGGTAAGTGATATCTCATCACAGATTTAGATATAAACTTACAGAAGTAGCAGTAGAAGAGAGAGTGATTAATTTCTTATTTCTGTAACCTTATTTTGATATAAACATTTTCTGAATACAAAGCTAATGGAATTGGACTAGAATTGAGTTGTGATATTATCTTCCTGTGCTGATTCTTTACTTTGGTCTTCAACCCTAAGGGTGTAGAGCAAGGGCCCACTCTCACCACTAAGGTAGAAGGCTAGTACTATTATTTTTGTTATTTCAGATTCTGTTTAAGGAGATAGTTATTGTTTTCATAGATAAATGCATTTTTCCATTGGAAGGAATAATATAGATTTAATTTAAGCAATTCATTGTTCAGTTTTGTTTTCAATATTCTTAGAATTCATTTCACAGTAGATAGATCAGTAATATTAAGTTTCTTTAATCAGTAAAGATCATTAGAGTTAGTTAGATAAAACTTGGTAACTTTAGGATTCCTTATTGCATATAGCCATGGACACAACCCTGGATTTGACATTGGAATATAATTAAATGATAAGGTACGACCCTTGTCATTTTTGGCACCATTGTCGTGGATACTGTGTTAATTAGGAAAACTTAGCTAAATAGTTTTAGGATAGATCTGTATGGTTAGAACTAGGGATCCAAAAGGATGATACATAAAATAGACACCCCATCAAACTATAGGAGAAAGTAGTGGGGTCGCACAAGATCTTGTTGAAGAGAGACATCTAGAACCTACCTTGGAAGCTGCACCTGAAATTAACAATCCTTTCAATCCTCCAAATCTTCCACTCGTTGACTATATTGAGGAATTACAATAGAAATTCCAAGAAGACCCTTTGCCAGAACCTATTTTCCCAAAACCTCAAGAAGAAGAACTAGTACTAAACATGGATGATAATCATGATAATCATGAAGATGAGGAAAATCAGGCTCCAAGAACCTTCTCATATCCCATTGTTCTGGCTGCTGGAGATAATGCCCTTATGAAAAATATTTCACCTGCACACTTGCCAAATTTTAGGGGTCTTGCTTCTGAGGATCCAGATTAGTTTTTGTTTGAATTCAAAGTGGTATGCCAGACTTATGATTATGGATCAAATAATAAAAAAATCAAACTGTTTCCCTCAACCCTAAAGGATTCTGCAATGAGATGGTTTATGGGACTACCCCAAAACTCCATCTGTTCCTGGGATCAGATGGAGACATAATTCTTAGGAAAATACCAAGACTATTGTAGAGTCAGTGATAAAAATGAGGAATTATTCAAAAATAAATAGAGGGAGGTGATGAGTCTAGTTTATGACTCAATTTTGTTATAATTTATTTTCCATTTGCTGTAGTTATCTTGGACTTTGGTGCCTAGATCTTGATCTTTTCATGACATTTCCTCAAAACCATAAGATATTGGGCATAGGTTATATCCTATAATCTTTAATGGCATTGGCATGCTATATGAACTATCTATGCTAATTTTACATATGGTTAATGAATGTTACTCTAAGATAGTTAGAGATATGCAATTATTGTGCGTACTAATATTGTTATGCAGATAATTAGCAACCTATAAAGTCGAGGAAGATTCTGTCAGTTGGTTACTTGCCATCGAAGTCAAACAAGGTGGTCATTCAAATGTCAAATGGAGGAAAGATAACCACCTTGTAACTGGTCTTAATTACTTGTTGAGTGAATATAGGAGTTACTGTTGTGCTAGATCTATGTTAAAGTAACCATGCTTGACCAGATTCAATGCATGCATAACCTCCTCTCCACTTTCTATGCTTTCCCTACAGTAGTGTCCTCCTATTCTATTGGAGTTGACTGCCTTGCTAGGTAGTTGGTTTGAAGTTTTCTTTCTATAATAAGACTCAAATGCTCCTTCTGAGGGGTTGATTAATTTGAGGTTGTACTTGCACTATTAAGTTTTTTAGAAATACAGTTATGTTTCTCGTTTGTACTTATGTTTTCCAATGAATAAAATGAAGTTATAAGTTTGCATCTCTGAGTTTACATTTGTCATAAGGGATACTCATCCAAGGGAGCCCACTTTGTGAGCATTCCATCCTTTAGTTTAGTTGTTATTTTCTATTAAGCAATAAGTTAGAATCTGGCATCGAATGTTCCTGCAGCCACTAGAATTCCATTCTGTGTCTGTTCCTGATGCCAAAGCAGACAGAGTAGTTTCCTATTTGTTTGCCTAGATTTTCCTTTTTTGTCATGCACTTCAGCTTAGTATAGTTGTTGGTTGATGTTCAACATTTATGTTATTTCTTTCCAAGCAATTTACTTTCAGAATTATGTATTTCTTAGCTGTAGAATGAATGTGGGTACTTTGGAGTTCCTAGTACACATACTGTGCTGGCCCATTTCAAGTTCACATCCCTAGGTTGACAAGTTAAATGCATCCTCATAGTGATTAAGATAGATATTCAGGTTAGATGTCCAATCTCTGAGTCACAACTTTATGGGCTTAGTTGTTAAATCATTGTAGAAGACCAACAGGAGGAAGAGACCTTAGAGGATTATGTGGATAGGTTCAACTTTGCTTTGAGAAGATATGGCAACCCTGTAAATCATTCTTTGGCCAGAACCCTGTTTGTAAAAGGATTAGACAAAGAATCAAAATAGGCACTGGATCTGATGGGAAAAGGGACTATCAACAAAATGGATATGCCTGCTATAGAAGAACTCTGCAAGGACTATTCTAGAACCCAATATGGAGTGAGAACGCCCAAATCTTTCAAAGGGAAGAATGAAATAGGACAGTTAATGGAGGAAATTGCAAATTTTAAAATAGATATTCTAGTCCAACTGAATACCACATTAGATGGGATTCATGCAAAAACTAGAACAAATGATCAGGACAGAACAACTGAACCACTCTCCATCTATTGTCCTAGGTGTAGAAACAAACATTTGTTGAGAGAATGCCCTTTAGATAAAGTAGAGATCTATCAGATCTATGACAGGGAACATCCTACCAATCAATGCAGTCAACTTCCAGCCTAAAAAAGGCTAAGTAAAAAGAATGTCATTGTAGAGGAAGAGTTGAACTATGTAGGACAAAAATAAGCTGGAAATTTCCCTTATAATTAGTATCCAAACCAGGCTTCATACAAGGTCCTTCTAATTGGGGAAATAATCAATGGAATCCAACTTGGCATAGGCCTCAGAATAATCCTCCTTGGGGGCAACAGGATTTGCCAAATCAGCCCTGGGGAAATCAACAATGGCCACCATAGTTTGGATCACAAAACATGCAGTCTCATTGGGGTCCTCAACAAGGGTATAATCAACAGTACCATGGACAACCTAGATGTTTCCAACCTCAACAAAAAGCATTGCTAATTGGACCCCCCAACAAACAAGGTCAGTCACAAAATGAACCAGTTATCCAACCACCCTTACCAACTCAACCTATACCAAACCCATGGAATAAGTAGGGAGCAGCTGTTTACATGACAGAACAAGAAAACATGGCTAGAATTAATGCTATATAGTCCAATAATCTACAGCTGCGTTCTGAGAAAGCACTTCCAAGACCATCTCCTCCAACTATAGTTCAAGTAACCAATGATGAGGAACTTGAAAATCCATCCACTCAGCTTCCAGAGGAGATTACTACCAAAACAGTGTTAAAAGAATCATCCTTGGATAACTCTGGAGATCCTCCTTAAAGAATGACTCCGGAGAACATCCCTAGAAACATTTCTGATAAGAGCTCCAGAGATTCTCCAGAGATGGAAAAACTAGCACCATACCCAGAATGGCTCAAAAAGCATGTTCCCCAGAAAAAAGGTCTTACAAAAAAAAGTCCAATCTACCCTAGAATCATAACTTTTATAAGAAATTAGGCAACTGAACATTGAAATTCTACTCCTACAAGCAATCAGAGATGTACCTGAACTTAACCAATTCATCAAACAACATTGTGTTAAGACCCAGGGAAGAAAGAAGAACTTTCCCCCAACTATCCAAGTGGAAGGAAAGGTATTAGACCTCCTAATGGGAGAGGTGCTCCTCCCAAAATATGGAGACCCTGGAAATCCTGTCATGACTGTTTACATCTCAGGGGTAGAAATTTTAAATGTAATGACAGTTCATATAATGGACAAATTAGCCTTACCAGGTATCCAATCCACATCTACAATCCTTCAACTTACTGACCAGTCAGTAGCTATTCCAAAAGGGGTGATTACTGATGTTTCGGTCGTGATAGAATCATGGGAATTCCCAGTAGACTTCCTGATATTAGAGCCAAGAAATCAGAGAAATGCTTATCCATTGATATTAGGAAGACCATGGCTGGCTATAGCAGCAGCATCTATTGATTGTCAAACTGGGGATATGGTCATTTCTAATGGGATAGACTTGAAGAAAATATTTTTGTATCCTCTAGCTAAACCATCAATACATTATACAAGAAGGGTATGGGTAGATGAACCGGATAACATGGAAAATAGTGCCTCAGTAGCTATGGTTACCATCAAAGAACATTTGGCTGAGTTGGAAGAAGAAATTCACTATGATACAATTGAAGATATCACCCACATTCTTATTAATGAGGATATAATGGAGCTAGCCCAAGATTCAAAGAGAGAACTTCTCACTTTTACTTATTGTACCTTAGCAAATATCATTCCTTGTGGAGAAACCTTTTACAGAGACTTAGCCACATTCCACATGTTGCTTCCACATTCTTGCCCCCTCAATACCATGACTCTAGTATAAGGATTGACTACATATATGGATCAAATCACAAAACAGTTTATGATTCTACCTAGGAAATTACTAAATATCAAAACCCAGTTAGTAGAAAAATAGGAGGAAGAACTTATCAAACTCCTAATTTCCCATTCAATAGCTTTTTCTTGGGAATGCCAAGATATGAAGGGCATCCCTCCTGAGATCTGTACTCATCATATATACACTGAAGATGTCAAACCTGTCAGGCAACCACAAAGAAGATTGAATCCTGTTTTAAAAGACATTGTCAAGAATGAAATAGAAAAATTGCTCCAAATAGGGTTTATATATCTAATCTCAGACAGTCATTGGATCTCACCCCTAGTCATAGTGCCTAAAAAGAATGGGAAGTGGAGAGTGTGTATTGACTATAGAGAGCTAAACAAAGCCACAAAGAAGGACTACTTTCCCCTACCATTCATTAACCAAGTGTTGGACAACCTTGCAAGGAGAAAGTATTTTTCTTTCCTAGATGAGTTCAGTGGATACAATCAAATCTAAGTAGCACCTGAAGATCAAGATAAAACCACTGTCACCTATTCTTGGGGAACTTTTGCCTACAAAGTTCTTCCATCTGGACTATGTAATGCTCCAACCACATTTCAAAGGCTTGTTTTAGCCATCTTTGTTGAACTCGCTAATGAGTGCATGGAGTTCTATATGGATGAATTTAATGTGTATGGGGACAACTTTGAAGAAGCTCTCATAAACTTGGAAAAGGTATAAAATGCTGTGAAAAAAATCAACTATCCCTGAGCCATGAAAAGTGCTTCATGATGGTAGAGGAAGGAATTGTATTGGGACACCACATTTCAGCAAATGGGATCAAAGTGGATCAAACCAAAATAGAAGTGATCCAACAGTTACCTTCACCTAAAAATTAGATATACGTTAGAAGTTTTCTAGGTCATGTAGGCTACTATAGAAGATTCATAGAAAATTTCAGCAGGATAGTTGCTCCTCTATTTACCCTGCTTAACAAAGACACATAATTCTTATGGACAGAGAATTGTCAATCAGCATTTGAAACACTTAAGGAGAAACTTACTATCACACCTGTTTTAAGAGGACCCAATTGGACTCTACCATTTCACATACAAATTGATGCTTCCAATGAGTCCATTGGGGCAATCTTAGGACAAAAGGAGGAAGGAGAAAGTATGCATTCCATATATTACATCAGACAAAACCTTACCTCTGCAGAAAGAAACTATGCCACAACTGATAAAGAATTCTTGGCAGTCATCTATGCTATAAACAAATTTAGGCATTATATCACTGGATACAAAATATTTGTACATACTGATCATGTAGCTATCAAATATTTAATGAATAAGCCACTAGTGGGTGCAAGGATAATTAGGTGGTTATTGTTGTTGCAGGAATTTGACATTACCATAGTTGATAATCCAGGAAAATTTAATTTGGTTGCTGACTTTCTGTCAAGATTGCATACAGGTGGAGAGAACCAACTAGTGGAGGATAGATTTCTAAATGAACATCTTTTTGCTATCTCCTCTACTGCACCTTGGTTTGCTGAGATAGCTAATCTTTTAGCTATAGTCTTATATCCATCCCATTTTACCTCAAAACAAAAGAAACACTTACTTAAGGAAAGCTTATCTTACAAATGGTTAAATGGTTTGCTATTCAAATGTGGTCTTGATTTCAATTTGCGCAGGTGTTTAAAAGCTGATGAAATTTTTGATGTCTTAAGGGCATGTCATGATGAACCATTTGGTAGGCACTATTCCTCACACAGAACCATCCACAAGATTCTTGGAGCTGGTTACTACTGGCCCTCTATTCATAAGGATACCAAGAAGTATGTGCAGTAGTGTGACCAATGCCAAAGGATGGGACAACCATCCTTCACCCATGAGATGTTACTGCATCCTTAAGTAATGATGGAGCCATTTGAACAATGGGGTCTAGACTTTGTGGGACCATTTCTCCACCATCATTAGGCAAAGAGTACATCCTTGTATGCACGGACTATGTCACTAAATGGCCTAAAGTGTAGGCATTGCAATTTGCAAGAGAAGAGAAAGTTGCTAATTTCCTTTATAATAAGATTTTCTTGAGGTTTGGAGCCCCAAGATCCATAGTTTCAGATAGAGGACCCCAGTTTACTTCAAAAGTAATTAGAGCATTCACAGATTTATATTAAGTTAAGCACAGGAAATCTTCAACTTACCATCCTCAAGTCAATGGGTAGGTAGAGGTGACTAATAGGGAACTTGAGAACATTCTGACAAGGACAGTGGCAATGAATAGGAAAGATTGAGCTAACAGATTACCTGAAGTAGTTTGGGCTTACAATACCACTTGGAAGTCCACAACAAAATTCTCACCATATGAGTTTGTCTATGGAAGGAAGCTCATTATGTCTATAGAATTTGAGCTCCAAACACTTAAAAATACATTAGATATTGGTCTACTATTGTCTATAGCCCAATAGGACATAATTCTTTAGCTCAATGACTTAGATGAAATCCAGACAGAGGCCATTCAACAAATAGAACTAGTTCAGTATCAAAGGAAGCAATGGCATGACTAGCACATCAAGAGGACATTTTGGCAAGGTGATTGGGTTTTCCTATATGATTCTAAGTTCAAGGAGTTCAAGGGAAAGCTACAAACTCATTGGATGGGTCCTTACCAGATAAAAGAAGTTTTTGAGAATGGAACAGTGCTGCTGAAACCCATTGATGGATGCATAGGCACATTCTTAGTGAATGGCCACAGAATTAGACTCTATAAAAGGCCATCCACCAAGGAAGAATTCATCAAATATTTGTGCTTGGTTATAAGGGACACATCCTTTGTCACAGATTTGGACTGAAAGTAAAAAAAAAAGGAGAGAAGGTTGAAATCCAACAAATGGCGGCCTTCTTTATTAAAAAAAAAAAGAGGAAGATGAAAAACCAGTAAATGGCTATCTTTCTCATACAAGGGGATTGAAAACCAGTAAATGGTAGTTCCCTTCTTCATGCCAAATAAGAATAATCAAGCTACAGAGGTGATCAGGTGCTAGAAGTTACTCAAACACACCTCCGGCGCTCCCAAATAAGGAGCACCTCTGACGCTTCATGAACTTGGAGCACCTACGACGCTCGCAAACTAGGTGCACCTCCGACGCTCCAGGAAATAAATTAGAGATGTCATTTGATGAGGTCATCATGACTCATCCTCCACTTTATGACAAGAACAAACATGATGTTAGCATGCATATCACCAGTGATTGAGAAAAGGTCATTACTCTCGCATGCACTGGTCCTCACAAATGACTGCGCTGATGTCACCTGAAAACATGGCATTCTCAAACCATTCAGCAGAAATGATTGCAAGGTATGTGACAATAAGGATGCTAATGCCATTTTAGAGCCGCGCAGAAGCTACTCACGTGCCAAGTCACATCCAGTCTCATCAAAGTCATGGCATTATAGCCAAGTACATCAAGTCATCATCATTAAGATTGGTTCAGGTACTTCTCTTTAATTAAGCATTAGTTAGTAACTGTCTTGTTATTTCTATTTTTGGGTCTTGTTATTATGACACGTTCCCCTGCCATTATTTCCCCTTTCTCCTCATGTATGTCGCCATCTTTGCTACACTGTCACCATGTCTCTGGAGTGTCCTATCACTCTACAATAATTATGACTGCATAAGCACGCTAACCAATTTCAAGCTTCTTCCCCATAATTCAAGAAGTGCAACAAACCAACATAACAACCCTCACTCAAGATTGCAAAATTCTCTAAGAATCCAAGTCTGTTAACACAGTCCTTCAGAGCCTATGGAGTTAAAAGTGGAAAGACATACCATAGAGAGAACCAGACAGAATTCTAGTTACAGAGGGTGGAATAGGACTGAGAAATGGGGATTAAAAAGAAATCAAAGCCAGAAAGTATAATAGGTCTTTTACAAGATGATGTTGTGGCAGACATTCTGAGGAATGCAAGGTGGTTGGAGTTCTTGGAAAATTTTTGTAGGTTTTCAAGAGGATATTTTTTATGACTTACTACGAAACCTGAGAGATAATCAAACAACTATTAGAGGGGTTCAAGTCGATCTCACTGTTACCACCATCAGTCATATCTCTAGATTACCAGAACAAGGTGAGAGGTTTTACCATCTGAAAACCCTATATGTTGATTTAATTAGAAATTTCTCTGTAGAAGGTGAACCTGCAATACAGTTGCATTTAAGCAAAAATGAGGTTAAGGGAATTGTTAGGTCTTCACTTCCAAACCCATGGCAATCTGTAGCATTATGGTTGATGAAGTACTTTACATGTGATGGCCAATTTTCCTTAGTTCTAGGACTAATAATGAAAATGCTGATTTTTCTGATGCATGGAAATGCCCACCTAGAATTTAACATAAACATTCCAAACTTTCTTTACTCTACCATTAGAGCAACTATAGACAAGTACCAATAGGGAAAAGGTCTTATGAAACACCATGGCCTCATTTTTCTGGTAGTAAAACATCACTTTCTATCCCAAGCTAATGGGGAAGCATTATGGCAGACATTTTTAGATAACAAACCCCAGGACAGAGAAACAGAGAGGGTTGAAGAAGTGGGTGAGGCTTCCTCTACCTAGCAAGAAGAGGAGGCAGAGCCTTGAACTTCCTCTGTAGCCATTGAGAAAGGTAAAAAGTCCTCACTAGAGGCAACTTCATCTGCTACCCCTATTTCTAACAAAAAGAGAAAAGGAAAGGAAGTTAGAGAACCTGCTCTTGAACAAACTCCATATATGACTTGCTCAGCCAGGAGGAAGATGACTTTGGATGAGGAGTCTATTTTAATAGAACTAACAAGGGATAGGCCAGGTCAGAAGACAAAAAGAACTCCAAAGAAAACTGACTCTAGCATACACTACTGGGCTGAGGAAGCATCTCATGACTCAGATGAAATCCCTCTAGTGAGAAAGAAGAAATAGAGAGAAGCTTCCCCTGAACCATCTGTTCATCTAAGTCCAACTTCACAACATTCTCCTGCTCCGGAGACAGAACAAAAAGAAACTTTTACTATTTCCTCTGATTTTGAGGATGATATACCTGCTCTGGAGATGCCTGCTCCACCAGTGCTATGGAGAAGCAAAAGGAAAAGGCAGCTTACCTAAGCTGAAAAAGACACTGCTCTCCTAGCTGAAGTTCTTTTGGGTTTTAGAACTTGTGAGGAAAAAGCTAGGCCTTCATCAGTACCAGCAATAGTAGAAAAGACTCAAGGAACTTAGGAGAGGGAGGTTGTAGGGGAAGTTGAAGCAGAGCAAATGGATGTAGCTGGCAGTGAAGAGACAATAGACATGGAAAACCCTGATGTAGAGCAAACAAAAGTAGTAGCAGAAGGGAGAGCGATTAATTTCTTATTTCTGTAACCTTATTTTGATATAAACATTTTCTGAATACAAAGCTGATGGAATTGGACTAGAATTGAGTTGTGATATTATATTCTTGTGTTGATTCTTTACTTTGGTCTTCAGCCCCAAGGGTGTGGAGCAAGGGCCCACTTTCACCACTAAGGCAGAAGGCTACTACTATTGTTTTTGTTATTTCAGATTCTATTTAAGCAAATAAGAACAACATATGTTAGAAGAGATTGATAATCTAAAAGATTATTATGGGGGAAGAACTAGATTATTACTGACCTCAAGAAGGTCATGAAAGAAAAAGAAATAGAGCAAAATTAGGTGATTGAAGGGCTCCAAGTAGAGCTCCAGAGCAAACAACAAATAATTTAGGAGAAAGATGTAGAACTGAGAAACCAAGAAACAAAGGCAGCCCAAATCATTAAGGACAATGAGGCAGAGGCAGTACAAAACATTTCTTATCTTACCAAGGCCAGAGACAATAGTCTCACAATAATTGGAACACTGGTTGAGAAAGTACAGAGTCAAGCTAAACAATTAACCTGGGCCAACAATAAAATAGACGATCAAGAAGAGTATATTCATGAGTTAATTGGCCTAGGGGCAACCATGGAACAGGGAGTACAAACAAATCCATATGTGGGCCCAATTCCAATAGATATTCCCAAAGCCCTGTTCCATTGGGAAAGGAGATGTAGAGAATATGAGGCTTCTAAGCCCATGCTGCAATTACAGAGGGCAATGACTGCCATGTCAAAAAGAGTAGAAACCTTGGATGAAAAGTCATTCAAGTGGCTTCCATTTCATCTGAAATCCTATCTTGCAGGCCCCCAAGTGGAAGTTATGCTCTGTTCTTACAAGAGAGTTTTGCAGAGAAAATTGTCTTTGGTCCTATCTGATCTTACTAAGAACACAGAAATAGGGGAGGGGTTCATGGAAGCATACATGAAAAGTTCTGATGAAGACAAAAAAATTCTGTGTGAGTTGTATTTGCATGGTTTCTGTGTAGATGATATGACCTTCATTATCAACTATTTTGTAGGGGTGTCAACTTAAGGCATTTATGCCACTGATGAGAAATCATCAGATTTGCAATGAGAGAATGGAGGCTTATCTCAAGAAGGACACAGAAACAAGTCTTTTCATCAGAAAAGAATGTCCAAACCCTCATGCTTTTATGGTCTAATTTGGGCATATGTCTACCACCCAGAAAGTAAGACCAAGATTTTGCCATTGTATCTGAAACATCTTCAATAGTGTTCCATTGATTTTGTTCTTTTTTATAAACAGTTCAGCTAATCAAGTGCCTGCAATGGCAAAGAAAAGGTGGAACATTTTAACTTCAGAGTAGAAAATGAGAGAAGTGGTGACTCTTGCTAACTTGAGACTATTTATGTGGAAGGCCAGGTTAATATCCAAAATGATGGATAAATACCAATAGGAATGGATAGGTGGCCATTTCAGACCCCCCTCTCATCATTGAGCCACTACCTATCTGGGCTAAGGAAATGGAAGATGATAAATTGCAGGATTGGATGAAGCAGGTTGATCGGTACAGGGGAAATGGTAATACAGACTGCACCACTTTGACTACCTATGCATGGGACTACAACTTGACTAATAGGATATTCCACCAGAATAAGTCCAGATTGTAAGAAGCAAGAGGACTTGATAATCCTTAAGTACGAGGGGATGATGAGTGCCAGGTAGCACCCATGAAATACACCTTTTTACCCCTCTTTTTCTCCCTTCTTATTCCATTGTCCTCATGACTGCACTAAAATAGGTTAACAAGATTGTTCTAATGATGATTAATAAGAGATGAATTACTTAGAATCATGATTTCTTATTGAAGGACTAATGTGCATTGAATTGATGGAAATATGCAGAAATCTTCTCTTTTTGATTGAACAGGTGCAGGTATTCGGGTAGACAATTTTGTGCATCTCTGGAGGTAGTCCTAATGATCTCTGGAGCCAACATCAGAATGCCACGACTGGCCTCCAATGTTTTCCAATTTAATTGGAGAGATTTTGGGATAAGGAGGTGAACCATCTCCGGAGCTGGATTGAAGTCACAAGCATCTTCGGAGCTGAATGAGAAGGTCACAATCATATCTCCGAAGCTACAGACAAAAACATACATCTCTGGTGCCTCTTTAGAACAATACAGATTTCCAGCACAGTTGTCGATCAAACACCTCTAGTAGTGATTGGGATGCTCTTGATGTTACTCAAATCATCACCTGAGTGATTGAGGGCAGACCATAGTTAACTGCTAGAAGTTTTATCTCTTTTTGATTTTGCATGAGTTATTGATAAACTGATTTAAATACCTATAATTCAGGGCCTCGCTGTCTAACTGTATTTAAAACTAAGACTCAAATTTAGTATGGACTACTATTCCACTAAATCTATTTTAATTACATGGATATTCATTCTGTAGTTAGACTGTTAGTAGAATAAAGAGATTGATGTTATCTCTTAGATGAACTAGTAGATAGGGTAAGTGATATCTCATCACAGATTTAGATATAAACTTACAGAAGTAGTAGCAGAAGGGAGAGCGATTAATTGCTGATTTCTATAACCTTATTTTGATATAAACATTTTTTGAATATAAAGCTAATGGAATTAGACTGGAATTGAGTTGTGATATTATCTTCTTGTGTTGATTCTTTACTTTGGTCTTCAACCCCAAGGGTGTGGAGCAAGGGCCCACTCTTACCACTAAAGCAGAAGGCTAGTACTATTGTTTTTGTTAATTCAGATTATGTTTAAGGAGATAGTTATTATTTTCATAGATAAATGCATGTTTCCATTGGAAGGAATAATATAGATTTACTTTAAGCAATTCATTATTCAGTTTTGTTTTCAATATTCTTAGAATTCATTTCACAGTAGATAGATCAATAATATTAAGTTTCTTTAATTAGTAAAGATCATTAGAGTTAGTTAGATAATACTTGGCAACTTTAGGATTTCTAATTGTAGATAGCCATGGACGCAGCCTTGGATTTGACACTTGAAATATGATTAAATGATAAGGTACAATGACCCTTTTCATTTTTGGCGTCGTTGCCGGGGATACTGTGTTAATTAGGAAAACTTAGCTAAATAGTTTTAGGATAAATCTATATGGTTAGAGCTAGGGATTCAAAGGGAAGATACATAACATAGACACCCCATCAAACTATAGGAGAAAGCAGTGGGGTGGCACAAGATCTTGTTGAAGGGAGAGATCTAAAACCTACCTTGGAAGTTGCACCTAAAATTAACAATCCTTTCAATCCTCCAAATCTTCCACTCGCTGACTATATCTAGGAATTACAACAAAAATTCCAAGCAGACCCTTTGTGAGAACCTATTTTCCCAAAACCTCAAGAAGAAGAAGAACCGGTACTAAACATGGTTTATAATCATGATAATCACGAAGATGAGGGAAATCAGGCTCCAAAAACCTTCTCATATCCCATTGTTCTGGCTGCTTGAGATAATGCCCCTGTGAAAATTATTTCACCTGCACACTTGCCAAATTTTAGGGGTCTTGTTTCTGAGGATCTAGATTAGTTTTTGTTTGAATTCAAAGTGGTATGCTAGAATTATGATTATGGATCAGATAATCAAAAACTCAAACTGTTTCCCTCAACCCTAAAGGATTCTGTAATGAGATGGTTTATGGGCCTGCCCAAAAACTCCATCCATTCCTGGGATCAGATGGAGACAAAATTTTTGGGAAAATACTAGGACTACTATAGAGTCAGTGATAAGAATGAGGAATTATTCAAAATTAAACATAGGGAGGAAGAGACCTTAGAGGATTATGTGGATAGGTTCAACTTTTCTTTGAGAAGATATGGCAACCCTATAAATCATTCTTTGGCCAGAACCCTGTTTGTAAAAGGATTAGACATTGGTTAAGTTCAGGTACATCTCTGATTGCTTGTAGGAGTGGAATTTCAATGTTTAGTTGCCTAATTTATTGTAAAAGTTTTGATTCCAAGGTAGATTGGACTTTTTTTTGTAAGACCTTTTTCTGGGGAACATGTTGTTTGATCCATTCTGGGTATGGTGCTAGTTTTTCCATCTCCGAAGCTCTTATCAGAAATGTTTCTAGGGATGTTCTCTGGAGTCATTCTTTTAGGAGGATCTCTAGAGTTATCCAAGGATGATTATTTTAGCACTGTTTCAGTATTAATCTCGTCTAGAAGCTGAGTGGATGGATTTTTAGGTTCCTCATCATTGGTTACTTCAACTATAGTTGGAGGAGATGGTCTTCGAAGTGCTTTCCCAGAACGCAGCTGGAGATTATTGTAATAAATAGCATTAATTCCATCTTGTTTTCTTGTTCTGTCATGTAAACAGCTGCTCCCTGCTTATTCCGTGGGTTTGGTATAGGTTGAGCTAGTAAGGGTGGTTGGCTAACTAGTTCGTTTTGTGACTAACCTTGTGTGTTGGGGGGTCCAATTAGCAATGCTTGTTGTTGAGGTTGGAAACGTCTAGAGTGTCCCTGGTACTATTGATTATACCCCTGTTGAGGACCCCAATGAGGCTGCATATTTTGTGATCCAAACTGTGGTGGCCATTGTTGATTTCCCCAGGGTTGATTTTGCCAATGTTGGTTTTGTCATTGTTGATTTGGCCAATCCTGTTGCCCCCAATGAGGATTATTCTGAGGCCCATGCCAAGTTGGATTCTATTGATTATTTCCCCAATTAGAAGGACCCCTGTAAGAAGTCTGGTTTCGATACTGATTATAAGGGAAATTTCTAGCTTGTTTTTGTCCTACATAGTTCAACTCTTCCTCTTTAATGGCATTCTTTTTACTTAGCCTTTTTAAGACTGGAATTTGACTACATTGACTGGTAGGATGTTCTCTGTCACAGATCTGACAAATCTCTACTTCTAAAGGGCATTCTCTCAACAGATGTTTATTTCTACACCTAGGACAATAGATGGAGAGTGGTTCAATTGTTCTGTCCTAATCATTTGTTCTAGTTTTTGCCTAAATCCCATCTAATGTGGTATTTAGTTGGACTAGAATATATGTTTTAAAATTTGCAAGTTCCTCCATTAACTGTCCTATTTTATTCTTCCCTTTGAAATATTTGGGCGTTCTCACTCCATCTTGGGTTCTGGAATAGTTCCTGCAGAGTTCTTCTATTGTAGGCATATCCATTTTGTTGATATTCCCTTTTCCCATCAGATCCAGTCCCTGTTTTGATTCTTTATCTAATCCTTTTACAAATAGGGTTCTGGCCAAAGACTGATTTACAGGGTTGCCATATCTTCTCAAAGAAAAGTTGAACCTATCCACATAATCCTCTAAGGTCTCTTCCTCCCTCTATTTAGTTTTGAATAATTCCTCATTATTATCACTGACTCTACAATAGTCCTTGTATTTTCCCAAGAATTCTATCTCCATCTGATCCCAGGAATGGATGGAGTTTTGGGGCAGGCCCATAAACTATCTCATTGCAGAATCCTTTAGGGTTGAGGGAAATAGTTTGAGTTTTTGATTATCTGATCCATAATCATAAGTCTAGCATACCACTTTGAATTCAAACAAAAACTGATCTAGATCCTCAGAAGCAAGACCCCTAAAATTTGGCAAGTGTGTAGGTGAAATATTTTTCATAGGGGCATTTTCTCCAATAGCCAGAACAATGGGATATGAGAAGGTTCTTAGAGCCTAATTTTCCTCATCTTCATGATTATCATCCATGTTTAGTATTGGTTCTTCTTCTTCTCAAGGTTCTAGGAAAATAGGTTCTGACAAAGGGTTTGCTTGGAATTTATGTTGTAATTCCTAGATATAGTCAGCGAGTGGAAGATTTGGAGGATTGAAAGGACTGTTAATTTTAGGTGCAGCTTCCAAGGTAGGTTCTAGATGTCTCTCTTTAACAATATCTTGTGCCACCCCACTGCTTTCTCCTATAGTTTGATGGGGTGTCTATTTTATGTATCTTCCTTTTGAATCCCTAGCTCTAACCATATAGATCTATCCTAAAATTGTTTAGCTAAGTTTTCCTAATTAACACAGTATCTCCGACAACAGTGCCAAAAATGACAAGGGTCATTGTACCTTATCATTTAATCATATTTCAAGTGTCAAATCTAGGGCTGTGTCCATGGCTATCTACAATTAGGAATCCTAAAGTTGCCAAGTTTTATCTAACTAATTCTAATGATCTTTACTGATTAAAGAAACTTAATATTACTGATCTATCTACTGTGAAATGAATTCTAAGAATATTGAAAACAAAATTAAACAATGAATTGCTTAAAGTAAATCTATATTATTCCTTCTAATGGAAACATGCATTTATCTATGAAAATAGTAACTATCTCCTTAAACAGAATCTAAAATAACAAAAATAACAGTACTAGCCTCCTGCCTTAGTGGTGAGAGTGGACCCTTGCTCCACACCCTTGGGGCTGAAGACCAAAGTAAAGAATCAGCACAAGAAGATAATATCACAACTCAATTCCATTCCAATTCCATCAGCTTTGTATTCAGAAAATGTTTATATCAAAATAAGGTTACAGAAATAAAAAATTAATCGCTCTCCCTTTTGCTACAACTTCTGTAAGTTTATATCTAAATCTGTGATGAGATATCACTTACCCTATTTACTAGTTCATCTAAGAGATAACATCAATCTTTTTATTCTACTAACAGTCTAGCTACAGAATGGATATCCATGCAATTAAAATAGATTTAATGGAACAGCAGTCCATACTAAATCTAAGTCTTAGTTTTAAATACACTTGGGCAGCGAGACCCTGAAATATAGGTATTTAAATCAGTTTATCAATAACTCATGCAAAATCAAAAAGAGATAAAACTTTGAGCAATTAATTGTGGTCTTCCCTCAATCACTCAGGTGATGATTTGAGTAACATCAGGAGCATCCTGATCACTACTGGAGTTGTTTGACCGACAGCTATGCTGGAAATCTGCACTATTCTAAAGAGGCGCTGGAGATGTATGTTTCTGTCTGTAGCTTCGGAGATATGATTGTGACCTTCTCATTTGGCTCTGGAGATGCTTGTGACTTCAATCCAGCTCTGAAGATGGTTCACCTTCTTATCTGAAAATCTCTCCAATCAAATTGGAAAACATTAGAGGCCAGTCGTGGCATTCTGATGTCGGCTCTGGAGATCATTAGGACTACCTTTGGAGATGCACAAAATTGTCTACCTGAATACCTTCACTTGTTAATTCAAAAAGAGAAGATTTCTGCATATGTCCATCAATTTAATGCACATTAGTCCTTCAATCAGAAATCATAATTCTAAGTAATTCATCTCTTATTAATCATCATTAGAACAATCTTGTTAACCTATTTTGGTGCAGTCATCAGGACAATGGAATAAGAAGGGAGAAAAAGAGGGATAAAAAGGTGTATTTCATGGGTGCTACCTAGCACTCATCAAATGTTATTGGATTGTAGTTGGATAGCCTTAGTTCTAGACACCAATGACAAGGGAACATCATGGAAAGGTAGACGGATGGGCGATAGTGGATAATGGAAGAATAGAAAGTGTAAGATGGATGGATAGGTAGAAGGATGGGCGATAGTGGATAATAGGGATAGGAAGTGTAAAATGGATGTATAGGTAGAAGAATGGGCAATAGTGGATTATAGGGATATGAAATGTATGAAAAATAGATGGATGAAAGAATCCAGGATATGATCTTGGTGCAGGAGCACCTTGACAATTTTGGTCTAATGTATTAAATAGGTGTCTATAGTAGGGTTGTGTGTGTCCAAGCACATTTGTGATGAAATAAGGTCTAATTAAGACCATCTTTGATGTATTGGTGTCACTTAAGGTCTAGGAGTTCAATTTTGTCAAATATTGCATTGTAAGGTGATGTCATGTGCAAGATGAAGAGTCATATTTTGATTTTCAGTTGAAAATTGTTGGAATTCAAAGAGAAACATGTTTAAAAAGGCCTCAAAGATCTCGAGGCAAGGTGTGGAAGGTTTCAGAAGGTGAATAAAGATTAAAACATTTTAGTTTTACCCTTTTTTTCTTCTAAAACTCTATGTTTTCTGCTAATTCTTATGACTATACAGCCATGTACGGCCCAGTCATGAGCTGCAACTTGTATGGTTGGATGTTACTTTGAACCTACTTTCATTTTCATATGGTTGTTGGAAAGAGACACTGTGTGGCTTCATGAGTGTTGTCATTGATGGAAACAAAGTCTATCCCACACATCCGCAGCACATAGTATGCCTATACCGGAAGTGAGATTGAAGAGTATTTTGGTCCGGTGAACAAGAACAGAGCATGCAACAAGGTCTGACAATCAGGTCCGGATCCCTCAGAGGGTGTAACTCAGCAAGTTGTGGACTTGGACAAGTCAAGAGAAGTATCATTACTACTATATTCCAGAGATTGAGCCTTCAGTGATGAATCATGGAAAAGATATGAGCATCTAAGTGTTGGGTTCCTAACAGGTAGAGAAAACTAAGGAAGAACTGACCTACAGAGTATCAGACTTCAATCTGGATGAGTAATTGATGTTGATCAAGCTATGTGAGGGATCATACATGGTTTGATGACATGATTGATGACTTCTATGTCTATGTTTTTGATACACATCACATATTAAGCATGAAATCAGCCGACAGATCAGTGTTTTGTAAATATCTTGAGTATTCCGGTTGCCGACTAGAAAGATGTTGAAATCCTTGGTGCGGATATATATACCAGATGGATTTCAGTATGAAGGTGTGTGTGAAAGTGAAGTGTGCAAGGAAAGGCAGAGATAAGTGTGGAAGCAGCAATACAGGTCTGGTATGTGACAGAACAACAGCACTAAAGCAGAGGAAGAATGAAGTGCATTAGATCAGTACATTGAGCCTAATCAGAACTAAACCTCAGCATATGTGGATGCCTCTCATCAGTTCAAACACCTGGTTACCTTCTATAAACTTTGTAGACAGTGAGTCTCTTGTAGGTAGCATGCCTCTTGTGAGCAGTGTGCTCGAGCAATGAGCCCTAATTAGCAAGTGCCATTTTGTACTTCTTATTCTTTTAATAGAGAATATAATCTTGGGTTAGTCACCCCATGGTTTTTCGCTTAACAGGGTTTTCTACATAAAAATCCTTGTGTTATGTGTGTTGATTTTATTTCTACTCTCATGATTATGTATGCTTATATGGTTTGATGTTGCACTAATTGTTAAAGGAGAAAAGAAAGTTAAGATATTTAAGATAACTAATTCACCCCCCCTCAGTTATCTACCTTGTTTCCAACAATTGGTATCAGAGCCAAGTTCCTCTAAACAGAGCCTAACAGCTTGAGGAAGATCTGGGAATCTCAATGGATATGTATGGTATGTAGAAACAACTTCAGTCTGCCCTAGATGATCTTGAGCAATCTCACTCTGAAGTCAGTAACTTGAGACAAAGACTCAAACAAGCTAATGATTTCATAAATGAGCTAAAATAAAAACTGAGTATCTCTGTGAAAAAGAGAAAGGAACTACTTCAAAAATTAGCTAGTCAAAATGAAGCCAATGATACTAATGAAGATCTAAATGAGAAAAACAAGCTATGTGAGAAGCTATCAAAAGAGGTCATTATGGTAAGGCATGAGATGGAATCATGGGTTATGAGATTCACCCTATAAATTGAAGAGAAAAGAAAAATTGAAGATAATCTAAAACAATTTCTCAAGGAGAAGACAGAGGACTGCCACCAAATGGACAGAATAATCAGGCATCTTGAATCTAATCTTGAAGAAGCTAGAGATAATGAAGAACAACTTGAGAATCAGATAGACACTCTTAAACAAGATCTTCAAACAACAAATGAATACAAAGATAAATTCAAGATAAGCTCATCTCAACTTGAAGTTCTTCTTGAAAGCCAAAAGAGGGTAGATGACAAGCGTGGCTTGGGATATGAGAAAAGTGAAAGCTACGGATCTAGTCAAAAGAACTCTATATCAGGAAATCAAAGAAACAGGCCTAGAAGACCTCCGGTAAGGCAACCAAATGCTCAAAGATATCCATCCTTCAATGGATACTGCTACAATTGCAACAACTTTGGTCATAAAGCAACTCAGTGCAGAAGAAGAATGAATCAGACTAATTCATCCTTCTCTGAATAGTGTTTCAACTGCAAAAGGTATGGTCACAAATCTCATGAATGTAGAAATATGCAAATTAACAATTCATTCAATGGTAGATGATTTGCATGCAATAGAATGGGACATATGGCTAATCAATGCAGATCAAGAGGATATCAGTCAAATATGCAAAGAAATGTTGTTTGTTACAATTGCAATAGATCTGGTCATTTTGCCAAATTCTGCAGAAATAAAAATCAGGATAGAAGGGGTCTGATGCATCATAATCAAAATCAAGACAAGGGAAAAGGCAAAGTAAATGCGGATGAAGTTTAGAGGGAGATGAGCAAGATTTAGGTGAAGAAGAGTACAGAAAATGATGGGGATGGATCCGCACCAGAATCTAGTGCTAATATTCCTTTCAGAAACTAAACAGATGAGCTCTAGCTCAGGGGGAGTCACAAAGAAAAATAAACTCCCCCAGCCAGTTAATTTGTTCCTAAATTTGGCACTTGGAATGTTGCGGATTAAAGGGTTATCAAAAAATTATCTAAATAACCCCTGGTAAAAATATGAAAGATCCGCATGGAGTTTTGCAAGAGTTTAATCATTCAAGATTGGTCCAGTTTGACAGTCATCCGGTAAAGGAGGATCTTCATAGACAGATCCGGTATGATTCAGAATTCAAATATCTTGATTTGGGGATTCATGGCATGATTGGAGGAAAGAAGATACATTGTCAATTTTCACTGAAAATGATTCTAAGCACATCTCAGTGATTCGGAAAGATCTTTCTCAGAACAAGGCAACCAGATGACTTAAGTTGTGCATTTATTGCAAAAGGAAATTAGGGTTTGCATAGAGATAAAAGGGTTCTTTTACTCATCTTTTACACATTTGCATTCAAGAAGAAGAAAAGAAGAGCTCTGCATCAAGTTTTTTAAAAGATCAACTGCAGAATCTGACTCAACCAACGACCTGTTCCAGCTCCTATTATGAACCCTAAAAGCGTAAAAAGGTATTTCTATTTCTGAATATCTCTCTCTAAATCTTTTGCAAGATGGCTACTCCAATGGTTGTTAAGATCGCTGATAGGCTGTGCCCAAAGTTTTGAAAACACCCCTACAAATCCCTAGAAGTTGATCCCTTAGGCTCTTTTTCTAGCATTTTGTATGGGGTTTTGCATGTAGAAGATGTTAGGGTGTACATCCACGCAAATATTGAGGAATTTGGAGAATCTAAGCTGATGGATATCTACCATAAACAATTAATAGATGAAACTTTTAAACTCAAACCTCAATACAAGGCCCTCCGGGATAAGCATTTTGGACATTGCATCCACTTTCCCTATTTTGCAGAAGATGAATGGGTCCAGTATGTTCTTAGAAAAATATATGACAATTTCATCTGGTTGGTGAAGCCCTTCAAGATAAAAAAGATGCCATTAGGCCAGTAACTAGATTGCACTCATCCGGTGGGTTGCCTACACTCAAATCTGTCAAGAACCAAATAGTAAGTGAAGCTACCGAATCTAAGTTTGACAAAAGAGCAATGACAATAGAAGATATCACAGATCCAGATATCAAATTTGCCTCTATGATAATTGGTTATAAAATCTATCATTCCAGCAGGGAGAATTTTGTGTCCAGAACTGCAATTTATACAGCATATCAGATGCTAAGAGAAAATTTTGATTATGACCTATGTGATCTTCTGATGAACCAACTATTAGAAAACTTGCAGAAGATCAAGAAGGATAAGAAGAACTCATTCAAGTATGGTGGCTTAATACTGTGTCTGTTCTTTTACTATATGAATGAGCTACCCGAATTAAGTGGTTGGGTATGGTAAAATGACAGACCGGTTGCCATACAAATCAGAGACTATATGTATGGGCTTGGTGATGCCAAGGCTCAAAGCATAGCACTCTGGGGATACTTTAAGAACTTCCAAAGTATGATGTAGGCCAGAGAAAGAATTCCTCAATCCATAGTTGAAAAATACAGGGATACAGTGTGTTTTATGGTAGACACTGATCAATGCCTAATGGAGGCAGTTGAACCCAGAACAATTTGGATTATGCCAATGGGATACGAAGTAGATGAGAAAATATTGGAGCTACATGTTCAACACCTGTTGCGCTAGCGAAAGGACCCTGAGGCAGAAAGGTTTGGAACCTTTCAAGAATTAAGTGTAAAGATACAAGTTGAGCTGAGACAACTGGAAATAAAAAGGAAAGTTAGAAGGGAAGTAGAGGAAATTGCCAAAAGATTTGCAATATGAAAAGAGGCAATTGATGCAAATAGAGAGAAAATAGAAAGAGCTGAGAAAGAGAAACAAGAAGCAGAAAAAGAAAGTGTTCCAATACAAGCCTCCTCCCAAACTAGATCCTCTAAGAGCTCTGCACTTGCCACCTCTAAGAGCTCAATAGCCTCAAAACCGGAAGCCAAGACATTCGGAAAGGGAGAAAAGAGAATGAAAACAAAGGCCACAAGGTCCTACATAAGCCAAAAGGATGATGAAGAAACAGAGTCTGATGAGGAAGTTAAGAAAATGAAGAAGAAAAAAAAAACATCCGAGGAATCCTCTGCCGGCAAAAACAAAGAAGAAGGGGCAAAAGAATTTGTTGAAAATACCACTCTTTCTATTGATGATATCATCAAGGCAGTCACTGTGGATGGGAACCTACAACCAGTCATAGAATTTTATGATGAATACAATGATACTGACAAAAGAATTTTGGAAGAAGCTACAGTTTGGTACCTGAATATCTATAATAAAGCATTCCTTGAAATCATTTCACTAATTTCCAAAAGTCTAGAGCAAGTACTTAAACTTAGAAAAGAGAATGCCAAGGCAAAGGATTTAGAGATCCGGGAACAAATTGCAATTCAGCTCTATCCTTCCATTACTCCAAAACAAATGAACATGATCTTTAAGGACTGCAAGGATGAGTTCCGGAGCAAAGAAAGAATGAACAAACTTATGCTTGGAGAGACTGATCAGGTAGCAAGAGAAATAGAAGACATCCTCTGGAATGCTTTCAAAAGATTTAATCTTCCTGTTATAGAGGAAATAGATGAAGAACCTTCTACCATGGATGTCGAAGGATTAAGCGCATCAAAAGAAGAATCTACTAAGAAAAATGTAGAAGAGTCAAAAGAGATAGATGAGGAGAAGTCTAAGGACTTGGATTCCTCTGTTTTGGAAGAGGAAGTCCATGAAGAAGTTAACATCTTTCCTCTGGATCCCCCTGTAGACTCAGGTACTGAAGGAGAAGGAAGAGAAGAGGAGAAATTGAGTCAAGAAGCAGAGGTAAAGGGAAGAGAAGAAGAACAAATAGAGAAGATCCCTGATGACAATTTTGAGGTTGCAAAAGGAAAGAAGACTCAGTCTCCGGCAAGAGACACTGCAGAGGCAATAAAGAGCTTCTTGAAAAAAGAAATGATAGAGATAGATGAATTGGAATTATTCCAAGGACCACTAAATTTTGATTCCCTCTCTCTGGTCCAGACAATGAAGGTAGCATCTTTTGCTCAAGCTAAAGCAAAAGGAAATCTTCTGAAGTCTCACATGGTAGATTGTGAGCTGATAGAGATTGCATCCGGTGTGTTAGAGAAGATCATGCCATCCTTCCAAAAGGATCCTTCAGCCTCTCCATCTGATAACCTGAAATCTTTGGTAAACTCTGTCAACACTCATTTTATTTGTTTAGAGAAATTGGTAGAAGAAAAGGTCCGGAAAGAATTTTTGGGAAAGAGATTCACTGAAGTACAGGGACTCATAGCTAATGATAGGAGGACCCTGGATATTGGGATAAAAAGCCTAGAAAATGCTCTTAAAGATGGTGGAGAAATGTACAAATTTTGTCTATCCTGGTCTAAAGTAACAGAGGATATTAAAAAGAAGGTGAAAGAACAAGAAGGTAAACTGTCAAGTTTATCTCAGAATTTTGATCCCCTCACCACATCCATAATGAATCAAGAGTGCCAAGCTATTGCCATTATAAATGAAATAAAGAGGCTTCACAAGGAGAAGAAGAATATAATAAGCAGGATGAGTGACCTTAGAGGGATAATTATCCCTAAGTTAAAGGCAATGCATGAGGCCTTAACCGATGCTCAGACCACAGCCCGAACCAGTGATCCGACAGACTTAAGAAGGGTAGAAGCTTATGCATTTTTGTTGAGTGATCACATCTCAATTTTGGACAGGATGAAGCAGAGTTGGGCAACATAATTTGTACAGTTGAAGATCACTTTTGCGAATATACTTAAGTATATGTAAGTATAACATGTATATATACTTATACAGCTATGTATAGGTTGATTTTTGCAAATTTTGGTGTGCGGATTCCACCCTTTGCCATTGATGTCAAAGGGGGAGTGAGGAGTAGTGAAAAATGTGGAATACAGCTAAGGAGGAGCTTTGGTAAAATAGTACATAAGACAGAGCATCAGCCAAGGGGGAGTTTGTTGCGACACTTAGTCATTTTTCACTAAGTGTTGCCATCAATGCCAAAGGTGGAGATTGTTGGCAAGAGACACTGTGTGGCTTCATGAGTGTTGTCATTGATGGCAAGAAAGTCTATCCCACACATTTGCAACACATAGTATGCCTATACCAGAAGTCAGATTGAAGAGTGTTTTGGTCCAGTGAACAAGAACAGAGCATACATCAAGGTCTGACAATTAGGTCTGGATCTCTCAGAGGGTGTAACTCAGCAAGTTGCGGACTTGGACAAGTCAAGAGAAGTATCATGACTACTATATTCCAGAGATTGAGCCTCCAGTGATGAATCATGGAAAAGATATGAGCATCTGAGTGTTGGGTTCCTGACAGGTAGAGCAAACTGAGGAAGAACTGACCGGCAGAGTATCAGACTTCAATCTGGATGAGTAATTAATGTTGATAGAGCTATGTGAGGGATCATACATGGTTGGCTGACATGATTGATGACTTTTGTGTCTATGTTTTTGATATGCATCACATATTAAGCATGAAATCAACTAAAAGATCAATGTTTTGTAAATATCTTGAGTATCCTGGTTGCTGACTAGAAAGATGTTGAAATCCTTGGTGCGGATATATATACCAGATGGATTTCGATATGAATGTGTGTGTGAAAGTGAAGTGTGCGAGGAAAGGCAGAGATAAGTGTGGAAGCAGCAATACAGGTCTGGTATGTGACAGAACAACAACACTAAAGCAGAGGAAGAATGAAGTGCATTAGATCAGTATATTGAGCCTAACTGGAACTAAACCTCAGCATATGTGGATGCCTCTCATCAGTTCAAACACCTGGTTACCTTCTATAAACTTTGTAGACAGTGAGTCTCTTGTAGGCAGTGTACCTCTTGTGAGCAGTGTGCTCGAGCAGTGAGCCCTAATTGGCAAGTGTCATTTTGTACTTCTTATTCTTTTAACAGAGAATACAATCTTGGTTTAGTCACCCCGTGGTTTTTCCCTTAACAGGGTTTTCCACATAAAAATCATTGTGTTATGTGTGTTGATTTTATTTCTACTCTCATGATTATGTATGCTTATATGGTTTGATGTTGCACTAATTGTTAAAGGAGAAAAGAAAGTTAAGATATTTAGGATAACTGATTCACCCCCCCCTCTCAGTTATCTGCCTTGTTTCCAACAATGGTTTGGTGTATTCTCATCACTGTAGAAGGATTTTTATTGCATTTGACTAGAAACAGCTATTAAAAAGGAGGTTTAAGGTTTTGTGCAAACTAAATGTATTTGTGAACATTTCCTCTGGCCAAACCTCTTGAAAATTGGTAGGATAATAGTATGCAATGTATATTAAGTGATTTTGATGGTTTAGCGAGTAGGGTGTGAAGGTTCATTGGGTTTTGTTTAAGCCCTAGCATGAATTTCCTAGTTTTTGGGCTTTTGTGAGGGTTTAGACTTGAAACTTGTAACTTAGAGCATTGGTGACTGTTCTGAATGATGAAACCCATAGATTCAGACCATTTGTGATGTACTCAAACCTTTCAAGTGGTTTTAGGAAGTTTGTTGGTTGAAAATCACACTTTCTTTGGAAAAGTGGCCTAAGTAGGTCTAAGTGCAGCTGTAACAGTGAATTGTTGAGTGGATTGGTCTGAAACAACCATACCCCATTTCTTGGTATGTTAAATAAGAGCATAAAGGGTATTCAAAAAGGTGACTAAGTTATGGGTTAAGGACATTCTCCAATGTATATGTTGAAAAAACAATAATTAGGAGGGCTACTAGGCATAGAGGAGGTCAAAGAAGGATATCCCTAATCCTAGTGTCTTGAAACTTGCAAGTTGGTTTATTTGGGAGTTGGTGATCATAATACCTTGCTCTACATCATATTGGTATCAGACCTTAGGTTCTGATTGGAAGTGGGAAAGTGAATGAGAATTGACATAAGCATGATGCCCCCAAAGAATAATCCAATGGCCAAAGAGGTTAAAGAACTGAAAGAATACATGCTCCAAAAAGAGAGGCTCTATAAGGAGTCTCAAGAAGAAACCCTTGCTAGAATAGCAGACCTAGAGAAGAATCAGATAAGAGGAATGGTCAGTGGTGACCAAAGTGACAAAGAGGATGAGGGTGAGAGTGAGAACCCTCCAGTAGAAGTCCAGGATGAGGATGAGGATGAGGACCCTGATGAAGCAAGAATAATCAGTATGTTAAGGGCTATCAAGGGTGACAATACTCCAAAGGTGAAAGTTGAAGTACCCATGTATGGTGGAAAGATGGACAATGACGAAGTTTTGGCTTGGATTGATGCTTTGGATAATCTCTTTGAGTTTGAAGAAATAGAAGACAATAAGAAAGTGAAGTTTGCAAAAACTATGTTGAAGGGCCTTGCCCTAACATGGTGGACCTTTGTACAAGAAGAAAGAGTCAAGAATGGTAAGCCTAAGATAAGTTCATGGGACCGGATGGTAGCCAAAGTGAAGACACAATTCCTTCCTGCAGATTATGCAATACAAACCTTTAGAAAAATGCAAAATTTGAAGCAAAGGGAGTTAGATGTGATGACATATACTAAGGAATTCCATAGATTGAGCATAAGGGAAGAACATACTGAGGATGGAGTAGAGAAAGTGGCAAGATACTTGAATGGGCTTAGGCTCAATATACAAGATGAGATTGGCCTTACAACTCCTAAGACAGTTGAGGAGTGATTCCAATTGGCTATCAAAGCAGAGGAGAGAATTAAGAGGAGATAAGAGCAGTGAGAAAGAGGAAGAGGGAAACATTTTAGAGGTAGAGGCAGTTTTAGTGCAAGAGGATAGTCACAAAAGCAACAAGGAGAATCAAGCAACCAACAAGAGGAAAGGGGTGAGTCAAGTGATAGAGGTAACTTTAGAGGAAGGAGATTTGGAAGTAGAGGAAGGTTTTGTGGACAAGGGAGAGGATCCAATGCCTTTTCAGGTAGATGCTATAACTGCAATTACTTTGGACATCCAGCATGGAAGTGCCCAGACAAGAAAGCACCAAGTTCTCATGGAGGTGAGAGGATGACTCAAATTGTGCAAGAGGAGGATACGGAAAGTGTGAATTCACCTTCTCTACATGTTGTCCCAGAAGTGGGTGAAACCTTGATGCTAAGGAGGACATTGATCAAAGTGCCAACCACCAAAGAACCCCCACAAAGGAAGGAATTATTCAGGACAACTTGTAAAGCACAGGGAAAGGTATGTAAGGTAGTGATAGTTTCTAGTTCTACTGATAACTTATGTCTTTGGAGATGATAGAAAAACTAAAAATAAAGAAGAATCCACATCCAACACCCTACAAAGTTTCATGGCTCAATGAGGGTCAGCAGGTTTTGGTGAATGAGCAGGCTTGGGTTGAATTTAACATTAGTGTCTACAAGGATAAAATATTATGTGAAATTTGAAATCCGTAGAATGTATATTGCATTTGTATATGCAATATACAAAGCAAAGATGTAAAGGTTGAGATACAAGGCGGGACCCGATTGCAATTTCAATTTGTTTTATAAAAATTTGGGGTCCACGCTTTGTATGCATGCAGTTGTATGTATATGCATGTTCTTTTGCATATACTAGGTGAAAAAAGGAAAAATAGATGGCAGAAAAGTCAGCGATGGAAGCACAGGGTGCCTACGTGGCACGTTCTAACTGGTGGACAACTTTTTAGCATGTTTTGATGTCGTGGATTTTGGCAGCAGGAAGGGAGATCGACAGCTCAGTTTCAAAGTTTCGGTGATGGATTTGCTTTGTATCTGTAGCTGTTTTCAAGCAGGAAAACCATAGAGCACACAGATTGTTGCATTTTCTGAAGTTGCGAGTAGGTTGGCATTAATGGTGAAGTTACAGGAGCATGGTCAAAGACATGGACAGGCCACCTACCATTTTAAGGGCAAAAATCTTGAGCGGTTGCATGGTTCCCAATCTCACCTGCTCCCTTCTTTCTCTCTTCTTGGGACATTCAATGATTTGGGCACCATTCTGTGGTGCACTGTATTTGGCAAGGATTTTGAAAATGCCTTGTAATTATTGTTGAGTACATAGTCTTGCTATAAAATGAAAACTGTGTTACTCATTTAGGTTGTTGAAGACTTAGGCATTTTTGGGGGAAAAATAACGAAAGACAGAGCATTTCCCTGGCTGTTTTATCTCTGTTGGAGTTTATGAATTGCATTTGAGTTCACCTTGCACATATGTTTAATTTCTTGTCATTTTATATGAAAAATGCATTATTGCATGTGTTTATCTGTCTATCTCCATGTGTTGTATGCATTCTCTTCTTTTGAATCTGGTTGCTAAGGGTTTCTCAGATTCTAGGGTATAGATTTTTGTATCACATGCTTAATCTTTAACTTCCATTCAAGGAGTGGATTCAATTGTTTTAGGTTGAGTATGGAGAAGATTGTATGTCAACTGGGATGTATGTAAGTAGAGACAGTTAAATACTTATCCTTGGGTGGTGTTTGTAAGGCAGATACCAGTCATAACCCCTTGAAACTTGAATGCAAAATGCAAACCATTATTGTGCATACGTCTAGTTGACTCCTTGCCCCGAGATAGGCACTAGTCTGCCCTTGTGTAGTAGTTATGATCCAAAACCCCCTGTCTTGCATCCAAAACATAATTTCAAATCCTTTCAAAGCTTCAACCTGTTAGTTGTAGGAGTAGGATTAGGACCCCTGCATACTCTCATCCTCAACCAGTTAGATATGTCCAAGAATGATGTCAACCTTGTGATTTATCACACAAACCTTGGTCCATACATGAGAATATTCTGCCTATTATTGTAAATCTAAATCATTCTATCATTGGGTGAGTCAAAAAGTCAAATCTTTAGCTAATAGGGATACACCCCTTGGTGTGGCAGAACCAGAAGTGAAGGGGAGGCAACTCACGCAACCTCCCGTATTGGTTGGCCAAATCTGTCTGTGCATTGGAACTAGCAAACCCTCTACTGATTCGGAAGAACTCCAACAATCCCTATGGATGTGTGCCACGTGTTCCTAGGAAGGCCATGGCAGTTTGATAGGAAGGCCAAACATGAGCCAAACATGATGGGGAGAAGAACATATATGTGATAGAGAAGGATGGGGTGTCATATACCCTTACACCCATACAAGAAGATAACAGTGCTATTCATGAAGGACCAAGTGTGATGGTGGTCAAGAAGAAAGAGTTATTGAGGAGCTTGAATGAGGAAGACATTGGTTATGCCATCATTGGGAAGCCTACATCAACTAAGACAGCAGCAGATGGAGAAGAGATACCCAAAGAAGTTCAGACCCTGTTGGACAGATATAAAGATATAGTGGCAGATGAGCTCCCTGGATCTTTACCTCCCATAAGAGATGTGAGTCATCATATTGATCTCATACCTAGTGCAAACTTGCCAAACAAGGCTACCTACAAAATGACACCCAAGCAAAATGAGGAGATAAGAAATCAAATCCAAGAGTTATTGGATAAAGGTCGCATAAGGGAAAGCTTGAGCCCTTGTGTTGTACCTACTATTTTGGCACCCAAGAAGGATGGTAAGTGGAGGTTATGTACTGACTCAAGAGAAATCAACAAAATTACAATCAGATATAGATTTCCTATATCCCGGATGGAGGACTTGATGGACAGTTTAGCAGGTGCATGCTCTTTCTCAAAAATTGATTTGAAAAGTGGGTATCATCGGATTAGGATAAGGGAAGGAGATGAGTGGAAAACAACATTCAAAACCAATGAGGGCTTGTATGAGTGGCTAGTGATACCATTTGGGTTGTCTAATGCCCCAAGCACATTTATGAGCCTGATGAATGAGGTCTTAAGACAGTTCATAGGCAGATTTGTGGTGGTGTACTTGGATAACATCCTTGTATACACCAAGACAAAGGAGGAACACCTGCATCACTTGGACATGGTGTTAAAGAAGTGGGATGAGGAGAAGCTGATGATCAGTCTCAAGAAATGTGAGTTCATGAAAGAAGAACTTGTCTACCTTGGGTTTGTGATCTCCAAAGGTACCTTGAAGATGGACCCCACCAAAGTAGAAGCCATACTTAGTTGGCCAACCCCAAAGTCAGTAGGAGAGGTAAAAATTTTCCATGGGCTTGCTACATTTTATAGAAAATTTATCAATAATTTTAGTCGTATATGCTCACCCATCATTGACACCACTAAGGGAGATAGAAGAAAGAAATTTTAGTGGATTGATGAGGCAGAAAGAAGTTTTCAATACCTAAAAAGTAGAGTGGCTCAACAACCAATTCTTGCCTTACCTGATTTCAACAAGGTCTTCACAATGGAGTGTGATGCTAGTGGACTTGCAGTTGGAGCAGTTTTGAGCCAAGAGGGCAGACCAATGGCCTTCTTCAATGAAAATCTCAATGAGTCCAAAAGAAAGTATTCATCATATGACTTGGAGCTCTATGCAATGGTACAATCCCTCAAGAAGTGGAGGCACTACCTTTTGCCAAAGGAGTTCATTGTTTTCATTGATAATCATGCACTAAGTTTCTTGAATAGTCAAGACAAGTTGAGTCATAGGCACATGAAGTGGGTAGAATACTTGCAGGCCTACACCTTCACAATCAAGCATAAGAAAGGACAATCAAACAAAGTTGCTGATGCTCTGAGCAGGAGGTCTATGATGATGCAAGAATTCCAATTTCAAAGTGTGGGGATAGATGCACTAAAAGGTATGTATAAGGATGATGATGATTTTAAGAAACTATATGTTGTTTGCAGTCAATTTCAAAATACTTTTCACAGTGAGTTCTCTAATTTTGTGTCGCAAGATGGACTATTGTTTAAGGGTGCTCAATTGTGTGTGCCTAAGTGATATATGAGAGCCAACTTGATAAGGGAGAAGCATTGAGGTAGTTTGGGTGGAGACTTTGGTTTTGACAAAATCTTAGAGCAGGTGAAGAGGTTTTACCATTGGCCAAGGATGCATGCAGATGTTATATGGAATTTGTCAAAGGGCCAAGGGCTCTAGTTCAAATGCAGGACTTTATCAACCCCTTCCAATACCTAGCAGGCCATGGGAACATGTAAGTATGGATTTTGTATTGGGCCTACCCAAAACCCAAAGGGGAGTGGATAGTGTGTTTGTAGTTGTTGATAGATTTAGTAAAATGGATCATTTTATTCCCTACAAATGCACAAGTGATGCCTCAAATATTGAAGGCTTATTTTTCAAAGAAATGGTTAGAATCCATGGGTTACCACTCACTATAGTTTTAGACAGAGACTCTAAGTTCATAGGTCACTTTGGGAGGACCTTGTGGAGAAAATTGGGAACAAATCTAAACTTCAGTACTGCCTATCACCCACAAACAGATGGGCAGACTGAGGTGGTCAATAGATCATTGGGAAACTTGCTTAGGTGTCTTACAAAAGAACATGGACAGCAATGGGATCTTCTTCTCCCACAGGCAAAATATGCTTATAATGACTCCATCAATAGAAGCATAGGAAAGAGCCTTTTTAAGGTGGTGTATGGGCTGAAGCCAAGAGGTATTTTTGAGCTCAGAGATCTGAGTGGATTAGAGAAGAGAAATGCAGAGGGGCAGGAATTTGCCATAGCCATGAAGGACATACATGAACAAGTTAGGGAGAACCTCAAGAAAAGTGTGGAAAAGTACAAGGAGCATGCTGATTTGAAAAGGAGAAATGTTCAATTCAAGGTAAGGGATTTAGTGCTTGCACATCTGAAGAAGGAGAGATTGCCTAAGGGAAAATACACCAAACTACAAATGAAAAAGATTGGGCCATGCAAGGTGGTCCCCAAATTTGGGGAGAATGCATATGAGATAGAACTCCCTCCTAGAGTTGCTATCTCACCCATATTTAATGTTGTTGATCTCTACCCTTTCAAGGGATTTGTGGATGCAGGTACAGGTGTTGATGCTGATGAAGATTGGGTGAAACACCTACCTACCACTGAACCATTGAAGCTTGAAGCAATCCTTGACACGAAGGAGGTCAAAAGGACTAGACATAAGGTCTACAATGAGTATCTAGTCAAATGGCAAGGTCTATCCCCTAAAGAAGCAGTATGGATGTCTGAAGAAGATATCAAGAAACATGAAACATCAGTGCAAGAGTTGATCTCAGGAAGAACCTAAGATTCTTTTCTCCATGGGTGTATGGTGCAGGAGCACCTTGACAATTTTGGTCTAATGTTGTATATAGGCGTCTATAGTAGGGTTGTGTGTGTCCAAGCACATTTGTGATGAAATAAGGTCTCATTGAGACCATCTTTGATGTATTGGTGTCACTTAAGGTCTAGGAGTACAGTTTGTCAAATATTGCATTGTAAGGTGATGTCATGTGGAAGATGAACAGTCATATTTTGATTTTCAATTGAAAACTGTTGGAATTCAGAGAGAAACATGTTTAAAAAGGCCTCAAAGATCCCGAGGCAAGGTGTGGAAGGTTGCAGAAGGTGAATAAAGATCAAAACATTTCAGTTTTACCCTATTTTTTTGCTAATTCTTACGATTGTACGGCCATGTACGGCCCAGTCATGAGCTGCAACTTGTATGGTTGGATGGTACTTTGAACCTACTTTCGTTTGCATATGGTTTGGTGTATTATCATCACTGTAGAAGGATTTTTATTGCATTTGACTGGAAACAACTATTAAAAAGGAGGTTTAGGGTTTTGTGCAAACTAAATGTATTTGTGAACATTTCCTCCAGCCAAACTGCTTGAAAATTGGTAGGATAATAGTATGCAATGTATATTAAGTGATTTTGATGGTTTAGCGAGCAGGGTGTGAAGTTTCATTGGGTTTTGATTAAGCCCTAGTATGAATTTCCTAGTTTTGGGGCTTTTGTGAGGGTTTAGACTTGAAAATTGTAACTCAAAGCATTGGTGATTGTTCCAAATGATGAAACCCATAGATTTAGACCATTTGTGATGTACTCAAACCTTTCAAGTGGTTTTAGGAAGTTTGGTGGTTGAAAATCACACACTTGCTTTGGAAAAGTGGCCTAATTAGGCCTAAGTGCAGCTGTAACAGTGAATTGTTGAGTGGATTGGTCTAAATCAACCATACCCCATTTCTTGGTATGTTAAATAAGAGCATAAAGGGTATTCAAAAAGGTGACTGAGTTGTGGGTTAAGGACCTTATCCAATCTATATGTTGAAAAAAACCTAATTAGGAGGGCTACTAGGCATAGAGGAGGTCAAAGAAGGATATCTGTAATCCTAGGGTCTTGAAACTTGCAAGTTGGTTTATTTGGGAGTTGGTGATCATAATACCTTGCTCTGCATCATATCTCCAAGGACTATGTCACATAGGAATAACATGTCCTATTCTAGGTATAAGACTCAGGATATGGCGTGACAATGCTTGCAACGATAAGATCGTAGGATATGTTGGGAAATATTAGATAAATTAAGAGTTGTCCAAAGCATGTTCCAACACTTTTCCCCTATCTTTATCAAGATCAAAAGGAGGAAAGGAGGATGGATTGGATTAAGGTGATAATTATGAGGATATAATGGATAAGGAAGATATGATAGGAAAGATAGGTAGAAGAAATGATAAGATGGATAGATGAGACAACATGCTCCCAACTGTAAGGTACATAGACAATTGATCTACTCATGATGCATGTTTTCTAGGTTTTCATCATGGTACTTATCCAATGTGCCTATTTTCCAAGTTTTCACCATTGGACGAATAATTTCTCTTTACTTTTTTTTTTTTGTATTTTGGATGGGATGGTGGATGGGGGAAAGAGAGATTTGGATGGAGGGTAGAGACTCAAGTGTCTATTTCTAAGAGGGTGTGATAGTGTCCCATATTTGGATGCTTGTGGCACATAGAACATGTCAAGTGGTATTACACGCATGGATGTTGGTAGACGAGTGGATGAGATTGAGATGGAGGATTATGATGTGGATTATGATGTGAATGTATAATAGTGGATTATGGATGAAGATGGATGGATAAATGGATGATGGATGAAAGGATTATGTGAAAGCATGGACCATAGGGATGTGATGGGGGAGATATACGAAATAGGGGAGATAAGATGGGAAGATAGAGTTAGGTGGAAATGTCATGGGGTGGAGGGGAGCCAAGACCAATGGTTGCACACACCATAATGGATTTTGAATCTTTTGATGTGGAGGGGGTGTGGGGAGTAATGGGGATTTTTTACTTTACTGATTTGGGGACTTAGGGACCCAAACAAACTTGGGATTTGTAGAATTTTTAGATGGGGAGTGAGATTTGTGGGATTTTGGGGATTTAGGAAAATATAGTGGGATTTGCATTCTTCATTTGGATTGATTTCTTTGTTCTTGTGTACCCACACCATTTTTGTTTTTGTTTTTGGGGGTGTGGGCATTTGTAGCCTTTTGAATTTTTTATTTTGCTTTGTGTATCGATGCCCTTCAGCATGATAATTTGGAGGCTTTTGTAGGCTTCTTACTTTATGTGGGGAAGCATCCAAATGATTATTTTGGGATCCCATGGATTTTTTGATAGCTTCATATTTGGTCGATGTGTGCATTGGTTGATCTTGATTAGGAATGTTAGGGGATTTAAAGGAAAAAGATGTGTGGATAGATGGATTAGGGTATTTAAGGATAGGGATATCAGGAGTTGGGAGGAGTGGAGGTAGAGTGGATGAAGGGAGATGTATGGACACATGCTTTTGGGATTTGCATGACAATGGAGGAGAGATGGCGACATACGAGTTGGAGGTGCGATGAGGTGCAACTATCTTGGGAGTGGAAGGAGATGACTTATGAGGTGTGTGGGTGGTACCAACATGTTTGGATTGTTTTCCTTGGGATATATATGTTGGCAAGAGACACATTGTAGCTTCATGATTGTTGTCATTGATGGCAACAAAGTTCATCCCACACATCCGCAGGACATGGTGTGCCTTTACCGGAAGTCAAATTGAAGAATGTTGTGGTCCGGGAAGCAAGAATAGAGCATGTGGCAAGGTCCGCCAGTCAAGTCCAGATCTCTCAGAGGAAGTATCTTTGGAAAGTGTGGACTTAGGGAAGTCAAGAGGAGTACCTTGACTGATAGATTCTAGGAATTGAGCGTCCGATGATGAAAGAGTGAAGAGATATGAGCATTCAAGTATTGGGGTCCTATTTGGCAGAGTAGACAGAGGAAGAACTTATCGGCAGAGCTTCAAACATTATTCTAGATGAGATGTTGATGGTGATCAAGATTCTTAAGGTATCATTTGTGATTGGCCAACTTGTTAGATGACTTTTATAAGTATCTATTTGATCCGCATCACTTGGTAAGCAAGGATTCAGCTGACAAACTAGAGTTTGGGAAACACTAACTATTCCGGATGCCGACTAGAAAGAGAATGAAATCCTTTGTGTGGATATATATACCAAATGGATTTCGATGAGAAGGTGTGTGTGGTGTAATTGTGAAGTGCGAAGTAAAGCAGAAGATCAGTGTGGAAGCAGTAAGGCAGGTCTGGTATGTGAAATGACAGTAGCTCTAAAGAAGAGAAAGGATGAAGTGCAGTAGATCAATATACTGAGCCTAACCGGAACTGAACTCCAGCATATGTGGATACTTCTCATCAGTTCAAGTACCTTGTTACTCTCTTTATAACTTGTAGGTAGTGAGCCTCTTGTGAGTAGTGTGCTCAGGCAGTGAGCCCTAATTGGCAAGTGCCATTTTGTACTTCTATTCTTCTAACAGAGAATACATTCTTGGGTTAGTCACCCCGTGGTTTTTCCCTTAACAGGGCTTTCACGTCAAAATCATTGTGTTATGTGTATTGACTTTATTTTTGCTTTCATGTTTATGAATGCTTATTTGCTTTGATGCTGCACTAGTTGTTAAAGAAGAACAGAAAGTTAAATTAATCAAGATAACTGATTCACCCCCCTTCTCAGTTATCAACAATTGGTATCAGAGCCAAGTTCCTTGAAATAGAGCCTAACAGTTTGTGGAAGATCTAGGAATTAAGATGGATGTGTATGGTATGAGGGAGCAACTTCAGTCTGCCCTAGATGATCTTGAGCAATCTAATTCTGAAGTCAATGAATTAAAGGAAAGAGTCAAACAAGCTGATGATTTCATAAATGAACTAAAAGGGAAATTAAGTCTCTCTATGAAAAAGAGAAAGGAGCTACTAGTCAAAGTGAAGCAAATGATACAAATGGAGATCTGAAGGAGAAAACCAAGTTATGTGAAAAGTTATCAAAAGAGATCATTATGGTAAGACATGAAATGGAATCAGGAGTTATGAAATTTACTCAAGAAATTGAAGAGAAAAGAAAAACAGAAGATGATCTAAGATAATCTCTCAAGGAGAAATCTGAAGATTGCCACAAGATGGATAGAATAATCAGACATCTTGAATCTGATCTTGAAGATGCTAAAGATAATGAAGAAAAACTTGAGGATCAAATTGTCTCTCTTAAAAGGGATCTTCAAACACCAAATGAATACAAAGAGAAATTCAAGATAAGCTCTGCTCAACTTGAAGTTCTTCTTGAAAGCCAAAAGAGGGTAGATGACAAGTGTGGTTTGGGATATGAGAAAGGTGAAAGCTCCGGATCCGGTCAGAAGAAGTTTGGATCGGAAAATTCAAGGAATAGGCCTAGAAGACCTCTGGTAGGCAACCTAATGCTCAAAGATATCCATCCTTCAATGGATACTGCCACAACTGCAATAACTTTGGTCACAAAGCTAATAAGTACAGAAAAAGAATGAATCAGACTAATACATCCTTCTCCGGACAGTGTTTTAACTGCAAAAGGTATGGTCACAAATCTCATGAATGCAGAAATATGCAAATGAACAACTCATTCAATGGTAGATGCTTTGCATGCAATAGAATGGGTCATATGGCTAATCAATGCAGATTAAGAGGACATCAATCAAATATGCAAAGAAATATTGTTTGCCACAATTGCAATAGATCCGGTCATATTGCCAAATTCTATAGAAGCAAGAATCAGGACAAAAGGGGTCTGATACATCATAACCAGAGTCAAGACAAAGGAAAAAGAAAAGTGAATACGGATGAAGTTCAAAGTGAGATGAACAAGATTTGGGTGAAGAGAAGTACAAAAAATGTAGGGGATGGATCTGCACTAGAATCTGGTGCGATATTCCTTCAGGAAATTAAAAAGTGAGCTCTGGCTCAGGGGGAGACACGAGGAAAAACATTTTTTCCCCAGCCATTTAATTGGTGCCGAAATTGGCACAAGGAGAGTTGCGGATTAAAGAGTTCTCAGAGAAAACATCTAAATAATTTGTGGTTAAGATATGGAAGATCCACAAGAAGTTTAGAACAAGTTAATTTACCAAGATTGATCAGGTTCATTAAGTCATCCGAATAAGGAAAACAAGGCAAACTGGAATGACTTAAGTTGAGCATTTATTGCAACTTGGTATTAGGGTTTGCGGAATAATATAAGGGTTTTCTTATCAAAAACTTGTTCATTTTGCATACAAGAAGAAGTGAAAAAGAGCTCTGTAAGAAATCTCCTCAAGCCCATCAAAGATCATCTGCAGAAGTCGATTCATCCAGCAATCGATCTGACTCACTCCGTGAAACCTAGAAGTGCAAAAGGTATTCTCCATTCTTAATATCTCTCTGTAAATCTTTGAAAGATGGCTACTCCAAATGTGGTGAAGATTTATGATAGGCCACGCCCTAAATTTAAGAAGCACCCATACAAATCTCCAGAAGTGGATCCCTCAGGTGCATTTTCTAGCATTCTGCATGGTATTTTGCATGTAGAAGATGTTAGGGTTTACATTCATGCAAACATTAAAGATTTTGGGGAATCCAAGCTGGCAGATATCTATCACAATCAGTTAATAGATGATTCTTTTGAACTCAAACCATAGTACCAAGCCATCCGGGATAAACATTTTGGTAAGTGCATTCATTTCCCCTATTTTGAAGAGGATGAATGGGTCCGGTATGTGTTGAGCAGAGTACATGATAACTTCTTATGGTTGAATAGACCATTTAAGATCACTAAGGATACGATTAGGGCAATAACTGGTTTGCACTCTTCCGGAGGGATACCAGTTCTCAAATCTGTCAAAAACCAAATTGTGAGTGGGGCTACCGGATCAAAATTTGATAAGAGAGCAATGACCATAGAAGATATCTCTGATCCGGATATCAAGTTTGCATCTATGATAATTGGTTATAAGATATATCACTCCAGCAGGGAGAATTTAGTACCCAGAATTGTTGTGTATACTGCTTATGAAATGTTGCGAAAGAATGCAGATTATGATCTTTGTGAACTCCTTCTAAGCCAACTGATGAAAAACTTACAGAAGATCAAGAAGGACAAGAAGAACTCTTATAAGTATGGTGGACTGATATTGTGTTTGTTTTTCTACTTTATGAATGAGCTACCTGGATCCAGTGGTTGGGTATGGTAGAATGATAGACCTGTTGCCATTCAAATCAGAGACTACCTGCATAGGCTTGGGAATACTAAGGCAAGAAATACAGCTCTGTGGGGTTATTTCAAGAACTTTTAGAGTATGATGCAAGCAAGGGAGAGAATTCCCAAATCTCTAGTTGAAAAGTATAAGGATACAGTTTGCTTTATTGTAGAAATTGATCAGTGCCTAATGGAGGCTGTGGAGCCAAGGATATTCTGGATCATGCCAATGGGGTATGAAGTAGATGAGAAAATTGTAGAGCTACATGTTCAACATATGCTAAGTTAGCCCAAGGATCCCAAGGCAGAAAGGTTTGGAACCTTTGAAGAATTAAGTGTGAAGATCCATGTGGAGTTAAGACAACCGGAAATAAAAAGAAAAGTGAGGAGGGGAAGTAGAAGAGTTTGCCAAGAGGCATGGAATTTCAAAAGAAGCACTTGATGCAAATGGAGAGAAGACAGAAAGGGCAGAGAAAGAAAAAGAAAAAGCAAAAAAAGAAGGTACTCCAGTGGAAATCCCCTCCCAGACCAAATCCTCTAAGACCTCTGCACCCACCACTGCAAGGAGCTCAAAGGCATCAAAACTGAGAGGAAAATCATCTGGAAAAGAAGAGAAGAGAACCAAGAAGAAGGGAACAAGGTCTTACACAAGCCAAAAGGATGAAGAAGAGACAAAATCAGATGAGGAAGTAAAGAAACTGAAGAAGAAAAGGAAAACATCTGGTGAACCCTCTACTAAAGAAATAACAGAAGAATTTGTTGAAAGGCCCACTCTATCCTTGGATGATGTAGTTAAAGCAGTTACTATGGATGGAAACCTGCAACCAATAACTAAATTCTATGATGCATACAATGATGCAGATAGAAAGATCTTGGAGGAAGCCACAGTCAAGTACTTGAACATATACAATAAGGCTTTTATTGAAATCATATCTCTCATTCCCAAAAGCCTAGAGAAGGAATTAGAGATAAGAAAAAATAATGCTAGGGCAAAGGATCTTGAGATTCGAGAATAGATAGCCATTCAGCTCTTTCCTTCAATCACTCAGAAGCAAATGAATATGATCTTCAAAGATTGCAAGGATGAGTTCCAGAGCAAGGCTAGAATGAATTAGCTCATGCTTGGAGAAACTGATAAAGTAGCAAAAGAAATAGAAGAAATCCTTTGGAAAGCCTATAAAAGATTCAATATTCCTGTTGTAGAGGATTTAAGTGATGATCCCTCGGGAATGGATAACAAAGAAGAATCTACTGAGACAGTGGTAGAAGAGGTAAAGCAGACAAGTGAAGAAAAAGGTAAGGACTTAGATTCCTCTGCTCCGAAAGAGGAGGCCCATGATCAAACAAACATCTCTCCTCCGGTTTCCACTACTGACTCCGGATCTAAAGAAGAGGAAAGAGTAGAAGAAAAAGAAGCAGAGGAAAAGGAAAAACAAGATAACAGTAATAAGGGTGCAGAAGGAGAGAAATTCCCAAAAACCACAGATGATAGTGGTAAGGCTAAAAAAGGGGACAAAACCCTATCACCAGCAAGAGACACAGCAGAAGCAGTCAAGGAATTCTTAACCAAGGAGATGATAGAATTTGATGAATCAGAACTTCTTCAAGGACCATTCAATTTTGACTCCCTCTCCCTGATTCAAACCATAAAGCTAGCATCTTTTACTTCAGCAAAGGCAAAAGAAAAACTTCTGAAGTCTCACATGGAAGACTACAAGCTCATAGAAACTGCATCCGGTGTATTAGAGAAGATCATGCCATCTTTTCAGAAGGATCCCTCAGTCTCTTAATCCGAAAATCTCAAATCTCTAGCAAATAATGTTAGCACTCATTTTGAATCTTTAGAGAAATCAGCTGAGGTAAAGGTCTAGAAAGAGTTTTTGGATAAGAGATTCTCTGAGTTATAAGGACTTATAACCAATGATAGGAGAAATATGAATATTGGGATAAAGAGCTTACAAAATGCTCTTAAGGATGGAGGAGAAGTATATAAATTTTGTATATCCTGGACTAAAGTAACAAAGGATATTGAGAAGAAAGTGAAAGAACAAGAGGATAAACTGTCAAGCCTCTCTCAGAATTTTGATCCTCTCACTGTATCCATAATAAACCAGGAATGCCAAACTATTGCAATCATGAATGAGATTAAGAAGCTTGAGAAGGAGAGGAAGAACATATTAAGCAATATGGGTGAGCTTAGAGGGATGATTATCCCCAAATTAGAGGCCATGCATGAGGCCCTAACAGATGCCCAGACCACAGCCCAGACCAGTGATTCGATAGACCTCAAGAGGGTAGAAGCCTTTGCATTCCTGTTGAGTGGTCACATCTCAATTTTGGACAGGATGAAGCAGAGTTGGGCAACAAAACTTGTCCAGTTGAAGACAACTTTTGCAGACATACTACAGTATATGTAAGTATAACCTAATTATATACTTATGCGGCTAAGTATAGTTGAATTTTTGGGCAATTTTGGTGTGCGGACCCTGCCCTTTGCCATTGATGTCAAAGGGGGAGTGAGGAAGAGTGAAAAATGTGGAATCCAGTTAAGGAGGAGCTCCGGTAAAGTGTACTTTAGAACAGAGCATCAGCCAAGGGGGAGTATAGTATAACACTTAGTCATTTTTCACTAAGTGTTGCCATCAATGCCAAAGGGGGAGATTGTTGGCAAGAGACACATTGTAGCTTCATGATTGTTGTCATTGATGGCAACAAAGTTCATCCCACACATCTGCAGGACATGGTGTACCTTTACCGAAAGTCAGATTGAAGAATGTTGTGGTCCGGTAAGCAAGAACAGAGCATGTGGCTGTTGGATCTAGGGCATACAACTAAGAGGGGGGTGAATCAGTTGTATAAGAACTTGCTCTTACTTCAAACACTTGATTCTTCTTTGTTAGTTAACAGCATATCAATTAACCATCCATGAAAGCATAATGCATAAACACAAGAGCAGATAATCATCAACACATTGAACACCAAGATTTTGACGTGGAAAACCTGGTTAAGGGAAAAACCACGGGGTGATTAACCCAAGGATTATTCTCTGTTAGAAGAATAAGAAAAATGAATGGCACATGCCAATTAGGGCTCACTGCCCGAGCACACTGCTCACAAAGAGGCACACTGCCTACAAGGAGACACACTGTCTACAAAGTGATAAGAATCACAATCTTGAACTGGAGAATGACATCTCTACCATGTCTGGATCAGTTCCATTTAAGCCCAAAAACCCTTGCTCTGCCTTTCGCACTTCTCTTCGCTATGCCACACTCATCCACACAATCCACACATCAAAATGAATTCTCAAACACTTATTTATACAAGACATTAACTTAGGAACAATCATCTAAGTCGGCAAACATCACAATAACATTCGCAAGGCGTGTAGAACATCCGGTTGGCCTATTACAGGAAGAACACCAACAACTGGTAGCCATAACATCAAATCCAACTCTAACTTCAATGCGGACCGCCAACACGAACTAGATATGATCCAATGATCATCATAACCTTCCCTGAATCATCAAAAACATCCACACTTCATCAGCTTACCAGAATTCTTCTCTTCATCATCCGGTACTTCAAGAACACAGTCTGTCACCACTGTCACAATGCAAAAGGTACTTTCGGACCTCAAAATCATACACAACTCGAGATGACACATCACAAGGACATCCCAAACACTCCTTCCAATCCGTAGATTAGGATAATACAATTCCAGACCTCACCGGACCTTTCTGTGATCCTCTGTCACCTCTGAACACTTGCCGGAACCGGTTCCACACAGACAGCCACAACTTCTTTAGATCTTCATGCGGACCTCTGAAATCTTAGCTGAAGCATCTCAAGACTCATATCTACAAACCCTTTAATCTGCATCCTCAGGTTCTTAACCTATACAGTACATTTGCCTTCTTCTCATCACTGTTCTTCACTGTTCCGGATGGAGACTGATTTCCTCAATAACAACAGCACACAACTCATCCAAACCTTCTTACTAATGCAATATGAGTAAATTGACATCAATGACAACACTGGTTCACCTCATACTTGCAACAATCTCCCCCTTTGTCATTGATGGCAACATATGATGTGAAAAACCATCAAGACAAGAACTTCTCCTTTCTGTCACAGCTCCCCCTATCAACAACAACTTTTCACATGTCTTCTCTTCCTTTACTGCTCCCCCTTTGATCATCAACCACTTATTTTTGACATGTCTTCTCTCCCCCTTTGACATCAATGGCAAAGGGCTCATACTTGCAATTCTAATACATCAGAATCATACCAGCTGCTCCCCCTTAGTAGCAGCTCCCCATCATCAATCCGGATCACAAGATATGACTGTGATATCCACTGGACTGATGCACATCAGTGCATCCTAGTTCATCACCAGAGGGACCATGACCCCTAACTTCTCCCAAAGATATTCGAAAGAGTCCTTGGGAAGAGGTTTAGTAAAGATATCTGCAATTTGATCCTTGGAGGGAACATACTCCAATCTGACTTCTTCCTTGTTCACTTGTTCTCTCAAAAAGTTAAACTTGATAGATATGTGCTTAGTCTTAGAATGCAATACCGGATTCTTAGAAATATTAATTGCACTTGAATTATCACAAAAAATTGTGATAGGCTCCTCATATTCAACTTTAATGTCTCTTAGCATCTGCTTCATCCATAAGATTTGAGTGCAACTACCTGGTGCTGCAATGTATTCTGCTTCAGTTGTAGATAGAGATATTGCATCTTGTTTCTTGCTTAGCCAAGAAACCAATCTCTTCCCCAAAAAGAATGCTCCACCACTGGTGCTCTTCTGGTCGTCCATATCTCCTGCCCAATTTGCATCTATATATGCATGAAGAGAGAAATCCGGATCTCTAGGGTACCATAGACCATACTCAACTGTTCCTTTCAAGTACCTAAAATTTTTTTTGATTGCCATAACATGAGATTCTCTAGGATCAGCCTGGAATCTTGCCACAAGACCAACAGCCTGCATTATATCTGGTCTAGTATGAGTGAGATACAACAATCCACCAATCATTGATCTATACTTTGTCTGATCTACCTTTGGAGAGTCATCATCTTTGCTCAACTTACATTCGGTTGCCATAGGAGTGTTCATTGGCTTTGAGTCTTCCATACCAAATTTTCTCAATAATTCTTTCACATATTTGGTCTGAGAAATGAAGATCCCTTTCTTTGTTTGAGTAATTTGCAGACCCAAGAAGAAATTCATTTCACCAAGCATAGATTTCAAACTCACTTTTCATCTGATTTGCAAAAGTTTTGCACATACTATCTCTTCCTCCAAAAATGATATCATCCACAAACACTTCAACAATCAAAATATTTTCATGATCAATTTTGAAATATAAGTTACTGTCAGCAGTACCTTTGTTGAATCCAATCTACATAAGATGCTTATCCAACCTTTCATACCATGCTCTTGGGGCTTGCTTCAATCCATACAATGCTTTCTTCAACTTGCAGACCATATCATCATTATCAGACAATTGAAATCCATCCGATTGTTCAATGTAAACTTCTTCTTCCAGATCACCATTTAGGAAGGCAGACTTGACATCCATCTGATATACCTTGAAGTCTTTGAAGGCAGCAAATGCAAGAAATAATCTGACTGCTTCAATTCTTGCCATAGGAGCAAAGGTCTCTTCAAAATCAATTCCTTCTATTTGAGAGTAGCCTTTGCAGACCAATCTAGCTTTGTTTCTAATTACTTCACCAGCTTCATTCAGTTTTTTCTGGAAGACCCATTTGGTTCCAATCACATTCCTGTCTCTAGGTCTGGGAACAAGATCTCAAGTATGATTTTTCTCAATTTGCATCAATTCTTCCTCCATTGCTTTGGTCCAGTTTTCATCATTGCAAGCTTCATTTACTGTCTTAGGTTCAATCTTTGAAATCAGACAGTATTCATTTGAATCTTGAGCAATTCTTCTTCTTGTTTGTACCCCTTTACTTTTGTCACCTATGATCTGATCTTCAGAGTGATTTAGAGTTACATACCTTGGAACTTTGGGAGTTTCTTGCACTACTAATTCTTGATCAGGCTCATTCAGACAAACTTCTTCTTCCTGATTTACCGGATCAATCTGGATCTGAATTTCAGAGGAGGAAGGAGCTTCTTGCACTAGAGGATCATTCTGATCATCTTCATCACATTCATAGAACCTTGAGGGCTTCTCAATTCCTTCATCAACTTTCACATTAGTACTTTATGTCATCTTCCTCAGTCTCTTATTGTAACACCGGTATGCTTTGCTTTGAGTGGAGTAACCCAAGAAAATTTCTTCATCACTTCTAGCATCAAACTTTCCTAGATCTTCATCTCTTTTAATATAACACTTGCTACCAAATACTCTTAAATATCTCACAATAGGAGTGATGCCAAACCAAAGTTCATAGGGGGTCTTACCGGTATTGTTTCTGATTTGAACTCGATTGAGAGTGTAGACTGCAGTGCTGATAGCTTCTTTCCAAAACATCTGAGGAACATTTGCTTCCAACATCATTGTCTTGGTAGCTTCCTGAATGGTCCGGTTCTTTCTCTCAACTACTCCATTCTGCTGTGGAGTCCTAGGAACAGACAACTGTCTCTTTATACCCTGCTTCTCACAAAAGTCAATAAACTCACTGGATGTAAATTCACCACCTCTATCAAACCTTAGACATTTTAGTTTCAATCCGGTTTAATTCTCTACCATAGCTTTGAAGATTTTGAACTTCTCAAGGGCTTCTGATTTCTCTTTTAGGAAGGTAACCCACATCATCCGGGAATGGTCATCAATTAGCAACATGAAATATCTATCACCTTGCAGACTCTTGATTCTTGTCAGACCACAGAGATCAGTATGTACTAATTCCAACAATCTGGTAGAGGACTAATCTTTGCTTTTGAAAGAGGCTCTGCTCTGTTTACCTAGCTGACATTCTTTGCACAAACTATTTGTAGGTTTCACTAATTTTGGAAGATCTCTTACAGCCTGAATATTGCTTATCTTGATGATGTTATCAAAATTTACATGACACATTCTTCTATGCCATAACCAACTCTGATCAACTTGAACAAATAGACAACTTTTATTTGAACCAACCAGATGAAAGATATTACCTTTTGTTTGAGCACCGGATGCAATTTTAGTTCCGGAGCTTGTAAAGATTCTGCATTTTCCATTCTTGAACTAGAGATCATAGCCTTTGTCCACTAACTGACCAACACTGAGAAGATTGTGCTTCAATCCTTCAACATATAGTACATCACCTATTTTGCTCTTTCCATCAAAGGAAATAATCCCCCTACCTCTGATTCTGCCAGCAGAATTGTCACCAAACTTTACCATTCCTCCTTCATACCTTTCCAAATCTAAGAACTTATTCTTGTCACCAGTCATATGGTGAGAGCATCCACTATCAATAACCCAATCATCCTTTTCTTCCACTTGAGCAGCCAAAGCTCTTTCCACAACCTTGTGATTAACAGATTCAGAGGATATTAAATCTTCTTCCTTGATGGCAATAAACACCCATTCATTTCCAGATTTACTTCCTAGTTCTGATTCATCATCTGTTACTCCTTCATTGTCATCTTCTTCATGAACATCATAGCAGTTCTTTTGAAACCTTTGTCTGTTAGTATTAGACCTTGCAGATCTTTCCGGACATCTTGAAGCAAAATGACCAATCTTATTGCAGTTGAAACACTTAAAGGGTAGTTTTCCTTCATACTTACCAGATCCTCTTGGCAGTCTCTTTGCAATGAGGGCTTCAAGTTGAGCTGTTTCTGCTTCCTCTTCTTCCATGTCTCTTCTTGCTTGATCATACCATGACATATTCCTTGAAGAGTTTTCTCCCGGATCAAATCTCTGTTTGCCTTTCACATAGGCACTGGCTTTGAAAGTAGATTCAGTCTTGGGAGGATCATCTCCAAACTCAGTCATTTCAAATGCAGCTAGTTTGCCAGCCAATTGTTCTCTTGTGACAGTTGTGTGGGCTCTGAATTCATCAATGGCAGCAACCTTGATTTTGTAGGCAGCAGGAAGGGATTTGAGAATTTTGCAAACAATCTCATTTTCATCCAGAGTTCCACCAGCATTTATAATTCCACATACCAGCTCATTCACTCTTGGCATAAAGGTAGTGATGTTTTCATCTTATCTCATCTTCAATCTTTCAAATTTCCCTTTCAAACTTTGCAACCTTGCACCCTTGACAAACTCATCTCCTTCATACAGAAGTTCCAGTTTAGTCAAGATCTCATATGCAGTTGGTAGGTCGATAACATTTGAGAGATCTGAGTCATTCAATGCACTTAGAAGAGCTTCCTTGGTCTGCAGATTATTTTCAGCATCTATGATTTCATTCAGAGTTGTCGGACCACCCTGTGGAGATACATATGGTTTTGAGACCATGGCCAAGTATGCTTTTCCCATACACTCCAAGTGACATTTCATGCGACCTTTCCAGAGAGTGAAGTTGGTTCCATCGAACTTCGGACTATCCTTCTTGTATGACGACATCCTGGATCTCCTCAAGCGGTTAAGCTCCTTTCAGAGGAACTTGGCTCTGATACCAATTGTTGGATCTAGGGCATACAACTGAGAGGGGGGGTGAATCAGTTGTATAAGAACTTGCTCTTACTTCAAACACTTGATTCTTCTTTGTTAGTTAACAGCATATCAATTAACCATCCATGAAAGCATAATGCATAAACACAAGAGTAGATAATCATCAACACATTGAACACCAAGATTTTGACGTGGAAAACCTGGTTAAGGGAAAAACCACGAGGTGATTAACCCAAGGATTATTCTCTATTAGAAGAATAAGAAAAATGAATGGCACATGCCAATTAGGGCTCACTGCCCGAGCACACTGCTCACAAAGAGGCACACTACCTACAAGGAGACACATTGTCTACAAAGTGATAAGAATCACAATCTTGAACTGGAGAATGACATCTCTACCATGTCCAGATCAGTTCCATTTAAGCCCAAAAACCCTTGCTCTGCCTTTCGCACTTCTCTTCGCTATGCCACACTCATCCACACAATCCACACATCAAAATGAATTCTCAAACACTTATTTATACAATACATCGACTTAGGAACAATCATCTAAGTCAGCAAACATCACAATAACATTCTTAAGGCGTGTAGAACATCCGGTCGGCCTGTTACAGGAAGAACACCAACAACTGGTAGCCATAACATCAAATCCAACTCTAACTTCAATGCGGACCGCCAACACGAACTAGATATGATCCAATGATCATCATAACCTTCCCTGAATCATCAAAAACATCCGTACTTCATCAGCTTACCGGAATTCTTCTCTTCATCATCCGGTACTTCAAGAACACAGTCTGTCGCCACTGTCACAATGCAAAAGGTACTTTCGGACCTCAAAATCATACACAACTCGAGATGACACATCACAAGGACATCCCAAACACTCCTTCCAATCCACAGATTAGGATAATACAATTCCGGACCTCACCGGACCTTTCTGTGATCCTCTGTCACCTCTGAACACTTGCCGGAACCGGTTCCACACAAACAGCCACAACTTCTTTAGATCTTCATGCGGACCTCTAAAATCTTAGCTGAAGCATCTCAAGACTCATATCTACAAACCCTTTAATTCACATCCTCAGGTTCTTAACCTATACAGTACATTTGCCTTCTTCTCATCACTGTTCTTCACTGTTCCGGATGGAGACTGATTTCCTCAATAACAACAGCACACAACTCATCCAAACCTTCTTACTAATGCAATATGAGTAAGTTGACATCAATGACAACACTGGTTCACCTCATACTTGCAACAGTGGCAAGGTCTGACAGTCAGGTCCAGATCTCTCAGAGGAAGTATCTTTGGAAAGTGCAGACTTAGGGAATTCAATAGGAGTACCTTGACTGATAGATTCCAGGAATTGAGCGTCTAGTGATGAAAGAGTGAAGAGATATGAGCATTCAAGTATTGGGGTCCTGTTTGGCAGAGCAGACAAAGGAAGAACTTACCGGCAGAGCTTCAAACATTATTCTGGATGAGATGTTGATGGTGATCAAGATTCTTAAGGTATCATTCGTGATTGGCTGACTTGTTAGATGACTTTTATAAGTATCTATTTGATCTGCATCACTTGGTAAGCAAGGATTCAGCCGACAGACTAGAGTTTGGGAAACACTGACTATTCTGGATGTCGACTAGAAAGAGGGTGAAATCCTTTGTGTGGATATATATACCAAATGGATTTCGATGAGAAGGTGTGTGTGGTGTAATTATGAAGTGCGAAGAAAAGTAGAAGATCAGTGTGGAAGCAGTAAGGCAGGTCCGGTATGTGAAAGGATAGCAGCTCTAAAGAAGAGAAAGGATGAAGTACAGTAGATCAGTGTACTGAGCCTAACCAGAACTGAACTCCAGTGTATGTGGATGCTTCTCATCAGTTCAAATATCTTGTTACTCTCTTTATAACTTGTAGGTAGTGAGCCTTTTGTGAGCAGTGTGCTCGGGCAATGAGCCCTAATTGGCAAGTGATATTTTGTACTTCTATTCTTCTAACAGAGAATACATTCTTGGGTTAGTCACCCCGTGGTTTTTCCCTTAACAGGGCTTTCCATGTCAAAATCATTGTGTTATGTGTATTGACTTTGTTTATGCTTTCATGTTTATGAATGCTTATTCGCTTTGATGCTGCACTAGTTGTTAAAGAAGAACAGAAAGTTAAATTAATCAAGATAATTGATTCACCCCCCCCCTCTCAGTTATCAACAATATAGCCAAGGCCATGCAATAGTGGATGGATTTGGACATGGATGGGATCCAAGATACCTTGTTCAAGAAGGCCTAAACCTTTTCCTTGATAGTTCATGTGTTGGAGCATGTGATGTGCAATGGGATGTTTGTTGCTTTGGAAACAAGATGTGAGTACATTATTAGATGGGGAAGGATGGGTGATGGATAGAGTTTGTTCCTCTCTTATGAGAGAACCACCATGGATGAAGGTAGCGGGACTAAGGGGATATGATGATGGATTTGAAAGGGGGTCGATAGGAGATCATGAAGGACCAATAATATCTTGATTATCATTATGCTCATTAAGATCCAAGCTATTTGTTTGATCATCTACGTTTACTTGGGAGCCAAGTGTCTCATCAAGGGAAGTAGATGTTGTTGGATCATGGATAGGGGTATGTGGACAATGGATATGAGTAGTTTGGATTTCTTGCTCATGGATAGTTGTGGGATTATTGATAGGTGGAGTGATAATATATTGATTATAGAATGCTTAAAGTTGGCTAAGAGGATCATCATGCTTTTCTTGATCATAGATAGGATCTGGATCATAGATGGGAGCTTGATCATAGATAGGATTTGGATCATATATGGGAGCTTGATCATAAATAGGATTAAGTGTCCTACCGTGGATGGGATGAATTTTCTCATGGATAATCTCTTCATCATATATAATATCTTGATCATAAAGAAGATATAGGTTATGGATAGTTTGAATGAAGGTGCTTTGATCTTGATTTGGATGAGGGGTTGATGTTTCCACATACTTTATACAATACTCTTGACATGGCTCTTGAATTTGGATGGAAGGGGAAGTGGGAGACTCTTGGATGGACTTGATAGGCTCTTGATAATCAACAACATGGCTATATGATAAATCTTGAATTGGACTCATGGTAAGGGGATCTTCAAGAGGCTTGATGTTGTGGACTACATGATGAAATTAGAGGAATAGGCATGGTGTTTGAAGGCTCTTTGATAGGTTCAAGGATAGATTTGTGATGACATGGAGATGGTTGATTCCTTGCTAATAGCCATTGGATCAGATCCTTCATAAGTATATGGGTAGATGGACAATATAATGGATGGATGATAATGGTATATAGTGTAGGATTAGGATTAGGTGGCTGGATAATAAGGGTGGATGGATTAGGATTAGGATTGGGATTGGGATTGGGTGGAGGGATAATGGGATTCGATGGATTAGGATTAGGAGTGGATAGATCCTGTGGTGGAGAGATAAAAGGGGTTAATGGACTAGGTGGTAGATCATATGATATATTGGGTGAAGGAGGATATTGATTGGATGAAGGATGATATGGTATATTGGGAGAAGGATTATGTGGTAGATGAATAAGGGGATTAGGATTAGGAGGAATGTGGGTTAATGGACTAGGATTAAGAAATTTAGAGGAAGATGGTAATGAAGGGATTGAAGGGGTTGATGGATTCGTGAATGGATTGCATGGTGGTGTTGGGATGGGACTAGGAGGCTCTTGGATAGGCATTTGATTAGATGATTATGGAGGATATCCATAGGATGCATAAGCTAAAGTGATTTTCCCCTTGTCAAAGGTAACATGAGAACTTAAGGACATGTGATCTTGGTGCAAAGGGTAACTTGGACTTGCATGTTCTTGTTGTGAAGGAACTTGTTAGTCTTGTAAATGGAATTGATGATGAGTTGAAATGTTCAAATAAGGAGTTGGATGATCATAGGGTGGATGTTGTTGTGTATACATGGGATAGGTTGATGTGGAATTCACATGATATGTAGGTAGGCTAGGTTGGTATGATGATGGAGGTGACACATGGGAGTGAGATGTAATTTGTTGAGGGTGTGGTTGTGTTTGACTTGTTATTTTTGTGTTTGGAATTGTTGTTGTTGTAAAAGATCTTATAGTTGTATGTGGGATTGTTGTTGTTGTATGATTTGTTGGTCTAGGATTTGTTGTTGTTTGAATTGTTGGTCTAGGGGTTGTTGTTGTGTTGTATGTGTTGATGTTGTGGTGGGGTAGTGACTTGTTCCTTTTTATATAGCATCCTAAGTTCATCAAGAATTTTTTGAACACCATAACGATCTTGCTCTAGGTTCTTGTTTTCTAGTGTCAACCATTTTGACAAAGGATGGATTAGATGGGTCTCAAGAATAGGATTATGATTAGGATGATGAAGAATAGGGTGTGATGGAGATTATGTGGATGAAGTTGGATTAAGACAATGATGTAAGATGATATTGGATTATGAATAATGGATTATGATTAGGATAATAGGTCGAAGATATGATTAGGCTAGAATTATAATGATGATGTGGAGTGGTTAGGATATGATTAGGATTTGAGATGGATGAAATTGATTAGGTTATGGATAGGTTATGAGTGATTAGATTATGATGAAGGCTTAGAATGATTAGGGATGAGGTGGATAAGAGGGGTGATTAGGATGACTAGAATAGAGTGATTGGATTCTTGAGATGATAAGGATGGGTAAGGAGGATGACTTGGATAATTAGAGATGATAGGATTGGATGATTTGGAATTATTGGGATAATATCAATATTTTGTAATTGGATGCTCGAAAAAGATTTTTGGATAAGTTTTTTGGCAAGAGATTTCAAACAAAAAAAAGACACAATAGCTATGATACTTTTGAAAATGGGTGTACAAGGATATTAACCTCCACGGATAACAAATGGTGTATACTGGTAAATCACATAAAGACATGACAAACACGCTTGTACAATCCTAATATTATTCAATCAAAGAGTGTCATATCCCACAGACTCACTTAGGTGAAGTCTCAATCCCCACTATTAGATAATGGTGACGTCAACCCCCTTGATACTATTTATCTTGTTGTGGATAGATAGGGAATGCAAGGTCATGTACCACCTTACACCCCTTACCTTGGAGACTTTCATTGTGCCCAAAGTAGACTATCTCAAACAATGGCAGTAATAGCATGAGCTCTTCTCCTCCTACGACAGCAATGCACTGCAAGATATGATGGTCGAAAGGTCTTATCTAGGATAACAAGGTGTCTAGGGAGCCCTCGATATATGTTAGGATTAGCTATGGAGGTAGCTATCCCAGGATCAAGATACCTAAGAGGTAATCACAATAATCAAAGAAGATCACCATGATAGAATAATATTTTATACACAAGATAATGACTTGATACAATATGATATGATACAATGAGAGGCCTTGGTTATAAAGACCAAGGTTGAGAGCTAGGATGTTGTAGTCATGTGACAAGTGTCACATTCCTATCACATGTGACAACTAAAGGATAGGATGCCAACTAGATCACATGTGTAGGATAAGACAACTATCAACACCTAGCAACAACTAGACACAACTAGAAACAACTAAAAATATCTAGTAGACTCACTAAGTCAACTTAACATGTGAACATGTGTGAGTATTATTTAACTAATAAATAGATAAATAATATAAATTATCCACACAACAAGGGTTAAACCGGTTAGGTAATAACCCTGTTCACACCAACAATATACACTAGGTACAATGGGGTCCAAGTCTGTGAACACTAGTCTATTGAAAGCATGTGACATAAGTGATTAAGCAAACATCACTTCACCTTGTGTCCGGAATCACCTAGGGCCCCAAGGCTATGCTAATAATTACGTGACTAGATTAAGGTATAGCTTTCACTCTCCCCCCTTTAGATACCCCACTAGAACACATGGTTGAGGTCGTCCCTAGGGGTGATGAATTCCCCTAGCAGGCCTCCTAAAGGGAAGAAACACTATTCACTTGTGATCCCCACGCTTGCATGAAGCGCAAGGGGAGAACATACGTGAGATAATGTTCCTAGGATTGAACAAATAAACACAAGGATAATGAAGGGGTTTTTTTAATCTCCAGGATCACCAAAAAGGTGCGAGGAGAGAGCATACACCCTTTTCAAAATCTGAAGACAAAGCAAACAATGCTCAATTACTATCCCCCTAGATTAAACTAAGTGCCTAGATTAGTGATAAAAAGAGGTCTTTGGCATGCAAATCTGTAGAATTTGTCAGTAGTTTTAGAGATTTCTTTGACATACAAACTTGTAGAAATTTGTGAGTGGTTTCAATGATTTCTTCTTTGGCTAGCGAAAGCTACAAAATCAAGATTAGACCAAAATGATGGAATTCTAGAAAAATTAGAAAAATAATGGACTGATGCAGTAGAATAGATTATATGAGCAGATGCTACACAAAACTCTAAGCACTTTCAAAAAAAATCATGAAATTTCATTAAATTTTGTAAAAGTTATGAGCAAATGACGTTTGAAAAGAAAGGTTTACTTTGACTGATTATATCTAAGAATCTGGGATATATGTGCTAATGAGGTCTATGCCACAACGGATTTGGGTGAATTATCTTTTTGATACCTGTAAAAACTTAAAATTCTAACATGCTATCCAAAAGTTATAGCATTTTTAAAAAGAAAACTATTTTAAGCCTTAAAAACACTATTCACAGCTTGAAAACACTGTTCACAGCCTAAGAACACTGTTCACTACTAGAGAACACTGTTCACTGCTAGAGAACACTGTTCACTTTCAGAAACATTGTTCACCACTGAAAACATTGTTCATCATCGGAAACACTATTCACTGTCAGAAACATTGTTCATTGCTAGAAGTACTGTTCACCGTCGAAAAGCACTATTCATGGCCAAAAAGCACTGTTCACTGCCAAAAAGTATTATTCACTACCAGAAAACATTGTTCACTTCCAGAAACACTGTTCATTGCCCTACAAATATTTGATCAAATTTCACCTGCACCAAAAAGGGTCAAATTGTATGTTTTCTTCACCTCTTGGCCCTTCTAAACACAACCATGAGGTCCGTTTTGTGATGTAAGGCTCTTTGTGAAAGTGTACCCTCAAATCTTGACCCAAAATGAGCCTAAATCTGCAACAAAGAGCCTCAAAAACACACTTGCAAAAAAAAGGGGGGTTAGATCACCGAGCATGCTAAATGTATATGCTAGAAATTGGAAAATAAATAAGAACATAGTGATCCTATTCCAATGCCTACATAACTCAATAAATAATCGAATGTGCACAATAATTAACTTCAAAGTGAACAATAATAAATATTACCACACAACGATGTCTATTCCTTGGTGTGTTGAGATGTGGATTGCTCAAGAGATGCAAGCATAACCTTGGTTGCAATGGCGTGATGAGAGCTTAGTTCAACAGAGTAAGTTTGCATAAAAATTGAATTCTTTTTGGTTTGGCTGAGCTCTTATTTATAGATTTTTTACGATGGAGGGATAAGGATTTGATTTTGAAGATAAGATTTATTCTTTGCTTTATTTGATCGAAAGAGGAAATAAAACAAGTAGATGAGATAAGATTTGAAAAGATATTTAGGATTCAATTTTCTGTTTTAAAAGGAAATAAATCCTGAAAAGGATGAGAAGATAATTGATGAAATTATATAATTAATTTAATTAATTAATTACACATAAGTTTAATTTTGGAAATAAATTGAGAAGATGTGATTTGAATTAATTAAATAAATATTTAATTTATTTAATTAATATTAGATTAGTGATTTGATTAATTAAATAATTATAAATTATTTAATTAATTCTAGGAAAAATAACTTAATTAAATAATTTTAATAAATGTGGAAGAATAATGATGATGGATGAATTTAATTAAATAATTAGAATTATTTAATTAATGTGAAAGTATAGAAGATGGATAATTAAGCTAGGAAGTAAGGTGATTTTCAGGTGTCTACACACATATATCAATTTATTCGTAGTTACTGGGAATGGCATATGAAGTGTAAAATGGAAATGGGTGGGGGCAGTAGGTACAACTGTCACAATCTTCAAGAAATGTGTAGACAACGAGGAAGTAATCCAATTGTGCTCGCAAGTGTTAAAATGTTAATTGTGGGGGGCCAATGTCAACTACCATGGGATTGGTAAATGAAATAGTGTTTCTCATTTGAACAAAAAAAAACTCTTAAAAGTTTGGTGGACCCTGCTACCACCATGGTGTGTCACTAGCAAAAGTACAATGGGTTTGCATGTTGTATAAGTCCATCCCTACAAGAAGGCATTCTTCTAGTTTTTTGTACATAGTGTAAGGACCAATGTCATTATTGAAGATATCATTGCCAAAGTTGAAACCCAAATCCTCAAGCTTCACCAAATCTCAAACTGGGGAATGCTAGTAAAGTTTTAACCACACATTCAATGGTTGAAGAACCTTTAAAGCTAAAGATCTTAAGAGCAAGGGTTGGGGGTGGACAAGGCACTACTTTATGACAAAGACACCAAGCTAAGCAAGAGTCCATCCTATAAAGGCATCACTATCATTTTAGGAACCAACTTAGCACCTTAAACCATGACACCACAAGATTTAATCCGCTACTATCATGGGAAGAAACCAAAGGTCATCATTGTTGTAGAGGTGCTTAGGAAAGTCCAATGAAGATTAGACACATCCTAACAAGAGATCTTCACAAATAGTATCTAAAGTGAAGAGGCCAAGTCATGGAGCCATATGAATAGACCATGTATTTTAGTGCAAGTTATTTTGAAAATAAACTGTCATTGTAAAATTTAAAATTCACCAAATGTATTTGTAGGATATACACACTTCAACATATTATTAAAGGTTCAAGATCAGAGAACTATCAAATCTTCAAAATAGACATGTATCACTTATTGATCATGCCTAGTCAAAAATCAACAAAAACAAATATCAAATCTTTAAATAGATATGTATCTAATACAAAATGAGGAAACATGTACATCATCGTATCAACAATTTCATATTTATTTTATTTTATTTCAAAAACATTGACACTCGAATATTTATATTATATTATAACTAGTATAATAATACTATATATAAGTATAGTGAGAGACATTCTACAATGGCATCAATGGAGCATTGTGTCATGATTGTATACATTAATAAACTAAAACAAAGCAGACATATATTTAAAAAACTAAAACTATAAAATAATTCTTAAGTAAATAAAATAGCTCTTCAATAAGAATAAAGTAAATAATGTAAATGAAATAAACAATATAAATGAAATAAAATAACTCTTAAATAGTTCTAAAGTAAAAAAAAATAACTCATTTATACTAGTTTTATTTTACTTTAAATCTATTTAAGAATTATTTTATTTTATTTTACATTGTTTACTTTATTATTATTATTGATAGATAAATAGTGATTGTGGGATCACGCCTGTTCTAAAATAAAATAATAATAATAATAATAAGATGAGCATAGACCCATAAATAGGGGCGCATTACCATTTGACAAAAACATGAAAGCTCTAATCGCTAAACTACATAGAGAAGCCAAAATCAATGTAAAAAAATTAGGCCTGTGGACCTTGATTCCCCATTTTATCATGGGATTGTCTAGAATCATTGAACACTTTCCTTGTACTGCTTTGCTTGGTGCCTTCTTTCTTTGCTTAATAAGAGTTCGGTCATGTACCTTTTCCATAACATAATCCTTGGTTTTAGAGCTTTGATTTTGTGAGGACACATCCTCCAAAGATGACTCAAGGGATTATTTAGTTCTCTCCATAGTTTCAACCTCATCAGTTATCATGCCACTAGGAGTTTGAGCAGAGGCTAAATCAGATTTTGTTGAGGCATTGGCCTCAAAACCATCTATAGTAATAGGAGGAATGTGTTGATGGTTGAGGCTATCCCCAATCCATTTAGTAGCTTGTTTGAGGGAATTAGTAGTTTTTACAGAAGGAGAAAATTTTGAACAATCTTTGGCCTTATGACCAGTGTCATAACACTGTCTGCATCTGAAGGCAAGCCCTTCATAGTCCACCATTTGGTTCTAGGTTTTGGAACTAGCCTTGATTTTGATTTCAATAGGAAGGAGTTGTGAAAGATCCATTTCCACTAAAATTTGAGCAAAAATGAAGGAAGAGTGCAATGTAAATGAGGATTGGTCTGCAGAAGAAATCAATCCTAAAATAAATTTCCTAATGGAATTTCTGATTGATCTAAGATATGAAGAACCCCAGAAATGCAATGGAATATTTGGGAGCCTAACTCAAACTGGAGTATCTATAAAAGTTTCTATGAAAGGGTTGAAATTTGGAAAATATGGTTTCAAATCCAAGTAAGATTTGTCCCAAAATCAAGGGCCTTTCTATAGAAACATTTCTCTATCCTCTAGGAGTTCATAGGTTACATAGAATAAAACTTTTGCATAAGGGCTGATACAAAGTTCACCATCCAATAGAGGTTGCTAAAGCTTTAGTATCCATTTATTAAACTCTGATAGATTTGGCCAAAAGTTGTGGAAGCAACAAATCAAAGAGTTCCTTTTATGCAACTCTTCCTACTCCATAGCATCACCAAGATCCACGGTGGGAGTAATCTTGCTTGCCATCGGAGAAGGAGGCTTTCCCTACACCCCTTTTAGCATCACCCCATCCAAAGATGGTTTGTTATGCAAAAAAGGTGATCCATTAGGACTTTTTTTAATAAGGTAAGTGCTGCCAAAAGTGGGTAGCTCCCAATACATAAAGAGAGGAAAATTACATAGCATTGAAGATGGTGTTAATACCATCAGTTAGAATATTATCCCTTTCCAGCTGAGAGGAGGTCCTTGTATACACTAACAAAGTTTGTGAAGGCTTCCATTTCGCACTTCTCTAACCCCTCCCTAAAAATCTTCAAGCCCTCCGCCACCTTGCCTTTCTTCTTTACCGCCTCAGCATCAAAGACACCACAAATTAGACCGCTTCTAGGTTTGGGTTGGTGTGCTGACTAGCCACCAGAATTGCATCTAAAATCTCATCCTTGGCAAGGAATCCAATGAACCTCGACATCGTGTGGACAACACCTGTAGCCTAGGCAATAGTGATGAAGAACCTTTCGATGAGCACCCCATCATGGATGTGGGATCCCTCGGTAGCTTACATTCACATAATGTTTTTTATGGCATTTTTCAGTTTTGTCTCCTCCGTTTTGATGAGTCATCCTAGCTACTGGTTCAAGTTTTCATCTTCGCACCTACATTACACACCAAAATGACTGTGACCCGCCATGACTCCTTTGGCAGAAATGCTCTCTTCAATCTCTATTTAAATTCATTAGGGAAACCATACCATTTTTTGAGGTGATCTATCCTCTATCTGCATTTTGATTCGAAGCTAGATCACTAGAAAGCCTTCGGACATCTTGACCGTCAGATCCTGGAAGTATATTTGGAAAGGACTTTAAAAAATCTACTTTGGTGAACTTCGTATTCTTACCTTGTATAACACTCAAAGATTTTAGATGTGGCTGATCTATTCCTGACTACAACTATCATATCCCAAAGTAAACAATTGACCTATCTTTCTAATCTGGTCTCCGTAGGATACACTGGGATGTTTCACATGCTTCACCTAAGAGGGTGCGGCCTGTAGGGATTCCAAATCATGTCGGCACCTTTGGTATACAAGGATGCCGAAGGTCATCAATTAAATTGTTATTTCAAGGTTTGTGAAGGTTCCTTTGGCACCCTCACGGTGACGCTCCAGATGAAGTCTGATATCTTCATGTTGGTTATTGTGTTTCCTGTTCCCGAAGGCTTCTCAGATTCCCTTTGCTTATTTGTGCCTGGAGCCGATAACTGACTTGTTGAGGTTTTACCTATTTTGGAGGGGATATTCTAGGAACTTGTGGATGCCAAGGTCAGATTAGTGGATAAGATAGGTGGGTTGGCTGGCCCATCTACATTTCACTTTTCATCTTGATTTGGCACGAGGGAACCAGTTTTCAATGAATCTTCCTTAATTGGGATGTCATTTTGTTTTTGGGATTCACTAGCTTCTATAATCACTGGCACCTCCTTTTGGTGCATGGTCATTTCAAGAGTGGGCTCTTTTGTATTGTATGTCCTGGCCTTAGGGCACGAATCTTGAAGATGCCTACAACTTTGGCAACTAAGACAGAAGAAACGTTTCTCCTCAACATCAATCTTTTGAACTCTTTAATAATCTTGAATTTGTAGGACAATTTCAGGTGGTATCTTGTGAATTGCTATTATCTAAATTCTAGCAAAAAGGTAAGAGTCACTGGTAAATAATTCCTCATCAACAGCTAGCACCAAACTGATCATTTGTGCAATTTTGGTTAGACATCCCTCAGTCCAACACTCTGTTGGAAAATTGTAGAGGTGGATCCAAACTAGTTTTTCATAGGGAGTGCATGCCGTTGGGTCAAAATTAGGGGTCCATTTCCTCATATACAAATATGATCCATTTCTTGACCAGATCCTCCCTTGTAAAATCACATCCCTGTCCTTAGGAGAAACGAAGGTTGCGATGAAGAAAACTCTGGGGAGGAATTGAGGATGTAATGTACTTGCCAAATTTCCACCACCCATGATTTGACCTAATTTCTGGTGAGTCTTGGCCAAGTAAACTTGCAAATTAGCGTCATCTCCGCAAGGGATTCGCTTTCCTTCCTACTTTCCTCTGTAAGTTCTACTCGCAAACACTTCAACAAGTATCCTTCCTCCAATCTTATGTGCAAATTCGGTAGTTTGGTAGCTTTGTCTGCTTCATCTCCTTCCCCTCTGCTTGCTTCCAAATGTTCCCCGCCAACTTTCTCCTTGCATCGAACCCCCATTTTTTTAAATAGCAATATATGTTATTTCAGGTTTATAAAAAAAAGGAGGTAAGGTCCCTCAATTGTTGACATAGTAGAGGGCAACCCCGCGAGGTTTGAACCTAGGTTGTTGGCACTCTAGACAAGAAGCCCCACCATTTCACCACAAGATCTCCCCTAGGTAAGGTCCCTCAATTGTTGATGCGGTAGAGGGCGACCCCGCAAGATTTGAACCTGGGTTGTTAGCACTACAGGCAAGAAGCACCACCATTTCACCATAGGGTCTCCCCTTTAAAATTGGAGGTAAGGTCCCTCAATTGTTAACACGGTAGAGGGAAACCCCATGAGGTTTGAACCTGGGTTATTGGCACTACAGGAAAGAAGCCCCACCATTTCACCATAGTATCTCTCCTAAGTAAGGTCCCTCAATTGTTGACGTGCTAGAGGGTGACCCCGCAAGGTTTCAACCTAGGTTATTGGCACTACAGGAAAGAAGCCCCACCATTTTACCACAGGGTCTCCCCTAATCCATTAGGACTTGAATGTGCCAATGGTTTGGGATTATTCTGGCTATCGTTGTGTCATGCCAATGAGGCATTTAGACCTACCACCACCATTTTCTTAGTAGTCTTGTGTGTCTCCATGCCACTAGTCATTAACAAAGAGTCTTGCAACATAAGGGCATCCTTGAAAGTGTGAGGAGCAAAGTGAGGGGAATTAGAAGGCTAAGCCACATAGTTCACAAAGTCCTCTCATCCAAGATTGCCACCATTGTTGGAAATGAGTGCTGGGGGAGAGGGTGGGTAGGGTTTTTGGCATATTTGCCAAAATTTAGTGGAGATATTTCTTTTGTTGTTTACATTATTGTCATCTAAAGAGCTATTTTTATTTACTTAAGAGTTATTTTATTTTTCCTTAGAATTATTTAAGAACTATTTTATTTTATTTACATTGTTTATTTAATTTTCATCTAAAGATTTATTTTAATTACACAAGAGGCATTATAGAGTGAGATTAAGGGGACAACTGTTACTGTGTACATAAAAATAAAACATAGCCGACATATATTTTAAAAAAGTTATAAAATAAGTGTTTTAAATTAAAAATATATAGCCCAAATAGTTTTATAAAATCAATGCAAATAAAAACAAAGCTAACATAGATTAAATAATGTATATAAATACAATAATACTCAAACATAAATTTTAAAAAAATATCAAATCAGATAAAAAAGGAGCAAATGCAAAAGTTGTAAACAAAGTTAAATGTTAAGGGCATTATATTTTATAGATTTTACTATATATAGTCATCAATTTTTATTTCTTTTGTTTTATGCATAATGAAATTTAATTAATTGATTTTTCAGTGCTTCATTCATAGAGTCGTAAAATAATAATTAAATAATATTTTATTACTATATTTTATTAGGGTTTTATCTTTTAAGATTTTTAGCATTAAAAATATTATAAGGGCACTATATTTATTATTAGAGCACTTTATTTGATTAAAGCAAAAAATCTTAAAAAATAAATTATTAGAAAAAAATACATACCATAATAAGAAAATATTGTATTTTTCTATCTTTTAAGATTTCCAGCATTAATAAAATACTAGCATACCTATATTTAAAAAATATATCTAAAGTACGCTAAGAGATATCCTTCTCGAGGCACCTATTTTTTTTATCACTAATCATAACATTATGCGCCTCAAGAAGGATATCTCTCAATGTACTTTAGATATATATTTTAAATATAGGTATGCTAATAGCATCAAGAGCAACAAGCCTAATTCTAACTATATTATAAAATTATAAGAATTATTATATATTATAATATAGGTTAGATATATTATTATAATATATTATATAATAATTATAATTATATATTGTATTATATCAAAAAAATATAATTTATCTAAATTATAATATATAATATTAATTATAATATCATAATAATTATATAATATGATATATAATTATAATTATATATTTAACCTATATTATAATATTAGGGTTATGGTTTTAATCTAATTAGGGAACTATTGTTGTGTTTATAAATCTTGTTACATTTAATGTTTTATTCATGTACCAAACAATGTGGTTAGGGGTAGGGTTACATGTACCATTAGGGTTGTAGTTACAATTTAAATGAGTGTTAAGGTTAGCATATTTATCTTTATAGAAATATTACTAATATATACATTATATATATTACTAATGTTACTATATATACATTATATATTACTAATATTACTCTATATATATATTGTTAATACTAAATTATATAATATTATATATTATTAATCGTAAATCTAAACCTAACCCTAATTCTAACCTTAACCCTAATTTTAATCATAATTCTAACCCTAACCCTAATTTTAGTCCTAATTCTAATTCTAACCCAAACCTTAATCATAATTTTACTCCTAACCCTAACTCTATTTATAACCCTAACCCTAATTCTCATTGTGATTCTCACCCTATTTCTAATTGTAATCCTAATTCTAATTGTAGTTCCAACCCTTATCCTAACCCTACAATTCCAACTGTAACCCTAATTGTAGTTGTAACCCTAAATCTAACCCTAACCTTAATACTAACATTAACCTTAATTGCAACTCTAACCTTAACTCTAATTCTAACCCTAGCCCTAACTGTAACACTAATTCTTACCCCAATTCTAATTCTAAACCTAACCCTAACCCTAATTCTAACCCAAACCGTAACCCTAATTGAAAAAATAACCCTAAGCCTAATTGTAACAATAACCCTAACCCTAATACTAAACCTGATTCTAATTCTAACCCTAATTATAATTCTAATCCTAACCTGGACCTTGACCTTAATTCTTGCCCTAATCATAAGCTTATATGCAACCCTAGTTCTAACCCTATCTATAATTCTAATAATAAGGGGTAGAATTAAGATGAGGATAAGGGTTTGAATTAGGGTTACAACTATAATTATAGTTGTAAACCTAATTCTAACTACAATTCCAACCCTAACCCTAATTGTAGTCATAACCCTAATTCTAACCCTAACCCTAACCCTAACCTTAATACTAACCTTAACCCTAATTGTAATCCTAACCCTAACTCTAATTCTAATGTTAACCCTAATCATAGTTGTAACCCTAATTCTAACCCTAACCCTAACTGCAATTGTAATCCTAACCCTAACCCTAATCCTATCCCCAACCCTAACCCTTATTCTATCCCTAAACATAGCTCTAATTTTAACCCTAATCTTAATTCTAACCCTTACCCTAACTGTAATTCAAACCCTAACCCTAACCTTAATACTAACATTAACCCCTAATTGTAACTATAACCCTAACTCTAATTCTAACCCTAGCCCTAACTGTAACTCTAATTCTTACCCCAATTTTAATTCTAAACCTAACCCTAACCCTTATTATAACCCTAACCCTAATTGTTACAATAACCCTAACCCTAATACTAAACCTCACTCTAATTCTAACCTTAATTATAATTCTAATCCTAACTTGAACCTTCACCCTAATCATAAGCCTATATGCAACCCTAGTTCTAACCCTATATGTAATTCTAACAATAACTGTATCCCTAATTCTAAACCTAATCCTAACCGCAATGCTAATTGTAATCCTAAGTCTAATTCTAACCCTAACCCTTTAATTCTCATTCTAATTCTTACCCTATTTCTAATTGTAACCCTAATTGTAATTGTAATTATAATCCTTATCCTAACCCTATTTCTAACTATAATTCCAACCTAAACCCTAATTATAACCCTAACCCAATTCTAACATTAACCCTAATTATAGTCATAACCCTAATTGTAACCCTAACCTTAAAACACGTCTTAACCTTAATTGTAACTCTAACCCTAACCCTAATTCTAACCCAAATCATAAGCTTATATGCAACACTAGTTCTAACCCTATATGTAATTCTAACCATAATTGTATCCCTAATTCTACACCTAACCCTAACCCTAACCCTAACACTAATCCTTATTCTAACCCTAACCATAAAATTAATTCTAACCGTAATTTTAATTCTAACATTGATTCGAACCCTAACCTTAACATTAATTCTAACCCTAACCGTAAATCTCACACTAAACCTAACTCTTATTATATCCCTAACCCTAATTTTCATTCTAATTGTCACCCTATTTCAAACTCTAACCCTAATTCTAATTGTAATTCTAACCCTAATTCTAACTGCAATTCCAACCCTAACCCTAATTATAACATTAACCCTAATTCTAACCTGAACCCTAACCCTAATTCTAACCATAGTTGTAACCCTAATTCTAGACCTAATTGTAATAATAATTGTAACCCTAATTCTAGACCTAATTGTAATAATAATTGTAACCCTAATTCTAGACCTAATTGTAATAACAACTATAACCCTAATTCTAACCTAAACCCTAACCCCAACCCTAATTATAACTCTAACTCTAGTTCTAAACATAACCCTAACCAAAATTCTATCCCAGCCCTAACTCTAACCATATTTGTAACCCTAATTCTAACTTGAACCTAAATCCTAACCCTAACCCTAATTGTAGCCCTAATTTCTAATTTGAACCCAAATTGTAATTAAAATTGATTTTATTTCAATTAAAACTAAAGGGTAAGCTCTTTCCTTAACCTTGTTATTCATTTATTCCTAATACTTACATAGAGGGGATTCTCACACAAAATGACATTTGAAAGCATATCTCCATGTGTATTTTAGCAAATGTATAGAATTGTCTTAATTTAGAAGGAAAGTAAATTGTTTTGATTTTATAGACCAAGTAAATATTTAAGTATTCTTTAATGTATAGCATACTTAAGAAATTATAGTCAATATTCCAAAAAAATATAGATTCTGGTGAGAGTGTATTAAAATAAATAAATATATAATTTTATTTATAAAAATAAATGATTTTTTTAATTTTTCTAATATAATATAAAGTGCTTTAGATTTGATATATCTTTGAAAATTTATATTAAAAAATAAATATAAATAAACAAATAAACAAACACACACACACACATATATATATTCACATGAATTATTTTAATAAACTCAAAGAATTTTTGTATGCCATCCTTCTTTTAAAAGGTACAAATTTTAGAAACCTTTATATTCTCTCAATTCATTTTAGAATCTTCATTAATGAAAGGAAGCTAGGTGTGCGGAAAATGCTTCCTACACTAATCTATTGAGGAGAGGGCTATGCAAATTCAACTTTATCCTAACTATTACAGCAATGTTAAACCATTAACATGAGATATTGCAAAAAAACACAAGAACCAGAAAGAAGACAGAAGAAGAGAGACAAGATATACGTGGGGAAAACCCTTACGGGTGAAAAACCCCACACTCCAAAACACAGCTCAAATGTATTACAGTAAACAATAACAGATTATAATACAGTTTCAAAGCCAATGCTCTTTCAGGAGTCTTCGAATGTCGAATCTGGAAATACTCCGGTAGCATAACAGTACTTGTACCAAAGTTATCTATCTCCCATCCAAGCACCTGTTTATATAGAGTTTACACGGCAAATATGGAACCTTCTAGAGATGGGCATCCATCTTGGACTCATGCCCTAAAACCCACGCCTAAGGGCACTTGTCCAACATCCCATCCCAAAGTGGGTGCCTAGTCCCAAGATAGGTTACGACAAATGCTCTTACGCACCTTATAGTTGTCAAAGAATTCGTCATACACTGACTAAAAATATCATATTCCTCTTAAATGTCATAACCTTCCTTGACCACCCAAAGATGTCTTTCTCTCGTGTAGAGATACACACCGACACCTGTCACTAATTAAAAATCGTTTGAGGTTTCGGGGGCATTGCCCCTGTGCCCCCACGAGGGCGCTGCCCCTCGACCCCACCCAGCGCGCTAGGGGCGCTGCCCCTAGACCCCGCAAGGGGCTACGCCCCTTGACCCCGTCTCGGGGGCGTTGCCCTCAAACCCCCATTAATTATTCAAGGGGGAAATCGCGGCTGCCAAAGTCACCAAAATTTATCCTCCTGCATATACACAAGGTGTTGACTATGCCAACTCAACGTGGGATAAATAAATACAACATTAGGAATTTGCAAAGGTTGAGACACCTTAATTCCCAACAATTAATTTATTCATTTTAGAAACTTTAGTAATTTATTCAAATTTTAAAACCTTTATATTCTATGAATTCATTACGCTAAGAGGTGACCTACAGTAGCAGGAAAGAGATGAAAGATTCAGATTCCAATAAACAAAAATCTAAAAATTCCTGTAAATAAAGATCCATAAATTTATAAAAAAAAATTACAATTAGGAATGAGTTGGAGTCCCCATTGAGGGGGAAGGTGAAAGGACTGGGGAGGGTGAAACACATACCAACATATCGAATAGTATATAACTCCAAGCATATCAAATTGCAAGATTTGAGGTGAGCTGAAGGGGAGTGCAAATAGAAAACAAAAGAATCGCCTTCCCAAGAATCGATCCAAGGCCGTGGAGTAAATCATTTTGCTTTTTTTAAAGGTATTTGCATCAATTCTTTGTTTTTTTTGTTATTGTCATGGTTTGAAAGATTTTTAAGCAGATTGTGATGTAAATCAGAGCTCTGATGCTTTCTCATTTAAAACTTTTACCTATTCCTATTCCTGGATACACCTAAAATATTTCTCTAATAATCTCCTTGGCGTAAATAGTTCCTCCTCTCCTTAGTGTAATGGGCTTGATAGCTCCAGGGTTTGTTTTGTAACCTTTGAACAATTCGCCATGAACATTCTTGGCATCACAATTACAAGATTTAGAGAGAAACAAACAACTATCAGACCATTGGCAAACGCTCAACACTCTCTTATCAAACCATCCCATCACAAGAATTTACATTTTAAGAAAGGGTTTGAAGAGTGCCACAATCATACACTATATGACGAAGCATCTTGGGTGAAATTCTATTGAAGATGATTTTTTCTTGAATGAGCCCAGGAGATTGGGCAGTGGATCCCGCCATTTTGTTCATTCAAAGCCTTTTGTATATTGCCTGACAAATCAAAGCACATAACATCTGTCTCACTAATTCCATTCAATAAAAATAATAATTAATTACAAATTGATCCACTTCGTCCTTTAAAACCCTAAAAAATGCCAGCACAATCCACCATGTCTTCAAAACCCTAGAAAAATCTTGGTGATCAACTCGACCCTTAAAAGCCTTAAAATTTTTAGAAATGGCGATACAACATTCAGTAGAAGTGCATGATCAGGAGCTCCATTTGTTTATTTCGCTTTGATTCAGTCCAATATTTTTTTTAAAGGCCCGTGCAAATGATTTACTCAAGAGTTGAGAAATTATTTTCTGACCTGCGAAATGTGTCAAAATTCATCACAAATTGATCAAAATTATATCAACTTCAATATGCAAGGAAATGTAATATAAATTGTGAGCAATTGGAATCATTTTTTCCATGCTCTACTTGCTCTAAATGGCCAAAGATAGTGGTACTTTAAAATTTCCAAGCTTAGACTACTAAGAACCGATCTCTTTATCACCTCCACTATTTCTTTTTTCCCAATATCTTCCACTAAATGTTGTGCTTCTTCTTGAAGAACTGCCGCATTGTACAAGATTTTTGCATCTGCATTTAGAAACATGAAACATTGAATAAGCTCACAACTGCAGTTCTGAAATTATAACTAAGTCTCGCTAACATGCATTTCTAAAGTATAACCCTCAATTTTAAATTAAAACTTAATACTTATAATATATTTACAAACTAATTAAAATAAGTTGCGACAACCTTTTTATTTCTATCTCAATATTAAAATTGATAGACAACTACTTATGAAGAGAATAAATAGCTATCACTCAGAGATTTCTTACGTCTATAAATGACAATCTTGAATAATTTTTGTTCCTTACAAGTTGTTTTGAACACAAGAGTCATTGAATAAGCTCACAACTACAGTTCTAAAATTATGAGATTGTTGCCTGTGCTACAAAAATTGCAGACATATCATGTTACCAGCACTCTGCTGATCTGATGTCACTGGTACATAAAGCAATAATCAATAAGTAGTCGCGCTTCCAATCAGGTTTGTTTTAAATTTGACGCCCATTTGAAATTGTAATCAATTTTTAAGAGAGACCTATTTTAATATTTACATTTATACTAGTGATGGTCATTGTAATTGATAAGTAATTTTTAAGAGACCTATTGAAATGGTTTGAGTGTGTATTTATATATGTAGATATAAAATTTATATATTCTAAATATTTAAATATTTTATCTTAATGGAAAATAAAGCTCATAAGTAAGTACAAAGCAATTTAAGCTAATTAACAAGTGGGGGAAATTGCAGGTGATCTGGAGAGAATTGAAAGAAAGAAAATCTTTTGCAAATATCTATTGATAAATTGCACCAAATCCATGCATTCCCTAAGGGATATTTCATAGTTTGTTTTGCAAAGGAAATGGTTCTTGAGTTGATTTTCTAATGAGGTCCCTTTTATGTGGGTCTATTTATGAAACACTGAAATATGGGATATAATCCCATTGAAGAGATAGCCAACAAAAGCCCCTGAGTGGGTTTGGCTATATGATCTCATTTACTATGAATGTAGTTAATAATCCAATTGATTGGAGACTCAATCTCCTAGAGCAAAAGGATCTTAGAATTATCCAAGGATTTATATGAAATTGGAGATAGATCAGCCTGTACCAAATCTTACTATTAGAGTAGGCAAGTTATCATGAATTTGTTAGCAACTTCTTTTATCAAAGGGTTGTAGAACTTATTTCATATTTGTGGAGACACTAAAGATACTACAACAATTTTTAAGTTGACATACAGATAGAACAAAAAGAAGAGAGTCTAAAGAATTATGTGGCAAGATATGAGACTTCAGAAAAAGATCTACCACCAACAATGAAGAATATGCACGATTAAATATTCATGTTGTGTCATATTGTAGTGTAACTTGATGGTATTTATGATGTGAGATTCTAATCATACATAGACAATAGAATAAAGATAGATGATAGAAGATAAAGAATATTATAGAGTGTAAAGTAGATATATACGAGGTGTTAAGGTTGTAATTTATATATATATGAAGATTGTTGAATTTGTGCTATACATTAAAATGGCTAAGAAATCTTTCATATTCATACTACAATATACAATAGTAGATAATGTCACTATTTATAATTTATATATTTAGTGAGTAAATTTATGGGCTTACTAAATATCTATATAAGCAATAGTATGCCCACAATTATAACTAAATAACTCACGGAACATATAAAATATTATTGGTGCCTACATATCAAATAACTTCACATTCCTATTACAAGATGAGGCAAATAACTCAAGCGAGCATATAAATTGTAAGATTTGAAGTGAGATAAAGGGGAGTGTGAACATAAAACAAAATAATAGCATAAGATTTGTCTTCTTCTCTTTCTTTTTAAACAGAATTGTATCATAATTTTTATGATTTGTTTATAGATTTGGTGGGTATTATTATGATGTATTTGAGTTATGAAATTACAAATGGAAAGTAAGGGCAACTATGATTAATTTTAATGTCATAGTTGGGTGATCCCACAATACTATGTCCCACTTTTTGGCCAAAGTAGGACATTGAAATCAACATTTTTAACCAAATTTCCACTTTCTGACACCTATAGCAGCTAAACTGTTAAGAATTTGAAGATGATGTGAACTAGTGACTTTTGAGATTTCATGTGTAGATTCTGAATGTATTTTAAAAAAAATTAAGAAATAATTTGTGAATTTTTTACGTAACTAAATTAATAACTTATTTTTATAATTAACAACATTTTTAGACAGTGACGTTCATACCATACAACATAACTTAAATTTATAGAAAGGATAAAATTATAAATTTTTAAATATGGATTTGTAACACCAATATCTAATGAGCGTACATTTTTATAATTTTTTGTTGCATATTTTTTTAATTAAGTTTTGAAGTGAGATTAATTATAATTCAGACATGGGTTTATACTATACAACATAAGTTTTTGTGTATGTATCCAAATTAACTTATTCTTTTTTTGTTGAAACAAGGACATCAATATCTAGTGCACTATTGCAAGTATGTGCTAAACAGTGTTGTCATTGATGTCAACAAGCTTGTGTTGTCATTGGTGTTAACTGTGTTTTATAATGAGGTTGTTGTTGTTTGATTAAGTTGTCTTGCTAAAAGTGATTTGGTTGCTTTGTAGAGGTGCTAAATATGTTGAGGATATGCTTCTATTATTGGGTTTCTAAGTGCTTTTGAGAAAATTTGATTAACTTAGAAACGGTGTGTTGAAGATGTGTTCTAGCTTACAGAGTGTTGTTCGAGTTTTTGCTCCGCATTTCTTTTGTATTGGAGATTTGAGTATGTGATTTGGATATGTTGTTTAAAAGTGTTTGAAGATGCTAAATCTAGAATTTAGTGCTACGAATTGTTGTACAGTGGAAGTTGTGATCACCAATTTGAGAACAGTGCTTGATAGTGTATGCAGTGTGTCTGGGAGAGTATTTTTCTCTGCATTTCTCCACATAATGGTTTCAGGTGTTGCGGTTCTAGATGTATGCTTATAAGGTCTATATATTTATTTAGTTCAATTTGTTCATGGTTTGGTGCTCTGCAAGTACATTTCTTAAGTTGCAGATGATAACAGAGTATGATATAGTTGGTTAAGTACTCCAGTGTGAATTTTCTTTAGGTGAAAGATGTTGTAAAAGAATTTGTTGGTTTTCAGGTGCTTGTGGATGTTTCTAGATCATGTTCAAGCTTGGTGCATGTTCTGCATGTCATCATGTGATTTTGAGGAAGCGTACATTTAAAAGTTCAAGGTGTTAACACAAGGATGGCTGACTTGGTTGTTTACACTATTTGCAGTTGCGCTTTGTTGATTGTGAAAGCATATCGAAGCATGTAAGAGTGGATTTAGGAACATGCTAAGGCATGATGTGGTCTGCATTCATTCCTTTTCTCCACATGAATGTTTAGGTCCAAACCTAATTTGAATTTTATGGGTTAAGTCGTGTTGCCAACCCTGGAGAATGTTTTCATGATTGGTGATTGTATAAATAAGTGTTAAGGAGTCATGGATGTGTGTGTGTGCAAGGGATATGATGTCTGTGATGTAAATTTGATTAGGGCAGTAAGAGCTTTCATGTGTTAGGCTATTGGATGCCGTGAGTAGAAGGTGTCTTTTATTTTCAGTGATGTTGAGAAGATGTTGTTTGTGTTGTGATGGTTATTGATCTTCATTGGAACTGAACTCCATGCATAGGTTAGATGCAACTATATCAGTTCAAAGCCTGGTAGTGAGCCATTCTTCTCTTCTTTCTTTCTTCCTCAATGGGCAGTGAGTCCACTTGGACAGTGAGTCTATTTGCAGTGAGCCCTCTGGCAGTGAACCTTTATAATTCAGTATCGCTACTACATTATATTGTGAGTTAATCCTCACCATGGTTTTTCCCTTTTAGGGTTTTCCATGTAAAATATGGTGTTCTCTTATGTGTAATATTGTTACGATTTAGTTTCAGTTATTTGCTTTTCATGCTTAAACATCATAACATGTTTAAATGATAATATAGATATGAATGTTTGTAAGGGTTTGAAGTTTTGTTACAACTGATTCACCCCCCGCCTCTTAGTTGTCTTGTGCATTCAACAATTGGTATCAGAGCAAGGTTCCTTTGAAGAAAGATTAACATCTTGAGGTAGATCCGGGATGGTGCATAAGAAACATATTCCCTTGTTTGATGGATCAGACTATGCTCTTTGAAAGGTAAGTATGGAAGCCTTTCTAATTGCTCTTGGTTATGATGTCTGGAAATCAATCAATTCTAATAAACCTTACCTCTGAATGGTATAAGTACTAAAGATGAGATCAAAGTTGCTGAAATAGATGGTAAGGCAAAACATGCTCTCTTAAGTGGACTTACTAATTCTGAGTTGGTGAAAGTTGTAAATTTGAAGACTGCTAATGTGATTTGGAAAAATTTGGAAAGTGTTTATGAAGGAGATGATAAACTCAAACAAGCTAAAATGCAAAATTTGAAGCTCACTTTTGATACCATGTGAATGTCTGAAGATGAAAACATTACAAGCTACTTATAGAAGGTGGATGAAGTCGTCAATGGCATCAAAGGACTTGGCGGAACTATAGATGATAAAGAAGTGATATTGAAGGTACTTAGAACTCTTCCTAAAGCTTATAGTCATAAGGTTTCTATCATTGAATAATTACAGAATTTGAATTAGTTTACCAAAGATCGGTTGCTTGGCACCCTATCTGCTTTTGAAATAAGAGAGTTTGGCACAACTAGTGGAACTGTAAAGGATGAGACTGCTTTTAAGGCCAGCAAATTAAAGAAGACTGTGGAATTAGATCTAGAAGACTTTGATGAAGTGAAAACTAACTTTGTGAGAAGGATGAAAAAGGGTACTGGAAAGTTGAGTCGTAAGTTGCCTTTTAAATGTTTCAGTTGTGGAAAAATAGGTCATTATGCTTCAAGATGTCCAGACAGAGCTCTGAGAATTCAGAATAGGGAAAATAGAGGTAAGATTGTTAAGAAAAGTTACTATGTTAGAGAAGATGCAAGTATATCTGATGATGAATCTGATTATGAGGATGATAATGACAATGAATGCTTATTCATAGCCCTAAGAGATGAAACTATTTTTGCTAACTCTGGAAGTTGTGTGAAGGAAAAGGGTCCGGAAGCAAGTACTAACTTTGAAGGCACTGTAATGTTTGCTTTTCATGCTAAGAAAGAAAAAGATGACTGGATCATTGACAGTGGATGCTCAAATCATATGACATGTGATAAGACTAAGTTTGTTAAACTTGAAAAATATGATGGTGGATTGTTCAGGTTTGGTGGTGATGAAGCTGCTAAGATTTGTGGAAAAGGTTCAATTAGTTTTGTTGGAAAGCATAACATTGATGATGTTCTTTATGTCAAAGGTTTAAAGCATAATCTCTTGAGTGTTGGATAGACGTGTAGTAAGGGTTACAATCTTATGTTTCAAGATGATGGCTGTGAGAGTAGAAAAAGCTTCAAAATAGTAATTGCTGCTGGAAAGAGGACTAGTGGAAATGTTTATCATCTCAAAGGTGATGCTAGTTATTGCCTTATGACTTAGATTAGTGAGAGTTGGCTATGGCATATGAGATTGTGTCACATCAATTTTGATAGCCTGGTAAGGATAAGTTCAGTCCAAGCTGTGAGAGATCTACCAAAAATCACAAAGCCCATCAATGTTGTCTGTAAGGAATGTCAGATTGGAAAGCAAACAAGAAGAAGCTTCAAAGTCAAGGATTAGTCATCTACCGGACTATTGGAATTGGTACATATAGATCTTTGTGGTCCTACCAGAGTAAGGAGTTTTCAAGGTGATAGGTATTTTATGTTATTTATTGATGATTGCTCTAGAATGACATGGGTCACTTTTCTTAAGGAAAAATCAGAAGCCCTAGATAAGTTTAAATCCTTTAAAGAAATGGTTGAAAATGAAATGGATATGAAGATCAAATGCTTGAGGTTTGACAGAGGTGGAGAGTTTACTTCTAATGAGTTTAACATGTTTTGTGAGAATCATGGGATAAAGAGACATTTATCTACCGCTAGGACTCCTCAACAAAATGGAGTGGTTAAAAGAAAGAATAGGATTGTTCGAGAGGCTGTAATGACAATGATAAAATAAGCAAACCTACTGGAAGTATATTGGAGAGAAGCAATGCATACTGCTATCTACATACAAAATAGAGTACAGGTAAGAACAAATAACATAAAGACTCCCTATGAGTTATGGTATAGAAGGATTCCTACTGTTAAATATTTCAAAGTTTTTGGAAGCAAATGTTATATTAGAAGAGATGAAGAACTAGGAAGTTTTATGCAAGGTGTGATGAAGGTATTTGCCTTGGGTACTCTAACAAAAGCAAAGCTTACTGGTGCTACAACAAGAGACTAAGAAGGATTGTTGAGAGTGCGAATGTTAAGGTTGATGAAGATATATAGAATATTTCAGAGATTAATGATTATGAATCAGATGAGTCTTCTTACAGTGAATAAGAAGAAGCTAAATAAAATGAAGTGCAAATTGAAGAGGAAGAAGCTCTAGTGAAGTCTCCTAAAACTCCCAAGTATGTGCAGAAGCATCACGCTGAAGACCAGATCATTGGTGATAAGAACAAAGGTCTATTGACAAGAAGTAGAGCTACTAAAGATCAGGTAAATCTATGTTTACTTTCTAAAGTTGAACCTAAAACAGTGGTTGAGGCATGCAAGGATGAGAATTGGATCAAGACTATGAAAGAAGAACTAATGCAGATTGAGAAAAAACAAACTTGGGAACTTTTCCCAAGACCAGAGAACAAAAATGTGATTGTAACTAAGTGGGTATTCCGGAACAAATTGAATGAGAATGGAGAAGTGGTAAGAAATAAGGCAAGACTTGTATGTAAAGGCTACTCACAAGTGGAAGGAATAGACTATGAGGAAACTTACACTCTAGTGGCAAGAATGGAGGCCATTAGGATGTTTTTGGCTTTTGCAACACATAAGGATTTCAAAGTATAACAATTGGATGTAAAGTCTGCTTTCTTGAATGAGGAATTGGAAGAGGAAGTGTACATAGAGCAACTAGAAGGATTTCAAACGTTAGATAAGTTTGATATGGTATGCATGTTGAAGAAGGCACTATATGGATTGAAGCAAGCTCCTAGAGCTTGGTATGCAAGGTTAGACATGTACTTATTACAACAAGGATTCATTAAAGGATTCTGATTGTGGAAGTGTATGTAGATGACATAATTTTTGGTGGAAATGAAGGCATGTGTAAGACCTTTGTAGATGAGATGCAGAAAGAGTTTGAAATGTCAATGTGTGGGGAAATAAATTTCTTTCTTGGCTTATAGATCAACCGACAGATAAAGGCATTTTCATTTCTCAGTCAAAGTATGTAAAAGAGTTGTTGAAGAAATTTGGAATGGAAGATTCTAAACCAGTTTGTACTCCTATGGTTACTTGTTGTAAGTTGAGAAAGAATGATGAATCTCCTAAGGTTGATCAGAGCAAGTATAGATCAATGATTGGAGGATTACTCTATCTGACTGCTACTAGACTAGATATTAAGCATGCAGTTTGTCTTGTGGCTAGATTTCAAGTAGATTCTAAAGAGTCACATGTTATGGTAGTGAAGAGGATTTTTAGATATCTAAAGGGCACTTCTGATCATGGCTTGTGGTATCCAAAAGATACTAACTTTACTCTAAGTGCTTATACAGATGCAGATTGGGCTAGTTGTGTAGATGACAAGAAAAGTACAAGTGGTGGAGCATTCTTTCTTGGTGGCAGAGTAGTGTCATGTTTAAGTAAAAACCAAGATTTAGTATCTCTGTCCACTGTAGAGGCAGAATACATTGCAGCAACATCTTGTTGCACATAGGTGTTGTGGATCAAAACAAACCTTGAAGGATATCAAAGTTGTGTATGATGAGCCAATTTCTATTTTCTATGATAATACAAGTGCTATTAGCATTTCAAAGAATCCGGTGTTGCATTCAAGGACAAAGCATATTTCAATTAGGTATTACTTTCTTAGAGAGAAGGTTGCAGAGAATGAAGTGAAGCTTGAGTATGTGCCTACAAAGGATTAGGTTGTTGACATATTCACTAAGGCTCTTCCTAAGGATACATTTGAGTATCTCTAGGAGAAGTTAGGGATTATTACCCCTCCTTCCTTGAACCAGGTGCATAAGGAGATGCATCAGTCCAATGGATTTCAAGATTCATTCTTTTATGGATTGGTGATTAGAGGCTACCTCTAAGGGGGAGCCAGCAGAAGTCATAATGTTTGTTGCAATTAGGGGGAGTATTCAGAGTAGTGAAAAATAAAATGTTGCAGAGTAGTAGTGAACATTGCAAGTATGTATAGTATCATGAAAAGGGAAAGTTGTGACACTCTTTGCCATTGATGTCACAGGGGGAGAGAGTTCATGTGAAAAACAAAGGGGGAGAAAGAACAATCAGTGATCAGAGAGAGAGAATAAGATGTGCAAAAGAAAGGGAGAGAGTAAGCAAGTAAAGAAGATTGGTGTAGAGTTGTGTCTTGATGGTTTTTCACATCATGTGTTGCCATCAATGACAAAGGGGGAGATTATTGCAAGTATGTGCTAATCGGTGTTGTCATTGATGTCAACAAGCTTGTGTTGTCATTAGTGTCAACTATGTCTTCTGATGAGGTTGTTGTTGTTTGATTAAGTTGTCTTGCTAAAAGTGATTTGGTTGCTTTGTAGAGGTGCTGAAGATGTTGAGGATATCCTTTTGTTATTGGGTTTCCAAGTGCTTTTGAGAAAATTTGATTAATAAAGGAACTAGTGTGTTGAATATGTGTTCTAGCTTATAAAGTGATGTTCAATTTTTTTGTCCGCATTTCTTTTATGTTAGAGATCTAAGTATGTGGTCTAGATATGTTGTTTAGAAGTGTTTGAAGATGCTAATTCCAGAATTTGGTGCTCTGAATAGTTGTACAGTGGAAGTTGTGATCACTAGTTTGAGAACAGTGCTTGATAGTGTTTGCAGTGTGTCTAGGAGAAAGTATTTTGCTCCACATTTCTCTACAAAATGGTTTCAGGTGTTGTGGTTCTGGATGTATGCTTATAAGGTATATATCTTTCTTCAATTCAAGTTGTTCATGGTTTGGTGCTCCGCAAGTACACTTCTCAAGTTGCAGATGATAATAGAGTATGATATAGTTGGCTAAGTACTCTGGTGTGAAGTATCTTCAGGTGAAAGATGTTGTAAAGGAATTTGTTGGTTTTCAAGTGCTTGTGGATGTTTCTAGATCATGTTCAAGCTTAGTGCATGGTCTGCATGTCATCATGTGATTTTGAGGAAGTGTGCTTTTAAAAGTTCATGGTGTTAACACAAGGATGACTGACTTGGTTGTTTACACTATTTGTGGTTGTGCTTCGTTGATTGTGAAAGTGTGTCGAAGCGTGTAAGAGTAGATTTAGGTCCATGCTAAGGTGTTATGCAGTCTGCATTCATTCCTTTCCTCTGCAAGAGTGTTTAGGTCCTGTTTTGGGGTTAGAAAAGTAAGATCCTAAAACAAGGCTAAGAGATCCAAACAAAACATGAGTGATTTGTGGAACTCAAATCAAACAACCATGATATGAATGATTTATGTGGACAAATACTATTCTTATGTGTACAAGTACTAGGGTGGCAATGTACATGCATTAGAATACTTCATATTATTTGTGTCTTATGATGTCAAATGATGTCTTTAAATAGTTACTCCATACCAAATGGTTTTATCTATTAATATAAATTTGGGAACTAATATTGCACAAATGAATGCATTTGAAATGGCCCAACCCTAACCCTAACCATAATTCTAACCCTAACCCTAACACTAACTCCAATATTAGAATTAGGGTTAGGGTTAGGTTAGAGCTATGTTTTGGTTAGAATCACAAATAGGGTTAGAATTAGGGTTGCATATAGGCTTACAATTAGGGTTAGAATAATGATTATGGTTAGAATTACTATAGAAATTCTAGGGTTAGTGTTAGAATTAGGGTTAGGTTTAGTGTTAGAATTAGGGATAGGGTTAGGGTTAGAATTGAGGTTAGGGTTAGAGTTAGAATTAGGGTTACTAAACTAGGGTAAGCATTATAGTTACAATTAGGGTTAGGGTCAGGGCTAGAATTAGGGATAGAATCTGGGTTAGGGTTAGGGTTAAAATCACAGTTAGAATTAGGATGAAGGTAAGGGTTAGAATTAGGGTTATGTTTAGATTTAAAATTAGGGTTATAGTTAGGGTAGAATCATGGTTATGATTAGAATTAGGGTTAGGGTTAGAGTTAGGATTAGGATTCCTTTTAGAATTAGGGTTAGAATTAAGGTGGGTTACCATTAGAATTGGAGTAAGAATTAGAGTTACAGTTAGGGTTAGAGTTACAATTAGGGTTAGGGTTCGAGTTATAGTTAGGCTTAGAGTTAGAGTTAGGGTTAGGGTTAAAATTAGAGCTATGTTTAGGGTTAGAATAAGGGTTAGGGTTAGGGTTAAAATTAGGATTAGGGTTAAGATTATAAATAGGGTTGGGGTTAGGGTTAAGATTATAAATAGGGTTGGGGTTAGGGTTAGGATTATAAATAGGGTTGGGTTAGGGTTAGGGTTATAATTAGGGTTATGACTATAATTAGGGTTAATGTTAGAATTAGAGTTAGGGTTATGGTTACAATTAAGGTCAAGTTTAGTATAAAGGTTAGGGTTAGAGTTTCAATTAGGATCAGGCTTAGGGTTAAAATTAGAGCTATGTTTAGGGTCAGAATAAGGGTTAGGGTTAGGGTTGAAATTGGAGTTAGGGTTAGGATTACAATAAGGGTTGGGGTTATGGTTAGAATTAGGGTTATGACTATAATTAGGGTTAATGTTAGAATTAGGTTTAGGGTTATAATTAGATTTGGGATTGGAATTAGGGTTAGAATTATAATTAGATTTTGAGTTACAATTAGAATTATGGTTAGGATTAGGGTTAGAATTACAATTGGAATTAGGGTTATAGTTTGAAAAAGGGTGACAATTAGAATGAGAATTATGGTCAAAACTAGGGTTAGGGTTATAATAAGGGTTAGGGTTAGGGTGAGATGTAGTGTTACAATTACAATTACGATTACGATTAGGGTTAGGGTTAGGGTTATGATGACGGTTATAATTAGGGTTAGGGTTGGAATTGTAGTTAGAATTAGGGTTAAAATTACAATTAGAATTAGGGTTACAGTTTGAAAAAGGGTGACAATTATAATGAGAATTAGTGTCAAAACTAGAATTAGGGTTATAATAAGGGCTAGGGTTACAATTAGAATTCAGGTTAGGGTTAGAGTTAGGGTTATGATTAGAGTTATAATTAGGGATAGGGTTAGAATTACAGTTAGAATCAGGGTTAGGATTAGGGTTAGAATATCAATTAGAATTAGGGTTACAGTTTGAAAAATAATTACAATTAGAATGAGAATTACATTCAAAACTAGGGTTAGGGTTAGGATGAGATTTAGGGTTACAATTAGAATTAGGGTTAGGCTTAGGGTTTGAATCAGTGTTAGAATTAAAATTATGGCTAGAATCAATTTTATATAGTTAGGATTGGGGTTAGGGTTAGGGTTACAACTATAATTAGGGTTAATGTTAGAATTAGGATTATAATTAGATTTGGGGTTGGAATTGCAGTTAGAATTAGGGTTAGAATTACAATTAGAATTTGGGTTACAGTTAGAATTAGGGTTAGGATTATCATTAGAATTACAATTGGAATTAGGGTTACAGTTTGAAAAATGGTGACAATTAGAATGAGAATTAGGGTCAAAATTGGGGTTAGGGTTATAATAAGGGTTAGGTTACAGTGAGATGTAAGGTTACAATTATAATTAAGGTTACGATTAGGGTTAGGGTTAGGGTTATGATTATGGTTATAATTAGGGTTAGGATTGGAATTGAAATTAGAATTAGGGTTAGAATTAGGGTTAGAATTACAATTAGAATTAAGGTTATAGTTTGAAAAATGGTGACAATTATAATGAGAATTAGGGTCAAAACTAGAATTAGGGTTATAATAAGGGTTAGGGTTAGGATGAGATTTAGGGTTACAATTAGAATTAAGGTTAGGGTTAGGGTTATGGTTAGGGTTAGGGTTGGAATTATAGCTAGAATCAGGGTTAGAATTAGGGTTACAATTTAAAAAATGGTTACAATTAGAATGAGAATTACAGTCAAAACTAGGGTTAGGGTTAGGGTGAGATTTAGGGTTATAGTTAGAATTAGGGTCAGGCTTAGGGTTCAAAACAACTTGTTAGAATTAAAATTATGGCTAGAATCAATTTGATGGTTAGGGTTAGAATTAGGATTAGTGTTAGGGTTAGGGGTTAGGTTTAGAATTAGGGATACCATTATGGTTAGAATTACACATGGGGTTAGAACTAGGGTTGCATATAGGCTTATGATTAGGGTTAGAATTAGGATCAAGCTTCATGTTAGAATTATAATTAGGGTTAGTATTATAGTTAGGGTTATTGTTATAATTAGGGTTAGGGTTATTGTTAGGGTTATTGTTAGAATTAAGGTCAGGGTTAGTATTAGGGTTAGGGTTATTGTTATTGTTATAATTAAGGTTAGGGTTAGTATTAGGGTTAAGGTTATTATTAGAATTAGGGTTAGGGTTCAATATTGAGATTAAAATATTCCTTAAAAATAGGTACCCTAATTCTAATCTAACCTTGGTTCTGACCCTAACCCAAACCCTAATTCTAAATCTAACCCTAATTCTTACCATAACCATAAGATTACACTTAGCATTGTTTTATAAGCCTCAAAACCCTCAATCTAATCGTATTTCTAAATCTATCCCTATTTAACATAATTCTAACCATAATTTTGGTTGTAACTCTAATACTAACACTAACCCTAATGCTAACCGCAATCCCAACTCTAATTTGAACCCTAATTATATTTCTAACCCTAACCTTAATCCTAACACTAATGCTAACCCTAACTCCAATTCTAACCCTAACCCTAATTATATTCTTAACCCTAACCCTAACCCTAATCTTTTTTTCTAATCATAATTCTAACCCTAATTGTTGCCCTAACTCTAATACTAATCGTAACCCTAATTCTAACCTAAACACTAACCCTAACCCTAATTTTAACCCTTAACTCTAATCCTAAATATAATATATAATTTTAATTATTATATATAATAATAATAATTATAAATATTATATTATAATAATATATTTAATCTATATTATACTTAATTATAATGATTCTTATAATTATATAATATAGTTAGAATTTGCTTGCGGCTCCGGATGTTACTAGCATACCTATATTTAAAAAATAAATCTAAAGTATGTCGAGAGATAGCCTTCTTGAGGCTCCTAATATTAGGATTGGTGATTAAAAAATAGGCACCTTAAGAAGGATATCTCTCAGCATACTTTAGATATATTTTTTAAATATAGGTATGCTAGTTTTAGAAACTTTAATAATTTATTCATTTTAGAAACTTTAGTAAATTTAGAAGCTTTAGTAATTTTAGTAACTTTAGAAATCTTAGTAACTTTTAGTAATTTTAGTAACTTTAGAAATCTTGTTCATTTGTCTATTTTATTTGGTGTTATCCTTAGAAGAAGTTATATAGAAAATTGAATAAGAAATGTAAATTAGACTAAAAAGTAAAAAAAATATGAAACTAAGTTGTGCTTTCTATTGTATATAACTAGTTTACGAAATAATTTTTAATTATTAATAAACTATGAGTTGAAGCATACCTACAATTGATTATACCTTCTTCAAACATTTTAGAAATATTTACATAGAAATCCAAACCTGTGTACATGAATCTTAATACATTTAAATAGTTTTTTTATTGATAAAAAAGCTACAATAAAGAACAAGAGATCAGCTGAAGGAAAGAAAAATAAAATAGAATACTCATATAAACAAAGACCAAAGAAAACTATGGCCTGAAATAAGTCACATTTAAATAGTTGTTGGAAATACATAATCATACATGCCTATTTGTACAAAATCTAAAAAAAGATATATAAATATATACAAAGTTTAAACCCCAATACATACATGTTGTGATGCTCACAACATGCCCCATTTTACCCTTTAGCAAAATAAGGACCCCTGCTGTGGCTTTTGCTTTTGGCTTGTGTAGTTTTGCTTGCTTGGCGGTATAGGTAAAGTGTCTTGGATGCTTGAAATTTGAGTTATACAACGCTTGGGTATAAGTGGTTGTTATCAATGGAATCTGCATGAAAAATCAGCTAGGGCTGCCTTTTGAATCATTTGAAAATTCTGCATATTTTGAGAGTTATGCTTGTTCTTGTGAAAAGTCAACGCTAGACGAATGATGGTCAACATGTATCTGATATATATTGTCATTTACATGTATATGTTATGCTTTTGGTCTGTCGGGTCACATTATTCATTGTGTTTTAAATCATTGAGTGTATAGGTATACATAAAGGTATTCAAGTCCGGACCCGAAGGCATTTTGTGGCGAATTGTATAAACGTAGAAATCCACAGTTGTATTTTGTATATTACAACTCTTGTATTAGAAATACAAATGCAAAAGATACATAGGCGGATGTCAAAATAAGTTCAAAATGATGTATAAAGTCATATACATTTCGTATGTATGCTAGATACATTGTTTTTTGGTATGCTAGATACATAGTTTTTTGTATGCTTTTGGTGCAGATATAGAGTTGGACCTAAAAGTCAATATTAAATCGAATGCTGAAAACAAAGGTGAATGCACATGTTGTATGTATTATTGTATGTATAACTGCATGTATCTTATATACAAATACAAAACTGGACGCGATCCAAAAAGTCAAATAAAATGAATTATAAGTGGAGTTCGTGTGTGTATATTTGGATGCATGTATTAAAAATACAAAAGTGAAAAGTGCATTTGCGGATTTGAACCCAGGATCAAATATGGAATAAAGTGCATTTATTCATAACAAAAGATAAAGAATCAATATCACGGATATTTGTATGTGCGCGTGTATATGATATACATGAAGATATACAAAGGAATTATATGCAAAACCCAACGTAATTAAAAGTTTGAACATTGTATACCTTAGGTGGGGTCCACATTTGTAGGTTTGGGATATGTGAATGTGATATACAAAAAGGGTGATACAAAAGACTTAGATGCAAAGCGGACTCTAAACTAATTCCAATTTGTTTTATAAACCCGCTGGAGTCTGAGTTTATATATTTCGATGATTGTATAAGATATACATAGAGATATACAAAACTAAATATACAAAAAGTAAGAGAGAGAAAATGCTAAAGTGCATGAAGAACTTATCGTGCATGTATGTGAGATATAAAAGAGAAAAGTGCATGTATATGATATGCAAAACTCAAAAGTGCAGAGAACTAACGTATACAAAATTCAAATTATGCATTGAATGGGAAAAGTAAAACACAAATTGAATTATATGGATTAACTACATCATTTAATGCACATCTACCATTGAAAAACCTAAATTTGAAGTAAAAAAAGGAAATTCGATTATGTTAATCTTCACAATTGCATTTAGAGTTAAGTTGCAGAGCATTTTTACAGAGCTAAGGTGAAGGGCGATTCAAAGGCGAACTAAAATTTGAGAACGGTTGCAGTGAGCTAGAAAGGTAAATGGATCTTGTCAAATGGTATAAAATCAAATAGTTGCAGTTTAGGTATGTACCAAAAGACTCTTGCTTGTGATTTTACAGAACAAGATTACGGTAATTTTACAGTAGTTACAATAAGGTAACGGAACGGATTTAAGCTAGTTAATTAATGTAATTCATTATGGAAAAATCGTAAATTTAAACACAGTAGGGTACATATGCATAATTCAAAAAGGGAAAAGATAAGACAGTAATGTTAAATGTTAAACGATGAATATATGTACTAAAAAACCCTAGTAAACATGGACGTGGTTGTAAAATAAATGTATATCTTTTTAGGATGCCACCAAAAGGAAAGAAAATGGAGAAGATGGCCGGAAAAGCTGAAAAGGGAGACACCAGAGTTAAAGAGGAATTTGCAGCTAGAGGTTATAGTTCAAATATTTACTATTCACATAGGGTAGCAGATACTAAAATTGGAGATTTTGATTCTGAGGAAATATTGAAAAAGATCCAAGAGCCTGGCGCATCCTTGGCCATGAAAAACATTTGGGATGTAGGATTGTACAAGGATGTAGGATTTCCTTTAGCAATGGAGGCTAGGGACCTAGTTTTTGAATGTATACAGAGATATGATTCCAATTCCAGGAACGTGAAACATAATGGAGTGATGTTCGCAGATCTATCTGTCGAAGGTATAGCATAAACTTTTGGGTTGAAGACCACTGGAAAGATGAAAGAAGTAGATATAGAGAAATACTCTAATGATTTTAAGAAGAATTAGGCATCTTGTAAAAGTATAATATTCTACGGGTGGTATTCCTTGGATAAGAAGTCGAAGCTGCCAGGGTACCAAAGAATTTGTACAGGTTAGATTTCAAGGAGGACGTATATATCATGATTACATTACTGAGTAGAGTAATGGGGTTAGAGGATGTTGCTACATTTGAGCCATGGATGTTTTCGGTGATACAATTCATCAGAGAAGAAACAAGGGATGTTCATTGGGCTTTGGCTATTAGTAACGCAATTTATGCACATGCCTTGAGATTTAACAAACAAAAGAAGTTTTTTATGTCATCCTACATTGTATATTCTTGTGCAGCTAAGATGCAATTGAGTAGGATACCAAGGGTTGGCACATTGGGAAGCGATCCAGGGCAGACCTTAGTATATGATCATTACCCAAACCTACAAACACAAAATGTAGGGAAGAATTGGATAAGGGTAAATGATGTGTTTTCCATGTACCTAGTAAGGATATTGACAGGAGAAAAAGATCAAAGGTTGTCTGAAGTGGCAAAGAATGCAATCACATGGCATAGTACTTGGTATATACAGTTCTCTACTTTCACATACATTAGAACTAAGGGATTTAAAGGAAATCCTTTTAGACTGCCAAGGTACCCATCAGACAAGGTAGTGTTATTGGAGTTCACTAGATAGATATTAGATGTTTATGCTATGTATAATGCCATGTTTAATAGGGGTAACATCAAATTCCCCTTTGTTATTGGAAAATACAAATGTTTTAATGAGGATGTAGCTAAAACCTTAGACGCAAAGTTGTTATATTATGGTCTTCCATTTTTTGATTTAGCCCAACCTTTTGATCCATTCAAAAGGATTCATAACTTCATAGATAAGAAATTCAAACATCAACCTCACATTGAGGATTTTTGGGCTGACTGTGATAGTGAAGCTAAAGTTAAGAGGAGATCTCATCAAAGGTTAACCCTCAATCAGATGAGAACACTAGGAAGAATTGAAGTGCCACAAGAGATTAGGGATGATGATGAGAAGACCTTGCATATAGGTTATGACAGTACAAAAGAAATTCTGACTGAACCAGATTGGAATCAACTTGAGGAAATTTCATTGGATAATATTTCAAAGTCAGTATTTACATACTCAGATATATGGGTAAAAGAAAGGATAAAACAACTGAAAGCTGAAGGAGTAACACTTACTTACCCGAGTAAGAAAGGTAAAAAGAGAAGTTAGGAAGGTGAGGTAGATTTTGATGATTTTCTAAAAAGAAAGAGGTAGGTGGTGGAAGCTAGAATAGCTAATGCCAACACAGGATCCACAATAATGGACCCATATGCACTAGGAATAACATTGGCTATACCTGCAGGAACATTTGTGTTAGCAAAGGAAGGGACATCTACATATACTGCAGCTGCCACAATAGAGCAAGTTCCAGTACAGGAAACGGTGTTACCTCAACCAACATCAACACCTACAGTGCTTGTATAGGCACCTCAACAACCACTTTTACAAACCCCCATAATTGTAGAACAAACCCAACAAAAAAAAATACAGGGGTTTATCACGGTCAAACAAGAAATGACAGAGGAGATGATAGCAAAGGCATCTATTGTTCAAGCACCCACAAAAGAATGTGTAGAAGTAGTAGATGTGGATAAAATTGAGGATGTAGAAGATGATGAAGATGAAGGTAGTGATGACAGCCTTGAGATGAGCAGCGAAGAAGAAGAAAATAGACAAGTGCCAAAATCTCATCTCATGCTCGAAGTGTTTGGTGCAGGGCAATCAACACATAGGACCCCATCATTACAAAGTATTAAAATAATTGATCCTTTTGAGAAATTGGTGCCAAAGAATATCATGGAAGAAGTTAAGGAAGCGACCTAGGAAATAATGAGAAATCAAGAAGAGGAAGAAGAGGGTACTAACATAGGAAAGGTACAGGATGTTCAAGGAGAGCCTAATCAGTAAAATATGCCTATAGGAGAGGATGAAGGACAAGATACACCACATGAGGTTCCTAATCCTAAGGTATCCCATGGTGAGGGGTAGAAAAATGTAAGGAATGTCCAACAGGAACAACAATAGCCTCCTCAGCAATTTCCCCCACAGCAACAGCATGATCATCAACAACAAGAGCAAGAACAAGAAGAAGTACTCATAGAAGGAGCTCAAGAAGAGGTGTTAAATGAGAAAGCTACAGAGATAGATCTAAATAAAGAGGTGCCAGCTTGGTTAGGATATGAAGTGAGACAAGATACAACAGTTCAAGTGGTACCAATTGATATTGAGAGCTTGTTAAATAGTGAGGCTATGAAGAGAGGTAGAAGAAAGGCTAGAACCATGTCAGCCATAAAGAGATATCCCTCTAGTGGTAGGATTGTACAAATAGCAATTCCCCAAGCTGATAAGGAGAAATAAGTGTTGAGGAATACAAGGTTATCAGTGTGGATATTGGTCATGCCAACAGAGAACAACACATTGAAGAATTGCAGGAAATGACTAAATTCACTGCAAATAGAATGAGAAAAGATGAGCAAAAAATAAAGCATTTAAAGGGGTAAATTTCCCAATATGAACAATTCATTCAGGGGATATTTGATCCTACACAATTTGACCAATACAATACAACCATGACTTGGTTACCATAGACTTGGAATTGAGAACTATTTTCTAATAATTCTCCATATTCTTCAAGATAAGACAAGATTCTTTGTGAATTTTATCTATTGTGGTTTTGAATGAAATCATCATCAACAATACCCTTTTGCATTTTGAAAGCCACTAGAAATTATTGCTCTACATTTGTGAATCCCAAAGGGGCGGGTGTAAAAAGTTGGGGGGCCAAAAAGTGGCCAACTTTAAAAAAAAATTAAGCCATAACGTGAGTGCATTATAACGCGCTGACATTATGGCTTGGTGATGTCGAGCTTAAGGCTTGGCAACACCAAGCGATAACATGCTTGTGTTATAATGTAAGCGCGTTATGCTCTGCTATTTAAAAAAAACTTGTGTTTCATTTCATTGTTTCACTACATTTTACAGCAAACCCGCGGTTTGGAGACAAAGGAGAGAGCGCCCGCGTTATTGAAGGGCATATCGTCAACAATTTGTCACTAATTCATCATTAAAATGTTGCCATGACGTCAGGGAGGCAAAAGGAGTAAGTTCTATTTGCTTTCTTGTGTGAATTTGTTGCTAAATAGGTAGGTTCAAGTAGTTTTTTGATGTATTTATTTCTTTAATTTTAGGAATTGATAATGCACCTCCTCCTCCTAAAAATCCACAAAATCCTCCGTCACCTGAATAGAAAATACCTATTGAAGAACAACCCCAACAACAAACACCTCCATTCATTCCTCAATATGCCCTTGGAACACAAGAAAATATAATGGGGCAAATTGAAAACAATAAAAAACAAATTGAGGACATAATTGGAAGGTTGAAAGAACCTGTAACTTCAACCTTGCATAGATCCATGCTTGCTCAATCTCTTGAATCTATATTATCAAATGTAGATTCAATTAGCAAGCAAATCTCTAGTTGGTCAGAAAAGAGGAGAGAATTTAGAGAGTTCTATGCAGACAAGTTGTCTTATGAACAAGTTAAAAATGAACAAATTACAAAATTGGACATGTGTTCTATTTTCACAGACCGGTGAACAAATCAACCTCTACCCCTTACATGCAAGAGGTTCCCTATCCATTGGTGCAAGAACCAAGCGATAAGGGACAATTTTGGGCAGAGGTGGTGGATGGTTTTTGACCATCCTCCATGCAACAATAATTAGGTCCCGCAATATTTTTTGAGGAAACTCTACTGTGAGTTTGTCAAAAATAAAGTGCCAAACTATTTTGATATGTGGGAGTTCCAAGTAGAGGTGGGGGGTCAACACAGGATAGATCAGGGGCACGTGTTGACCCACAGTGGCCAATGAGACAAGCACTCACTAGACCAGCCCATGAGCATGTGTCTATCTCTTCTGTTGTGAAGGAGAGTGTTGAGGTCAAGATACTTCAATCCATTAGTGCCTTGACCCAGAGCATCAGAGCATGCTAGTCCTACAGCACAGCGTGGGCTGGGGGAGAGTTTGAGGAGTAGGGTTCCACCCCATACTTGTCAAGCTTGCGGGTCAGCCTGTGGTTATGACCCCACAGATAGTAGGGACGCAGGTGCGCAAGCTACATCTGCAGTTGAGTAGATCATGATGACAAATGCCCTCCTGAGTGAGACTTTCAACCTTGATACTCAGGTAAATCTTAGCAAGTTCATTGAATTTAATTTATTAAATTTCATTTTTGAAATGCAAGGTTAACTAATTTAGTTTGATGATTTTAATAAAATTTCAGGGTCATATGTTGATGCAGTTTTCAGCAATTCTCCACCTGCATATTACACTACGACATCTACTGTCAAGGTATGTAACTAGTAAATAATTATAAATATTACATGCGAATAGCATTGTTATATGAATGGTATTCTAATATCTAATTTTGGATGTTGAATAGGTTCATCTTGGAGATTTCACGGCAACACCTACCAGTGGTGGTGGAGTTCAAAGCTTCACTCAGGTAATAAAATAAATAGTTTAACTAATGAATTGTACTTACTAGATTTTTATATTTTATATTCATATCATTGATTACATTGCATTGCACATCTTTCAAACTCAAAGCATTACTAGGCACTGCATAACTAATAACTAGATGTTGATAGATGACAAAATTTCAATTACAATATAGTTATTTGAAAAAATGCCTCAAAGAAATGTGGTCTCATGGAATGCCATGACAAGCAGATGGAAATGATGCCATGGATACCTCTAAACTTATGATAGTCCTATTGTTGATTTATTTGTGATAGTCTTCTAGGGCAGTCTACATGGTATTTTGCATACTAATTCGGCTATCAAGACTGTTCTTGTGATGAGAGGACCATGAGTTAGGTGTATGAACAATCCCTAAATAATAAATGATAATAATCTAGCAAAACATGAGGTCAAACAAATATATAACCATTTTTATGATAGTCATATCTATGACAGTCTTATGCAACATTTGCATGGTAGCACCTTTAAAGTTTGCACAAGGATAGCTTCTTCAACTCAATGATAGGGCCTTGGACCATTTTCTATGTTATGATTGCTATAACTAATTAGTAACATGACTGTCACAAGGTGGTTGGGTAACTCTTTTGTATAATAGTCCTTTTGTAAAATGAATGATGTGTGTTCTTGCTGAGTGGCAAATCCTCTTCCATTGTCATAGAAAGAAACATGCACGTTAGGTCTTATTGGGAAAATTCTCAAGCATTGGATCAATAATCAATCCCATGAAGATACTAAAACCCCCATGATGACAATCCCCTAGATCTATAGCATATGATTTTCAATTTGAAAACATGACTGTGCTATTTATAATAGTCATAAATAACTGATCAACATTGAGAAATGACAATTTCAAAGGCTTATAACCATGTTTGCACTGATGACCAAACTTTGTAACTTTAATAACATCAAGACAATCCTTCAAAACTTGCCTAGTAACCTAAAATATGACCCTAGCATAATATGGACAGTCATTAATGACTGTATTGTTGGCCATAACAGTCATATGGAAACTGATTTTCCATATGGAAGACTTAAAGGAAAATCTTCTTAGTAGTTGTATAGTCCATCATGTATGTGGCATGTTTGCATTCTTGGATGATAGATTGGTATTTCCTTACACTAACAAGATTGTTAGGACAACCTAAAAACTTCAACCAAATGCTCTAATCCATATTCCATATAGACAATACTCAAATTTACACCACCTTGACAGTCACACACATGCATATGACAACATTTTCAAAATGGATAATAATCTCAAACAATACCCTAGGGTTTCAACATGGAATCTTCAATATTTGAATAACAAAATAATAAACCCTAGGATTCTATCATGATGACAACATCCATAACCCACTTGATTGTCATGGCATCCCTCACTACTGTTACTAATGTAATTTCTCATGAACATGACAGTCCTTGATTGTTACAACAATAAGCACCCTTGAAGCCTTCATGCAACTTCTGAAAATTATGTTAAAATGACTAGATTATGATTGTACAAGAATGCATGACCAAGTTGGCGAAGGACATTTGTTGTCATTTATGAGCTATGATTGTCATAATCATTGGAGGCATTGTCATAAAGGGAGTTGTGTAGGATGAAATGTTGTTTGGGACAAACTTAGGACTGTTATAGGCACTAAATGTTTGGATAGAGTCAAAACAAAGACATTCTGAGCTGTAAAGAGGTGTTACTGGAATCTTGAATCATGAGCCTAATATATTCTAACAATGTTATTTTATTTTTAGATGATGCAGGTTGCAGAGACACCTCCCGAAGTTCATAGGGCAATGGATCATTGTATGTCCTCTGCAATTCATAGCTCCATGCCTTTGATGAGGGTATGAGGCAGATTAGTAAATTTCAAATTACATTCGTTGTTATAGTTGTTTATTTTTGAAAAATCAAATGATTATTGATTTGAAGTTTAATTTCTATCTGGATGGTTTCTATAGGACATGACATCGCCACAACCTAATCCCGGTACTGAGGCAAATGAGGAGACAGATTTTCGGATAGTGGTAAGTGATTATTTTGTTAAATGTTTCATTTTTTATAATGTAATTTCTATATATTAATGTCTATACTTTTTATTGTAGCAACTACAGATCCATGAACAACTAAATAGGAGGAGCGGCTCTCAGGTTCATAGTAGACCACCCTCATACGCATCTCCATCCCCTTGAAGATCAAAGACTGCCCGTGATCTATTCTCTTCACCGGACAGAGGGGAATGACTTTTTATTGTGTTCCTTTGTTGTATGCCTATGTGGCATTTGTGGACATATATTTTGTATTGTGTATAGTTGACATTGTATGCCTATATGGCATTCTTGTAACCCTATATGGCTATTTTGTATATATGTTATACTTATATTGACATATATTGATGTATGCCTATATGGATATTTGGTTAATACAAATCATTTTTGTTGATCATTATGTAATATGGATAGGTGCAGTGTAGATCATTTTTGTATGCCTCTAGGTTTCAAAGTTTTATTGTCAAAGAATGGACATCCCAATTGATGATAAGAGAATTTGAGTTTTGGGTTGAAAGTTTTAGTCTCTCAAAACTATACATGCCCGAGAAAATAGAGAAAGGAAGATTGGTTAAATCGATAAATGGAAAGCAAGTTTTTGGTTCACATCATGATCTACATGCTATTGTACAAGCTTGCATGTTAGCCTTAGTCACTCACATAGCAATGTACAACCTTGTGGATAAGTCCTTGCATCATGTGCCACCTAAACAATGCCACTTGATCCAACACAAAGTTCATAGTTCCTTGCACCATGCATAATTCACATAGTGATAGGAATCATTTTGTGCAACTCAAAAGGCACCCTATAAATCTTACACAACCCTCTAGATCATGTGCCATTTGCACAACACTAAGGATCATGTCTCATAGTTTCACAAACAACTCTATCTAATTTTGCAAGTGACCAAAGGGATATTGCAATTCCCTATGTTCCAAAAGGATGTTCTTATGGTTGCTCCTTGATATGTTGATCCATATTCTTTATGAGTTGCTCAATTGAAAATATTTCTTAATTCCTTGTTATTATACCATATTGGGATGCAAAGAGTATGTTTATTGTCTTGAATAAGATAGTCAAAATCATATGCTTATGAGCACCTGATGACCATTGTGGTTATTAAATGTAATTCATCTTGCATATAAGGTGATGTTATGAGAGTACATTGAGTCTTACCTAATTTGAGTATGCAACATAACATTGGGGCAATAGGCTTCCATAAGTCATCAGCAATCCCTTTGAGAATGTGGTTAATATTATAAATGTATACTTTGCATCTCACCATGTTAATATGTATCATGTCATCACATTTACCAATTTGACTCTAATTACATAAAGCAATTCCCTACCCAAAAACTTGTTAAGCTTTAAAGCCTTGTTACAACATTGTATTGATCTCACAGAAGGTTCCATACCACTACCCCAACTCTTTGCAAGATTGCTATGAAATATGATAAGCAAGATAGGTGCAGTGTAGATCATTACATAATGATAGTGTAGATCATAAAATAATGATAGAGACATGAAGTGTAGAGGGTTTCAAATATCACAGAAGTCTAAGTTCAAGCCTAATAACACAGTGACCTAAAGGTGGAAGAAGATGAGGGTTGAACAACATGGATATGACAACATGAAGATGATATTAAGTTTTAGGGGAGTAGACTAACAGAGGTCTATGTCAAGCCTAATAGGTGTCTAAGATTGCAATGATGGAACAATGTATTGAAGGACTAAAACAAACCCTACAAAGATAGTATTAGAGAAGAAATTTAAGGTGAACCAAGATAAAAGAATAAGCAGTTCATATATGACTGTGTTGACTGCTAGAAAAAGTATATTAACAACCATAAGATGCATGTTGACATGTGAAGACTATAACAGTTATAGCAAAGGCAATGTGTGAGGATATCGCCGGTACAATGTAGCTTGAATTGTTTTGGCATGTTTGAGTGCAAAACAAGACCATGCCTAGCCTAAGCTGTAATGTCCCCTTCTTGATACATGGTTAGTCCATCATTGAGTTCCCGTGGACTAGCAATTTGGTTAGGGAACTGTGGTTAGTTTGGCCTTGGAGGTATTTGTCAGTGATGGAAATGTGGTTCGTATTTAGTGGATCTAGATGACACCCTCAGAGTTGGCCCAGTTTGCTCTTGGTTGTTACTATTTTTAGTAAGTACGGGTTCAGTGTCGGTTTGGGATTTTTAGAGTGGGGTCATATTCATCTCGTCGAGGGCTTTCCGATGAGCTATGGATCATTATATTCTGACACCGTCTTCATATTTATTTTAAAGTCCGAAGATTATTAATGTTATATTTTAATTGGGACTTTATAAATATTAAGGAAAGGTGACTTTATGGAAAATGAAGACATAAGGCAAGTCTTGACCTTGGGCGCCCGTCCTGAGGAGTGAAAAGTGAATTTAAAATTATAATGTTCCCTCTCTAATTCCAACGCCCAACTTGAGGAGGGAAATAAAAGATGGAAAAAGGCTAATTTGTGTTATGTTATGTTTATGATATTTCTCATTTTTGAGCTCTGCTAGGGTTTTGAGGGTTTGAGGATTCGAACTAGGCTCTTGGAGACGAAAACCTCCATGAGTAATGACATTCTACAGGTGTGGAAGATCACCTAAAGGTGCCATTAGAGGTGGATACACTCAGTGTTCACAAATGTGCTTCAATGGAGTTGACAGGTTGAAGATATGAGGCATTTCTTGATACATCCTTTGCAGTTTATGGTGGGATTTTGTATGCAAATTTGAGATGAATGTTCCATGACAGATTAGAGTAGTTTTCATTGTGGTTTTGGAGCAGATATTGACTGTACTTGCTGGTCGTACACCCTCATATAGGCTGTGTCTTCTCTTATAGCTGTTTGGGGGAGATTTTCGGCATTAAACCTATCGCAACTTGGTCGTCCAACCTAGGAAGGTGTTGCAGAACATTTACAACAAAGATTTGAAGAGATTCCTGTGACTTGAGTGGTTGTTTACACCTACAACCAGTTGTACAAGCTAGGTAGAGGAACGTGGATCACCTAGAGCCTCTTCATCTTTTCTTAAGGTGTCATACTTGGTCTTTGGGAGACGTCTAGGGTCATATTCTCTACTGATAACATCTATATGCACATTCTATATCATTCCATGAAAATTTGATGTATTTCCAGCCATACCCACTTGCTGGTGTACTCTAAGCATATGTAAGAAGTTGCAAAAATCCATATGGGTATGTCATAGTAATTGTTTATTGGCCATTTTACTATCTGGGTAGTTGATAGTTTTTTTATATCCATTGTATATTTTATGAGCTTTCTCTTTATGCTCTATATTGTATGCTCTGGCAACACATCTGTAGGAAAACTAAAAACCTGTTATGCATCTTCTGTCTATCTAAAAGACCACTTTAAAAATTTTAAAAATAACACATAAAAGATCATTAAAAATATACAAACAAGTACGACACATTACATAAACGTACCCATCCGGACAAGTTGGAACTGTCGGTTTGGTCACATCAGGAGCAGGACAAAAGTTACACCCCTTTGCAACTTTACACTACACGCATTTGGCCATTTTTGGGGTAGTAGAAAAACTTTCACCATGGGCAAATGCCTTAGAGATATTAAAAACTGAGAGAAGTTATTGTAGAGGGACCCTACGTGATCCCGTAGCCTCAGACGAAATATTTCTAAGTGACAGGGTTTCTGAGTAACAACTCGTCAAAGATTGTTGCCTTTTTACACTTTAGACTCTTTAGGGATATCGTCGGTACAATGTAGCTCGAACTGTTTCGGCATGTTTGGGTGCAAAATAGGACCATGCATAGCCTAAACGTACCCATCCATATGCGTTGGAATTGTCAGTTTGGTCGCATCAAGAGCAGGACAAAAGTTACTCCCCTTTCCAACTTTACACTACCTCCTTCTGACGATTTTTGGGGTAGCAGAAAACCTTTCACCACGAACAAACGCCTCAGATATATCAAAAACTGAGAGAGGTTATTGTAGAGGGGTTCTATGTGATCATGTTTCCTCATATGGAATATTTCTAAGTGTCATGGTTTCTAAGTAACAGCTCGTCAAAAATTGCTGCCTTTTTGCACTTTGGACTCTTTAGGGATATCATCAGTATAATGTAGCTCAAACTGTTTCGACATGTTTGGGTACAAAATGGGACCATTCCTAGCCTAAACATACCCATCTAGATGCATTGGAACTATCAGTTTGGTCGCATCAGGAGCAAAACGAAAGTTACACCCCTTTGCAACTTTACACTACCTCCTTCTAATGATTTTTGGGGCAGTAGAAAACCTTTCACCACGGGCAAACACCTTAGAGATATCAAAAACTGAGAGAGGTTATTGTAGAGGGGTTCTACATAATTACATTTCCTTAGACAGAATGTTTCTAAGTGTTAGGGTTTCCAAGTAACAGCTCGTCAAAGATTGCTACCATTTTGCACTTTAGGCTCTTCAGGGATATCACCGGTACAATGTAGCTCAAACTGTTTCGGTATGTTTGGGTGCAAAACAGGACCATGCCTAACCTAAATGTACCCATCTAGATGCGTTGGAACTATCAGTTTGGTCGCATCAGGAGCAAGACGAAAGTTACACCCCTTTGCAACTTTATATTACCTCCTTCTAACAATTTTTGGGGCAGCAGAAAACCTTTCACCACGGGCAAACACCTCAAAGATATCAAAAACTAAGAGAGGTTATTGTAAAGGGGTTCTACTTGATTGATTTGCCTCAAACAAAATGTTTCTAAGTGTCATGGTTTCCGAGTAACAACTCGTCAAAGATTGCTGTCTTTTTGCACTTTGGACTCTTCAAGGATATCGCTGGTACAATGTAGCTCAAACTATTTTGGCATGTTTAGGTACAAAATAGAACCATGCCTAGCCTAAATGTTATCTTAGACATATTAAACAGAGAGTATAACACAAACAAAACTTACCAAACTAGGTCTTTAAAGACAATACACTTAGGGTTGAAAACATAACTAATAACTTTAACTTAAAAACCCTAACTAGTTTTGAATGTTTAAACCTCTGCAGCTGTGATATGAACACTACCACTGTGACATCCTTTAGACTTCCAAAACTTCCAACAATAACCACCACTCATCAATCAACATCAACATGACCTTAACACCATATTTTGTGATCAACATCAACATCATGAGGACACTGAAGAAAATCTATGGCACATGAAGACACTGAGAACACTGAAGACATGGAGCACAAAGAAGCATGAAGACATGAACAAACTCATGTCATGAGGAAGAACCACAACCCAATCAAACTCCTAAAAGAATGACATGTTATGATGAAGAACCACAACCAAAACCAATGATCCAATGGCATGAACCAATGACATAAGCAACTATGTCCTGCTATTGTAACATGATAAACATGAATGTTATGAACTAACATCCAAACCCTATGACATGAATCTTGATATGACATGAGTGAAACATGAGTGAACAGGATTAAGACCAATAAGGATCAACTTCATCCATCACTTATATCTAACCCCATGAAGCATAACATGATGATGATGCAAACATCAAATGTATACCATAGAAAACAAATCAAGTTCATACTACTGCTTGTCAAGTTCATACCACTGCTTGAGTGATATCTTCACTATTCAAGTTCATGCCTTGTCTTGAAGCACTACAACTCTGTGCATCACATCACATACTCTATGAAGAAGCAAGTGTCTTTATATCACAAAACCCAACAACATATCCTGAAAGCATAATGGTATCATCAAACAATAGATAACCAATAGACCTACACAATTATTCATTCCTTACTCATTTACTAACATCCAAGCACTTTGACATCAATGACAAACATATTCATCACAATATTCACTGTATATGTGTAAAAATGCAGCAGCAAATAAAAAAGACAAACCTATGTAAACTTATAAATTAATGTGCATACTTACAAATCAATGTAACATGACTTTACAAAATCAATGTGAATACTTACAAATTAATCCAACGAACCATCCAGGTCTTCTCTACTCTTTATTGTGTCAAGTATTGCCTCATGGTCAGACTCATACACCTTCCACAAGGTCTTGTTCAAAGGTCTACCCCAAAATTGTATCAAATGAACATTAGATGCCACAACAAGGTTCGAGTAATGAAGAATCTTCCGATGTGTGTCAAAGTCCTGAAATAGCCAAACATTAACACTCTTATGTGGGTAACTTCTAAGCCATGTTCCAGTAACAACCACTGAGCTTGTAGGGTATTCGATGTTTTCTCCATTTGTAACTAGGGCCTCCAATTTCTTTTTGGCCTCAAGACAATGACACAAGTAATAATACATTCCCTCTTCGTTATCTTCATCTGCAATAACTACATAAACATGCCCTACAACGATATGTGCAACAAATTAGATGAAATTAGTCAACATTACAAAAACACTACAAAGAGGTAACATTAGGAATTTCAAAAACTATGCAAGTATCTATATATTACCTGGTTGAACTAGATCTGATATGTGGTCAAAGTCAACTGATGATTCCATCTCTGTCAGTTCCAGTGCCATCGGGGGTCGATACATGTCAAGTGGGTTAAGATAACTTAACTGCCATTCCTCAACCCACTTTTTTGACTCGCACTCATTCCAGACTTGAATTGTACATGAAGAACAAAAGCATGCCATCTTTCGCGTATGGATACTCTGTGAACCTGCAATTGAGTTTTTGAAAGAGTGTAGCTTGCTTGATCCTGTCAATGTACAACAGTCCTCATATGGTGCAATGTTAGTGTCGTCTATCAACCAAAAACATCTATGAACTGAAAACTTACCTTCATTACCTAGACCCATCGAAGCATTACACCACTCGACGATTAATTTTGCATTTGTCAACTTTGCATTGTCTTTATACTTTAACTCTTCTCATGTTATGGATCTTTTGATACATGCTCTTGCACCATCATGCTCCCACTTTCCATGCCCAGCCTCACAAAAGTTCCACATATGTTGAACACCTATAATATTATGCCTCCTGCTTAGCCAATAGAAATTCTGTGAGTTCTTGAATTGTGATGCATAGTTATCCGATCATATGATATGTTGACTGAATGATATGCCCCTTCTAGCTAAATCATTGTAGAACTCTTGAAAGCAACCTTGTATGAACTCCGTAGAATGCGTGCGATCATCACTAATATAAAAAATGATACTCCCTTATGATCTTTCTGTCATCTTCTGTACTATCATTCACATGAATGAAGGTGATGTGCACAAATATAGAAACTTGTGTGAAGTAATATTGTGATTGCACCTCACACTATGGTTGTAGACTGTAGTTCTCTACAAATTCGACGATTGAAACAATGCTACCAACTGGAAATGCATCCTTGAATGACTTGAATTGCAAGTCCAAGCATCGAGCTCTATGGGCATGTCTTGCATACTCATACACTATATTGTCACGAAATATAGACATAAACTGATACACTGGAATCTTTTGAATAACCAAATCACACCTCTTTGCTTCTTTACCATCTTTTCTATTGTATGCCACTGTTTTATACTTACCGAACTCTACTAGTTCATTTCCAACCGCATGTGTTCTTTCCATATGTTCACATATTGGCATACATTACAAGCCACCGCAATGCTGACATGTGCCATCCAAGCATAATTTCTTGTAGAATATTTGACCTTCCTTTCTTTCACATAAAATTCTTGATATGAAGTCTCTTGAAGATGGTGGCGGGGCATGTATGCCACAATCTTGCAAAACATTGTTAGTATGCAAATCTAAACATATAGACCGATAAACATCAAAATGGTTAGAAATTTCAATATGTAATCTACAACAACAAGTAGTGCGTGTGTGATTTATCTTGACATAGAAAGGTTTTAGCATTTCAAAATATCTTTGACAAATTTTAATTTGAGGATACATCTCTAGAAATTTACCAAAAAACTATGTTTAAGTCATATCCAAAAAATGCGTTAGATGTGGCTCATGGTTCTGACTACCGATTCTCCTTCTTACCACATCCCTTTGATTCAAAGATGCCCTTGTGTAATTCTTCCAAAAGTCTTCAATTAGCGATCTTAATGTTTCAACAATTGGTTTATCTTTTCATGGTAGTCTCCCCGAGAACGCCCATAATTCATTAGCATTGGTGTCCTCAATTCTTAGGCACTTTCCAATGGTTCTTGATAAAGTTTTCCTATTAATTCTCAATGCTTGACTCATCTTTCTAATTAGACGATCTTTCCTTGTTTGACTACTTACTATAGTCGATGTAATGACACGTCGTGTTGCATTACTATCTTTTGTGTGTGAGGTATTACCCACACTCTCATATGCACTCATTAGATTCTTGAAAATAGATTTTTCACTTGAAGCCTCTGATGTTCTCAACGCAAGAATCTTCATGATGGACCTATACTTTATACTTCGCATCATTTCAACGAATAATTGACATCTTGTGGTCTCATTTAACTTTTCAAAGAACAATCTCCAAATCTTATGAGCATATCTTGTATAAGTGTGTTTTGGAATCTTACCTTCCATTGGCTGCAAAATATTCTCATCAATATCAATCAAATACTTTGGCTTTCTATGCAAAATTCCAGGTGGTGTTAAGATAGGTAAATTCATCTCAAGATTAGGAATTTCATCAATATTTAAATGAGATGGGCTAGATGGCATACCTTCAATCGAAGATGGAATAGATGACATACCTTGAGGTTGAGGTGGGAATGATGGCGTACCTCCTTCCTCACATGTGAGTGATGATGTACTCTCAACTTGAGATGCGGTAGATGGTGTCCCTACACGTTGACTTGTGGTAGAGGACGTGCCTCCAACTATGGTATTCAAATCTCTCATAGCACGAAGTTTTTGCATTCGTTCCCTTTGTGTCGCCAATAACATATCTCTTTTTGATGGTTGCAGTTCCTCTTCAATTAGCATGTCTTCATTTATCGTGTCTAATTTTCTCTTCTCACGAAGTTCCCTCATAGCTATTGCTTTCTTTGCATTCTTAGCTTCTATCTCTTCCTATGTTGGTTTAATTCTTGATCGTTTCCTTGGCATGACAGAGAATTTATCTGTAGCATGATAAAGAGACAAATATTAATTCCTAAGAAATGAATCCATACAAATAACTGAAATATATGTCATTCAACCCTTCATACAAAATGTACATACAATCATCATGTAGAAGAGTAAATGTCACTCAACCAAAATAGGTACAAAGCATTATTGCAGCCATACAAAGCATTATTGCACAATGTTATTGCAGCCATACAAAGCATTATGGTACAAAGTTCACTTTAGTCCTATGAGGATAAGGACAAAGGAGAGTCACCTATTGATGATACAAGTGAAGAGTGCATGAGACTTCATGTTGACTACAAGGTTGAAGATGTGGGGGAGGCCTTGGTGTTAGTGACATCAAACTACCTACACTTACTTACAGATAGAGATCATCTCCTTGTACATGAAGATTCAGCTTGCAGCCATGGAACATAATTTAGGACACATGATACACTTAATTTTCACTTGGAGACGTCTCGTGGGCCAGCACTTGTTGATAACCATCTAGAAAGGAGAGATGCTTGAGATTATGGGAGACATCACACTAGGGCATGAGGTAAGGACTGATTTTCCGATGTGTGATAGTAGTCCCTTATCTTCACATTATCATGTTATGACAACCAAGAGGATCAACCTTAAGGCTTATGATTTTCATGGAGACACTCATGTTGAACTTTGCACTTTGCTATGATTGAACTATCTTGAGACCCTATATCAATTCCATGGCAATGCGACTGATTTGTAGTATTTAACTTCGCACATTGTCATAGATATGGGAATGGAAACATTTGGTATACAAGGTTTGTATGAACTATCAACATGAAGAATAATGTAGCATAGCATGGATCATGATTGGATTAAACCTTTTAGGATTTACTTGTATGATCTTGGCACATATTCATTTGTATTTTAACTTGTTATGACAAGATAATAGTATTTCATTATGCTTAAGGGATTGTATATTTATATGTTGTAAGAATTTATTCTTGTATAATTTGACATCACGGTATGTTAAGGTTTGTTTAATTCATTATTGCACATACTTATTAAAGAGCCCAAGTGTATAAAATATACATGGCACCATGTGAGATTGTAGGTTTCTTTCTTGATCATGATTGTGTCTATTTTAATTGATGTTGACCTTTGAGATATCTTTTATTATGCATACCATGAACTGATTTAAAACATAGTCTATTATAAGGACATTTGTTTGTGATGACTAAGTTGTTTGGGTAGTAAGAACTATGATGATCTATAAATGCAAAATATAAGACATGTATGTAAAATGTGGAAGCATAGACAAGGCATATGAACTATAAAATCAAAAAAGTGAGACTGATATAAACACAAAATATGTAAACCATACAACTGATATAAACATGTATGATAAAGCATGATAAAGTAATTCAAATAGAATTAAGGAAAATGTAAAGAACATGCATGTAAAGACTTGACATACCTAAAAAATGGAGATTCAAATGGAGAGATTACCCAATTATGTAGTGTTTTTTTCTTCTTGCATCAAACTCCTCAACAATTTGAGTTTTTTATCACTTGCTTCCTTTTCATCGTTAAATTGAATAACACTCAAATAAAATTAGTAACAACAATACTATTAACCAATCTATAATGTTAAATTCCTACAATTCAATCACAATTAACATTGCAACACTACAAAAATTGAAACTTTAATTGATATATATCAAATTCGATGTGAAAACTATGTTATTTCCTCCTTAAGTTGGCAAAGTAGAAAAAGGTGGTGGAAAGTTCATACAAAGGTGGTAGAATGTGAAAAATGTGCATGTGAACTTCTCAACAACATGAAAACTCTTTTTTTGTTAGAACACACGCATAACTAGAAGAAAATAGAGGATGTGGGCCTAGATCATGGAGGTCCAGGCCTTTTTACCGTTTGTATAGCAATCCAAAACACAGTCACATTATAACAAGAGCGCATTTTGGCCTGCTATAGAAAAATCCATACTATTCATTTCTCCATGTATTTCTTCTCTCTCACCTCTCTATCTCTCACCTATCTGTCCCCCTCACCTCTCTACCTCTCACCTATCTGTCCCCCTCACCTCTCTACCTCTCCCTCAACCTTAAACCTTAATCCCTCAACCCTAAACCTTAATCCCTCAACCATCAACCCTAATTCCTTATCCCTAAACCCTAAACCCTAAATGCTATCCTTATTCCTAAACCCTCAACCCTCAACACTATACCTTAAACTGTAATCCCTTATCCCTAAAAGCTTAACCCTAAACCCTAATCCCTCAACCCTAAACCTTCAACCCTAAACCCTATCCCTAATCCCTCTACCCTCAACACTCTACCTTAACCTTAATCCCTCGACCCTTAACTCTAAATGCTATCCCTAAAGCCTCAACCCTAAACCCTAATCCCTTATCCCTAAACTCTAAACCCTATCTCTAAACCCTCAACCCTCAACCCTAAAACTTAATCCCTCGGCCCTAAACCCTAATCCCTTATCCCTAAACCCTAAACCCTAATCCCTCAACCCTAAACCCTAAATGATATCCCTATTCCTAAACCCTCAACCCTTGACACTATACCTTAAACCCTAATCCCTTATCCCTATGCCCTCAACCCTAAACCCTAATCCCTCTACCCTCAACACTTCCCTAATCCCTCTACCCTCAACACTCTACCTTAACCCTGACCCCTCGACCCTCAACCCTAATCCCTCAACCCTAAACACTACCCCTAAAGCCTCAACCCTAAACCCTAATCCCTTAAGGTCCTAAACACTAATACCTTATCCCTAAACTCTAAACCCTATCCCTCAACCCTCAACCCTCAATCTTAAACCTTAATCCCCCAACCCTAAACCTTAATCCCTCAACCCTCAACCCTAACCCCTTATCCCTAAACCCTAAACCCTAATCCCTCAACCCTAAACCCTAAATGTTATCCATATTCCTAAACCCTCAACCCTCGACACTATACCTTAAACCCTAATCCATTATCCCTAATCCCTCGACCCTTAACCCTAATCCCTCAACCCTAAACCCTATCCCTAATCCCTCTACCCTCAACACTCTACCTTAACCCTAATCCCTCGACCCTCAACCCTAAATGCTATCCCTAAAGCCTCAACCCTAAACCCTAATCTCTTAAGGTCATAAACTCTAATCTCTTATCCCTAAACTCTAAACCCTATCCCTAAACCCTCAACCCTCAACCTTAAACCTTAATCCCTCAACCCTAAACCGTAATCCCTCAACCCTAAACACTAATCCCTCAACCCTAAACCCTAAACACTATCCCTATTCCTAAACCCTCAACCCTTGACACTATACCTTAAACCCTAATCCCTTATCCCTAAGCCCTCAATCCTCAACCCTAATCCCTCAACCCTAAACTTTCAACCCTAAACCCTATCCCTAATCCCTCTACCCTCAACACTCTACCTTAACCCTAATCCCCTAAATCTCAACCCTAATCCCTCAACCCTAAATGCTATCCCTAAAGCCTCAACCCTAAACCCTAATCCCTCAAGGTCCTAAACCCTAATCCCTATACTCTAAACCCTAAACCCTCAACCCTCAATCTTAAACCTTAATCCCTCAACCCTAAACCTTAATCCCTCAACCCTAATCCATTATCCCTTATCCCTAAACCCTAATCCCTCAACCCTAAACCCTAAACGCTATCCCTATTCCTAAACCCTCAAGCCTCGACACTATACCTTAAACCCTAATCCCTTATCCCTAAACCCTAAACCCTATACCTAATCCCTCTACCCTCAACACTCTACCTTAACCATAATCCCTCGATCCTCAAACCTAATCCCTCAACCCTAAACGCTATCCCTAAAGCCTCAACCCTAAACCCTAATCCCTCAAGGTCCTAAACCCTAATCCCTTATCCCTAAACTCTAAACCCTATCCCTAAGCCCTCAACGCTTAATCCTCAACCTTAAACCTTAATCCCTCAACCCTAAACCCTAATCCCTCAAATCTAAACCCTAATCCCTCAACCCTTAAACCCTAAAACCTTGACCCTTAAACCCTAAACCCTAAAACCCTTAACCCTTAGCCACCGCTCTCCTCCCCTATCCACCTCACCCCCATCTCTACCCTCCTCTACCCTTGACACTATACCTTAAAGCCTTATCCCTTAACCCTCATCCCTAAAGCCTCAATCTGAAACCCTATCCCTAAACCCTGTACCCTCGATACTATTCCTTAAACCCTTAATCCCTCAAACCTTAAACCATTAAACCCTAAACTTTCAACCCCTAGATACCCTTAAACCCTATACCCTATACACTTAACCTTGGACACTCAACCTTGAACATTATCTCTAAACCTTCAAACCTCTACCCTGTACCCTAAACCCTCAACCCTATACATATGCCCTAAACCCTCAACCCTCATCCGTATGCCTTATACCCTCAACCTTAAACCCTAAACCCTATATCTTAGACACTCAACCTTGAACATTATCCCTCAACTGTAAACTCTCAACCCTCTACCCTATACCCTTAACCATATACTTAATCCCTAATCCCTCAATCCTCAACCCTATACCTTAAACTCTGAAACCTACACCCACAAACTCTCATCCCTATACCCTATAACCTTACCCTTATACCCTAAACCCTGAATATCGTGCCTCAACCCTATACTTAAAACCTAAACCATAAACTCAACCCAAGTCAGCCTATGCCTTATATACCCTCAATCCATATTGTAAACCCTAAACTCAATATCCTAAATCCTAATCCCCATACCTTACACAATTAATCTTATACACTCAACAAGCTGAATATTATCCCTCAACTGTAACCCTCAACCCTCAACCCTCTACCCTCAACCTATTACTTAATCCCTAATCCCTCAATCCTCAACCCTATACCTTAAACCCTAAACCCAAAAACCTCAACCCTCAACCCTAAAAACTCTATGGGCTCAGGTCCTTATATACCCTAAACCCAAAACCCTTACATCATACATACATACATACATACACACACACACACACACACAAATACATACATACATACAAACATGCACACATATATACATACATACAAGCATGCATACATACATACATGCATGCATACATACATACAAGCATAGATATATACATACATACAAGCATACATATATACATACATACATACATATAAGTATACATACATACATATAGGCATACATACATACATACATACATGCAAGCATACACACATACATGCTTAATAGCCTTGAACATAAAACATTCCAAGGGAGACATAACGCGCTCACATTATAACGTGCTCGTGTTATGTCAAACAGGAAAAACATCGGGCAAACTTTTGTGAAAAGAGAAAAAAATGCAAAACAAAACATAACGCGCTCACGTTATATTTTGATTTGGGAATCCTAAGTCTTCGGCTTGGGATTTCCAACCCAAAGGCTTGGAGTGCCTTCCCAATGTCTAAAGACGTGTTTTTGCATATTCTACAGGATTTCACATAATTTCGTTCGTGCTAACCCTCAGATTTGCACATGTTTCAAGGTCGAACAAATCTAACACCTGGGTAATGTTAGGCTTTCTCTTAGCTATTTAATGATGTAATTTTTTTCACATTTTGACAATGTTAAGCCTTTCATCTTTAATTTCTTTTGTTTGTGTGTCTGTTTTTAGGCAAAAACCAGTGTTTGGTCTTTTTTTCATTGTAAATTAACCGTTTATTGAAATTTCAAAAAAATTATATTTTTAGAAACTAGACTCCATTCTACACATTAAAAAAATGATTTTCAATTAGTTTTCAAAAATTATAGGGGTAGCACAGCCAAAATTCTATTTTTTAGAATGTGTCCACTTTGAAAATTAGTAAAAAATTAAATATTCATTAAAAAATTGTCAAAAAAAGGGCATAAACGACATGCTGTTAGCTAATTTCTCACTAAAGCGATTTTAAAAATACCCAAAAAAAGTTAAGCTTTTGAGCGAGCCACAAAACATGTTATGTTATGTTTTTCTTGACAGAAACAACACCAATTTATGTGGCTCCCTCTTTTGTACCCCTTAATCTATACCATTTTAAAAAAAATTAGTAGTTTAGAAAGTAGACTCGGAGCACTACAAACTTTATTTTTGTTGCATCTTAAAATTTTGAGTGTAACTATGCTCAATTTCTCATCCAAGGCCAACATTTCCTGATTTCAAAAAAAAGTGGCCACTTAAGACCCCTTTTTGGCCCCCCATCTTCCTCCACTTACCCAAAGATTGAATCCATTTGGGAAGGAATGCGTTGGTATGTTGTTCTGCAAGTTTGAACTTAAAATCATTATTTGTCTTCATCTTTACTTGGCACATGCCTATCAACACAACGAAATTTTGCGTACACACTTTGTCTGCAATTTTCCAACTTATAACAAAAATTGGTTTCTCCTCTATTTTTTCTTAAAAAATAAGAAAACTATCACCACTAATTTTTGAAGCTTGCAGATTCAATCTTTCAACAAATAAGTATCTAAAATCTACTCTTTCCTAAACTGGACCTTTGTAAAGGCATCAATTGCGATCAACAAAAGTAAGAAACTATAATTGTTGTTTAGTTGCAGAAACCAAGTCAATCTCTATGCTAATTCCAATTCCTTGGGCTTTCTTGCATTCTTCTTCCTGAATTGCATCCATTCTCGCCTAGAAAGAAAAACAAAAAAGAAAGCGAATTGAAAGAATCATTTGGAAATTAAATGCTTTTTAATTTCTTATTTTTTATGCCTGTAGTTGTCCCAATAATAGGAAATGAAACTGGCAAAATTTAGGGGATACACCTTGAATTAAAATTGTAATATCTGTCTTTTGAGAGCGACACCTCACTACCACAATTGGATCTATATATAAAAAGATATTTAAATATATATTGATCCCCTCTTTGAAACTGCCATCGCCTTCCTATCCATCCTAGCAAAAAAATATTAATATTTTGATTTAAATTAGTTTTTGAATTTTTTGATTTTTTATGGGATTTTTGTGTACAGAAATCTGAATCTTCCCTGCCACTGTAGAACGTCTCTTGGCGTACTAATGATGTAAAATAATATTTATTACTATATTATATCAGGGTTTTTCAGTATTAATAATATTATTAAGGCATTATATTTGATTATGGTATTGTAATTATTTGTTTTATATTTTATTTTAATTTTTCCAACATTAATGAAATATTTTACTATAATAAAATAATTTAGTGTCATAATATTATTAGAGCACTATATATATTTTCTAATATTTTATGTTTTAAGATTTTGCATTAATAAAATATAGTGCAGTAAAATAAAATTTTATTACTATATTTTATTAGGGAATTGTATTTGTTTTGGTAGTTAGTTATTTTAACAATGAGTAACCTTCTCATTTTCAAATTGTAATATTTTTATCTTTTAAGATTTCCTATCCATAAGATAATATTTTATGATAAAATAATATTTTATTACTATATTATATTTGTTTTGGTAGTTATTTATTTTAACAATGAGTAACCTTTTCATTTTCAGATTCTAATATTTTATCTTTTAAGATTTGAAATACAGTGTAAGATAATATTTTATTACTATATTTTTATTTTATTAGCATACCTATCTTTAGAAAATTCTATTCAAAATACGCAAGACACCTATTCAACTTATATATGACAAATTGATTTGATTTTAGATTGGTTTTTTCTAAAGATAGGAATGCTAGTTACTTATTAGTTCTTTTATTTGTGAAGAGTTATTTGATTTTACTTTATTTGCTTGAGAGTTATTTTATAGTTATAACATATTAGTTAATATAACATTATTATAATAATTGGGACGAGGAGATGATGAAGAAATGGGACGAGTTAAAAATGCCTATGGCTTTTCAAACTAATTCACAACAAACAAAGGCCAACAGGTCCAAAATCAAATGGCACCCACTGCCTAGTGGAAGGCTCAAGATGAATTTCAACGATGCTACCTGTGGAAATTCAAGTACATCAGGTGCATGGATTGTTATAAGAGATGAGCACGATGAAGTGAAATGGACAATTTCCAAGAAATTGCAGATTGACACCAATAATGAAGCGGAGTTTACGGCACTTCTCATAGGTTTACAATTCTGTAAAAAGGAAAATATCAAGAGCATCGACATTAAGGGAGACTCCCAAATTTGCATCAACTCCATCTATAGCCAAAAGGTACAGAATTGAAAATTAAGGAACATCACATAATCCATTTGGGAGATTTTGGATGACATGGAAGACACATCACTTGTTCACTACTATCGAAAAGGAAACTACACGATGGATTTCCTAGGAAATGGTGCATGCAATCAAGTGGAAGATGAGATCGTATCAAGAAATAAGAACAGATGGAACGATTTCCCATCATGAATTGTTCAACTCCATCAATACTCTCCTTCACGAGACACATTTACAATACTCACGACATCATTTAAGAACACCTCTAGATGATAATTGTAGAATATATCCCAAGGTAGATTGTGATCTGCCCTCCAGACAAGATAATATTGAGGGGTTCGATAGGGGTGTGCCTTTGACTGTTGGCATTCATCTTAACACTCCACACAGACTCAAGGATGGAACTTGATTGCATGTGTTCATGTTTGCAAGAGGATGTGGAGACATAGTTAAAAAGATTGTTCAACGTAGAGGCATATGGTGTCACAAAGGCAATCCAACAGACCATTGACACAAAGCATTTCCAAGGAGAGCACATTCATGACAGAACACTATACGGAAAATTCTTAGCAAATACCATATTGATCTTAGGGAAGAAGTGATGGGGCAAACTATCGACATATACCTTTATCAAGAAGGAAATGAAAGAGCCGATAGGCAGAGCTATTTCAACCTTTGGTAAGAAGCCGAAGGAAGGCATGTTGGGATGAGTATTTGATGTTGAAGCTGCAAACCTGAACAAGGTAACTACAGAAGTAGTTAAACTCTTTAGGAACGGTCTGCAGAGAAACAATATGGAAACCTTTAATTTTTTCATAAGCCATTATCCAGACTTGCTATCTCCCACCCAGCTTGAATGCACCTTCGAAATGTCTGAAGGACTGCGTTTCCTGTTTCATCTAAAGATACCAACTAAATAATGCAAACTTTGCATGCTCTTTCTTAAGAGCCATGCTTTTTGTATCTTTTTGATTCAACTGGTTTAATATGAAAGGGATCTACCCCCTTGGTAGCAACTTACCAATAAAAAAAACAAAAACAAAAAACATCATTATAATAATGAAAATTTGAAATTATTACAACAAAACAAAATAAATTCTATTACAAAATGAATTTAACATATTAATTAATCTAAAATAATTTTTCTTAATCTAAAATAAAATACATATAATTTATTGTAGTTAATAAGATAACATATTAATTAGGGCAGGGGCCTTGGTTCGATTGGCTAAAGCATTATGTTGCGGGCAAGAGGTCACTAGGTCCAATCCTCACCTTAAAAAGAAAATAAGATAACATATTAATTAATATAACATTATAATAATGGAAAGTTAAGATTATTACAACAAAATAAAACAAATTTAACATATTAATTAATATAACAATATAATAATGAAAAGTTGAAATTTTTATATTAATTAATATAACATTATAATAATGAAAAGGTGGAAATTATTACAAGAAAACAAAACAAGTTCCATTAAAAAACAAATTGGTAGTATATCACTATGGGGCACTTCCGTCCCTTTAGCAGGGACCAATAATTCGTGAATCAATAAATCATTACCAGTGGTTAAAACTCTCCTTACATTCTAGGGGGAGGGAGAAGAGAAACTATCATGGCAGACACTGGTGTGATTCGAGTAATCTTCTGTGGCGTTGCCTTTCCTACCGCTTTCGAGTACACACAACAATATCTGCTTCCGTATAACTTTATCCAGGTGTATTTTCGAACATTGTTTCTTACATAATGTCGGTGCTCATTTATTGAGGATTGAATTCGTGACCATTTTATCTTTGATTTTAGTCTGCACGCTGCATTTAGGGCATTAGATCTAATGTTATTTCAATCCCTGAGGCAGCCAAATACCAAATATGAACTTTAGAGACATAAAACTAACCTGATGATCACCATGCATGTTGCTCTGTGATGTGTCACTTTTATTGTTGACATCGATCCCAACCAAAGTTGTTTTAGTGGTCAGATTCCATTTAAATCCCAATTTAATCTTGATAATTCTCAGATCAAAGGAAAGATCGTCATTGATGCCTGAATTCACTAACTTGAATCATACTTCTATGATATCAAACAATTATGATGATCAATCTATCAACTGGCAATGTTTAAGTCCACTTCATGACTATATGTTTAGGATTACATGATCAAGTTTTTTTTTAATTATGAGTACTAAATTGGCAGTTCAGATCATAAAATGATTCTCAATTATGCAAGCGGCCTCAAATTATATATCTAAGTAGAGTTGGGTATCCTCACTACTTGCACTCTTGGAGATGCCCATAGGTCTGTCACCGAGTCCATGGGGAAGGTTTTTGTCAAAGCTAGTGTGAAAGCATGCAAATTTTACAAAGAAAAGCAGAGGAAAGGTTTTAGTGGTGCCAAATCTGACATTGGGAAGAAGCCTCATTGCAACAATAAACAATGTCGACAAAATCAGTTTTAGAATTCAACACCACAAAAGAAAGCCTGACAAAATCTTTAAGCGAATTGGGTGAGAGGTTTAACTTCCAAAACTCCACTAAACATGAGAAGGGTGAATATTGCATCAGACAGATTCTTTTGATGCAACTGAAGACTCAACCTACATGCTTGAAAAGGAACAAAATTGTCCTCAATGTTGAATCACACACATCTATTTCGAGAAGGGTAATGATGCCCTTGATGTTGAACTACATGCCCTTGTTTTCCCATTCTTAGATATGGGTACAAGGTCAACTTCTCTTTTTCATTGTTGACAACAGTAGATGGAAGAACCTAATCTTTGCATACATTAATAGGATGATCGATCTTGCAATTATAACGCACCGACAACCTACATTTGGTTGCCTTTAACATGGACGACAAATCAATACCATTTAAATAATCAGTTTTTAATAGTCATCAAGCCAAGTATGTCATTTGTGACAGTGCGTTTACACATTTGTGATGTCTATGGCTAGCTGTTTGTGTCGAAGAGACATAGCATATATGAATCAAGGCCATTGTGCAGCATCCTTACCGTTGGGAGCAATGTTGTTGAATGCCTCATGTCATTTTAAACTCTAAAATATCTGTTATCAGTACCAAGCAGTGCTGCACATCAATTAATTGTTCTTAGGACGCAGGTTTAATCCGTTGCACACTCTATCCAATATAGACAACTTAATGCACTCTTGGACGAGTATGTCAACATTTTCAAGTCACCCAATGTTGTTCCTTTACATTGATAGGCAAAATACTCTATTGATATCATACTTGATTCCCATTCCAAATGGTCCTTTGTATTGCAGGTCTATTCTAGAAAACAACTATACTCACTTCTAGATTTAGGAGGTGATTGAGAAAGGTAACACCTAACCCAATGCCTCATCATGTGGTAGTCCCATTGTTTTAGAACCTCAGACGGGACCTTGATCTTCTTTGTTAAATAATTACTATTTAGAGCTGATATACACTTTTGTGCATTGTTGATCTTTTTGGTATTTATGTGGTGCCATATTTTTCACTAGGATTCATCTCAAATGGGGTTAGCATCAAATAGCCATTGATCCTAGTGACATTTGGACGGCAATTTTGAAGTTCAAATGGCTGGCCATGCCCCTCATCCTCATCAATGCCTCAATTAGATTTTTACTCATGCTGAAGAAAATACCTAAGCTTTTCATTGATCACTTTGTTGTTGTCAACCTTGAAGTCATTCTCATATAAAAGAAACATAGAAATAGCATCTCATGCAAATAAAGTGGGTGCTCCAAACCCTACACCAGGGAAAGCTCTATGCCAACTTATATAAGTGTTCATTTGACATGAAGAAAATATGTTGTTTTGGCTACATCATGGATAATTCGAGTGTACAATTTATCCAAAGAGCATATAGGAAATTCAAAATTGGCATACTCAGTTCCCCACAAAGCTTCACAGTCTCTTGGGGCTTGACAACTTCTATTGCAAAGTTGTCCTTGTTTTTCCACACATGTTTGGTTTCTTTATTGGTTGCTTGGCATGGAATATAAGGCCTTTGATGAACTATAAAGACGACCTTGTTTTTTCGTAGTACTCACCTTATGTAACTTGAACCAGCCTTTTTTTATTGAGATAGAATCCTTTAAGTTTAAACTTGGAGCAGTTTTGACTCAGCATATGCTTCCTATTGCTTATCTAGTTTGTCTACTGAATCTATGATTGAAAACTGTGCATGATTGCTAAATCTATGCGTCAATCGAAACATTATATTCTTGGCAAGGATACTATAATTGATCCGAAAGCAGGGTGGATATTCTATTCCTTTCTTTATCAACACAAATCTCAAGTGCTTCAATGGATGGAAGACTGATAAACTTGCTGTACTAGAAGCAAAATCTGTATGCAACAGTCTTAAAAGTCTTAAAATGAAATTGTCTTGAACAAAACAGCATTTAAGAAGGTAACTTACAGTAAAAGGGAGTAAACATGGCATGAAATAAAGCATAAGATAAGAATTAACCTAGGAGAAGTCCAATGTGGGTGAAAACTCTAGAAGAGCAAGGATCGAAACCCTTAAGGTTCTATCTCCAAATGCTGATGACAAGACTTATTGCCTCCTTGAGGCCTTCATGGACGTCTTACAACATATATTGGCATCCAAACACCAACAAAAGCAAAAGCTACTACTCTCAGACCTTTCAACTGCACTAACATTGATGCCAAAACTCTTAGACTACTCTCCAAATGCCTAGTTATAATACCACAACATGAAAAGAATCCCTTCTGGAAGTTACAAGGCTTTTATAGTTTGTTTTTTAGTTACAAGAGAATCTTAAAGAAGCTTGATGTTTGTAGAAGTTCATGAGTTAAGAAGAAACACTAACTCTCCCGCTCTTTGTTGCTGCCTGTGTCTTTTGAGTGTATGCTAGTTGTCTAAACACTGTATGCTAGTTGTCTAAACACTGTATGCTCTCACCTTGCCCACACTGGGATCTTGGTGCTCAAAAAGTGTAAGGACTTGCACTGGCATCATTATATGGGAAAAATTTCAAAAAAAAAAAAGTGTGGGTCTTTACAAAGCAGTGAAAAAGTGGAATTATTACTTGTTGGGCAAAGAGACCAGAGTGCATATAGATCATCAATCGTTACAAAATTTGCAAGCACAATCGAAGCTCCAACAAGCACACCATTACAAGTGTATGGGTTTCCTTCAACAATTCCATTTGGTCATAAAGTATAAAAGAGGTGTAATTAGTAAACTTGCTGATTTGTTGTGTAGGCCATCAGTTTTGACAGTAGTTGGTACTTTTCTCTTCTTGAACCTTTTGCAAAGGAGGTTTATGAGCATGACAAGGACTTCGGAGAGCTATATCAACAACTTAAGGAAGGTAAGAAAGGTGACTGTTCCTAAGACTGATATTTATGTAAAAGATGGTTTGCTCTTCAAGTTTGGCTTATCGTGTGTTCCAAAAGAGAGAAGATTGGTCTTCTTAAGAGAGGCTTACACCTCTATGGTGGCTGGGCACTTTGGGGTCATCAAAACCATATCCAATTTGCAGCAATATGTTTATTGGCCATACATGCAAAGTGATGTTGCTAAGTTTGTGTGAAGTTGTAAACTATGCAGTGTTAGCAAGCCAAATAGGATTTGTATTAGCCACTTTTAGTCCCATCACACCCACAAGAGAATATATCAATGGATTTTGCATGTGGTTTTCCCAGAACAAGGCAAGGGCATGACTATCTCTTTGTGGTGGTTGATTAGTTTAGCAAGATCAATCTCTTAATTTCATGGAAAAAGACACTAACGGGTAAGGATGTAGTTGAGCTTTTCATTTCATATGTGTGGGTACATTTTGGTTTGCTGCAGAGTATCATATTACATTGGGATTCTAGATTTCTTGGTAAATTTTGGTGCACCCTATGGGAAAAGATGGACACTTGATTGAAAAGAAGCATCACTTTCCATCCTCAAAAAGATGGACAAATTGAGGTAGTCAATAGAACGTTGGTTCAGTTGCTTTGAGGCTATAATATGAAGCATTCTAAGATGTGAGATGAGAGTCTTGCATATATCCAACATTTCTATAACTATGCCATTCACTCTTTAGCATTTTTTTTCCATTTGAGACATGCTATGGCTATTTACCTTCAAGTTTGCTTGATGTTGTTGTGGGACAGTCACAAGGAAAGGCAGAAAAAGATGACCGAAAGGTTGAGAAGGTTGATTCTCCTACGGGTGGCAACTTCTTATCATTCTTATCCATAGGGTCTAGCATGCATGGGAACGACAAAACTGGTTCATAGAACACATCCAACAAATGCATCTTTAAGTGCAAGAGAAGTTGAAAGCAAGTTACGAGAGTTACAAACAAAGACATGATCAACACTGCAGTGAGCATAATTTTAAGGTAGGTGATAAAGTTTAGTTGTACGTGGGAAAATATAGGCTTCAAGGAGTAGAACAAAAGATGAAACCCTTGAGGTATGGACCTTCTGTTATTTTGGAATAGGTTTGATCTAGGATTAAAGCTCATCGTTATGGGGAAAGGCACTTTAGCATGTTGTAGGGACAAAGATCCTAAGTTTTTATGGCACCAAAAGTTGAATATGTTTGCATATACACGTCCCTCTCAAAAATCTATGCAATTTCAAGTTTCAAGTTTCAAGTTTCAAGTTTGTATGCAAATGTTACGGTATCCGGAAGTAGGCTTTAAAATTGTCAATAGTGACAGTTTTGGAAGTGTCATTGGTGGTTTTTGTAATATTAGTGGCAGTTTTGGAGGTTTCGCAATTGATGGGGTGGCTTCAAAAACGCCCTTGATAAAAGTGGCAGTTTTGCTCAAATTGGAAAAAAATGTGGAATTGGAAATGAACTGACATCCTTGTCTTTGTAGTTTTTTGAGTGGAGGGCTTGGTACATACAAGGGAAGTCTTTCCACTCTATATTAGCACCATTGGGAGCTAGAATTAAGAGGTGGAGGACAATTGTATAATGTCCCCAAATTATATTTTTGTATTTTTTCTAATTTTTCTGAACAAAGAAATAACTGAAAACAATCAAATAAAATAGATGCTACGGCTAGAAATTAATGGTGACAATACCAAACCCTTATATACTTAGTATATGACTGAAATACACTCAGATCTGAAAATATAAATGGTATAACAGCCAAATGGAATCCTCAAATAAATTCTGCAATTTTTATTTCAATTGTTGGAAATGTAGTACAATGATATAAATTAGTAAACGCACTCACAACCCTAGATTTGCAGTTGTACAGCTTGTCAAAGGTCTATAAATCAACAAAGAAACCCTCCAATGAGAGTTGCCCTTGCTCAGAAATTAATGGCAGCAATTAATAAAGGGTGCGGCCACCCAATATGGCTGAAATCTCCTCCAAAAGATCTCAGATCTGCATTCTCCCTACTCACGTAAATATTTCTGATTTTTGTAGATGCTGTTGAAATATCCCGAATAGGATATTGACCAAATTTCTGATTTCTATCTCTTCAAATTCTGCCCTAATTTTCTGCACTTTAATTTTCTGCTCAAAACCCTAGATCTGATTTGATTTTCTGATTTCAAATAGATAAGTACAGTGAACATATATGCCACAAAATGCTTAAATAATAAAGCAATTATGAAACCTTATGATTACTTCTTCAATCATGAAACTTATCCAACCAAAATATCATCAAATTGCAAGTATAAACATGAAACAAAATCTGATTTTCTGAGTTGAACATTTGCTGCTTTAAATCAGAATTCTGAATATGCAAGTTATATTTAAATAATAGGCCAATCACGCCCAATAATACATTAGACCTCTGCTGTTACAAATCGGACTTTAAATTAGGCTTGTACATACCAAAAATCAATAGCAAATGACCCAAGGAATTGATAGAAATGATCTCCCAAAGGCAGCGCTCCAATTAGGGCATGAAACCCTATGTCTTCCACTCTTCAACAACAAGGAATCTGCTGCAAATCTGATCGCTCGGGTCTGCAATAAGTCTGCTAGGGTTTGCTGCTCCAAAATGACAACAAATGATGCACAACAGCCCTCCGAACAACTCCAAATGATGGCGCTCAAAATGCAGGGCAAAACCCTAAGCAATGATGACAATAAGCACCAAAAATCACTCCACAAACAATGGTGAATTAGGTCTGATCTGCTGCTGCCACAAATCAGAAGATGTTATCAAACCCTAACTCCCATCAAACACCAAAATTGCCCTCCAAAAGCAAGGCGCTCCTTCTCTAGGTAGTGGCGCTCAAACCTAGGGTGAAACCCTAGCCAAATTGCAACAATACTCGCCAAGTGATGTCTCCTTCGAATCTGATCTGCAAATCTGGTTTGGAAATCTGCTCCTCTTCCACCAGATAGTAATGAAGCACAAGTAGACCTCTGTTGTGAAGTCTTCCCAAGATGAGACTGGGTTTTCGTCCAACTCACCCTTTATTCTCAAGGGTTTTTGTCCTTGGAATAAGCTGCTCAAAAGTGCAGTCCAAAACAATCAAAATAACAATTCCATGATGATTGAAATGCTTTGCCACAACTTGTATTTATACATGTTTCTTTTGCCCTCTCAAATAGGGCTGACCTAGGCAAGAAAACATTTATTTTATTATTCCTTTTCCCAAAATAGGCCGACTTATCTTTAATTAGTTTTCCTTCAACTTCGACCGACCTACACTTGTCTTGGCTGACCTTGCAAGGAACAAAACTTCTTTGGCGCCCAAAGTTATATTTTTCTCCTAGGTCGACCTAGGATATTATTGCTATTTTCTCAAAGAGGCCGACCTCAAGCTCCATAAAACAAAAATAAAGATTTATTTTAAAATACTTCCTTCTCCCTCCTAGGCCGACCCACTCTTGCCACTATTTTGGCCGACCCAAGTAGATATCAAGGCGCCAAAATTCAAATTGAAGATTTGAATTTAAACTTCTTCTTTTCTCCAAGTTGGCCATTCCCAAGTGCCACCAAAAAATTATATTATTTTATTCATTATTTGCCACACTCAAAGCCCTCAATGGTTTGCTTGGTTACTTGGCAATTTATTTAATTATTTTTGACCACTTCAAAATTACCACTAAAATATCCTTCGTCACAGGCCATCACCACTTGCCAAGTAAAAATAGTTAAATACAAGATTTAACTACACAGAGTGTTTCCTAGCTCTCATGACCTAGCCTACGGAAACAAGATAGGCTAGCCGACATATGATGGGTAATCACTCGGAAAAAGGGGACATTACAACTGTACAGCCTTGGAAATCTCCTCAATTGGCTACAAATTACCCCAAAAAGTGATTCACCCTCCTTGAGAAATATTTCAGAATTTTGTGAAGTGAGGCGCCCTCCAAAAGTGTGCAATAAACCCTCAAATGACGCCAAATCAGCAATAAACCCTTGTAGAAAAAACTGAATATGCAAGTGAATCCACAATTGAAGCACAAATGCAATCCTTGGATGGAATTGCTCTAATGGAGATGAGGGTTTTTGTCCCCAAATCTAAGTAGAAACCCTGGAGGGTTTTCGTCCTCAAGGATCTAAAACAACCAAGGGTTTTCACCCTTGGAAGCCAAATCAACCAAAGCTCACAAAACGAAAGTTGTCAAATGAAGTCATGATCCACCAATAAACTAGGCACCCTCCTTATGAACCTTTCTCTTTTGGGCCCTTGAGACCAAATCTCCAAAAGTATTGAAAAATATTTTTATTTATTTTATTTAGCATTTAAAAATGCTTTTTATTTTAATATTAGTATTTTAAAATATTTTTTATTTTTATTTTAGTACTAGTGTTTAAAAACACCTTTTATTTTAATTATAATAATATTATTAAGTTGCCTTTAAAATTAAAAATTACCGGGCCCAACTTAAATAATATTATAATATTATTAATTATTTTAATACGAAAAAGGGGACATGACAAATTGTAGGTTGTATCTCCTATTAAGAGCTCGACTGAAGTAGTGATCGGCTTGATAGAGGATTGCAAATCTCTTTGCACTTGTGTATATTGAGCAATACCCTCTAGTTGCGAGCAATTGCTCCTACCAACTGGGTTTTTCACCCTTCATCGGGGTTTTTCCAATGCAAAACATCCATGTTATGTTGAATTTTGTATCTCAGCACCTCATATCTTTGTTAACGACAATCTAATTCCTCCATTAGTCACTATCATTTAGGATGCTAAGTAGAATAGTAAGTTTATTGTTGATTCCCTAGTTTCTAACCAGTTATAAGGGGAAATTATGGGTCAATTAGTATTAGGGTCATAATTCCTTTGGTGCTCGTAGGAGATTTAGGGTGACACGTAGAGGTTTTTGTGTGTATAACCCTTTTTTTGCAAACTCTTCTCAAGGTATGTAGGTTGTAAACGAGCATCCATGACTAATTTTTAGAAGCAGCTTGAAGACCTCCAAGAAGGCCATTTGTTGGTTTTGAGAGGAAACACAACTCTCTAGAAAGAGGTGCACCATTTGAGTGAGAGGATCGAAGAGTTGCAAGTAAACTGTAAGCAATAGGAACAAGAGCCAATAGAGAAAGATGCACTACTATCAAAGCTCCAAGAAGAGAAAGGGGAGTCTACCATAAAGAGTGGACCAGCCCCTTCTCAAGAAGAAGAAACTATTGGAAAGATATGTGAGAGCATCTATGAACAAGTTTTCTTTAGTGATTTGAAATCTAATGACTCCACTTGGATGTTTCAAGAGCACTCTAAGGATGTAGGTTCAAGATTGCTTGCAAGAATGGGATATGATGGAAGATGACTTGATAAAGATGGCTAAGGAATACTCCAACCCATCATAGTGAAGGAAAGACCACCATTTGAAGGCCTTGGTTATGGAAGCTGAAAGATCCCTAATGGATATTGGACTGAAATTTTAAAGCTCTGATACCACTGAAAGATCCCTAATGGATATTGGACTGAAATTTTAAAGCTCTAATAACACTGAAAGATCCCCTACCAATTCTGATCTGATTTTTATATTTTGATTCTCAAACAGATGTTGTGCAAACTAATGAATTCTGATTTCTTGACTGCTGTTCTAATTTTTTAAGTTTGTTATTTGATGTTTGTGTGGATATGAAATGGATTTGATTGCAATATTCACATACCGAATGAAGAGAAATATACCCAACAAATAAACATTGCAATACCACACCAAAATAAGCTTTATTTCTCACTAAACATAAGTTTGATTACAATATCAGAGGTCTGATTTCCACTAAATCAGACTGTAATAACACTATTAAACCCAATACATATGAAATAATTGAATACCCAATATGGTAAACACATACCCAAAAGCCAACGCTTAATTTGTGGAACATTAAGTTGCTGAAATCCTAATTCCCAGCTAGGATTTGACTGAAAATGACTCCTGTTTTGAATAGCCAGCTGGTAAAGGTACTGAAATGAGGATATATGCTGATAAGAAGATCCAATCTGCCATTATACCCTGATTATCCACTGCTGCAATCACTCCAACAGCAATATCAACCTGAAATGAAGTCCAATGAAGCCCAAATGGAAACCTAGAGTAGATTTCCTTGTTTTGTGAACTGGGTTTTCGTCCAATCCACTGTCCTCTAAGGGGTTTCATCCTCAGAAGAGCTGCAATCTGCCGAAAACACTATCCAGAGCTCCAAACCTACAATTGTGTTTTTAGAAAATGATAATTGAATACCAAAAGAGAGCCCAATACATTGCTTTATAGCCTCCATCCTCCTTAATGGGATGCCCACCTTAATAAAATATTCCACCTCCATAATGGGATGCCCACCTTCTCAACCAACAATAAAATATTCTCCATAATGGGATGCCCACCTTAATAAAATATTCCACCTCCATAATGGGATGCCCACCTTGAGGGTCTCTAGGATGGGGACATTTTCACTTTTACTCCTCACTTTTCACTCTTCACTTTTTACTATTCATTTTTCACTATTCACTTTTACTATTCACATTTACTATTCATTTTTCACTATTCTATTACTATTCACTATTCACTATTCACATTAAGGCAAACTTTTAATATTCTTAATTTAACTCCTGTATTCATCATCTAACATCAAACTGAAGGCTCGAAAGACTCCCAGCAAAACTCCACTGCCCCTGGATAGGTCCCCTAACCACTCGCTGACCTACGGGAACCCTGGTAATAGGCCAACCACTGCTCATCTATGTGCTGTCTAGGAAGGGGACATTACAATCCTCCCTTCCCGGGATTGCTTGCCCTCAAGCAATAACAAATCTGCATATTGAAAATTATTGCCCAATGACAAGAGTCTCTATCCAATCATAACCCAAGTGGATCCACATGTCAACCACACAAAATAGATGAACAAATGACAAAAGATGTCATCTCGAAAATGTGTCCATCCTACCAACATACCCGCTGCTCCACTTTGATGAAACCAATATCATACCACAAGCCATGAAACAACTTCGATGAAATCCATGTGAAGTAATGCACCAATCAAATCAATACCTGGATTCCATACAAAAATATAGAACCTGTTGTAAAAGATGAAGAAGAGATATCTCATCCTATCACCATGAAGAATCCATCCATGAAGAATGTCCAGCAAAAAGATGTCTAAATGAACTGTCACATGCCAATACATCAACACATGAAGTCTCTCAACATCGCTGATGTAACCCAGGCCAGCGATAAGAATGATATCATAGGTGTCACCAAACCAATGAAAACCAAAGAAATCTATCTCATACTCCATGTCCATCCAAAAGACATACCTCCACACACTCCTAGATTGCTGAATCGCTGATGTAAACCATGAAAAATCAGGAAGTGCTATATGATTCCAACTAGGACAACCACTAATCCATAAGGAGTCTATGAATATGAAGTCACCAATCAACAAATAGATTGCTGCCATGTCATGAGAAATAGGTGACAAACCCAAGGGTGTAGCATAGATGCCATCAACACTCCTCAAAGACAACTCAGTAGCTATTGTAGACCATGCTAAATCCGAAAGTGAAATGGTAACCCAAATAGGACAACCACTTACCAATGAAGAATCCATGAAGATTATGCTGCCATCATACCAATGAACAACTATCATATCATTGGGAATATGTGACAACTCTAAAGATATATCGTAGATGCCTTCATCACTAACCAAAGATAACTCATGAGTGGCTGATCCACTATAAATGTCATCAATAAAATCAACATCTCCATCAACGAAATGATCAACATCAACTGCAATTTCAGAACTAGAAGACCTTTGCTTATCATCTTGCATGGAGTGGTGAGTGTCACTAACTTGTTGAAGATAAAGCTTGGCTTGTTGTGCTATGATGCTATCAATTTAGCTTCCCTTGCCTTGTCAAGCCATCCTTCAATAATTTCTTGGGACTGTTTTATCTCAGTTTCTCCAAAGTGTCTAAGATTAGTCCTATAATGAGATGCATCATATAAAATACCATGACCCATGCATGCATCTTTTGTATCAATCAAAGTTGAATCAATATCACTCATTTCCCAATAATTAGCAGCTGCAATATCATGAGAAAGTGAGGATATACCACTGCTATTTAAAATCAGAAAATTAGAGTTGTTACCATACCATTTTGTAGTCCTTTTATCTTTCTCAAAGACCTTCATGTTCCATGATGCATGCTCTTCATCAAATGCTGGTCCTACGTGAGTCTCTCCATGAAATGTCTTAATGTTGATCCTCTTCACTACCATATCATGGTGTGGCATAGGGCTGTCATTATGCCTCAGAAAGTCAGACACGTCCTCATACTCAAGTGAGTTACCCTTCACCAATTTAATCATATCTTCTCCTATGAAAGGATGGTTATCAACAAGGGCTGATCCACAAATTGAATCCTGTGTACACTCAATTTTTCCTTCTATCTTCATTACTTAAATCCTTGAAGCATTTTCAAACAAAGACAAACCATGATCCTTATGATACAAATCAGGTGTACTAAAATTTTCAAACTTGTACCTCTATTCTTGCTTAGCTAAATCTGCATCTTTGTCTTGCTTGCTTGCTTCCATGCACTCTTCCTTTGGAAGGAACAAAGATCTCAGGCGTGCTTCCCTCTGTCTTCTTGCTTGCTCCAGCTGTTCACATTTTGCCTTGACCTCTTGAAGGTGCTGTCTCGCTTGGGCAGCCACTGATTTTGCTTCTCTTGCTCTTTGTACCCAGTAGTTACACAAGACTTGTGTCTTCTTCACATCTTCCACAGTATGGTGAACAAAATCAGGACCTTTGTGGCTTGAATACACAATAGATATGTCATGTGTAACACTCTCAAATTGAGCCCCAACATAGGAAGACTCACTAACACTATTACCTTCATGTGAAATAGATGCTACCTCATGATTAGAACTGTTATAGCCTGTATTCTTTCCAAACTTACCACCTTTAGTGCCCAAATTATGAGTGTCAATAGTAGAGGGTTCTTCTACCTTCTTCTCACCATGTATGTTAGCTGCCATCTCAAGAATCTCATTCCATTGAGTGAAGTCAACATTAGGCCTGGACAAGGGGTCTTCATCAAAGTAGTGAGTGGAGTCTACTACTCCCATGTGTGACTGAACTTCAAATAGTGTTGCTTCTTCTCCTTCCATAGGAATAGCTTTGATGGATGGAATGTCCAACATATCTTGATCACTTCCCTTCTTATGAACCAAGTCCATCTCAAGGATACCTACTCTATTATTTGATTCCATGCCAATATGATGTAGAGGGAATGAAACAATATTATTTAATGAACTCATACCTTGATGAACAATAACCTCTGTGGTGGCATGTTCTTTGTCCATATGATCATGGTGAATGTGATTCTCCAATGAATCTTCTTCATCACTAAATGTCACAAGGCTGCAAGGTACCTCATTGTATGATTCTTCAATCATTTTCTCAATTTGTTCAACTCCTACATCATTTGCCTTGTCATCTTGTACCCAAGGAGTAGCTGATATAAAGGACTGATTTTCTGAATTATGCAAGGAATTATTGGACATACTCAAAAGAAGACAATGATCAACAATCTCTTTATCTTTTTCTTTCACCAACTCGACAGCCATGTCTCTATCTCTAAGCAATTGCAAGTAGTCATCTCCCTTCATCATTGAATAGTCTTGCAATTCTTCCCAAGTCTGATACACAAAATCAGAATTCATATGACTTGAATTCACCACACAAATTCCATTTTTAACACCCAATTTTTGAGCACCATCTATAGAGAACTCTATGGTACTATCATCCTTATGGGAACTTGTTACCTCATGGAGTGAAGGAATATGATTGCTGTTATAAAAATCAGAATACCTGTCATATTCTTGTACCATGTCTTCAACATCTCTAATAGGCTGATCCATGACTGTAATCTCTTCTATTGTGTGATCAATATGAAGACTCAATGGTGTACTATGTATCTTCTCTTGATCCAAAGTTTTTTCTTCTTGTGTAAGTGATGTGACATTATGGGAATCAACTATCACACTAGAAAATGCCTTGAGAACACACAAAGAATCCATACCATTGCTTTTCAAATCACTAACATGCTCTATGCTAGCCTCTAATGTAGAAGCCTCAAGTGAAACCTCATGCAAAGATGTAGACAAATCATTACACAAAGCTGTCCTAATGTCTTCTTAAGTCAAATTAGCATGTCTATCAAATTCATAATATAAATTTTTGCATACCTTATTGGAATTTGAAGACACCAAATCCTTCTTATGAAGAGTTGTATCACCCATATGTGAAGATTCTCTATCCATTCTATGTGTAAACAGTTCATCAACTATAGTATGATATTTCTTCCTTGCTTGTGGCCTTTTACCCTTGCTAGTAGAAGAAGATGATCCTTTAGAACGTCCAAACTTAGAAAATGAATCATCTAAACGCTCCAATGTATGTATGATCTTGTATGCGTTTGTTCAAATTCTTTCCACGCCTGTTTGTTGCTGAACAACTTTGCCATGATGACCTTTTTCACTATCCCAAACTAAGAACCAGATCCAAACTGACCTGTGCACAACTGATACACACCAATTGAATGCAATCATTACCCAACAGGCTGGCAGGATTATGGCTCTGATACCACTGAAAGATCCCTAATGGATATTGGACTGAAATTTTAAAGCTTTGATACCACTGAGAGATCCCTAATGGATATTGGACTGAAATTTTAAAGCTCTGATACCACTGAAAGATCCCCTACCAATTCTGATTTGATTTTTATATTTTGATTCTCAAACAGATGTTGTGCAAACTAATGAATTCTGATTTCTTGACTGATGTTCTAATTTTTTAAGTTTGTTATTTGATGTTTGTGTGGATATGAAATGGATTTGATTGCAATATTCACATACCGAATGAAGAGAAATATACCCAACAAATAAACATTGCAATACCACACCAAAATAAGCTTTATTTCTCACTAAACATAAGTCTGATTACAATATCAGAGGTCTGATTTCCACTAAATCAGACTGTAATAACACTATTAAACCCAATACATATGAAATAATTGAATACCCAATATGGTAAACGCATACCCGGAAGCCAACGCTTAATTTGTGGAACATTAAGTTGCTGAAATCCTAATTCCTAGCTAGGATTTGACTGAAAATGACTCCTGTTTTGAACAGCCAGCTGGTAAAGGTACTGAAATGAGGATATATGCTGATAAGAAGACCCAATCTGCCATTATAACCTGATTATCCACTACTGCAATCACTCCAACAGCAATATCAACCTGAAATGAAGTCCAATGAAGCCCAAATGGAAACCTAGAGTAGATTTCCCTGTTTTGTGAACTGGGTTTTCGTCCAATCCACTGTCCTCTAAGGGGTTTCATCCTCAGAAGAGCTGCAATCTGCTGAAAACTCTATCCAGAGCTCCAAACCTGTAATTGTGTTTTTAGAAAATGATAATTGAATACCAAAAGAGAGCCCAATACATTGCTTTATAGCCTCCATCCTCCTTAATGGGATGCCCACCTTAATAAAATATTCCCTCCATAATGGGATGCCCACCTTAATAAAATATTCCACCTCCATAATGGGATGCCCACCTTCTCAAACAACAATAAAATATTCTCCATAATGGGATGCCCACCTTAGTAAAATATTCCACCTCCATAATGGGATGCCCACCTTGAGGGTCTCTAGGATGGGGACATTTTCACTTTTACTCCTCACTTTTCACTCTTCACTTTTTACTATTCATTTTTCACTATTCACTTTTACTATTCACTTTTACTATTCATTTTTCACTATTCTGTTACTATTCACTATTCACTATTCACATTAAGGCAAACTTTTAATATTCTCAATTTAACTCCTGTATTCATCATCTAACATCAAACTTAAGGCTCGAAAGACTTGTTGTGATGTTCACAACACGCCCCATTATGCTCCTTAGCAAAATGGGGGCCCCTACTGATGTTTGCTTTTTGCTTCTGCTTGTGTTTTTTCTGCTTTCTGGCGGTTTGGTAAAAATGAAGGTCAGGTGCATCATCATCATGATATTGCATGAGGTAGGTCATCATCATGAGGTCAGTTTGTCAAAATTCATATTTTATTTCTAGGACCTCATATTTAGAAAGAGCTTGAAATTCCATGCAGGTTTGCCTTTTACTTCACTTGAAAATTTTTCCATATGTGAAAGTTATGCACGGTCAAAGTTTTGGTCAAACCTGATATTCGTAGGAGGATCATCATATTTTTATATCCTAAGTCATGTTGTCAAGATCATCATGATCTTGGTCTATCACCCGATAAAAATCATGCAGTCGCAATATCCGGACGTCAATCTTAGGTGGTAGTACCCTTTACCCGTCAAATGGCCTTATGCGCATTATGCGTCATCATCATATTTGAACCCCCCCCCCGATAATATCCTGAGGTTCAAATATCATGATGATATCAACTTTAGGTCAAGGTAAGTTCCCCGTCGAGCGGTTTTTGTATAGCGAGCATCATCATGATATTTCAAATCTTATCATATCATGCTGATCACCCTTAGAAAATTCATCATCGGCATATTTGCATGCGCATGCTATAATCCTATCGCAAGGTCATCATCATGATATTTGCTGAAGTTCGAAGTATGATGATGACAACTTCATATCCTCCTGATCTCCTTTTGCATAATCATGATCATCATCCTGATCTTTCACGAGGGTCATTCGCTGAAATTCTCTAAGTGATCGAGACATCATCATCATAATTCGACGAAGAGGATCATCATCTTCATATCCTCCTGATCTCCGGTTAGCGAATATCATGATGATCACCCTATCTTTTGAAGAAGAAGTCGATATTGCATTCCTCAACACCATGATCATATTTTACAATATCACCCTAGCGCAAATATCATGATGACCTCAACTTATCCTTGTGCTCCGAAAACGAAGTATGATGATGACGTCATCATCATATTTTTATCCTGTCCTATTGTCAAGATCATCATGATCTTGTTTGTTCACCTGATATTTCGTAAAGTCCTCCTGCCGATGAAATACAACCTTTTGCAAATATCCTGATGATCCTCATCATCATCACATTTTCCCTTCGGCAGGATTTTTCCCAAACATGATCCGGTTGGCGAAATATCATGATGACGTCATGTTCTAATTTAACGAAGGCTCCGGATATCATGATGACGTCATCCCGATCTAATAAACGAAGAAGCAAATATCCTGATCATCATCATCATCACATTTTTCCTTCAACAGGATATTTTTTCAAGCACGATCTGGTTCGCGAAATATGATGATGACGTCTTATTCCAAGTTCGACAAAAGCCCCAAATATGATGATGATCCTCATCATCCTGATCTTTCGAGTGGGTTACCTTGGCCGCAAGAGGATCATATTACGTTCATCATCCTGATCATGCTCCTTAGGTGACCCGATATCATATTTATCCCCTGATCTTAACCGAACATGATGATGACGTCATCCTTAGCATTTCAATGAAGCTCGAATATCATGATGACGTCACCATCATCTTCCTTTCCTCGGCAGCATGACCATATTCATATCCTCCCATTCTTCTTCAACATGATGATGATGATGTTGTTCTTTTCCCCGATATACAGAAGCCGAATATCATGATGACATCATCTGGACCTTCAGGAGGGAATGCATCATATTTCCAGAGTATCATGATGATGAAGTAAATCGACCAACATGTTTTTTTTGACGCACCGATGGCGATGGTCATGCCGATGGGCGGGAAATGAGGCGGTCGAATTTTAAAGCATTTTTTTGGCGCCTCTGGCATTTTTCGGTCAGCGATGGTTGACCCGATGAAGTTTGAGCAGTCTGAACGCATTTTTGACGCGTTTTGAGCGGATTTCTGACCCGATTTCCACGATTTTGCACAGTCACCATGATTTAAACGCTTATTTTAATTTCCTGCTGTTTATGTGATGAATGAAATACTTATTGCTTGTCTTGTCTTGCAGGCTTGCAGTTGAGGAAGCAGCTGGAAAGTCAACACAGTGACCTCATGAAGGAAAGAAGATCTGATCTCAGGAGCAAGAAGATAAGGATAAAGTGCGAAAAGTCAAGGCCATTCAAGTGAAAGACAGAGTTGCAGCTGGAGGCGTTACTACAACAGACAAACAGAAGTTATTGCCCAGCTGCCGGAACTTCTCAGAAGGGGCAATATTTCGCCCAGATTTGACACTGCTCAGAGATATTTTTGAGAACTGGTTCACCTGTATTTATTGCTGTAACCAGGGGTTTGAACCAGGGGGTTCAGTTAGGTTTTTGCTGTAGTGAGGACAATCAGAATGTTATATATTGTGCCTCTCTACACTGTAATACTTTACAACAGGGATTTTTAGGGCCTACAACAATAGGGATTTTAGAAAAACACAGTTAGCTTAGCATAGTTTAGAAGTAGAAGAAGGAGGTCGCCTGTTTGTCTGCAGTAAGGTGCGCGTGGAATGTCTGGCTGCCTTACTGTATCTGTAAAGCTTGTAAATTCTCTGTAGTATGATCAATGAAACTAAGAGTCATTCTTACATTGTAAATCATGTATGACTATTCGTTTCTAATACAATAGAATCTGGAGTTCTGCATCTATCTTCTGAGTGTTCTCCTGCTCTTCTTTGTGTTTTGAAATATCTTCTTTGAGAGCTTGCAATTTTAAATGTATGTTTGTGAAAATGCTCAGAACTTACATTTAGGGTTTTTACTGTGGATTTGATCAAATTACTGTGGTATTTACATAGTGCATAACAGAAACAATTAGATCCTTCGGTAGATTAAATGAGGTATAGAGTAGATCTTTCTAACTTTTCCCAACCCATCTGAAATATTTAGCTGAAAACGTAGAAATCCAAAGGAAATTGTCTCAAATTTGAAGAAGCATGCATAACAGAGTCTAAGTAGACAGTTTTCATAAGTACATGAAGAAGAAAGCTGCAATAAATCAAGAAAACCATCTGAACTTGCAGCACAGTAACACTTTTTATGCAAAGGAATGAAAAGTATTGACATATCTCATGACCTTTTTGCATATTCTTAGGCCAGTGAACCACAAAACAAACCTAAACTACGTAAGGCCCCTTGAACATTACAGCTTCACATTGACCAACTGAACTTGACCAACCGAACCATTGTAGACTTGGGATTAGTTGAATCACCAAATGATTCCTTCTTATCTTTCAAGTATAGTTTCAGTTCATTATATGTGAATTTTAACTTATTGTTATGATTGCATCAAAACAATCATCAACAGTTTTTTGGCGCTAGAAAAAGAGCTAGAAGGCTGTATATTGCAATCATCAACAAGACTCCCAGCAAAGCTCCACTGCCCCTGGATAGGTCCCCTAACCACTTGCTGACCTACGAGAACCCTGGTAATAGGCCAACCACTGCTCATCTATGTGCTGTCTAGGAAGGGGATATTACAGAAGCATGGAGATTGGAGAAAGCTCTAAGGGGTCTTCACTATGCACAAATCAAGGACAACATTGTTTTTGTAAATCCTCAAGGAAAGAGCAGCAATCTAAGCAACAAGAGGAGAACAAAACTATTAAAACTAGCGTTTGTTTTCTCTAATGGTCGCTATTTAGTCTCTTGCTTTTTTGCGTTTCTTAGCTGTAATCTTTTTACAGCCTGTCGTCTATTCTTAGACTTTGTATTCTATATATTGAGCTTCTGCTCACCTTTGTAAATACAACGAATTCTTTAATAAAGAGATCATCAGTTACCTTTTGTAACATGGTATCAGAGCCCGGGTGAGCTCTCTGGTTAGTCTGGAATTGCGTCAGTTTGTCTGAAATCGCGTCCCTACGAGTCGTGTTTTTTTATGGGTGCAAATTTTTCTGGGTCGTTTTTTTGTGATAAGGGTTTTTGGTTGTGTTCTCTTGATCACGGTTTTATTTTGGGCGCTATCTACTGAAGATCTCGGTTTAGTTTTTTAAGGGTCACGTCTTCTGGTAGCGTCGGCAGAATCCTCTATTTCCCTGGTCGTGGTTTCCTTCCGACGGAGTTTTCTTGTTTCCCGACGGTCGTCTGGGTCTTTCCTGTCACGATTTGTTTGCGCTTATCCTGTGTTTTCTGCTGGTGTTTAGAGGCGGCCCTCTGTAACTCATGAGTTTGTTTCCACCCGCGATTTCATCTCTTCTGGATCGCGGTTTCATGATTCCGTCTACCTTTGGCTTCTACTCACGAGTTGTGGTTGCGTTTTTTTTTGGTGGATTTCTTTTTTGGCGCTTAGGGTTATCTTCCCTTGGCTACATTTTTTTCTCTGCAGTGATATCTGTATTCGCAATTGTTTATTCCTCTATTGGGGTTTCAACTCGCGATTTGTGATAGTGTCTTGTGTCTTGCTTGCCATTGGGTTTCCTTGAATGGTCGATGATTGTTAGTTATTTTTTTGGGTTGTCGCTTGCAGTCAAAGACTTCGGCATTTTTTTTATTTTATTTCGCTCACTTCGATAGTGATTTCTGCGACTCTCAACCAAAGGGTTTGTCCTCTAGGTACCTCTATCAACAGCAGGTATGAAGAATTTTTTTATTTCATCTCGAAATTAGTGTTCGGATTGTCGAGTCAGTTTCCATGGTTTGAGATTTATGCCGTCTGGCTATTGTCTATTCTCCGATATCTTTTTTTTTGTCTCAAAATATCTCCCGACGGCGTCTTCTGTCATGCATCCTGAACCGATGAAATCTACGGGCTACGCCTTTATGGCCAAGTGCCTTGCAGATCATGTCAAAACCTCTGCTTGGTACATTGACTCAGGTGCCTCTCGTCACTTCACACATCGCCGAGACTGGTTCACAGAGTACACGCCCTTCAAAGGTTGTCATTTTTGGAGGCGAAGAATATGTTGTTGCTGGAAAAGGCACTATTCAGATACAGTCTGGAAGGAGAAATCTGATTTTTCTCGATGTTTACTTTGTACCTGGCATGGAGCTAAACCTTCTCTCTGTCACTCAAATCATGCAACACTCACCTCATCTGGATGTTGTATTTAGTATGCACTCATGCTGGATAATAGATCGTGAGACCCGCCCGCATCACTGTTGCTCAGGCTCTTGAGGATCATGGTCTATATAGACTCATGAATTCTGGTGATTCTCCAGAGCGAGCTATGGTTGCCAGGAACACTTCCATTAGTAAACTCTGGCATCAACGGTATGGGCATCTCAACATGCACTATCTCTCTCAGTTAGCTAGGGAGAATCTGGTTGGTGGTCTTCCAGAAATTCAGACTCAACTTCCTGGCATCTGCGATGCATGTCAAGCTGGTAAACAACATAGGACTCCATTTCCTGATGGCGATAAATGGAGAGCATCCAAGGTTTTGCAGTTGGTTCACGCCGATGTATGTGGGCCAATGAACACTTCTTCAGTCACTGGGTGCTGATACTTTCTACTTTTTGTTGATGACTTCAGCAGAAAGATGTGGGTATATTTCCTAAAAAGAAAATCCGATGTGCTCAGCACTTTTCAGTAGTTCAAAGCCTTGGTGGAAAAAGAGTCAGGGTGTCCAATTGTTTCTCTTCGGTCTGATAATGGGGGGGGGATTTTGTTCCTCTAATTTCACCCATTTATGTGCTACACATGGCATTAAACGTCAGCATACTACACCTTATACACCCCAGCAAAATGGTGTTGTTGAGTGTCGTAATCGCACTATTACAGAGATGGCACGTTCTATGCTCGAACATCGAAGTGTTCCTAAGAAGTTCTGGGCTGAAGCAGTCTACACTGCTGTCTATCTTTTGAATAGATCTCCCACCTATGCGGTCAGGAAAATGACTCATGAGGAACCCTGGTCTGGACGTCAGCCTCACGTCACCCATCTAAATTTTTTTGGCTCCACTGCTCATGTTTGGATTCCAGATGCTAAGCGCACTAAACTGGATGCCAAGAGCCAGAAACTCATGTTCATGGGGTATAGTGAAAATCATAAGGCTTACAGACTAATTGATGTAGATACTGATCGTCTCATATTCAGTCGTGATGTAGTCATTGATGAGACTATTGGACCCTTTTTGCTATCTTCTTCATCTCCTCATCCTGAGGATCAGCCCTTGACAGCTTCAGACCTTGGTGTGCACATTCCTTTCGCTCCACCTGATGAGAGGACTTTGGCAGTTTTGCAGCATGGTGTTCCACCACCCGCCTCTACTCAGGATACTCTGGATCCTCCTGATCTTGTTTCTGCCACTCCTGGTGATGCTGATGTCTCTTCTTCAGATATTGGTTCATCTACTCTCCGGCCTAAATGGTGGGCCAAAACAATTGGTGCTCTTCATGATAATGAACTCATCGAGGGTAGATCTGCTCGAAAGAAGAGCAAGCAACAAACTACTGTCAATTTTGCTCTCATGGCAAATCTTCACAGTATTTCAGAACCCCAAACATATTCTGAGGCTCAAGGTGTCCCTGAATGGGAAAAGGCTATGGATGCTGAGCACCACAACCTTCTGAAGAACAGTACTTGGGTTCTTTCTGATCTCCCTCTTGGGACGAAGCCCATTCGATGCAAATGGGTCTACAAAGTCAAATACAAGGCTGATGGTACTCTCGACAAATGTAAGGCCAGATTGGTCGCCAAAGGATACTCACAAAAAGGTGTTGACTATGAGGAGACTTTTGCTCCTATAGCCAAAATGAGTACCATTAGGCTTGTTTTCTTGCTTTGGCAGCCCAATTTGGGTGGAAAGTTCATTAGATGGATGTTAAGAGCGCCTTCCTCAATGACGATTTACAGGAAGAAGTCTACATGATGCAACCTCCTGGGTTCAAGGTTGCAGGCAAAGAACACCAAGTGTGTAAATTGGTAAAAGCTCTTTATGGCCTCAAGCAGGCTCCAAGGGTATGGTACATCAAGATTGATAAGTACCTCGTGGATCGTGGTTTTCAGAGGAGCCCCTCAGACTCCAATCTGTATGTCCAACAATATGCTGATGATAGTCTTTACATTGTCATCTATGTCGATGATCTAATTATCATAGGCAGCTCTGAGCAGTTGATTCAAGGGATCAAACACGATCTCAGTCAGACTTTTGACATGACCGATTTGGGACTCCTACATTATTTCCTCGGTATTGAGGTTTGGCAGCATTCTGACCGCATCTTCATCTCTTAGTCAAAGTATGCACGCGGTTTGTTGGAAGAGTTCCGGATGGCAGACTGCAAACCTGCCTCTACTCCCATGGAAAAAGGGCTGAAACTCTCAGCTACTTCCGATTCTCCTGTCGAGAATGAATCTGCATTTAGGCAATTAGTGGGCAGTCTCATCTATCTTACTGCCACTCGACCTGATCTTAGCTTTGCAGTCAGCTACATCTCTCGTTTCATGACAGCTCCCAAAGCCGAACATTGGGTTGCCGCCAAGCGTGTGTTGAGATATGTGCAAGGTGCTTCTGACTTTGGCATTCTATATGGCCGATGTACAGATCCTTAGCTGATTGGTTTTACAGATTCTGATTGGGCCGGATCGATTGGTGACATAAAGTCTACTTCTGGGTATGTTTTCAGTTTAGGAACATGTGCCATCACATGGACTAGCAAGAAGCAGCAGGCAGTGGCTCTCTCCTCGACAGAAGCTGAATATCGAGGAGCTGTTAAAGCATCCTGTGAAGCAGTTTGCCTTCGCTGAATGCTTTCCGACATGCAAATGTCTCCTATCGGGCCTTCATCCTTGTATTGTGACAATCAAGGGGTATTGAAACTTGCCAAAAATCCAGTCTTTCATGAACAGACAAAACATGTTGATCTTCATTGTCACTTCATTCGCTAGCTCGTTGAAGACGGATCTGTTGTCTTGCAGTATGTTCCTACAGAAGACCAGACTGTAGATATTTTTACCAAATCTCTGTCTCCAGATAAGTTTGTCAAATTTCGGGAGCATCTTGGTCTAGTTGACAGATCGACCATTATGGGAGGGTATTAAAACTAGTGTTTGTTTTCTCTAATGGTCGCTATTTAGTCTCTTGCTTTTTTGCGTTTCTTAGCTGTAATCTTTTTACAGCCTGTTGTCTATTCTTAGACTTTGTATTCTATATATTGAGCTTCTGCTCACCTTTGTAAATACAACGAATTCTTTAATAAAGAGATCATCAATTACCTTTTGTAACAAAAACTCCATTTCAAAAGGACAAAGATGAAAAGAAGAAATGGGGAGATTCCATCTTTTGTTTGAATTGCTAAAAGAACAAGCATAGAGCAAAAGATTGCAAGTTACAAGTTCCATGCATTGTTTGTGGAAGCAATAACCATTGTGGTCTAATTTATAAAGTAAACACCGCCAATAAGGAGCCTAAGATTCATAGTAGGGATGCAAAAGCAACAATTGAAGGAGAGTCTTTCCTATTAAGATAACATCTAGTCTTTTAATGGTCACTCCTTGCTTTTTTCCTATTAGATAGGTTCTCTTCCCGCTCTGCTTTACAAGCTGTAGCTCTTTGCGTTGTACAACTTTCTGTCTATTTTCAGACCTTGTAATCTCTATAAATTGAGCATTCACTCTCCTATGTAACATATACTGACTTAGTATTACTCCATAGATTCTGAAAATAACATGGTATCAGAGCAAACTGATCGGGAAAATTAATTTTTTCGGCTCTGTCAAATCTGTACGTCCGTACGTGTTCCGACCTAGGGTTACCTACAAGGTTCCCTCTGTATCTAGTCGTCGTTTTTTGCACATCCGTCTCAAACTCTTCTGGGTCGCGATTTACAGCAACACACCTTCTGCTAAGTTTGTTTTGGCGACTTCAAGCCGTTGCCCTTTAATCTCTCTGGCTGGCATTCGCATTTTGCAAACTCTTTTCTGAGTTTCGCGTCCATTCTTGTGACGTATATTTTGGAGGATCGCCATTTTCTTTAGCCGCCACTTTTTGTGATCGCGTTTTCTCACCCGCAGATTTTGTTTTCTTTTTGCTCCCGATTTGGTGTCTTCGGCTTTTGTTTATAATTGTGGCAGTTTTTAATAAATCTGCGCGAAGTGGTTGAAAAGTTTGAACGGGTGTTATCAATCCGTGAGCCATCCGACGCTTCATCAGTCATCGCTTCATCCCCAAGCGCAGTTTGTGAAAGAAGTTATTCCCAGATCGAGACTTTTTTCTGGCGGTTCTTTTTTGTACACAGTTTCATGGCCCTCAATGTCTTTCTATTGATTGGCGGTCTCTTGTGGTCGCAATCTCTATGCGCTCTTCCACCGAGGATTTTTTTTACCGCCCTGTTTAATCTTCAGCATAAGTCGTTGGACTCAGTTCCAGGTCACATCTCGACCTCCGTTTTGGCACTCAGTTATTTTTTTCTTGGAATTTGTGCTTGGATTTCATGCTCGTTCTTTTTCGAGTCTTGTGCCGTCCGGTTTTCATTTATCCTCCGGTAACTCGTCTTTTGTGCCTCGAAACGCGGGAAAATGGCGTCTTTTGCCAAACACAATGCGCAGGAGTCTACGGTCTATGCATTTATGGCCAGGAAAATTGCAGATCCTGTTAAATCTTCTGCCTGGTACATTGACTCAGGTGCCTCCTGACATTTTACACATCGGCGAGACTGGTTCACGGAATACACGCCATTCAAAGATTGTCATTTTTGGAGGTGAAGAGTATACCGTTGTCGGAAAAGGCAACGTACAGATTCAGTCTGGTGGGAGAAATTTAATATTTCTTGATGTTTACTTTGTACCTGGCATGGAGTTGAACCTCCTCTCAGTTAGTCAGATTATGCGGCACTCTCCTCATCTGGATGTTGTCTTTAGCATGCACACATGCCGCATCGTAGATTGTGAGACACGTACCCTTATTGCCCAGGGACTTGAGGATCATGATCTATATAGACTCATGGATTCTGGTGATTCTCACAAGCACGCCATGGTTGCCAGAAGTACATCCATCAGCAAACTCTGGCATCAACGTTATGGGCACCTAAACATGCACTATCTCTCTTAGTTAGCTCGGGAGGGTTTGGTTGGTGGTCTTCTGGAGATTCAGACTCCTTCCTGGTGTCTGTGATGCCTGTCAGGCTGGCAAGCAACATCGTACTCCATTTTCCGATGGTGATAAATGGAGAGCATCCAAGGTTTTGCAGTTGATTCACGCTGATGTATGTGGACCAATGAACACCCCTTCTGTTATTGGGTGTAGATATTTTCTGCTCTTTGTTGATGATTTCAATAGAAAGATGTGGGTATATTTCTTGAAAAAGAAATCAGATGTGCTTAGTACATTTCAACACTTCAAGGCCTTGGTGGAAAAAGAGTTAGGCTGTCTAATAGTCACTCTTCGCTCTGATAATGGGGGGAGTTTTGTTCTAACTTCACTCATTTCTATGCTGCCCATGGCATCGAATGTCAGCTGACTACACCTTACACACCTCAACAAAATGGTGTCATTGAGCATTGTGTAATGTCCCCATTTTTAGGCCCTCGTGCAGTTTGGTGGTGCTGGCTTCTGGGGTGGTTCCAGCACAGCCAGAGTAGAGTTTTTGTTGCTCAGTAGGGTTCAGACAGACAATTGGAGTTGATCGACACTTTCTGCGCCTGATTCGGATAACTTGTCCAAGACTTGCTATTTTTAGTAATTCCCTATTTTTTAGGAGGTGTGGGATCGGGCCCTGTTTGACCAGTTGGGAGTTCCTTTTTTTTAGGGATGTTTCTTTTGTCAGTAGTTCCTACTTTTTAGGAGTTACTATTTATAGTAACCTACTCTTTTGGGACTTTGTGTCAATTGACCCTTGTAGGCTAGAGCAGATGATTAAGGGGTCTTATTTTGGGTATTCAGTGTGGCTTCGCCTCCAGTGTTTAGTGAGAGTTCAGGTTTGACCTTCGTTGGACTCCGTTTGGCACACTTACTATTTATAGTAAGTTACTTTTTAAGGGAGTTGGGGTTTCTATTTATAGCAGGGCCCCTGGATAGGTCTCAGATGCAGTGTCGACCAATGTTTGGGCCTTTGCAGATGTTTTAGGACTCAGTGGTGCGTACTTACTATTTATAGTAGGTCAGCTATCGGAAGTTGCTATTTGTGGCAGGGCGCCTGATCATTCAGTGTTTGGCAGTTTTGATGTTGGTTTCAGTTGGCGTAGCAAACTGATGGAATTTTAAGGAGATATTAATATTTTGATGTGTCATTAATGATGTTAATTAAAAGTTTATAATATAAAGTTATATTTTGACTTTATATTAAAAGGGGGCCAATGACACATGATAAAGTGCAATTAATGATATTAATTTATTATGGGCACAATAACCAAGGTACTTTTGAGGCAACTAAAGTAAAAATAATAAAATATTATTTTAAAAGCCAAAAAGCATTTTGGAAAGTCATGCATGTTCATGAGAATATAAAAGCTCTCAAAAGCCAAATCAACCTCATTAATTAATTGAATGATCATATGAATTTGCTTTGTGGTTTTCTGGAGAAGACAAGGGTTTCAGTATATCAGCCATTGAAGAACGAAAACTCTTCAATGTTTATGCAATTCTGAGGTTGTGCAATACCAGCGGATATTATTGCCTGAGGAGAGCTTCATTCTGGAGTTCTATTTGTGCTTAAAGGTGAAAGATATCATTAAGGGTTTGAAGATTAATGAAGTATAATTAATTGCAGACTTGTAGCTTCATTCTTGGCAGCCATTTATATCAGATTTCAAGCTTTTTGTTGGCTTCTACAGTGCTGTGAATAGTGCCTCTACAGTACCGTGAACAGTACCGCTACAGTGACGCGCTACAGTAATGTGCTACAGTAAAATGCTACAGTGCGTGAACAGTGTTGACAGCAGCAACATAGGTGATCAGGTTTGAAGGCAAATAAGGTTTCCTTCATTCGGGTATGCACATAATTGTAAAAAGCTTTTGGAAATAGTTTAATAAATCATTTGCAGCAGATGTCTTTATTTAGTTGATTTGCAATTTCCTTTGTTGCATTGTTCCTGGCATCTTATTGAGAAAACACAAAAAAATCATATATATTTCAAGAACCAAAACAAACATTCATCATTTGCAAAGCTTTGGAAACCGGAGAACTAGAGGGGTTCATTACACGTTGCAATCGCACTATTACCGAGATGGCCCGTTCTATGTTGGAGCATAGAAGCGTTCCTAAAAAGTTCTGGGCTGAAGCAGTCTATACTGCTGTGTATCTTCTGAATCGGTCTCCCACCTATGCTGTCAGGAAAATGACTCCTGAAGAACCCTGGTTTGGACGAAAGCCTTGCGTCAATCATCTAAAATTTTTTGGTTCTACTGCTTGTTGTGACCAAATCACACATCACCCCATTAGGAATAGGGACCCCCCTTTTTTTGGGCTCTGTGTTTTCAATAAGTTTTCAATGAGTTTTCAATGAGTTCAATGAGTTTTCAATGAGATTTTTATGATGACCTGACTCATCTTCCTATGCCGATACGGTAATAATTTCCTTGCCTATGATTTTTGGTTCATGATTAAGGGTAGATGAACTTGCAATAATGAAGAATCTTGATAAAATCCCATCTAGATATTGAGTTTTGAAGTCAATCCTGAAAGGTATATTGAAAAATATTTAAAGTATAAGAAATTCAATCTCTCAACTTATACTTAAATATATTTTTCAATATACCTTTACTCGCGCGATCCTGAAAAATGCCTGACGATTTCAGAGGATTCAAAACACTGATCTAGTGCGACAGGACACTTAAGTGGCGCAAAATCTGGGCGCAAAATCACGAAGGAGAAGGTACTTGAGCCAGAGGATTTGAAAACTTGATCTAATGCGCCCGTCTACACCTTGATCCAATGCGAAAATGCCAGAGGATTTCGATCACTCATCTATTGCGCCCAAACCAAAAGTATCATTTTGAAGGAGAAAATGAAGATTTCAATGCCTTGATTAATGCGAAAATGAAAGGATAAGTCTCAGAGCGAATCTTGGAGCAAGTTTAAATGATAGAAGTCGGAGGATTTCAATCCTTCAACTGATGCGCCATCAAGAGGGAAGAGGGAGTCTTGAGGTTTGGTTGACTTGAGGAAGAGAAAGTCTAGAGGATTTCAATCCTCTATCCAATGCGCCAATACTTGAAGATTTTCACCCTTGAACTAATGCGAAAATGACAAACTCAAACATGCAAACCACTTCACCAAACGAGAAGTCAGAGGATTCTAAAAGGTCATCCAATGCGCTAGAAGTTAGAGGATTTGAATCCATGAAGTGATGTGCTTATCCCATGTCAACTATCCAAGGCTAAGCCTTCAAGGTAAGTTTAGAGGATTCCTACAACGTGATCTAATGCGCCCACTCTAAGTTCATCCCATGCGCAATATAAAGAAGAGTGAGATTTGTTTTGAAGGATTTTCCAAGTTCATCTAATGCGCAACATGAGGTAGTGATCACGATTTGTTTCCAAAGGATTCTCCAAGGGCAACCATTGCGCCAAACACCATGCTTGATCCACTTCAAGACAAAGGCTATCTAAATTCATCCAAGTTTGAAGACTTCAACAAAGTGAAGTGATGCGCCATTTCCCAAGCCCCTTATCCAAGTGCTCAACAAGAAGAAATCTAAAATGGCATCTAATGCGCCATATCCAAAGGGGGAGAATGAAGTTTATTCTTGAAGATCTCTAGTTGCCCATCCAGTGCGCCACACTAAAGAGAGAGTGAAGTTTGATTTTGAAGAATCCCAATTACCTATCTAGTGCGCCATGCATAAGAAGAATCCAAATAGCTCAAGTGATGCGAAAACTTGAGGATTTCAATCCTCCATCTAATGCGCCATTCCCTTAAGCGAGTAAAACTAAGTGTCATCTAAACCAATGTTGAAGAGGAATCCTAAAGTCCCAACCAATGCGAAATGCCAAGAGGAATTCAAACTTTGAGCCAAAGCGCCACACATGTCAACATCTAGAAGGATTCTAACCCTTGATCTAATGCGCCTAGGAGCTTATAAAGAAAGATCATGTTATTTCAAAGAAGAAGACAACACCATGCTGATCCAATGCGAAATTCAATGAGGAAGTCAAACACGAATCCGAAGAATATGAAGAAGACTTCGAAAACATCATCCAATGCGAAGTACAAGACCAGAAGATTTCAATTCTTGATCCCATGCGCTTGAAGGAGAAGATAATTGCGATCCACAAGAAGATCATCAAGACCTCAACTAATGCGCCATCAAGGGAGTTAGAAACATTTAACGATTTTTTGCCTTGAAAAACGTGGAAATTGCATTTATTAAATAAAGATCGATCTAAATTAAATGTTTTTACACTATAATAAAGGAAGTCGGCCTAGGGAAGAGGTAAAGTTTTTAAAGCAAATTATGTATATATACCTCATTTCCTTTTCATTTTTATCATTTTCAAGAGCAAATTTGTTTTCCAAGAGCAGATTTATCTTCAAGGAGCAGCAACAAGAAGTTTTTTAGAAGAATAAATTTGATTTTATCAAATTTAAACAAGTGGTGGATCAAATTGCAAGGATCATGGCAATGACTTCTAAAGAGCGACAAGCAAAGATCCGGATGGATGCCAAGGGGAAGATTCCCGAATCAAAGCTCGTCTCAAGGTGGACAAATGTAGGAGACACGAATATGGGGAGCAGCAACTTGGAGGATATCAAGTCAGTCCTTGAAGAACCCAACGGAGGTAGTCTTGCTCGAGCCATCATGAGGAGTGGAGCCATTGAAGCTGCTTGTTTTCCGCCAGCTTTGCCGTGTCCAGAGATGATCATCGAATGTGTCAAGAAATATGATGTAGATACAAGGCAGATTATAGCCAAAGATGGAACGATATTAGCTTATTTGCAAAAGGAGGCAGTTGAAGAAACTTTCAACATTCCAACTAAGGAAAGGATGATCAGCATCTCAATACAACAAGGTCAGCAGGAATATGATGTCGACTCCAAGACAAAGTTACAAGAGATAAGGAGAGAGTGGATGGCCAATCCAGCCATGAAGTTCAATATGAATAATCCTCCACAGTTCCATAAGTCAGATTTTCATCCTGAAATTGGATATTTGTTTATGTTTCTAAACAGAATGACAGGAATGCCTCAATCTGCTACCTTTCAGCCTTGGATGTACTCTTTCATCAAGACAGTTCTCAAAGGGAAAATGATTGATTGGGCTGGACTTATCAGTCAGAGTATACATGAGCAGTTCATCAATTTTGCTAAGACCAAGACTTATCATATGAGTTCCTATGTAGTGTACCTTCTCGCAAGAAATGAAGTCTACTCAGGTTTGACCAAAAAAGGAGAAGTCGGCATTGGGCCAAATAAATACCTATCACATCAGTGTTATCCTCAATTGCACCTAAAGAGTATCAATCATTATACAAGATTCAATGATGCATTTGCTATGTTTATAATGAAGAAACTGAGGGGAGAATTTCATAAAAGGTTGTCTAATGCAGCGAGAGAGTTCATTTCAGCATATGGACACTGGTATACTCAGCATGAAAGGTACACTTACCTAAGGATCCAAGGGTTTACATCATATCCATACAGATTGCCAAGGTATCCAACCAACAGGATGGTGATGTTAGAGGTTACAAGACAACTCCTAGAACTCATCAGGTTGCAGAAGTTGAAAAAGAAAGGAGGAATCCAATTTCCACTTCTTCTTGGACAAAATCTGGAGTGTCTGTCCTTATCAGCAGCTGAATATTCTGAAATAGAGTTACAGGCATACCATTTGCAAACTCATGGCACCAAGAGGCTTAACTTTGATCCTTTCCAAGTTTGCTAGAAATACAACAGAGAATTCAAACATATCAAGCAGTTGGAAGACCACTGGGCCAGTGCCCAAGATGAAGATGATCTCCGAACACTTCAAAGTTCGAGACTCACTTGGGATTTAGTTAGAGCCACCAAAGTTTTCAGGATTCCAGATCAGTTCACCGAAGATGATACTTTGTTGATAGATAAATTTGATAAGATAAAGGATTTGCCTTATACAGTTGATTGGTCAAAGAGAGATGTGTCCGAAGAAGAATTGATAAAGCCGGTCTTAGCCATGACACAAGTATGTATCAATCAACTATTGCAAGAGATGAGTGATGAAAGTCAAGTTCTCACTTACAATAAGATGGATGAAGGAGAACCAAGACAGCATAGTACACATAGCCAACCACAACATAGTGGGAATGATCAAAGTAATAATTCAGCTAGAAAGAGGAAAAGACCTAGTCAAGATCAAGGAGAATCAAGCCGAAGACCGCAAAAGAAGAATAATCCATCTACTTCATCTAATCCACAAGAAGGTGCTTCAGTTGTTCAAAATCCAATACAAGAAATAGAAGTTATAGAAGAAGTTGCCTTGATTCCGTCAGAAGAAATTCAATCAAGCCCCACTGTCATAATGGAGGAGAATGATGATCTTGGTCAAGATGAAGTAGGTCAAGCAGAATCTGATGAGGAAGTAGCTCGTGTTCAACACAGTCAAGCTCAAGGACAGCGAGATCTTTCTGCTTTCCCACCTTGGTTGAGACAAAGGATTGAAGAAAATACAATTGTAGAGACTTATCAGCCTGCTCCAGTTGAGGAATTGCTTGTAAATGTACAAAAGAGTAATCAGAAGAAGGAAGCAACAGTCCTTTCTAAAATCACTCAAGATTCTGCTGGAAATCGAGAGGTACATATAGCTGTTCCTAGAATTGACAAGGAGTTAGAAAATATGGCACCTGAGGATTACAATATGACTACTATTGGCATGGGTCCAATCACAAGGGAATAGGTAGAGGAGGAACTACAAGATTCAGTGAACAATGTGAGAAGCATGTTGAAACAAGAAAGAGAAGCAAGGTTAAAGGTTGAACAAGATTTTAATACATTGAAGCATTACATCCAACAAGTCATGCAGCCCATTCAACAGAAGGAAGCTACTTCAATTCCTCCGTCCATTCTTCTACAGGAAACAGTATCCCAAGTTGAAAACATGAGAACTTCATCTCAGATGATGAAAGGATGGATAGAAAAGACAGAAGAAAAGGCCTATACTTACCTTGAAGAAATTGTGCAAGTGTATGACAGAGTCATTAAGCTTAAAGATCGAGTCCAAGCTTTATTGGGAAGTTGTGCTGAGTTCAAACCGATCAAAGAGCAATACATGCCACAGCTTAAGAGTTTAATGGAAGCTCCATTAGAAAGTCTAATTCATGATAAGGTGATTGATAGAGATACTCCACATGACTTCGTCACTTGGTATTTCTCCTTTCACAACAAGGGGCAACTAGTTGATAAAATTGAAGTAGATATGTCCAGGATAAGAAGTGTTCTTCTAAGAATAGAAAATCATATATACACTGCTTTGACAACAATTTGTAATCCTTATGGAAATGTTACTGTTGAAAACATGAAGCAACAAGTTAAGGCATTCTACTTTCAATATGATGGACTTGATGAAGGTCAACTGGATAGTATATTCACACTTGCATATCGTCTTGGGGAAAATAAGTCTTGGATAAACGACTGGGAGAAGACACTTGGCGTCTATGAGGCAGATGTAGCAGTGGCAGAAGGATCCATTAATGCAGCGACAAGTGTACCAATGGAAGATGTTGTTCAAATTGTGTCTAGATTCATTGTATCTCATAGTACTACTACATAGTAGGCACATGATGTGGCTTCCTTATCTTCTTGGAAAGCGTGCCTTTGTTCTCTCCTTCATAGCTTCTTTCATTTAATATAGATAGCCTCCTGTATTTAATAAAGTTGACCTCCTTCATTTAATAAAGGATAGTTTGTTATAACTACTTGTGATGTGGCTTGATCTGGTCCGCTGATTTGGCCGATCGATCTTGACCCTTCTCTCCTTTAAGGTCTATAAAAGAGCTCTCATTGCTCTCATTTGAAGAGGTTGGAAATTCTGAAATTGTTGTAAGAGCTCTCTGAGATAATAAAGGATTCATTGTTTGGTGATTCTATTTATATTTCTGAGTGTTTGCATGGTTTCAATTTTCAAACAAATATTAAGTTAAGTTACAAGTTTTCTTTAAAGTTTAAGTTAGTTAATGAAAGGTTGCTTTATTGCTTTGTAGTGAAGTCTATAAGTTCATACCATTTGTAATCTATGGCTTGTGGATTACAGTGCATGGTTAGTCTGAACAATTGAACGTCAATTTGATCTTTATGCTTGTTGAATTTTTCATGAGCATAATTGATTTAAATATCTTGTATACCTTTGAAGATTGCACCTCTCTTGTGTAGTTGTTTTATCTTGGCGAAACAGGATTTGGTTCGATTTCACTCTGAGTAGTAAACGTCCTTCCATTTAGGATTAGATTAGTGTTTCTAAACCCGACATCTTTTGCCTTTTTTTTTTTTTACCAATCAGTTAGAGTTAGGATCAGAACATCCATTGCTAAATCATACGCGTCAATTGCAATACTTAGATTCTCTAGTATTCACTTCCATAGTCCTTGAAACAACAAGTTACTCGAACAATTGTGTAAGTCCCTTTGTTGATTAACAGCAAAATCATACTTAAATCGCTGAGCTGTCTCTTACCGAAAACATTATTAGAAGGAACCTTGGAGTTATCTCGTTTGATCACTTAGTTCAGCATCCGAGAGGCTTTGCTCAAGAGAGAGTCAGATACTCAGTATTTCACTCTATTGTTGACTTGTCGAAAAACAACCATCAACACTGCTCATGTTTGGATTCCAGATGCCAAGCGCACTAAGCTAGATTCTAAAAGCCAGAAGCTCATGTTCACTGGTTATAGTGAAAATCATAAGGCTTACAAACTAATTGATGTGGACATTGATCGTCTCTTTTTTAGTCATGATGTAGTGGTCGACGAGACTACTAGACCCTTTCTATTGTCTGCTTCTATTCACACTGAGGATCAATCTTCAGAGGCCTCAGATTTGGATGTTCACATTCCTTTGGCTCCACCTGATGGGAGGGTTCCTATTGTTATGCCCGCATCTCAGCCTGTTGATCAAGCACCCGCCCCTCCTCAGGATACTCTGGATCCTCCTGATCTTGTTCCTGCTCCTCCTGATGATGTTGATGTACCTATTTCAGATGTTGGTTCATCTACTCTTCGGCCTAAATGGTGGGCCAAAACAATTGGTGATCTTCATGATAATGAACTCATCGAGGGTAGATTTGCTCGAAAGAAGAGCCAGCAGCCAAATACTGTCAACTTTGCCCTCATGGCCAATCTTCACAACATCCCAGAGCCTCAAACATATTCTGAGACCAAAGGCGTACCTGAATGGGAAAAGGCTATGGATGCTGAGCACCACAGCATTCTGAAGAATAATACTTGGGTCCTATTTGATCTTCCACCTAGGAAGAAGCCCATTGGATGCAAATGGGTGTACAAAGTCAAGTACACGGCTGATGGGACCCTTGACAAATATAAGGCTCGGTTGGTAGCCAAAGGGTTCTCTCAGAAAGAAGGCATTGACTATGAGGAGATGTTTGCTCCTACAGCCAAAATGAGTACCATTCGGCTTGTCCTTGCTATGGCAGCCCAGTTTGGGTGGAAAGTCCATCAAATGGACATCAAGAGTGCCTTTCTCAATGGCGATTTGTAGGAAGAAGTTTACATGAGGCAATCTCCTGGCTTCAAGGTTGCGGGCAAAGAACACCAGGTGTGCAAACTGGTGAAAGCTCTCTATGGTCTCAAACAGGCTCCACGGGCATGGTACGTAAAGATTGATAAGTACCTCATGGATCATGGTTTTCAGCGGAGCCCTTCGGATTCCAATCTGTATGTCCAACAATATGCTGATGACAGTCTTTACATCGTTATCTATGTCGATGATTTGATTATTACAGGTAGCTCAGAGTAGTTGATTCAGGAGATCAAACAAGATCTCAATCAAACATTTGAAATGACCGACTTGGGTCTCCTACATTATTTTCTAGGTATTGAGGTTTGGCAACACCCTAACAGCATCTTCATCTCTCAGTCAAAGTATGCAAAAAGTTTGTTGGACAAATTCCGGATGACGGACTGCAAACCTGCCTCTACCCCTATGGAAAAAGGGCTGAAACTCAGCTAATTCAGACTCTCTTGTAGAGAATGAATCCACATTCAGGCAGTTAGTGGGTAGCCTCATCTATCTTACTGCCACTAGACCTGATCTTAGTTTTGCAGTCAGCTATATCTCTCGTTTCATGACAGCTCCTAACGCTGAACATTGGGTTGCAGCAAAGCGTGTGTTGAGATATGTGCAAGGCACTTCCGACTATGGCATTCTCTATGGCCGGTGCAAAGACCTTCAGCTGATTGGTTTTAAAGACTCAGATTGGGCAGGTTCTGTTGATGACAGAAAGTTTACCTCTGGGTATGTTTTCAGTTTGGGAACAGGTGCAGTCACTTGGACTAGCAAGAAGCAGCAGGCAGTGGCTCTTTCATTGACAAAAGATGAATATAGGGGAGTTGTTAAAGCAACCTGTGAAGCAGTTTGGCTTCGATGGATGCTTACAGACATGAACATGTCTCTAGCAGGGCCTTCATCCTTGTATTGTGACAATCAAGGGGTGCTGAAACTTGCCAAAAATCTTGTCTTCCATGAACGGACCAAACATGTTGATCTTCATTGTCACTTCATTCGCCAGCTGGTTGAAGATAGATCTGTTGTGTTGCAATATGTTCCTACAGAGGACCAAACTGCAGATATTCTCACCAAGTCTCTGAGCTCGGATAAGTTTGTCAAATTTCGGAGGCATCTTGGTGTAGTTGACCGATTGACCATTAAGGGAGGGTATTAAGATAACATCTAGTCTTTTAATGGTCGATTGACCATTAAGGGAGGGTATTAAGATAACATCTAGTCTTTTAATGGTCACTCCTTGCTTTTTTCCTATTAGATAGGTTCTCTTCCCACTCTGCTTTATAAGCTGTAGCTTTTTGCATTGTACAACTTTCTGTCTATTTTTAGACCTTGTAATCTCTATAAATTGAGCATTTGCTCTCCTATGTAACATATTTTGACTTAATATTACTCCATAGATTCTGAAAATAACATTTCCAAGTACAAAGCACTGGTAGATGTGCACAAAAGAGAGGACTTAAAGGATGAGTGAGTCATGGCACACCCAAGGAACGAAAGGTTTCCTAGAAGAATGTACAACAAATTGAAGCCCAAGAAAATTGGCCTGTGTAAATCTTTGCATAGATTTTTTAAAAATTCATCTAAAATTGAGTTATCGAAAGGATTGGATATCTCCTTGACATTCAATATGTTTGATCTTTGTAATTTTCCATAGAAAAAGGATATCACAAATGAATAATGTAATGTTCGGTTTTCAAAATACAGCTGGTCTCAGCTGTTGTAGAGGCCTATGTGGATAACACACCTCGAGAGCATATGAAGAAAGAGAGAATGGATAGAATTGAGTCAATCAATAGGAATAATATTGTGGAATAGAATGTGTCTGCGGAAAGAAATGATTGCTGGTATCGAGAGGGGTAAGCAATGTTGTCTTAGAGGGAAGCTGGATATGCAGGCTGTAAACAAATCACTGTGGGATCCTGTTTATTATAAATGCAATCCTATCCCTCATGATCATGTTGGATCCCAATACAAGATATCTCCAACATATGATTTTGCATGTTCATATGTAGATAGCATTGAGGGTGTGACACATGCTCTCCGCTCAAGTGAATATCATGATTGTAATGAACAATATTATAGGATCTTAGAAGACATGGGTTTGCGGAAAGTACATGTGTGGGATTTTAGTCGTTTGAATTTTGTTTACACGTTCTTGAGCAAGTGAAAACTATAGTGGTTTGTAGATAATGGAAAAGTTCTTAAGAAATCGCTAGACAAGAGTCCTTAAGGCAGTGCCCCACAAGGAAGATAATTAATATTATACAACACCAGAATTAAATAAAGGTCTAAGTTGTTAAGAAAAGTCAACGGGTGTATGAAGGGTTTTCACTTCTGAAATAATAAGATATAAAGGGGAGATCATTCAATGAGAAGAAGGCATTTTTTGGGAATAAATATTATGACATGGAACAAGTGAATATTACAGCCAAAGAGGACGAAGCCCCTCCAAGGTGAATTAAGAGATTTAAGGACGAAACCCCTTAACTTCTCTTAGCAAGTTAGTGGACGGAAACCTCTAACTTGGATAGATATTAGGGACAATCAATCAAGGAGAATAGCTGCAAGTTTAAAGGAAAATTATAGCAGAAAATCAAGATAAGTTATATTTTCAGAATTATTCATAAGTTACAAATCTAGAATATTATAATAAAATTCATAATTTTTGATAAAGTCATATTTATAAATTTAATGCAATTATCATTTTGAATTGGGATTATCTTTTTAAGGCAAAAATAAGAAATGTTCTAGAAAGGGACATTACAATTGGTATCAAAGCTTTGATCCTGCCAGCTTGCGGGATAAAGCTAAAATGTTGGATGCATTCTAGTCAAAGAGACTTGAAGGTCTAGCGAAAGGAAGAAGATATGGACTGGATTCAAGAGATATTGTACAAACTTGAGGCTCCCAAAATTATTGACGAGTATCAAAGTTTGTTAGATCATGCAAAATCTTGTGTTTCCTTTGATGAGTACTTGGAGGGACTCGAGTATCTGAATCCTAACAAAAGAAACCTATATGACTACATAAGGAAGGAATTGAAGGAAGAATCAAAATCACAAGGAGAGGCTGTGGAATTAACAAAAGAACAAGAGGAACCTAAAAAGGAAGTTGAAGATAAAAATTCTTTGGTTGGAAAAGATGTTTTATTAGTTTCTAATAATGACATGCATCACCAAAATATTGATGAAGGTATGAAAAAAGGGGCTCCACTTGAGGGACGAGAAGAATTCAAGTTGTAGGAAGATGCCTCAAATCATGCTCTATCTTTCGCACTTCAAAATAGCAAGCCATTGATGGATATACAAAGTAGCAAGATAAATGAATATGCAATTGAGAATAACACTTTGGTTAGCTATAATACAGGAATTTTAAGTCACAACAATGAAGATGTTGAGGATATATCAACAAATTCACTTTTTGCAAATGAGGGTGTCCAAGAAACATCCATCCAAACTTCAGGTTTGGAAATAATTGAACCATGTAATAATAATTTGCAAGGTATGGAAACAATTAAATCATGTGGTGATGATGTGCAAGAGATTAGTTATGCTGGGGTGAGGAATGATTTGTCTAAGATTGACCCCCATAAGGGGGAATTGCAAGTTTATCCGGAAAACTCCATGATGATACACACTCCCTACATGAAAATTGACTAAGAAACATTCAAACTCTTTGGTTCCAAGATTGATAAGTTTGTTGATGGGTTAGTTGGTAGTCATGGGAAGGAGACTTTTGACTTGCACATGATGAGTCTAGGAGAAACCCACCTGGACATTAAAGAACAATGGATGCATTCACCAAATTGTCATTCCGCCACACTTGAAGATAAATGGAGAGAGTTGCTTTGAGGTGTTTGATACTAAACGAAGGGAAGTATTCCAATCATTCTTACAAATCCAACTCAAAACATGAAAAAGAAGATAATAGTGTAGATTCACTTTACATTATATCCTTGCAATATTTTTGTCATAATGGAAAGTACTTTGAGCATGGGAAAAGGGTGAAAGATACTACCTGCAGTCAAGGACACATAGATACTTTTACTCAAATACAAAATTGGCCTTGCACAAAGGAGTGGGATCTTGGTATTCACAACACACCCATAATTTATCATGACGGAGGATGCAACATTTTGCTATCATTTTGGATGTCAGCAAGGAAAATCAGGAGTTTGTATTCATTACCTAGGATTGTTGGTGAAAATGAAACGAGAGAGCAGAAAATCATGACAACATATGATCTCATTCAATGTGATCAAGCCAATCTTTCATATTCTTTTTCAAGGCCAAAATCTAATGCTATGACTGAGCAGAATTTTTATAAGTAGAGTCTATTGTTTCATTGCAGACATCTAGCACAACCACCTAAGAAAGGATGGCACGTGAAAATAGAGTTTTATAAGAATGGGGTAACTTGTGAAAGCTCCCTAGCTGCTGTGGGACATGGCCATGATATAGAATTTCCCATCTTATTATGGTATTCATTGGAAGGAACCTTTGTAACAGCACTCCACAAAATTCACACTAGTGCACATAAATTCATACAAGAGAGGGAAACTAGTCTATTGGATTACAATAAGAACATATTCTTACCACCTATCTATAAAAGGACTCTAGTGCGGAGTAAAGATCTTTTTGTTCTCATTGGTAATGGAGCAAAGGAATTTATCTTCACCACTATTCAAGGAAGTTAGTACCGTCTATAGTACATCACTTTAATACTCCTATGTTCTACATTTTGGATAAATGGGAAGGCAAACATTGAATCTAAAGTTATCATGTATAAGAAATATTTTCTTAAAAATAGTCGTGCAAACAATCCCTTTGCTACTTGGTTTGTTATCATATACTTGAATTATTTGACTCCCATTTTTACATCAACCTTTTGTATTAAGACCTTGGTAATCTTTTCAAGACCCAAGTTCTAGCATCAACATTTCGCCTACACTGCATATGGTTTCTTGAGCGCCATTTAAGGTTGGATAATCAAATATTTGGGATTCTCTTTCAGAAACAACCATTTTAAGCTACATAGCACTCAATTTCCTTGTATCCTCTAACTCTTTTAGCTTCCCCTATTTATGTGTGAATATCCATGCCCATTTACATTGGACATCTTGACTATACTTTTCTTGTCTCTTCAATGTTTTGAACTTTATTCATTTTTGGTGGTCTTGTTTCTCTCCTTTGGTGACATCTTAGGATTAGTCACCACATATCCTATCGTTTCCTTTTTAGTGCTAGATATATCATATGAAAGAGCAAGTGTTGAATCAAACTCTTGGCAATGCCACTCGACTATCTTGAAAGGAAAATGTATTAATTGTATGAGATAAGCAATGCAAATAAGTTATATGATTCTACAATGAATTAGTAGGGCAACAACACACAACACAAGATATACCCTAGGAAGACCCTTATAGGAAAAATCTAACTTCCAAAGACACCTTGATTATATTATCTAAATTGAAGATTACAATGCAATGCAATAGCAATGCTATCAACATGAGATGTTCAATTCTATCTTCTAGAGTCAATCCAACAACATAACCCTATAATACGTATCACCATACAAAATCCATCCCAAGCATACAATATATAGGACAAGGAGATCCAGGGAATCACACATTGTTTCTCAAAACTATGAGCCAAGTCTTAGTACAACTAGTCCAAATTGGACCCTTGCACCCCTCTCCAAGAGTAACTCCTCCCATAATAGAATGTAACGTCCAACCAAGAATCTTGACCCGTACAAACAAAGGGGTAAAATGGTTAAGTTTAGCACTCCATATGGGTCTATTCAAACCTCTTACAAGATGCTCTTACATACCTCATAAATAACACTCAAAGATGTTGCACCTAGTATCCTATTTAACCCCTTATATTAATGCTCTTACATTCTCTTACATAATAGAATATATCACACACCTTTTGGTGTCATACACACATCATAATAGAACGTCCAAGTGGCATAGTGTGTCATCCAAGGAATATCATGGATTTTTCCAACGGTGGCACCACATTCCATGAGGACCTAAATATTAATAATTACATTATTGCTAGGATTTGCAAGGTGTACAACACCTAGTCCAAACAATCTTCCACTTGTTTACATTGTAAAAAGAGCACAAGGGGGTTCCAACATAAAAACTAACAAATAAGGGCAGAAATACCATGGCCACTTGCACCATCTATACTTCTCTGTGCTCATTGGCTTCAACAATGCATCTATAACTTTTACTGAAGTATCCACCTTCTCGATCATAACCTTCTTGTCATCCACCATGTTAGAAATAAAATGGTATTGCACATCAATGTTATTTGTCCACACTTGAAAAGTAGGGTTCTTGGCCAGGATGGCGACACTTCAATTGTCACAATTAATCTGCATTCTATCCCTCTTTAAGTCAAAATTTGAGCACAAATTGGTGCAATAGCTGAATATGAGTTGAATGAACAACTCTCGAATAAGTGCACAAAGCACACAAATGAAATCTAAATAATAAAGAATATTGGAGATCGAATAAAAACAAGTATATTTATGTGCATAAAATAAAAGAAATACAAATGGGCCACCTATGTGAGACCCAACACATATTATGCTACTCAACCCTTGGAGAAATATATGCAAAGACTTCTCACTCTCAAGCTCTACCCAAAACTCACTGGAAGTCAAACCTAGAAAATAATAATCCCAGTTGAGTTCTAAGGAGACCAACCAAACTTCTCAAATGACCAAGTATCTCTTATAAAAAATGCCAACATTAAAAGATCTGTTATATGTAGAGTTTGAGGACAAATGCAAGTCATTCTACTATTGATGTGCATTAAGAGGAAATCTAATTTGCAAGGTAAAAGATATGCAGTGTGCAATAATAACACTCATTCCCTTAATAAATTTGAATATGATGATTCCCTAACATTCCAAACATGACAAATCATTAGAAAATCTAATCACTACCATTTGATAGGATTTGCCTTGACATTGATACTATGTTTTGACGTACTAAAGTCCATTGATTTTCTAGGGTGCATACATTGATAAGCTAGTGACAAGTTGTGCAAACCACACAAGATCTTAGCAAAAGCTTGCACCATACTTTATGCAAGAGAACTTGCATGCAATTTGAGATGCACTCAAATAGACTTGTGCTAAGACCAATAAGGCCTGTATAAGGTCAATTAGTGCTACACATTCAAGCGACAGTTGCGCAGGTCTTCAAAAACTACCTAATATATAAAATAGATGTGCACAGAAATTAAGATTGCATCCAACAAACTATCACTCAAAAGTCAAAACAACCCACATGCAAGTTAGGCTTGCAGACAAAAAACTACCAAAGCAAAAATGAATATTTTTGGCTAATGGAAGATTGCTCCAATGCCAAGGATGCTCTTGCATTAGAAACCCTGGGTACAAAGTTTGTGAGCATGGTTCTCACAACTTAGGATTGCATGGACAACTGATTCGGCCAACCAAGTCATCTTACTTTAGCCTAATAAAATCATGAGTCTTGTTCTAGTCCTTTACCCTTCTAGTGAGTAAGATACTTTGTGTACTCACTTTGTTAGGTCTTCTTGCAATCACACATGTTTAAGATTTGTGTAATTCCTTCTCACTACTTTTTTGTATCTCCTTCCTTCAATCAAGTGCTTCCTTTGGTTACATAATATTTGAATCCTCAAATGCATGGTAGAAATAAAGATTAGATATGTTGAATATTATGGAGATATCCAACCCTTCAGGAAACTATATCTCATATGCATTCCAATAAAATCTATGCACTATGCAACATGGACTAATTTTCTTGGGCTTTAGCTTCTTGTATGTCTCTCTAGGGAACCAGTCCTTCCTTAGATGCACCATGACTAACTCACCCTCAGAGTAAGTCTTCTCTCTTCGATGCTCATCTACATAACTTGTATCTTGCGTTGCTCTCTAATTGCTTCTTGACTTGTGCATGAACCTTCTTAATTTGTTATGTGAAATCCTCAACTTCTATGCTTATGTCCCTGTCATCTTACACTCTCAATAGATATGTGACTTCTTGTGGGAATCTCTCATACACCACTTGGAATGGTGTCTTTCTTGATAATCTATTTACTGAGTTGTTGTATGTAAACTATGCATGCGTCAACATATAGTCCCACTATGTAGGTTTCTCCCCTACTAGACATCCTTTGTCAACCTTTGTCTATTCATCCATCTGTGGATGATATGGAGAACTATAATTGAGCTAAGTGCCTAATTTCCTCTACAGAGTGTGCTGCAAATGGCTAAGGAATTTCATATCTCTATTAGATGTAATGCTCTATGACAACCCATGCAACCACACTATCTCCTTGAAGAACAAATCAACTATCTTGGATGTGTCATTCAACTTCTGATAATGAATGAAATGCACACTTTTATAAAATTTGTCAATGACTATGAAGATGGAGTCATTATCTCTTTGCATGTGTGACAATCTGATTTAGGAGCATTTAGGGTGTAAGAACAATCTTGCATCAACCAAATATATTTCCTTTAGTTTGTTTTGTCTTCTTGATTTAGCAGTTCTTTTCTAGACATTTTGGTGTGTTGCAGTTGTATTTTCTAGACATAGTTGACAGTTGAGCACTCAAGATAGAGGTCATAATGAACTGTGCAACACCACATATTTATCTCAGAGCTTCCAAACTAATATTAGAGCTTCATCAGATCATTTTCTAGCATGCTATGTTAGCTCCAAGCATTTGTTTATTGGTCAGTATGACTTGTTAAATTTCTTATCAAAGGAGGACTAATTAAGCCATGTGGTAGATAGTCAAGATTTGTGTTAACATTGGAAGACACCTACAAGCTTATTGGTACCAAGGAGGTTCATGTTTAGAACTGTATTGAGTTTGGAATCATAATTCTTATTCTGGGCCAACCAAGAACCTTCTACACCAAAGATACACTATAAAGGAGGTCTACTTCATTTGTGAATGGACAATAGAGGGTAAGGAGAGATCCAAGGACCAAGTAGTGTCCACGTATCTCAAAATAGAGCTGGGAGCAAGATCAACCCATGCATGCCCATGTTTGTGGTCACACTCACATGAGGTTCTTAAATTGTATTGTAGGCTAAGATTGAGGTGTAGACTGATGGTATTCCCCTACAACAGAAACTGAGGATGTAATTTTGATTATTGAGTATATATATTCTAAATTCAATTCATTAACATAAGATTGTGTTGATATTTGAGTTTCACTCTGCATTGAGTATAGGTGATTGTGTTAAGGCTGCACGGTTGGATAGTCCTTGATTGGACCCTCCATCCATGATTGCATTAGATGGCATTAGAGTAAGAATAGTTCCTACAGATTGTTGAAGAAAAATAGAGTGTGGATGTATCTTTTAGCAATAGGTTGTTGGGTAGAAGGTATTAAGATATTAGTAAAGGAAGAAAGTTAAGTTGTCTTCCAACATTATGGTGTTGGGTAGAAGATAACAAAGGTCATTGAGGTTCTTGATAGAGCACTGATTGTGAGGCAGTTAGCATTACATCACTGAAGTGAGTAAAGTTGTTTTCCAACATTCGTGGTGTTGGGTAGAAGATAACCCTAGTCATTGAGGTTGTTGACATATTATCGAGTGTGAGGTAGTCAACATTAGTGAAAAGGATTGAGAAGCTTGAGAAAATAGACTGCTGATTGAGAGGCAATTTATGAGAGTGGATAAAATAAGAGTAAAACAAATAGATCACCCTATAGATAAAAATACCGATAATTGAGACAATCTGATAGTGGTGTTTTAATACAAGTTTAAAAGTGAAATTTGAAAGAAATTGAGAAAGAATAAGGTGGATAGATCACCAAACTATGAGGCAATCTACCAAGCGCGAAGAATAGAAGATGTGTATTTGAGCAAATTAAGTGCTAAAGTTTAATGCCATCTTCCAGTAAGTATATCTTGTAATTCAATTTGTTATTATGGAGATTAGAGGAGTGAATGTGAAACCTAGAAATATGGTTGCTAGTGTGGAAAGAACCCTAGAGAAGTATTTGGAAAAGATAGAATTGATGATGAAGATTGAAGTAGATGGACTGGATAATTTACAACATAAATCAACAAAATATAGAGAAAGAAAGATGAACATGGGTGAGGAAGGAATAGTAGAGTGTAGAGAAGGAAAAGCAATTGTTGCAGAAGAAAATAATGCAAGGTGCAATGGTGCAAGGAGTTAGAGAGGATGCACTGAAATGGATCTGGCATCAAGGGAAGTGGAAGACAAGTTGCCTTGTAGACAACCAAGGATTGTTCAAAATGAAATAGAAATTGGAGAAGATTTAGATAAGATTAAAGAAGAAATATTTGAAATGACAAAGATTGTTCTCGACATATTAACAAATATTGAGAAGAATAAAAGAACAAGCCATAAAACCAGATTTGATAAGAAAGAAAGAAGAGTGGTGATGCTAGAGAAAGGCAAAGGATTCGGATGTTACTGTGGAAGGAACAATAGCAGACAGAATATTTGGAAGGTATGATTTGTAAGAAGTTTAATGAAGTTTTTGAGGATAATAGTCTAATAGGGTTTAGATTTGAAGGCTTGAGGATTCATGAGAATTCAAAACAAAGAAGAAGATGAAAGTCAAAGACTTGTGGAAAATATAGAAGCAATTATAAGTGAGATTGAAAGAGAGTATGGTAGCACATAATGTGGTATTAAAGATGTTAAAGTTAAAATAGATGAAGACATAAGTGACCGTAGTAATGCATAAGAAGAATCTAGAGTTGTGGTAAGACATGAGGAGTTTAAAGCAAAAGAAGACAAAATTTAAAGAGAAAGAATATAGAAAGAAGAGCCATAGATGGCACCAATGATTGTTGATGAGCAAATAAGGAAAATTAAGAGGAAGATAGTTGCAGGTAAGAGGTAGGAAGACTGAGAAACCTCTAGAGGAAGAGGAAGATACGAAGGATACTAGGTATGTTTACTCAGAGAAGCATATGAAGATTGGAAAAGCAAGTATGGTGGTACAAAGGAGAGAGTGAATTGAAATACTTTGACAGACAGGAGAATGAGAATGAAATAGGACTCCAAAAGTTTGGAACAGCCTATAGAAGAGATGACCAAGTGGAGGAAAAGCATGGTTGCTGATATAAGATAGTGGAAGAGAGTAGAAAATAGGAAAGATAAAGAAATACTAGAAGATCTAGGTGGATGGATGAGGATATAGTTTCTAGATAAGAAAATTTGAGCTAAGATGTTGAATCTAGGTAGAACAATAATGATGAAGTTTGCAGTAACACAGTTAAAGGATGATGAGTTAGAAGGTGAGCAAGAAGCATTTTATAGATCTGTGGAAGATAATAGAGTTAGAAAGAAAGGATCCAAGTTGGATCGGATAGTATATTGTAAACACATAGCAATTGAAGGATGTTCTGAGAAAACCATAGATGGTTGTAGTTGGAGGTTGGTAATGACAAATGAATACATGAAGAATGTAAAAAAACTAAAACTAGATAAATAAGTACAATGGGATTGCATAAGTTGATTGACAGGTTTCAACAAAAGATGGATGAGGATGTGGAATCCCAGTTGAAGAATATAAGATTCTCCCTTGATGTGGGAGATTATAGAAAGCAAGGCAGAGGTGATTTGGAGGTTTCTAACTATTGAAGAAGGTGATAGAGGAGAATATGTTGATTCTCACCTAATTTTAATAAAGTTTTTCAAATTGATTATGATTCCAGCAGCTCCACAATCAAAGTAGTTCTTAGTTAGGATGGAAGATCAATTGCATTCTTCAATGAGAAATTGAATGATGTTGGGAAGAAGTATTCAATGTATGAATAGGAGTTCTATACCATTGTTGAAGCTTTGCGGAAGTGGAGGCATTATCTGCTACCCAAAGAGTTTGTCATGTATATGGATCTCTAGATGTGGTGGTACATCTATATAGCCAAGCAAAGTTAAAATAGAGACATATAAAATGGGTAGAGTACTTTTAGAATTATTCCTTTATATTAAAACATAGGTCTGACAAGTCAAATCAAGTTGTTGAAGCCTTTAGTAGGATACATGTTTTTCCTTCCATGATCAATGTTGAACTAGTGGGTATGGAAGGAATGAAGGAATTGTATGCAAGACATCCAAATTTTGTAGATGCGTGGAAAACATGCATAGAACCATGGGATGGAGTTGGAAGCCCATATGAGAATTAATTCATGTAGGAGGGGTACCTATCCCAAATACATCGATTGTGTATCCCATAGAGTTAAATGAGGGAGAATCTCATTAGAGAATTGACATTGGTAGATTGGGAGGCCAATTTGGAATTGATAAGACACATGCCATGTTGGAGTAGTATCATTGGCTTGATTTGATAAAATTTGTGCATAAATCTGTTGAGAGATGCAAAATGTGCCAAATAATGAAGGGTGTGATGTAGAATACAAGATTGTACAAGCCATTGCTAGTTCCTAATAGACCTTGGGAGGAACTATCCATGGATTTTTTCTTTGGGTTGCCACAAATGCATAGAGGTAATGAACCAATTTTTTTAGTTGCTAACAGATTCTCAAAGATGACACATTTCATTCATTATAGGCAGATAAATGATGTGCCAAAAGTGGCAAATGTATTCTTCAATAAAATAGTGAGGCTGCATGAGTTACTACCAAGCATTGCTTTCGATAGAGATACTAAGTTCCTTAGTCATTATTGGCAAACACTTCGGAAGAAGTTGGGAACAACACTAAGCTACGATTTTTCATACCGATCATAGACAAACGATCTAATAGAGGTTGTCAATTAAAGCCTTGGTAATTTATTGAGGTGTTTGGCAGGTGTAAGCCTACATAGAGGGACTCCATGTTAGTGTAGGTAGAGTTTGTGTACAAAAACTTAGTAAATAGGTCAACTAGAAGAATGCCATTCCAGATTTTTTTATGAAGGAAAGTGCATTAATGTATGTTTACTTTTCTATTTGATAAAGCTAATACTTGAAATAATGAATAGAAATAACAATGTAAATAGGCAAGAAAGGGCAAAGATAAACTCAAGGCAGATAATAAGAAAACTGATTTGAGTATGTGTAAATCTAATATTCATTGTTCTCATTGTAAGGTAGGAGGACATTGGGATGACAAGTGTTGGAGGCTCCATATTGAGCTTCACCCAAAGCATATCCAAAGCAAGAAAGAGCATCCAATTTGGCTGGAGAAGGGTCAAAAAGCATGAAGTAACAAGGAGCAGCCTTCTCATGATTATACACCACTAATGTATGATAAGGGGTTGTTTTATTATGCTTGGATAGAGCACTTGCTGAATTTGCATAGGAGATAAGAAAGTGTTGTCATATGTATGGCATATAGTAGCAGTCCAAGTTTCTTTTGTAGATTGTGTTTGTGTTCAAGGCTAACTCCTTCGCTGTGTAATAAAAGAGTATATTTCACTCACTAAGGGGTGAGCATGAGCAAGGAGGTGCACTTGAGAGTAAGCAAGGATAAGGGGAAAAATACGAGGTAATGCAAGTTTCCAGCCCTCACATTTCTTTAAAAATTGTAAAAATTGCACATCCAACCATTGTTGGTAGTAAGCATGGGTAGCGTAGAATCTAGATGATAGCTGCATGAAGGTATAATTCTTTCTAGCAATTAAATCATGAAAGAGCAAAATGGGCAGCTTGTAGAAATTTATTTTCACATGCTGTAGCTATGTACGTTATTGTAAAAGAAGGAAACTGCAGTTTTGATCCATTTGCATGAGCAAGGGATGAAGCATGTATGGGGGATATGGGACAATACTATAGCATATTGTAGAGTGTTGTCGCACATGTATATTTCTTGTTTGAGAGCATGTACAACATTCACAAGTTCATTTGGGTGTTGGATGCATGCATTCTCCATTGTTGCATGAGGACATGAGCTTCTAGCAAGTATGGGTAACATGGGATGACATTATAGCATATTGTAGGGTGTTGTAGTACATTTATACTTCTTGTTTGATAGAATGTACAGCACTAGCAAGTTCATTTGGGTGTTGGATGCATCTATTCTCCATTGTTGCATGAGAACATGGGCTTCTAGCAAGAATGGGTAACATGGGACAACACTATAGCATATTGTAGGATGTTGTAGCACGTGTACACTTCTTGTTTAAGAGAATGGGCAGCACTAGCAAGTTCATTTGGGTGTTGGATGCATGTATTCTCCATTGTTGCATGAGGACATGGGCTTCTCGCAAGTATGGCTAACATGAGACAATGCTATAGTATATTGTAGGGTGTTGTTGGACATGCATACTTCTTGTTTGAGAGAATGTACAACATTGGCAAGTTCATTCTGGTGTTAGATGCAAGAAGACAAGAGGTGTCTAGCAAGTTTGGTAACATGGACAACACTGTGGCATGTTTGTGGGTGCTGTTATAGTTCTTGTTTGAGAGCATGTACAATTCCATGAAGCATTTGGGTGTTGTAGTCATGTAGTGTAATAACCACCCTAGTTTTTTTTTTAATATTTCAATTGAAATGAAGATGCAATCATGCAAACCCTCAACACTTTCTGATCACCTAGATCTCGAGATGGGCAAGGTGAGAGCATACAATGTGTCAGATCCCACACACTACTATCAAGTGCAGCTACTACAGATAATGCATTACAATGCTCACAGTGACACACTAGGTGGTCAAGCTGTCCACAATCTGTGCTTGTTCAATGGAGTGTGTCGATGCAATCACAGAATGAGCACACAAGGCAGCTGAGCTGACCTTATCAACGCTTATTCAATGGATATGTGCAATGCAACAAAATAAGGCATGCTAGATGGCAATGCCAACCTAATCTACAACTCTTCGGCGGACTAGCGTGCATGCAAGCCACTAGCAGAATGTCTAAGCTTGCTCAAACCAAAATGGTTGATATAGCAAGCTTGTTCATGCCAAAATAGGCTGAAAGAAAATGCTATAATGATGGCGGTAAACCATCCAGTTTTTACAATCATGAAATGCATTATATGAGACCACTGGTAGTACTACGGTACTACCATCCAGGGTTTACAAACAATAAAGCATTGCAACTTATAAAATGAAATTACAATGTTTAGGAAAGCTGCAATATCAATTCACATATTGATTTTAGACTGTAATACACTGCTGTAGCATAAAATCATGAAGCAGAAGCTTCAAATACACTCAAATTGACACAAGGAATCATACCCACATGAAGTACTGAAGCTGCAGTTGTTGTAGAAGCTTAAAATCACACTGAAAACTCACAGAACACACTGAAAGCACGCTGATATACTCTGATAACACTGCTGTTACAGTCTGATATGTTGGTGCAACACTGATAAAACCTTCAAACAGTAGTTGCAAACACCAAAACCCTTCAAACCATAAACGGACATCAATAAAAACCAAGGAAATGACTTCCCAAGATCAAGGCGCCTCAAATCAGATCAGAAATAGCCCCAAATATGAGGCATTTTGGAACTCCAAACTCTCATGCCCTTCCTGGAGGTGGTACGACCAACACAAACAGTACGACCAACATTTGATCCACAAAACCTCACCAAAGATCTACTCAACAACACTTAAAATAGGCGGCCAGGTCAGAGGAATAACTTCATTCAATCAAGAATTAATTTGCATTAAACATCATTCTTCAATGACCCAAAATGTACCACTGTCCTTGAGCATGAAGTACAACTAGCATGAATGAAAATCTCATCACACAAACCCCAAATGTAATTAGATAAACTCATAATTAATCTCCATTATTGAATCTTTAATCACTGCATCAAAAGTTAAAACCCTAAAGAAAAACTTCAAAAAACATCAAAACCTCCATTGAAGCATTCTGTGATTCCTGGATGAAACCACCACAACCAGCTAGGAGGGTTTTCGTCCTCGAAACTAGTATTTTCGAGAGGGTTTTTGTCCTCAAGAAAATGGGAGAAGAACATAAGTTCTCTCGAAAACAGAAGCTAAAATCAAATTCATCAGTAACCTCAACAATGAGCTCCAATCCCCCTTTTATAACTTTTTGGAGTGAATATAATATTACTTTCTTATTTCCCTCCAAAATTCACCTTTTGAAATATAATTCTTTTTTATAATCAAAGTCCCCCATGTGCCTAGCGCCCTTGTTTGCACAACTTAAAATCCTTTCCAATGAATAGTTACACACATAGTTGCCTTTTTGAATAAAGCCTTTTTAGACAACTATAGTAATAACCATTTAATTATTTAATTATCCACCCAAGTTGTGGGAAGCATTTGAATAAACCAAATATGAAATTATAATCAACCAAAATGCTCCTAAGGTCTAAGGATGATGACTTGAACCAACTTGGCGTCAATCTAAAAATACCCTGTTTCTCCAAGAAGTGTGGAGATCTCCTAGAAGGGCGGAATTGCATTTTGAAAGAAGCATGGGACCCATCAAGATCTCCTGAACTCACCGCCACTATTTGAAATCCAACCTGACTAATCATGCATTCTCCAAGAAGTGTGGAGTGCTCTCAGAGAGATAGAATCAACTCGGAAAGTGTCATTGGTCTCATGATGACTTCCTGAACTCACTGCCATGAATAAAACTGCTGCTAGAACAATTGTGTGCTCTCCATGAAAGCTGGAGTTCTCCCTTACACCACCAATTAGCCTATGGGAAAACTCGGAAATCGGCTAATTGTTCACAAACAGGTTATGTGCAAAATGGGGACATTACATGTAGATTTCCATCAATTGCATTGCATGGACACCACTATGACAATTTTGTGGGTGTTGTAAAACATATATGTATCCTTGGGTAGAGTATGGGCAGCACTATGAAGCATTTTTGGGTGTTGTAAGCATGTGTACTTTCTTGATTAAGCATGGGCAGCAGTATGAGCATGTTCTTGGGTGTTGTAAGCATTTATATTTTCATTCCATGGCAATGTAAACATTGTAACATGTAACTTCTCTCACTTGTTGGTTGATATGGCAAGATGAGCAAGCAATATCCACTTGTATGGGGAAGTAAGGGAGGCACTTTATGCATCATAGATGAGCATGAGGACAACCAAGAGAATAACAGTGATGTATTTCATTATTGTATTTTGAACAAACTTTCATCACAGCTGTAGTATGTGCATAGTTGTAGGATGAGAAGTTCTTTTCCTATTCATTGGAAGAATTGTAAAAATGTATGGCCTTCATTGTACATTAATGCAATAAGAAGGCCCACTTTGTAATAGATTTTATAAGCATTGTAAAATGACCTTCATTGAAAAGGACCATTCATGGCAGCAAGGTATATTGTATCATGGCAACCATTGTAGCACAAATGTGTGTGTAGCATAGAGAGTTGAAGAAATGGCTACCATAGAGTTGTTCATGGCAAGTATAGAGTTGGATTTCAACATATGATAGAGGATTACTACCTTCTATTTTAGAGCACTTGAGTGCATGAGCATCACTTTAATACCTACCAAGAGCATGTGAGGGAGTATTGTTTAAATCATTTTGTACCACTTGTTTGTAGCAAGAAGGGAGGAATCATCATAACATTGTTGTGATGCAATTCCTAAGACATGGCAGTCTTGTAGCATGTTTTAAGCATCACAAGGAATTGCAGCATGTAGACTTTCAGACCCGAGAAAACTCTAATTCTAATTATAGGGTTAAAAGTGTGAAAGGGCACCACTACCTTCTATTACAGAGGATCACATTGTGGTATGAACAAGGTGTTGCAAGGGCGTTTGTTCTCGTTACTTCGACGCAGAGGTTTTAGAGACAAAGGAAATTCTTCTAAGTTTCATAAGTAAGCTTTTGTGGGACCAAAAGCTCGTTAATTGGGGTTGTATGATTCATATTGGATCTAGGAGTAAAGCTCATCCTTAAGGGGAAAGACACTTCAACATGTTGTAGGGCCAAAACTTATATTTACATGGCACCAAATTGAATTTGTTTGCATATACATGATCCTCTTGAAAATTTATGTAATTTAAAAAAAAACTTTTTTCGAGTTTGTTTGCAAAAGTTATGGCCTCTAGAAAAAGCAGGGTTTAAACCTGTCAATAGTGGTAATTTTGAAAGTGTCATTGGCAGTTTTGCAATTAATGGGGCAGTTTCAAAATTGCCTCTTGACAAAAGTGGTGGTTTCACTCGAATTGGAAAAATATGTGGAATTGGAAAGGAATTGGCGTCCCTGTCTCTTCAATTCTTGAGTGGAAGGCTTGATACACATGAAGGAAGTCTTCCAACTCTATATAAAAACCATTGGTAGCCCAAAATAAGAGGGGGAGGACAATTGGAGGTTGTATCTGCTAGAAAGAACTCAACTGAATTAGTGATAGGTTTGATAGAGGATTGCAAATCTCTTTGTACTTTATTTATATTGAGCAATGCACTCTGTTAGAGAGCAATTGCTCCTACCGACTAGGTTTTACCCCTCATAAGGGTTTTCCCAGCTCCAAATGTCCATGTTGTGTTGCATTTTATATTTCAGCGCTGAATTTCTTTGTTAACAACAATCTAAATCCTCCATTAGTCATTGTCATTTAGAAAACTAAGTAGATCAATAAATTCATTGTTGACAAATTATGGATCAAGGTCGGCAAGGATGCTTTTCGACTTGATTTGCTACCATACATGAAAGTTTTTTATACTTGGTGGTTAATGTGGAAAATATATGGTTGTTTGAGTCTTTTGTGATGGATGAAGAAGAAGAGCTGGTATTACCATCAATTGAGGATCTCACTCCAGGTCCTTTAGAAGAGTTGGAACAAGATGCAATTTTTAAAAAGAAGGAATGGCAGACATGTAAGGGTTTTCATGAAACATGGTTAGTTGGATTGAAAGGGCAACTTCCAACCAAAGCAAAATGGTACCCTAAAGAGGATTTTGGAAAGAAATTTCCACATCTAATGAGTCGCTAAGCTTTTGGGGATCAAAAGCCTCCTAATGTGGGAGGTATGCTTTGAAAAATAGATCCTTGATACGATTAGATGGTCCGTTGTTTCTCCATTCAATCAAAGAACGACTAGTTTAGGAGTTCCTTTACAAAAGAGAGTTGCATTTTGTTGATTTTGGAGTATCGTGAGCTTGTACGCATGGTTGTTGAAGACTTGTAATGATCTAGAGCATCTTGAGGAAAAAGATAGACTTGTGTGTAGGTGGTAGAACTCATTGGTTTTCTATTTTTGGGGAATTTGCCACTTGTTATAGGTGACAAACACGTCAATGCCCTAGCAAATTCGTTACGTTGTGACAAATTTGCGTTTGCTTACTGGCAAAATTGATAAATTTGTGTTCGCCTGTTGATAGAACTAGTGAATTCGTTTATGAGTGGATAGTTCTTGGAATGTGAAGGGTTTTGGCTATTCATTTCAACTTCTTGTATTGGTTTTGTTGGATTCTATGGGAAAATAAAGGAGACTATAACAATTAGGTTTGTATAGGAAACAAAGGTCGGCACTCATGCTTACCTCTTGGAGCAAGTGTTTTGCAAGTCCTTGTTTGAGAAGGGTTTTTGGAGCTGCACGGTGCTTTGTAGGTTCTATGAGCTCTTGTTACTTGTTCTAGAGTTTGGTTGGTCATATTGAGACCTTACTACATTGTACTTGATTGTTACATAGTGGAGGTGAGAAGTTTATACCCCTCTTGCTGGTGTTTTTCCACTGTTTAGGGTTTATCCAGGTCAAATTCTGTCATAGTCATTGTCTCGTTGTCTACTGCAGCTGTTTCATGTTCTTCATGCCTTTGTGATGATGTATGAATGCAAACTCACGTCTATTAGGTGGATAAGCAACTGATAACACTAACATTTCATGTTTGGGAGGTGTTTTCAGTAGTGTTGTTGGTGAGCTGGTTGGGAATATCTCATGGAGTTTATGGATCACATCTTCTCATACTAAGTTTGCAATTTGACATATTGAGAGGTGATAAATTGTAAACAATTGTAGCTTTAGGTTAAACAACTTTGCATTCATTTAATTGAATTGTTCAATTTCACAATTGATTTCTTTTAGTACCATCTTTGGTGTCAATGCGTAATCATGACATAGTTTTTCTTGGGTTAAGTGTGTTAAGCTTCAATTTTTGGATTTCATTTGAATCCAAATTAGTATGAGGATCTATAAATTATATTGAACCATAAGTTGAGCCTAGGTGTATGTACAAATTACATTTTAGTTTAAAATTATACTAGATATAAATAAATATATGTATAGCAACACATTTTCTTGAAAGGCATGGTAATGACCTTTTTCCTTACTCTTTATTAATTTTTTTGAATTTCTAAATCATTTTGGTTGTTTTCCTATAATTTTCTTCTTTTTTTTTGGAAAAACAAATTACTATTCCTATATTCTAATAATGCCTAGTTTTCTATGGTATTTGAATTCCAGGTTGATGCTGTACCCTTTGACGAAGTCCCTGATAAAATTGGAAGCTATGATATATGTGTAGTGCGAGGCATGCGTCTTGGATCAAAAGATATTGCTCGTGCAAAACAGATGAAGCTGATTGTGCAATTTGGTGTAGGATTGGAAGGTATGTTCCTTTTGTAATTGAATATGCCTTTTTGCATAAAATTGCCCATAGTTGTTAGATTATATAATAGTAAAAATGAAAAATATATTTTTTGATTTTGTATATAACAATATGAAATCCATTTTAGCTTGGCATGTTTTATGTTTTTTTTTTTTTGAATTTGTATTCAATCAAACTTGTTGCCCATTTGGCTTTAATCACATCTTTTTTGTGTGGTATGTAAACTATCTTTTAATATGCATAACGCAAAGCCCCTTAAACAAAAAGTGCAGTCTTTTAAAAAACAGACATATTATGGAAACAGGTGTAGATATTGAGGCTGCCACAAAATTTGGAATAAAAGTTGCAAGAATCCCAGGCAGTGGTTCTGGAAATTCCCTATCATGTGCAGAGCTTGCTATATATTTGATTCTCGGTCTTCTTCGGAATCAGGTGGGTAGACATGACAACATTTTATCTTACTTTTTGTTAGTAATTGTGAATTAAAATACATTTTGGTGGAAATCTTTTAATTGGTAGTATTTGACCAAAATGATTACGTTTCCCATGTGAAGATCTTATGATGATTTCAGGGCCCACTTTGGACTTCCTCTCCAGCCATAGATTTTGAAACTATAATGCCTAGATTTATCATCCATATGGCCTGCAACCTCTTGATCACATCAATATCTACTTCCTCATTCATTCTGGGTTAGCCCCTACTTTGATTTTTTGCAGAATTTTATGACAACATACTCAACTTTTAACTTTTGACATGACAATTTCTATTCATAATGACAAATGCATAAGAAACATTTGAGACTGGCAATAATATGTGAGAAACAACTTTTAAAACCACCACCATTTGAACATTTCCTATTCATTGGAACTCATCTTGTCACCTTTGGTGATCATTCTTTCTTCATTCTCTTGTGCTTTCACTTGTGATAATTATTACTCTTTTAATACTTTACAATTTGGCTTCAAAACTGGATATCATTTACTTAAAAAATTACTTATTATTCCTCCAGTGAGAAAATGAAACCACCAACATCAACCTAACAAGTTGCCAAACATTCATAACCATACACAATCACCACATAAGAATAACTCTTCTTTGCCAATGGCACTTAAAATAATCTGCCATTATGGATCACCTTTAGGTCTGCATCTTGCTGTCCAGCATGTCTCATTGCAGAAATAAGGGAAGGCACTTTTTGTAGTTATTTATGTCAAAATGACCATTTATCTCATTGAACAATGAGAAAAAATGGGCTTTGCACTTGGGGAAACTGTCATTTACTAGGCAGGCCAGCAAGGAGTTCTGTCACTATTGATATTTTCTTAGTCTGCTTCTTTTACAAGTATCAGCATCTCATTAGTTGCATCCACTTTAGTTTTCATTTACAACTTGAAAATTCATAAAATCTATCTATACTCACTGGTTAAGGCTTTCCTGTTCTGGTGGCAAGCGAATGCACAAGGAGCCAAAAAAGCAAATGAGTTAACAGGGGAAAGGACTCTGATACATAACTATACTTCTATTAATGTGAATATCACATTATCAATACAAGCATTATAATTTCTTCCTCTCCAAAGTTACAAAGTATCATATAATAGTATTCATGCATCTTTCTAAGTGACTCTTTGCATAGCATAATTCCCCATGTACATTGAAATGTCCACCCTCAATTCTGCCCTGAATTTCAGATTTCTAATGGTTTGACATTTCGTCAAACACTTTGCAACAAGCTGATCAGACTGAAATTTCTCAGTATTATGTTATAGAACTGCCTGTCCAAGAGTTCGGATAAAGAACCATTCACAATTTCATCACGGAATGCATATATGGTAAAGAGGCATTTTATCAAACAGTTGACTTACTGCTGGTTTTCAATGATTTTCTGAGACTAATTATTGTGGACAGCTTGTTTGTTGTTTGTGTGATATTTTCCATAAAAGTAACATACTTCGGATGGGAAGAGTAAAGGCATTATGGCAAGCAGATTACAGCCATTGTATCAACATAAAGTTTGCGTACAAGCATATCATTAAATACTGATATAAAATCAGATTAACAGAAAAACCTTAGGAGTGATTTGCAGCCAACAGGAAATGCTAACTTTCATTGAAAAATGCTAAGTATTTATTCCATACCAAAAGATGCTTCTCAAGGGAAGCGCTGCCTTGAAACTTCCACACATATTCCTTTGTAAACTCCCTAATAGGCTGAGTTCCCTCTAAACCTCCAGCTCAGCTGCTATGGGCCCCACGCACCCTCCCAAGCAAAATAAATTACACAAGAGGAATATCAACTAACCGCTGACCATTCAACAAGGAAGAACATTCCATAGAATGAAAATATTAATACCACGGTTTCCTTCCAAACTCACGCAGCTCCTAAATATTAACGTGGGCTCCCTTGATGAAACTGCCACCATTTCCTTGGTAATTATTAGTTGTGACTATTTCACAATGTCTCAGGCACTGCTGGGCTTCAGATTAGGGTGATGCAATCTGCATATAATAACATAAATAATATTTCCAATGCCCACGTATGAGCCATACGGCAGGATGGATACGGACTCCTTAATGACTCTTCCTCAGCAAACAAACACTCAGCAATTACCTCTGTTATTCATTACAGTCCACCTTGATAATACTGGTATGGTGTCTTGAATATAATCACAGCAGACATGCTATGAGAATATCTTGTGCTCAAACGTATGGCACCCAGAATGTACGGCTGCCTCAAAAACTCAGATAAATTGAAGGTAAAGCACCCATAATCTCTTGCACAGAAGATCTTTATTCTAACCACATCAAAATCTATCTATTTTGCTACACATACTTAGAAGACATCAAAACGGGAAACTCCATTGCTGTTCAATGTGATTTCTGAGTGTGAAATCACCAATATTTGCCTCAACTAGGACTGGTCTCTCACAGTCGAAACTAGAGGAAGTTGTGAAGAAAATCTCCAAACCTTGCTTAGCAGCACAGGCACTCCATAAGACAGTTCGAATTCCAAATTTGCATGAAGTTCCCAATGAGTGGATGGTTCTATTTATCTCCTTTTCCCCATCACCCCCACGCACAAGCCAAATAAAGAAAAATCATTAAATACTCATATCTGAGCGCTCCACTCATCATTTCTAAAATAAGCGTCCACTCAAGGAGGGCCCCACCAAGACCAGCGCTCCACTAAAGGCAGTATAAAAATATACTTTTAAAAGAGTATAAGTTATATAATGAGTATTTTGTAAATGGGGGCATTTGATAACTTATAATAATCTTTTAAAAGGGACATTACATACATAAATGACTTTTTCCCTTTCACAATTTATTTGAAAACTTTTATAAATCAATCTGTTGGATTAAGACAAAAGAGATTGATACTTTGATCTCTGTGGAGACTATCAAGAGACTGAACTTGCAGAAACACCCATCCACAACCATACTCCATGGGATGGATAAGCCAGGGGTGAGATATTCAAGTAAATAGACAGTGTTGTTTTCCCTATTCCATTAAACCATTCAAAGATGAAGTAATAGACAGTGTTGTTTTCCCTATTGCATTAGACAATGTTGTTGGGTAAGCCAGGGGTGAGATGGTCGCTTTTTCTTCTTTTCAGTCTCCTTGAGGATTTTTGGCTTGTACCATGCTGTAGTATCCTGTTTAATTTCTCTCGCTGCCATTGTTGCGGCTACTCCCTAACTATTGCAAAATTTCTCCCGACTACTGCTATATGAGAAGTGCCTCAATTTTTCCTACTCTCGATGGTTCCCGTAACTGATTCTCAGTTATGTAGAAGATGGAAAAATATTGCTTAACCCCTAACTTTGATTTGTGTGAGGAACTTGTACAACAATCGATAAATGTGTTTTGGCACCTGTACAATAGGAGTAAAACTTGCAATGTGAGGTCGTACGGTCAGCAAGAGAACTTGCAAGGTTGTACGACATGGAAGTCTAGAATTCGTACGCCAAAATTTTCAGGAGGGCATACAATAGGAAGTTGTAGAGTCGTACGGAACCAATCGTACAGTGTAGGAAGTGTACGATGGTGGTAGGGGGTCATATGACGTGCAATTGTAGACACGATGGGCAGAGTGAGGCGTAGGGCAGGCAATCAGTCATACGACGACCAAAGTTATGATTGCAGGTGCAATTTGTATGATGATTGAAGTACAGTGATCATGCAGGCGAAGACAAGAGTTGATTGCAGGTTCGTATAGTTGAATGGGGAGTCGTATAACAGAATGATAGTCGTACAATAGTGATGGGGGGTCGATTGTAGGGGATCGTATAGCAAGTAAGGTGAAATTTGCAGTCGTACGACAACCTTGGGAGGTAGTCGTATGTTGAGGGATGGTGGTGGGAGTCGCACGAGGAGGAATGAATGGGGTTGTACGGTAGGATAGGTCGTACGACCCCCTTTTAAAACTTTTAATTTTTCTTTTTTTCTTCAATTTTCTTTTTCTTTTTCTCTATTCTATTTTTTCTTTTCGTTTTCCTGTAATTTTCTCTTCAAATTTTACTTTTTCCCATATTTTTTCCCAATTTTCTTTTTCTTTCATGTTTTATTTTTTTGCGTTCTCCTCCCCCACTATTTTGATTTTTGTCATTTGGCGAGAAATGCAATTTCCATATGCACCTCTAAAACAATCGATAGAGCAACATGTCTCAATGGGTTCTTGTGGCCATCGTGCTACTTGTCGGGGTCTTTCATTTACTTCACTTTTTCCATCTTGTTGGCCTCTTGTTGTTTTTCCATATCTATTAATCCTTTCTTCCTATGTTCTTTGTTCTTTTTCTTGATCATCATGTTTTGTCGTAATCTATGTTGCATCACTCCGTTTTTCAATTTTCGCGATGTGGCGAAAAATACAAGTGGCATTTGCCCCTCTAAAACAGTCATTTGGACATCTTTTTATTTGTTCTAGTTTAAAAATTTGATCGACAAAACTTACTTCTTCCATACCTTTATGTAATTTCCTTCTGTCGATCAAATTTAACCCTTCTAGTTCTTAGAGCCATGTTACGGATTTCTTGTCGACTATCAATTTCCGTGGATTATATACTACTCACCACATCCGTGGTCTTGGAAGTGGTGCACTTCGGGGTGCCCCTTTTGGCAAGATTCTTTCATTGAATTCCCGAACCGTTTCATAGCAGCCCGAATGTTCGATTATAATTGTACTATCAACGATGTAGCTCGTTTGCGGTGGGATTACTTCTTCCTTCGGCAATAAGAATTCATATTTGTCCTGTATTTTGTTGCATTCTCGTATCCACTCGTCCCACTCATCTTCTTCCGTACTTTTATCATCTTGGTTTGCCCAAGGGTCGAGGTTGTTGTCTTCGACTATTCCCTCTCTCATGCCAATGTAGGGTGAATATAACCTCCAGTAATCATAAATCTTTAACCATTGTACTCGTGGCCCGAAATAACCAGTGACTTCATCCAAGTATGTGCTTAGAAAAGCCACTGTGTCCATTCTTTTGTTCATGTCCACACTTACAAGATGTTCTACTCCGTGATACCCAAACTCGCTTGTTTCATATTCCAATTCATTCCCAAATTCACTTTGCATTTCTATTCCGTTTCCACACTCCATAAGGTTTATTGAGATGACTTCTTGCCTTTGTTTGTATATCTTGAGTTTGGACCTGTTTACTGTGTCTTTGATTAATGTGCCGTCTAGGTTCTCTAGTTTTATGGACCCGTTTTCCAATACTTTTCGTAATCGGAACGGTCCTAACCACCTCACCTTGAACTTGCCTGGCTTTATCTCATCATGACTATAGTACTTGAGAACTAACCGGCCTTGTCGGGAGTTCATTCTCTTGAGATGTTTATCGTGTCAGTATTTCTGTCGCTTCTCCATCACTTCCTTCGCCCACTATGCCAGGACCCGTCGTTTGTCAAGTTTGTTCAATTGAAACAATCTCTCTTTTAAGCTCTCTGTATCACCAAGCCGATTCTCGACTGCTTTCTGGAGACTAGGGACCAAGTATTCGGCCGAGACCACCACTTCTTGGCCGTACATCAACTGGAAGGGAGTATGCCTTGTCGTCACCTTATAGGTCGTACGGTAGGCCCATAACATGGCTGGTAGCTTCTCCTTCCAGTCTGATCCTTCTGTGCCACATGCCTTATAAATGACTGAAACTAGCACTTTATTTGTCGATTTTGCTTGCCCGTTGGCTCTTGGGTAATAGGGACTTTACAGTGAATGGAATATCTTAAACTCGCTAGTCATCAACCGGATGACATGGTTGACAAAATGTCCTCCTCGGTCACTTGTTATCTGGATTGGGATATCGTACCTTGTTACTATTTGCTCGTAGATGAACCTTGTGGTGCTTAGGGTTGTATTATCTTCCAGTGCTCTGCCTTCGGCCCACTTGGTTAAGTACTCTATCGCCACCACTATGTACCAACACTTGTGTAACGTGCTGACCTTCAACGGGCCTATGAAATCAAACCCCCACCTCTCAAACAATTCTTGTGGCTGTGACGGTGAGAGTGGCATATAATCCCTCTTCAGTGGTTTTCTAACTCTCTGGCAGGTATCACATCCCACTACCCACTCTTGTGTGTCAGTGTGGAGCGTCGACCACCATTGTCCAGCCAATAAAACCTTCCTGACAGTGGCGTCTGGACCCATATGTCTGCTAGCTAGCCCTTCGTGGGCTTCTTGTAGCACCCCTTTTGTTTCCTCGCACATGATGCATCTCTTGAGGATATGGTCAAGCCCTATTTTGTATAGGAGTCCATTCACTAATTGGAATGTTTTGCTCTTGAGCGCCAATTTCCTTCTTTCGCCAGTTTGCATGTCTTTAGGGAAAGTCCCCGTGGACAAGTATTCACCAATGTTTTCATACCATGGTGGCAGGGCAGCTATCTGGAACAAATGGGCATCAGAAAAGTCCTTGTTTACTCCTTTCGGTGGTTCCCCTGACTTGATCCATGATAGTTGGTCGGCTATAACATGATTTTTTATCGGACGTATGATAATAGTGAATGTAAACTCTTGGATTAGGAGTAGCCACCTGTTGATGCGACCCTGTATTTGTATAGGTTATCTTTGTTACTTCTTGTTCGTATCTTTGTAGATTAACAATGAACTTTCCAAACGTGTTTATGAAGGTGGAAAATGGAGTTCAAATTTATGAAGAGCTGGCTTGGCTAGTCTATTGGATCATTCTCCAAGACAAAGTTTCCATACATTCATTGTTTCGTCGCTCCAAGAGATTAAATATCTTGAATTTGAGAGACATGGTGTTGCTCGTAGGGCTACATAGAAGCAATAAGAGAGATGGAGCAACAAATGCAAGAAGGGAAGGTTGTTGGTATCGGTAAGTTTGATGATTTTGTGATTGCTTGTGGAAGTGGAGGAACTACAATGGGTTGTCACTTGGATCACATTTAAGTAGCTTGAAGGCTATAGTGCATGCATTTTCAGTTTGTGATGATCCTAACTACTATGATTACACACAAGGCCTTTTGAATGGCCTTAATACTGGCCTCAACTCTCATGACTTAATCTGTAATAGAATATAACACATATTTGGACATTGAAGTAGTGTGCAAATGTTTGGAAACAAAGTATGGATTGACGTAGGAGGATTTGAATTTATATGGACAGTATGTTGGTAGTGAACCCACATTGCACCTAGCAACTCACTTGCCACAAGTTAGAGTTGTTCTTCATAGTGCTATACTCTCAGACCTCTATGTACTATACCCTATCAAAGTCACCTTCTGGTTTGATATCCACACAAATATAAACAAGATTTGACATGTGAAATGTCCTTGCTTGTCATTCATGGGACAATTGATAATGTTATTGATTGGGCACATGGAAAGATGCTATGGGAGCTAAGTAAAGAAAGATATGATCCTTTGTGGATAAATGATGGTGCCCACTGCAATTTGGAGTTGTATCCTGAGTATATACATATGTGCAAATTTATCAAAGCAATGGAGAATGAAGGATTATTGTTGAGTGAATGTGAGAGCAAAGAAAAATTGGGTACTCGGAAGAAGAGAAGTTCAAGATTTCGAACAAGTGAGAATAACAATCTAGTGAGGAATAGTGGTGCATGTAAAACCCTAGGCGCATGCAAGTACTAGAGGCGTGTGCCTAAGGATAGTCTAAAGTAAAGAAAATTGCATGTAGGAGGCTATCAAACACGCCTCAACAAGTGAATGGAATTTCAGGGGCGTGGGAGCACTTCTAGAAGCATGCGCAAGCAGAATGAAGGAAAAATAAGGCTTTTTTATTTTGAGTAAAAAATCATGCCATTGTAGAAGACATGCGCGGGAGGAGAAAAAACACATGTGAAGGATGAGGCATGCACAAAGGAGGACGTTTAAAGAGGAGGTGCCATTACAAAAGAAAAAAAATAGTCTTGCGTATAGGTGTGCGCCACATAAAAGAGCGCTAGTTTTTAAAATAGAAATTTTCCTTCCAATGCAGAGGCATGCGCCTCGTGATAGAGACACGTTTATGCAAAAAGGGTGCATTTGTTCAAAGATGCAATCACTCAATATGTACAAAAGGATTATTTTTGGTTATTTTAAGCCGACTTGAAATAAAGTTCTATTCTTAGCCCTGTTTGGTGAGAAAGGAAGAGGCGCCTCTTTTAAACAATCATGTTTTTTTATAAAACAGATAAATGGCTATAAATCAAACACTCAGACAAGGTATGAAGTGGTAATCACAAAGGAAAAATCATGCCTCATAAAATCTACCAAAGACAAAAGCCAGCCAAAGCAAAGAAGATGACTCCAGTAGAGAATGGCATTCAAAGTTGTGATTTTTAGTTAGGGTTGATCACACAATAGTGTGTCCCACTTGTGGGACATCTTGATTTTTGCTTGAAATCACATATTTTTTAGAATAAATAAAGATTTAAGCTTAGAGGGATTCCATCTACAGGGGTTTGATTGAATGGGGTTAGATCAAACCCCCTTGGATAGAAACACCCTAGGCTTAAATCGAACCCCTAATGGAGTCTCATCCGCATCTATCAAAATGCTGACAAAAAAATAATTTTGCTTCACGTTTTGGGGGATCAAATGAAATCATTTGGAAATGCCGTTTAGAAGGTATGTAGCCCTTAGCATTAACTTTACAAAAATTATAATATGTATTATGTTTTCTTTAATGTATTTTATTTATTTTTTAATAATGAATGTAGGTCTATTATGAAAAAACAATGAACTCTATTCAAGACATTAGGAAAAATAACATTGTAAGAAAAATCTCAAAAATTGCATTGCACTCCACATAGATGTCCTTGTTTCAATGAAAAAAGAATTTTTTTTTATATATATGTAAGAGAAATGTGTTACAGAATAATATAGGTCTGAAATTTTTGTCAGTACTAATTCAAAAATTAATAATAAATAAAATATTAAATTAAAAAAAACCAAAAAATATCCATTCATTAGATATTGGAGTTAATGATCTAATTCCAGTGAATCATGGAAATTTTTTATTTGTAGTGAAAGTTATGTATTATGGAATAATGTCACTCAATAAAAATAATAGAAAAAGAAAATTGATTGAAAAATAAAAATAAAAAATGATAGAAATAATTCTTAATAATTTCTAAAAAAATTATAGCTTGAATTTACATAGAAAATGCTACAACTCATTAATTTACATCATCCATAATTTTTTGATTGTTTGTTCCCTATAAGTGACATAAATTGAAAAATGTTGATTTTGAGCATCCTATTTAGGCCAAAAAATGGGACGCACTATTGTGCTGTCACCCTTAGAGGATTCGAGTGGGATATTCATCAAATTGTCGAAGTTTACACAAAGTGGAGCATTTTCAGATTCAAGTCATCAAGATTGGTGAATTGCCAAAGTTTTAGAATCTTAGAGAATCTGCCATCATCGAAACAAAGAAAGCATTGTTTGAATCAAATCATCTAGAGCTACTTGTTTAGGAATCTATTTTTAGTGCACACTATTTTTAGCCATCATTTTCGAACGAAAGAGCATATTCTAGGATAAGTTATTTTTCACTAGATCCCACTATTTATAGCTCGGTGTCAACTATTTTTAGATCATCTATCCCATCATGTGAGGAATGTGAGCTTTTAAAAGACAAATTGTGATGGTTTAATCATCAGTTCAATTGGTAGTCGCATGTTATATAGGATTAATTTGAAATAAAGCTTGCAGATCATGCAAGCAGTTATAGTTAGGTTAGAAGTGCAGTTAATTTATTTCATTTATTTTCATGAAATGGTTTGTAAATAGTATAAGTAAGTGCTTTTTGGCACTTGGTTTCATGAATGGTAGGTTTCATGAATGGTAATTCTCATGCCTACATATTGCTAGAGTTGCTATCCATTGAGTATTCAATGTTATTGTTATAAAAAAATTGTTTTTTATTAAATGACATTTATTATGTCCATCTTGCTTATAAATGTTTATTGAGATGTCTTGTTATGTGTGTTGAGGGTTAAGTTGCTTTGGTGAATTTGCAAGCTTTGTATTGTAGGTTAGCTTGAAGGTGTAGATCATGGCTTTGTACCAAGTCTTGCATTTAATTTACCACAACATTCATGTTTATGTGTTTTAGCCTATTCAACTTTGTAGGTGTACTTGCATTGTTCAATATCTGCATTTAGTTGAATAATGCAAGCGTCTAGTCTTGGATTTATTTTCAATCAAAAAACATAAAATCCTTTGCCTAGTGTTGAAAGAGTGTCTTAGCCTTTTATGCTGGGCAAAACCAAAAAGATATGCATTTACATTTTATTTAGCATGAATGCAAACCATCTCAAAAATCATTGTAAAGATTGTAATTGCAAGTACATATTGTCCTATTTTAGGTTAGTTTTTAATTTACAGGGAGCTTCCCCTTATAATTTGAAGAGTGGTTTTACTGCACATCTGTTTCATTCTGTGTCGCATTGAAAGGTGCAAATTAAAATGCTAACAGTGTGGTCTTCATGGATTGAACCCAAGAAAGCATGTTTTCACTAGTTATTGTTGCTTTAAAAATTAGTTGTTGGGTCAGTTTTGAAATCCTTTGGATTCTCTGTTTTATCTTGTTGCATTTGTAATAAAGAGGTGTCTTGTCTCACCTATATTTTGATTGTCCTCTTGCGAAGGTCTAGAGAACTATATTTGTTGGGATGATATTTTGTTTGGTTATATTAAAGGCTTGAGTAAAAAATTATTGTAAGTTTTGGTGTGATCTTTCTACTGAAGTTTTGTGGTACATCTGGAGAGTTGGGAATAATGAGTTGTTTCAGGGTTAAAGGAGGTTGCTTATTGACTTATGCTATGAAGTCACTTCCTTTGATGTTGCTTTACTTGTTACAATGATTCTTCATATCCCAAAAAGGGATTCGTATAAACTACTGCACCAAAGATTTGTCATTCTACCAAGGGCCTTGGTTGTGATGAACAGCCCACTGATTTCATTAGTGGTAATGCGGGGCAGAATATAGAATGTGGTCCTAGTAATCAAGGAAAGGATCATGATAATGTGTCTAAAATTCAAGAGAAAGATGGCTTTAATACAACCTGAAGATTGGATGAGAGATATACTTGTTGTTAGGATTAAACAAAAGTTCAATGGCACTTTTATTGACCATGAAGCTGGTTTTTCTTTGGCAGAACACCTTGTTATGGGTCAGGTGAGTAATGAATGAATCTGTTTGTACCAAAAATCCCATAATGAGACCGGTGGATTAAATTTTACGATACATTCTGTTATCTGATGTATAAGACTAAGATATGCATTGACTGTTATACTCATAATTATGTTTTTTGATGTTAGCCCTGATTTTGATCATTTGGATCAGGGGTGCTTTTTGATGGATCCTACATTTGGACAGTAGATTCTTGATTGACCTCTGTCAACTATCAGCAATATAAAAAAAGTATTATTATACATTGACACATCCATCTGCTTCGCCATTCACTTAAGAGAATGGTATAAGTTGAAATATACGTTGGATTGAAAAAAAAGTATTCTCTTTAAGATTGTCTTATGTTTAACATTAGACCTTCTTAATGGTATAATAGTAAAAGGATGATGGAGAAAAATACCTCCTTACGAAAGGTTAAGTAGTTTGTTATTTTGTATTTATGTCCGAGGCATATTATTTTAATCTTCTATGGCTGAATATTTTTAAAACACCTGCTACCTTTCTTGCAGAAAGCCATGGATAATGCATTTAAAGAGAGAAGACTGGGTGAGCCTACTGGAGAAACACTGTATGGAAAAACGGTAAATATTTGATTTTCTTCTTGTTATTTACCTTTTCAGGTGATTGATCTTAAACACTTTGAGATTTGTCACATCTTATATCCTTTCTGTATCAACAGATATTAAACTTGCTAACATGAACAGGAAATTTGCATGCAAGAATATAATGAGCACAGCTTAATGTCTTTACAGCTTCCCTCCCTCCAAAACAAGAAAGGAGGAGAAGTATATCTGTTTGGAATTCAACAACCAGAGCACTAATGTCTTTCCTATATACATTTTTCTTGCAACAAATTGTGCATCTACATTGGCTTTGGATAACCTTGAATATTGCCTTGCATCTATGCTGGCAAAGAAAAGAAAGACTGACAAGCCAAATAACTTTTCAAGCGTATTTACCCTGCTGTCTAATCATTTTAGTGTCTCCCAAAATCAACCTATGAACTCCAACAAGAAGGATTGTGTATTCTAATATTGTGGTGTCCCAACGTGTTTTAGCAACTTGGAAGTACCAAGGACCATATAGTTTCTTCCTCCTAACAACACAAATAAGCATCTCAACTTGATCTTGTGTCAATCATTTTGGATTGATCCGCTGTATGTCTCATAAAGATGGAGACAGTCTTAGAGACATGTATGCATGTTTTGGTGTACTGGTCCTTGGAATGCAGCAATTTCCACTTACTTTTTAAATTGGAACCATTTTGAAATATTAGGGCTCATTTGGTCACACCAACACTTTGTTTCACAACAAATTATGGAGTTAGATGCTTAAATGGGAGAGAAAATGTTTTTATTTGCTTGTTTCCTTCAGTTTATTACGCTGAGAGGCATTCTATAGTGGCACCAATGGAGTGTCATGTTGTGACCGTGTACATAAAAAAACTAAAACACAATTGACATATATTTAAAAAAACAAACTAGAACTATAAAATAACTCTTAAGTAAATAAAAATAAAATAATTCTTATTAGTTTTATATTAACTAATATCCTTATGAGCTTGCCCCTGAAAAATCCCGAAATTAGGGCATTGGTGGACGGGTTATGAAGAACAGGCAAAGGAAATCTTATAGTAGCAGGCTTGGACAATACAGACTAGAATTTTGAGCACTTAGATTAGAGCAATGGATCCACGACTGCTAAGGAATCAAGGGAGGACCCAAATAAAGACCTAGACATTTTGAAATTGCAACGCCCTACATAGAAACCAGGGCATTCGTTCATGGACGTTGCCCTGAAGGGGAACAAAATCGCCACGAATCCTCTATACAAATCGGCAACCAAATATGGAACCCGTAGCAATGATTCGGATTGTAAAAACTCTAGGGGTGCTAATACCAGTGCAGATCCTGGATAGGTGTAGTTCTCAATGAACATAAAAGGATCCACCCAGATAAAAGTTAAGCCTCTCCAATGTGCAAATCAGTCCCTTGTTTTGGAGTTTGAAGATGCTATTAGGGATTAAGTGATTGAGAATGAACCATCTTTTTAGCAAATGAGTTAATCAGTAGATTCAACTGTTTCTGGCTTGGACTCCTCAATTTGCACAAATGGATCATTAAAACATGGTGGTCCATTTTGGAAGGTAATCTTGGAATGTACCCTTCTTCTCATGGGTTTTTTTATTCTGGTTTTTGACAGTGTAAAAGATCGCAACACTATTCTCTATAAATATCTTTGGATATGGGGCCAACACTTGCTAATGCTCAAACCATGGCATCCATCCTTTAACCCTTCTAAATCATTCATTGTAATGCTGATGTGGGTTCGTCTCCCAAAGTTTTCACTTTAGTTTTGGTTTGATGCATGCTTTGAAGCTATTGGTAATTCGTTGGACAGTTTCCTAGTGATAGATGCTGACACTTCCAATTTTGCTCATACAACCTTTGCCTGCATTCTTGTTGATTTAGATATTTCAAAAAATCTTCCTACAGACATCATTTTAAAAGTTGATGATTGTAGCTGGTCTCAGCCTCTGGATTATGAGGGACTACCTTTTTTTTGCCGTAGGTGTTATGATACAGGGCACCTAGTGGTTGATTGCCCTAGTGCCAAGTGCAAATTGGATTGTCAGGATGAGGTTCATTAATACGATTTCTGCTTCTAATTGGGAATGACATTTGATTGGAGAAGACTTGGGGATGGAACACTCTTATTTGCCACAAATTGCAAAATATCCTGCTTCATGTTCTATGAGAAAAAATTAGAGGTAATGCTTTTGTATATTTTCTGGAACCCAATTTGATTTGCAAGTGGGGCCTATTTGCATACTCCAGTGCCTTTCACACCAAAGGTTGCCAATATTTAAGATAAATGCGGTGTTAGAAAAAGATAATGCCATTAAGGACTGATCAAGACTTTACCCTCCTTCCTTCTACAATTTCTTGTTTGAACTGGACCGTTGCACACTCTCTTAAATAATCCTGAAGAAGATTGTGTCGGCAAGGAGGTTGGTTAATGGAAATGGCAAAACATAGGTGACTCATTTTGGTTCAACAATTCTTTTGCCACCACATTCTCTTTCTCCTTATATAGGATCTCAAAGTCATGCTTATAAACAATCAATCTACTTTTATTGCTCCCCTGTGAGTGTGCCTCGAGTCAACAAGTGATTTTGCAACCACATTCTTTTTCCCCTTGTGTTGCCCGTTCGGGTTCAGCAATTTATTTATTTTTTATGGGTTCAGTATGACTGATAATTGCTGTACAAAATATATAGATATATTAAACATATATAAAAATAATATAAATATAAATATATTTTGTTGATTGGTAAGCTTGGGGATTAATTGGCCCCAACTGGTGAGGCCACAAATAGGGGCGTCATCCCTATACTGAATCACTTTGTATGCTAAAAGACCCACTCAACCAACACAATGCCCACTATGGAACACGAATTTGGTACCTATCGGCAACAAGCTAGTAGGTCCATACTAGTACACTACACATCCATGTGCAAATAAATATAACTATATATATTTTTGATTAATTAAATGAAGAATCTATTGCCCCCCCGCTTCCCCCCCTCCCCCTCCACAAAAGAGACGATTATGAAAGGAACAACCCAAGGGTCGAAAACCAAAGAGCCAAATAAGATGAACATATTAGAGATCATATCCAAAAAAAATGATAACTAGTAGCAAATCACAGACCAGGTCCCCAACCAACAACAACAAAGCCAAAAAGTTCATCCCAACTAGCGACATTTTGCCTCACCAACCCATTTTGACCATCCTCACCAAGGCTTGTCTCATCATCCTTTTCAGGCACATCCATTGCTTGAAATTTAACTCCATGAAACACTTTTGTCCTCTTCTTAGCCCTTGACAATGAGCCAGTACCAAAAGCCAACATGACGAAGGCATTGGAAACATGCAAATGCCTGACAGAGTGTGTCACCATGAGGCTGCCCACCACTTTGCCCAAGTGTGACCAATATGTTTTTAACTCTTGTAGCTCCTTGTACATAGTGAGCATTTTCTTTCTTGCTAGACTAACATCTACTATTGTCTGCTGTAGTGGACTTCTGCCCATGTAATATCCCTTTTTTACTAATTTCCCAATATTTTGATTTCTCCAAATAAATAAACAATCTTCTTTTTTCTTTTACTGACTTGCAATATTTATTTAAATAAATACTGATAATCAAATTGAAATTGCATCCAATGGTAATACTGGAAATTATGAAGAGAGGTTACAAATGGTATCTTTTAATTTAATATCCAATAAATTATAAATAAAAAGTATAGCTGAAAATATTATTCTATAAAATTCAGAACCAAAAGTACAAGGAACCTGAATTTGATCTGATGTTGCTGAGTCACCAAATTAGACTCTTTTGAAATGGTACGACACATCAGCGTACATGTACGGCCTCCAAATTTCTTTCAAAAAGCTACGATTCAATTTTTGCTTCATGCGCCTCCTTTAAAACATGGTATGACTGGGTAAAAATCAGATCACTGCTATTTGAAGATAGTACAGCAGCCTTACTATATATTTGATCATCAATAAAAACAATACGCCTTTATTGATATGAAAATCAATAACTAAATTTGGTATGATCATGCCCAAAGCTGTTACAATTTGATTCAGGAAAAATATAATAAATATCACAAATTGTCTTTGTAAATTAATAGAAATATCCACTGCTGGAAACACTAGAAATTAATGAAACCTTCAGCACAACTGTAAACTTCCAAACTGAAAATAACTTCACAACCACACTAAACTATAAATGTTGTTGAAACTCTGTGCAATTCCTAGGTGGAATCAATGGAATTGAATTGAAGGGAATTCATTCTCCAATTTGCTGGAAACCATGAGGGGTTTCGTCCTCTGGTAAAAGATGAACATAAATGTCCAAGCTCTGCAAAAAGGGGGGTTTTTGATAAGAAATAGCATGCCCAATTGAAGGAATTTCCTTCCTTTATAAATCTTCTTTTTCCTACTTTTCCTTTTTCCCCCAAATTTTCTTTCTTACAAGATCTTTTATTATCTTTATAAAGATCCTTAATATCTCATTAATATGATCTTTTAATTATTTTAATAAAGGAATATAAATTTATCTTTTTTTAATAAAATAACAGGTAAATTATTAGACAACTTAAAATTATTAACTTTATTATTTCTTTTACTTTAATTGAAAAAGGAGACATGACAGTTCGCTCTTCCCAAAGATTGCTTGTCCTCAAGCAATGTTGGTACACAACGTACTCCGTCCGCTTGAATCTTCTGGCAAATACTAGCATCCCATATCAATCCAGGAATTTTGCAATTCCTAATCCTCGAACCTCCATGTGATGTCTGTTGTGCTACTCTGATATGATTAAGGATTGGAAATCTTGCACTAGGTGATGCTTCTCCGACTGTCTCAGTGAGTGAATCCATGATAGTTGAATCATGAATCAACTGGGATCTAGAAAGAGTACTACCAATTGGGACACCCTCCATTCTATTTTTTGAGGTTCATAGTGGAATTGTGTTAGTAATCTCTTGGAGTACGACTTCTTTCCCATCTGATTAGAACTTGAACTCCATGGTTTGATAATTCTGTGTAAACTCCCCAATAGAGTAAAGCCATTGCACTTCTAGTGCCAGGTTAGTATCTTTCAAACTAACAATATAAAAGTCATCACTCATCCGATAATCATCCAGGGAGATGATGAGTTGTTCCTCTTTCTTTGCATAGTGAATCCAATCCTATACTAGGTGATGCTTCTCCAACTATCTCAGTGACTGAATCCATGATAGTTGAATCATGAATCAATTGAGATCTAGAAAGACTACCACCAATTGTGACACCCTCCATTCTATTTGTTGAGGCTAACATTGGAATTGTGTTAGTGATCCCTTGGAGTACGACTTCTTTCCCATATGATTGGAACTTGAATTCCATGGTTTATAATTCTGTGTAAACTCCCCAGTAGAGTAAAACCATTGCACTCCTAGTACCAGGTTAGTATCTTTCAAACTAACAAAACTCATCACTCATTTGATGACCATCTAGGGTGATGTTGAGTTGTTCCACTTTCTTTTTGCAAGGCATAGTGAAACCGTTTGCCACTATGACGCTGAAACCTTTTATGTCCTTTGTCTCTAAGCCTCTTTTGTTTACCAACCCTTTGTCTATGAAATTGTGAGTTGCCCCACTATCAATCAATACTAGAATATCTTGTCTGTGAAGAATTCCATGAACTTTGAAAGGTTGATACTGTGGTGTGCCTACTAGTGTGGCAAGAGTGCTTCCTAAAACTTTTGGCTCTTGTTCTGAACTAAGCTCTCCATCTGATATCACCTCGATGTAGTGAGCCTATCCTTTGCCTATGCAACGGTGACCAGGTGTCCATGACTCCTTACAAGAGAAGCACAAGTTCTTCCTCAACTCATTTTTGGTATCCTCTTCCTTTGTCCTTGGTGGCCTCTCTATTTCATTCTGGAATGCTTTCTTTTTTGGTTCCGGTTTCCTTTCTAATTCTAGTTGTGGTGCCTTTGAGAAGAATTCGTTTGTAGGCATTGAAGCATCCAATGTGAAAGATCTTTTTACAACTTCTTGTACTGAAGGTGCATTGAAAGCCTTTACCCAACCTTTGAGAGGTTCAGATAAACCTTCCATAAACAAAAATGTGAGTCTCCTCTTTGAAATATCTGGGACCATCACTGATAGTCTTTGGAATTCTGTCACATAACTCTCAACAGTATTAAGTTGCCTAAACTGAGCTAGTTCCATGAAATGAGTTTTCGGGTCCTGTCTGTGAAACTTGTCGACGAGTCTTTGGCTGAATTCTTCATAAGTTCCAATGAGACTTTGACCCTAGGTAATCATCCCATGGTACCACAATTCGTGTGCTATACCTTCCAGATGAAGGGTAGCAAATTTAAGGGCATCTTCTTCATACATTGGATTTAATGAAAAATAAGTATTCAATTTTTGGATCCAAGCGCGAGCTGTGCATTTGTTTGAGCCATCAAATGAAAGAATAGTTGTAGTGTCCCACCCCTATCTGAGATGGATTTTTTTTTCAGTTTTCGTGTTTCTGATGTTTAGCTGATACCTGGTGCGTTTTGCAGGTTTTGCATTTGACATACAACCATGCATACATATATATTTTGCAAATAATAAAAACTAGACATACCCAGATGCTAATATCCAATGGAAATGCATTCAAGAGCCATTTTAGATAATACCCATGTAATGAAAGTAAGGAATATAGAGAAATCTTGTATACCCACTTGGCTGATATAAAAGTACAGTGCTGGGATGACTGCTACAGCAGCTGGTTTACATCAAACATCTTGAAAAACTCATACAATTCAGGATTTGATCATGAAACATACAAACAGCAACCTCAGAAGGTAATGGCGCTCAAAATGAGAGTGATGCAAAGTAAAGAATGATCCAAAGAAGACCCTTGGAAGTCTCACACCTCTGCTGGACTGGTACGGCCCATACAGCAGTTCAAATCTGCTCCTCCAGCATTTAATACTCCCCAAAATACCTCCAAACTGTCTAAAATCTGTTGCTAATAAGGCTGCAACCAGAATAGGAAGAAGAAGCAATATAAACACTTACAAAAACAGTCACAAACTCCTTCATATGGTACGGCCTGCTGGCTGAAAGCTATGACCAGATTAGGAGGTTATAAACACTTCAACTCATCATCAAATCCAACACTATAACCTGCAATATTTTCCTTGTTCGTCCTCCGGAATTATGGTGCCAAATAACCGATGATATCTCCTTGAAATCCCTTCTGCGACATTCCAACTCTGTGCAATAAAGCTCAATGGCGACCCCTGCAATGAAGCCACTCAAAACACATCCTGGGAGTGTCTTCCAACCCCGCAGATGTTCTCATCAAAGGAGGTTTCCGTCTCCAATGAAGCTGGTGCAAACCCTTGTTCTCCAAGAACCAAACTCAGACTCATAAATTTTGTATTTGTGAATGAATGAAAATGAGCCTTCATTTTCTTTTTGTTTCCTCCTCCAAACCCAACACGTTTTTTGGATTATAATATTATTTTGTTATTTCCCTTTACTTGAGCGCCACATCTAGGTGACTTTATAACTTAGAAATATTTCATAAAACATGTCCACTTTAATATAAAGTCACTTTGCCCCCTTCAAAATCACTAAGTTAAATACTTTAATTTAACTTAGGGAATTAATATATCATTAAAATATATTTCATTTGACCTTCGAATTAAGATTTTGTAGCACCGCTAGATTGATCAAATGAAAACCAATGAAGCCCAGCTGATTTGCACCGACTCGCTTCGAGTCTCGAGCCCCCTGCTAAAAATAGTAAGTTCGGTCGTGGGGTCCCAAACTACACCAGAAAGAACAACCCCAACATGGGTCCCCTAACCATCCGTGTTAGTTCACGGGAACCCGCTGATGGACTAACCCTAATCTCTGAACTGCTTAGGAAAGGGACATTACAATAGTCAACTTACTCAACCTGTTCTGCAATTTTCTATGTGGCTGATTTACATTTTGTCTTCTGTGAGTTTTAGCTCCACCTTTGATTTTTAAGTTATAGAAATTAGTAAGTGACATCTCTGCATGGAAATTTGGACCCTGTACTCCTGCAAGTATGCTGCAAATTTGTTTCCTTCTTGTACCGGTTCTTCTTCCTCTAGTTGTTCTTCCCTCATTAAGAATGTAGGTTGAGTAGGCCTAGGTGTAGATCCATCTGTGGTTTTGATGATTCTATTATTTACTGTTGCACTTCCTTCACCTGCAGGATTTGTTTCTTGCCAAGGAATAGTTAAATTTTGCATTGTTTGTAACAATTGTGCTATAAGATTGGTCATCTGTTGCTGTCCCTGGCTCATGTTGATAATCACAATATATTGAATCTTAGCTTTTTCCTCATTTGTTAGAATCCTTTCTCCTCGTTCTCTTCTGTCACACTTTTCTAATTATTTGATCTCTCGTTTTGTGTCTTGATCATGTAATCTTCTCCAATAAGTTATGTAATTTCTATCATTGGGCTGCATTAATCTCAGTTTTTTTATAAACCCTCAGGCTGGCAAGAAGACTGCTTTGATACCACTGTAATATCCCCTTTTTAATAGTTTCCCAATATTCTGATTTTTCGAACTAAATAAACAATTTTCTTTTTCTTTTACCGACTTGCAATATTTATTTAAATAAATACTAATAATTAAACTGAAATTGCAGCCAATGGTAATACGGGAAATTATGAAGAGAGGGTACAGCTGGTACCTTTTAATTTAATATCTAATAAATTATAAATAAAAGATACAGCTGCAAATTTTATTCTATAAAATTCATAACCAAAAGTGCAAGGAACTTGAATCTGATCTGATATTGCCGAGTCACCAAATTAGACTCTTTTGAAATGGTATAACACTAAGTTACTGATCCTGATACTGATTCGGATTTGGGTTCGCAGGTTCGGTCAAAATTTTTTTTTTGGCGTGGACTCATTTTGGATTCATTAATACAAAAAACATATAAAAACCAGAAACATATACATATTTGCAGCAGTAATTAAGTTCAGAATACCACATAGCATCATGATCATTTAATTATAATAAACAAAACCTCCATAAAACAATAAAAAATAAAAATACTACAATGTCAATTAGTCAAACTCGAATGTCATGATATATATTAAAATTAAAAATAATAATGTCAATTGTCAACAATCAGCCATCATTGATCAAGCATCAATGTCATATGGGTCTTCAAAAAAATCATCATCATCATCATCCATATTAGATGATGTAGGTAGTGGTATATTAGAAGAACCACAAATAGTGGCACCAACAAAAATGAACTCCCTTGAGTAGTACTTTTTTTACTGAGCTTTCTTATGATTGAAACTTGATCTAGAAAAAAATATTAATGTCATCAACACTTACAGCAAACCCAGAATTAAGAAGCAAAGGTGCATATAGGTAACGAATCACAAAGTTTAAAAGCTGCAACATATACCGACAAAGATTGCCCATCACTTATATAGACTTTGAACAATCAAACAAATGACATAAAAATCAAAGAATTATGCTCATGCATTATTAAAGCTAGGAATTAAGATTTTCTAAAAATTATAGATGGTCTTCAGGATAAAAAATTTGACGACCTGATTAATATAGGACAAAAAATTAAAATTCATACTAGATTTGACCCAGATTTGCAGTGGATTTGCCCCAGATTCTCTTGGGTTCGTCCTAGACGAATCCGCAGGTCTTTCAACGTTTCCTGGACGGATCCCCCACAGAATCGGATCCGAATCAGGATCAGATACGAATCAGATCAGGATCCGGGCGCCCAAGGGAAGGATCCGGTAACATAGGTATAACACATCAACATACATGTACGACCTCCAAATTTCTTTCAAAATTCTACGATTCACTTTTTGCTTCATGCGCCTCCTTTAAAACATGGTCTGACTGAATACATGGTACGGCTTGGGTAAAAATTAGATCGCTGCTATTTGAAGATAGTACAGCAGCCTTACTATATATTTGATTATCAATAAAAGCAGTACAATCTTTATTGATATGAAAATCAATAACTGAATTTGGTACAGTTAGGCCCAAAGCTATTACAATTTGATTCATGAAAAAATATAATAAATATAACAAATTCTCTGTAAATTTATTGAAATATTCACTGTTGGAAACACTAGAAATTAATGAAACCTTTAGCACAACTATAAACATCCAAACTGAAAATAACTTTACAACCACATTGAAACTGGAAATGCTGTTGAAATTTTGTGCAATTCCTAGGTGGAATCACTGGAATTGAATTGAAGGGATTTCGTCCTCCAATTCTTTGGAAACCATGAGGGATTTCGTCCTTTGGTAAAAGATGAACATAAATGTCCAAGCTCTGCAAAAGGGGGGTTTTTGATAAAAAAATAGCATGCCCAACTAAGAGGAATTTCCTTCCTTTATAAATCTTCTTTTTTCAGCTTTTCCTTTTTCTCCAAAAGTTTCCTTCTTACAAGATCTTTTATTATTTTTATAAAGATCTCTTAATATCTCATTAATATGATCTTTTAATTATTTAATAAAGTAATATTAAGTTGTCACTTATTAATAAAATAAAAGGTAAATTATTAGACAATTTAAAAATATTAACTTTATTATTTCTTTTACTTTAATTGAAAAAGGGAACATGATAACCCCGCATTAACCTCATCCATCATTGGCTCTTCCATAATCAACCCACAATCTTCAAACTGCATTGGGAGTAGAAGTTGCAACAACCACAAACTCAACTCTACCGACAACAGTGTTGAGGCCAATTTTTGCACAAAATCCTCCCTTATTAAGGCTTTTGACCTCAGAGAACCTGCCACACCCACTCCATCAACCCCTAAAATAGAATTAACAAACCCTAGCACGACAAGATCCTTGCATTCAAAAATTGATTCTAGATGGTGGTTTGAAACCTTGCCATGCAAATAAAGGTTGTGAGGCCACAAGGAATTGCCACGTCTAGCAATCAAATCCCTTGCCTTCACCAAGAACAAGTTACCAAAGCTAGGCAAAACTTCTGCTTCAAGAACTAGTGCCAAAACCCAAAGCAAAGAAACAAGAATACAGTGAATGAAAAGCCGACTACAAACATGAGATATAATGCCCATACACACTCAAACATCATACATATGGGCAAAGAAATCATTACAACTTCATAGAAAGCTGCAAATACCATACTTCAATGAAATAACAATACAAAGACTATAATTTTCAAGGAAAACAATTTGATTTACCTAAACAATAGATACACAAGATCATAAAAAGGTTGAACAATAATTTAAGCAGCAAAATAGGCATGCAAAATTCTATTCATTCTCTCTCTGTAAGACATTTGAACAGCAATTTTAGCAGCAAGTAGGCATAAAATTCCTATTAAAAAAACTAAGTGGAAATGACACTGATTTATAATGGTTTACAAAACTTTGCATGAAAAATAAATAAAAAGCTAACAAACACTTCTAAGAATAGTTTTCTTGCTCACAAAGCAAGCTTATTATACAATTCTGTCTACACATTCTAAACTTTAAATCAGTAAATCTTCAAATAGATTTTTGACAAGGATAACTATAAATTAAGAATAGACCTTATAGAAGATCATCTAAAAATAGCCGATTTATAAATAGCTGTTAAAGAAAACTTATCAGCATATGCTCATATCCTCAAAAACAGTGATGGCTAAAAATAGCACAGGCTATAAATAGCTCGAGGTTATTTGGTTAAAAATAGCAAGGCTATAAATAGCTCAAGCTAAAAATAACCAATTTGACAACTGACTCCTGGCAGTGATTCTGATGAACCTCTTCTGTTCTAACCATGACAAATCCTCTAAAGAAGTTGTAAAACCTTGAAGACCAATTGTAGTGACTTGAATTTTAAAAACCCACCCTTCTGCTAATTTTTATGTGCAACCCTTGTTTTATGTTGGAAAACTCAGCAAACAAATATGAAACACACTTGCTGTCCCTGTCTTGAATTACCAGAATAGCACCTTCTAGTGACTGATTTATATGTTTTATCAATCAATTCCCAGGTGTCTTATGTTTGTTCACTGTTGTTATAGGACCAAAGACTATATCAATGATGATTCCTGTCAAAATATATGTAAGGATTCTTTGCTGTTGTGTCACAAAACTGCACTTTTACTCTGAAAATCTGGTAACTGTGACTGTCCCAAACTGCTGATATATGTCTGAAATCAGAGACGTTAGGAAGGCATTCAAACTGCTGTCATACATTCTTGGAAAATTGCTGTTACGAGAGAATGAAACGGCAAAAACCCTAACTTGTTGAAACCCTAGGCGCCCTTAGCAAATCAGTGAAAATCTGCCACTGAAACCCTCCTGTCAACTGAAAATCTGCAAACTTTTGATATTCTTCAATTAAATGCGCACCACTATACATAGGTATTTGATTTTTTGAAAACTTGGTATCCTTACTGAGGAGCATGCCTGAATGGGCTTGTGTTTAATTTTTTTAGACAAAAATGTTGCTGTTTATTCCAGCGTGCTTCCTATAACAGCAGTGCAATTTTATGTTTTGAAAAATTTGTAATTCTATGATGAGGCATGCACCCTTGTATTAGGTTGCCACTTTTCATCTTTTACATGTTTGGTATCTCTTAAAGCAAGTGTGCACCTTTATATGGAGCTGCACCCTTTGATTTTTGAAAATTTGTATCTCTTCATTTGGAGAAGTGCATGCCATTACATAAACATGCACTTTTGCAAATTTAAACTTTAATGCTGCCCTTTAGTGAGATGCACACCTCTACACTGCTGGACATTTTTCAAATTAAAGATGTGATATTGTCACAGTCCATATGAGTGATTGGAAGAACTTTTGGTAATAACTGTTTAATAGTTTTTGAATCAACATTCAGATCATGCTTTGTGATCCATCATTATGAAGAGGAAAATAATTGCACACTTAGTTCTCTAAATAGAAGGGAAGGACCAGGTTAGGTAAGAGGAACAGGAAACGAAAAAGATAAAGAGCAAAACAAATTTAATTACCAGAATAGCACCTTATAGTGATTGATTTATATGTTTTATCAATCAATTCCCAGGTGTCTTATGTTTGTTCACTGTTGTTATAGGACCAAAGACTATATCAATGATAATTCCTGTCAAAAATATGTAAGGATTCTTTGCTGTTGTGTCACAAAACTGCACTTTTACAATTAAAATCTGGTAACTGTGACTGTCCCAAACTGCTGATATATGTCTGAAATCAGAGACGTTAGGAAGGCATTCAAACTGCTGTCATAAATACTTGAAAAACTGCTGTTACGAGAGAACGAAACGGCGAAAACCCTAACATGTTGAAACCCTAGGCGCCCTTAGCAAATCAGTGAAAATCTGCCACTGAACCTTCCTGTCAACTGAAAATCTGCAAACTTTTGATATTCTTCAATTAAATGTGCACCACTATACATAGGTATTTGATTTTTTGAAAACTTGGCATCCTTACTGAGGAGCATGCCTTTGAATGGGTTTGTGTTTAATTTTTTTAGACAAAAATGTTGCTCTTTATTCAAGCGTGCTTCCTATAACAGCAGTGCAATTTTATGTTTTGAAAAACTTGTAAGTCTATGATGAGGCGTGCACCCTTGTATGAGGTTGCCACTTTTCATCTTTTACATGTTTGGTATCTCTTCAAGCAAGTGTGCACCTTTATATGGAGCTGCACCCTTTGATTTTTGAAAATTTGTATCTCTTCGTTTGGAGAAGTGCATGCCATTACATAAACATGCAGTTTTTCAAATTTAAACTTTAATGCAGCCCTTTTGTGAGATGCACACCTCTACACTGCTGGACATTTTTCAAATTAAAGATGTGATATTTTCACAGTCCATATGAGTGATTGGAAGAACTTTTGGTAATAACTGTTAAATAGTATTTGAATCAACATTCAGATCATGCTTTGTGATCCATCATTTTGAAGAGGAAAATAATTGCACACTTAGTTCTCTAAATAGAAGGGAAAGACCAGGTTAGGTAAGAGGAACAGGAAACGAAAAAGATAAAGAGCAAAAAAAATTTACTTGCCAGAAAAGAAAATGGAAAGTACTAGAATTATTGTACAACTAGTAATAAAAATCAATCAAATAAAAAAGATAAGGACCTAATTTTATCCATAATAAAACACCTAGAGTCCAAAAAAGCTTAAAAAGTCATTATCATGTTAATATTAATCATATTCCTAATGAACCAGTCAAATTAAAGAACATATTACTCAGTTTCATATTAACTCATGAAAGAGTTTAAATTAATAGAAATACAAGATGGAAAGAAAAAAGGAATGATACTAATACTACTATTAGTAGCTGCAATATCGTACAAGTATTAACCATAATAATAGAAAAGACACAAAATATTATTACTAACCTTAATATTAATTATAATAATAATAAAAATAACAAACGAGTAAAGGACATTAATATTATCCTTAATACTTTTCAAATTTTAACTTTATTCCCCTTTGGAGTGGTGTGCGCCTTTACATTGGTAGACATTTTTTGCTTAAAACTTTCTTGCACCCATTTGTTCAGATGCGTGCCTTTGCATGGAGGATGCATTTTTTGTGATTTTGAAAACTTGCAAGTCTTCACATGGGTGCATGCTTATACACTGAGCAGCATTTTTACCTTTAAACTTTTATGCACCTCTTCACTTAGACACACACCCTCTAATTGGGTAACATTTTTGGTTTTGAAGCTTACTTTTAAGTTTTTGCACTTCAATACATAGGCGCATGCTCTTACACAAGTGTACAAATTTTCAAATTTGAACTTTATGCATTTCTTTGGAGTGGCATGTGCCATTGCATTGACAAACACCTTTTCAAATTTTTAACTTGTTCCTCTTTGGTTAGGTGTGTGCCATTGAACTGTGATGCACTTTTTTGACTTTTGGCAAAATTTGTTTTCCTTCATTGGGTGTGTGGAACATTTTTTGTGTTTTGATGTTTTATGTATCCCTTTAGAGAGGTGCGTGCCTCATAATTGAGAAACATTTTTTATGTATTTGCAAGTCTTTCGATGGGTGTGCACTCAAACATTGAGCAACATTTTCACTTTTTGATCTTTATGCACCTTTTCACATAGGCACTCTACCTCTATCTAGGCAATGTTTTTTCATGCCTTGGTAAATTTTTTCCTTTTCTCCATCATCTGAGCTTCTATCATTGCCTTGTTAGATTTGTTGGAAAGCTCCTTTTGTTGACCTTGCAAAGACATTGACTAGAGATTACAAAAGCAACATTGATGACCACAATAAAGGTTGAAGTATGACTCACAGTCGAGAAACAACAAGGTTTTAGCTTAAAACGTGACACAATACGAAAATGTTCATATGGGCACAACATGCTTCAAGGAGTTGAACTAAGCTCAAAGTGTCGTTCCACATTCCAGTCGCATATAATTGATCGTCTACAAAAATAGACCAAATGCAAGGACATTTCTTGACAATTGGACATGTCATCACTTTAGAACTGAACTCATGGTTGCATGACATCAAGGAATTTTGCGCAAAGGTCTTTGTGAGTAATACAACAATGCATAGAGTTGCACAATAAACATAAGTTTGTATGGGGATATGTGCTACATTCCAAAGAAATTTGCTAACTTGTGTGGTAACACGCACAAAGGCTTGCATGGTAATGCACAAAATGCGTAGGCATTTTGGTGCAACTTAAGCTTACTTGAATCTCACCAAAGCTAGCATTCCAATATACTAGTGTGCGTGAAGAAAAATTGTACAAGGTGTGCATGAATAATAGGCTGACAAGACATAAACAAGTTGCACAATGCATAAAAAATGCGCAGGTCCAAATTATTGCCCTAACACAAGGCAACACAATAAGAACATTAAAACACACAAGGCACACAAAAGAACAACTATGTGCAAACCAAAACCAACAAGACAATGTTTTTGGCGATGCAAGATTGGAAGACCCCTAGGTTGCTCCTACATCAGATTCTAAAACATGAAATTTCACCATATATTCTTTTGTAATCATATTTGTCTAAAATGATGCATGAGTTGGATATGTTATGGCTCATCCCAATTTCATTTGCTCTTTGAGTCAAAGCCTCAAAAAATTGGGTAAAAATCCTTGTAGGGTTTTTAGTTACATCTACTTCCCCATCGAGATGCTCTAGAGCCATGTTTAGGTTCTCCTTAGGGTCATAAGTTCTCTGCACCTTAAATGATAGATGAACCTTACTCAACCACACGTATACCTCAACTTACTTCCCAAAATTGTATTGTGGGATCTTCATTTGCAAGTAAAAGATGATATTATGTTGGCTTCCTTTTGCCTGATTGGGTTCTCCCTTAAAGTATTAGAGTTGCAATAGGGATTGGTATCTTCTTCAAACTCTAAATTCATTGGCTGTTTTCTAAAAAAGGTAAGCCCCCCCTTGACATTTGTTGTGATTTCTTCAAGAAATCTCCTTAGATCTTTCTTTGAACAGACTTTGAAGTATATTTTGGATCAACTCCTCTTGGCATTTTTGCTTATTTTCTCCTTTGTGGTTGTAGCAAGAATTGGTTGAAGCTTTTATACATTTGTTATGTTTCTAAATGAATCTCAAAAACAAATGAAGAAAAATAGTGAACAAACAAATATGCAAAATATGGGAAGTACCTGCTCACTTAGGATGGAACCCTCCTTGCATATCTGGTTTTAACACAAGAATACTAACAATGGCAGCTCTCAATATTGCATTAACAAAATAGGATTGAAAAAGATATATCTTTTAGGACTTTCCCTCACTATATATTCAATGGGAAAGAAAACCCTAATTAACCCACAACTTAACTCTCGCGAATTATGATTTAATTCTTCACTAATCCTAGGAGGACGAAGCATGTTTTAAGTATTAGCACTAAAACAAGTGACTAAAAATATAAGTAAAGTAATATGTTGTGCCTACATATATCACATCCACAATTAACATATACATTTGATCTCTAACTTGATTATTAATCTAAACATGTATTCTAACATCCCCTTGACAGCTAAGCATTATAAAACAAAGGTTCAAACTTGACACAACTTTTTTAAGCTCTATTGAAAGTCAATGACAACAATGTAACAATGACTCAATTTAATTCTTTAGTAAGTATCTAGGAGACTTTTCTCTTTGTTGCATATTTGAGATTCTTTCTAAGAAAACTAGAAACCATTTCTCAAAACTTCGAAACTTTTTACTAAAATACTTATTAGGAGACCAAACACCATTTGTTGCGAGTTCCTTCTTTGTACCTAAAATACACATTCATCATCTACATCAGTTATCTTCTTCACTTTATTCAATAACTTCTCCAACTTTAAGAAGATGTTATCAATGTTCCTAAAATCATGACTGGAAAAGATTGCCAGTTGTCCCAAAAACTTTTATTAGAGAAAAAATAGGAAAATATTAAACATTTTTTTTGCAAGATTGCTTTTGTAATAGTTTTGTAGTGCAAGCAATACTACCAAAATTGGGAAGTGGTCTATAGATGGTGTTTTGGAATTAAATGTTTACAGATTGTGCTGGATTTGAGTTAGATCATTGTTCTTGTGTAGCTAAAATAGATTTGCATGCAAATAAATGTATGGTATTTTTAGGTTACCTTTTATTTATTCAAGTCAAAAATTGGTGTGCTTTATTAGAGACTTGTCATTAGTCTTCTAAAGTCTTTTGTTGTTTTGTGGATTTTAAGAAGGCCTTCAACTCCATCATCTGCTAGACATTAGTATTTTTTGATACTCTCATCATTGCTATCGTTGGCTCTAAGGGATAGTTGTTGGGTGTTTTGAGACTCCTCATGGCTTCTCTGACTTTTCCATAGTACTATTGGAATTGAGCAGGGTTGCTCTCTCTCACTAACCCTCTATGGTATCTACATTGATGAGCTTGAGGATTTTCTTAGACAACACATCCACATGCACAATGGTTTACTTGCTTCACTATGTTGTAATTGCTATTTTATTCTTTGCTGATGACGTGGTCTTCCTCTATCATTCTCTTGACGGCTTGTAGAGACAACTTGATGCAGTTTTTGAGTTTTGCAATCTTTGCCAGCTTGTGGTCAATTTGAGTAAAATCAAAATCATGGTCTTCAACACCAAAGGATATTTTTTCTAGGTTTCATTTCTTCCACAAAGGGGGCCTTGTGGATATAACCACTATTTATACTTATCTAGGAGTTAAGTTTACAGGTCGTCTCTCCTTTTGGCTTGACTCTAATTCTTTTCTTTGCAAGGGATACGCCTCAATTTCTGTTCTTTAGTGCTAATATTTTTAGGTACATTTCTAGGATATCCCTTTTCGATGCAATGATTAAGCCTACACCATTATATGGTTCTGAGCTTTGGGGCCCTAGTTTGGGTCCTTGTGACCGGGCTCAGGTTAAGAGGGTTCAACTTATGATCTGGTACAAATGGACAGTTCCTTAGTGTATTGTCCAAGTGGAATTTGCTGCCCAATCCTTTCCTCTCCAGAGTATCTTCAGATTCACTTGGTTTATACATAGGGTGAGATCTATGGGTGGTTTTGTTTCATCCTGTGGGAGACACCCTTTTTTGGCACTCTATTCCTTAGAGGAGATTGCCTTTTTGAGCCCCCTTGAACATTGTTGTTTCTCATTCTTTGAGGTGTGTTTGCTCTTCAAATCTATCAACGTTTCTTTGGACCAGACCTCCTCCCTTTGGGTACTCCTTATGTGCTCCCCATCACCTTCTAAGGAAAGAGGTGCTCAATTGATCTGTGAGAGGAGGACATTTATCATTAGTACATCTAGGTTACTTGGACCTTCCCTTTAGATTCTCTCAGCCCCAAACTAGCTTTCTACTCTAAGCATTTCTTATAGGTTGATGGAACCATTGTTTGACCCGCCTATCTTTAGCTTCATTGGTCTCATGGTTCGATGATTCATCTTGGCCAGTTATGAGTTTTCTCCTATCAGGTTCATGTGGAGACGGACCACCATACTTTATAGAGTGAGATTTTTGCCGCCGTTGTTCTCTTCATGAGGTGGAATTTGAGAAGCATAGTTTTTTTGGTGTCCAATTGACTATGAAATCCGTGGGAGGTACTATTGTTTTTTAGAGATTCTAGGGGTTCTCTATCCCCTTTCTTTCGCTACTCTAATCAAAAGCGCTTGGCCTGTTGTCTTCGCAAGGTCACTAGGTTCAAGCATAGATCTGTTTGTGGTGGTCTTAGACCTACGAGATTGATTACATCCTTCTTCAACCTGTTATATATGGTCAGGGTGCTAAGCACCCTTTGGATATTATTGATTCACATATGCATGGGGAAAGATTGGTCAGACATTGCTCATCCTTGCTGTCTACTATGGCTAAGGCTCGTCGGCACACGAATCTCACTCTAATGGTCATGGCTCTATCTCTTCTCAACATCAAGGATGCTATCACATCCCTCTGTCACGACATAGATCTTAGGGGCAAGCTTACATTACAAATTTTTTTTCCTTGTACATATGGTTCTTCAGCTTTGAATGTTAGGAGAAGTACTATGTGGAATCAACTGCCTCCTAGGATCGTCCAGCCCGACCCTCTTAGCCATATACTTTTCTTGATGAGCATTTTTAGATGCTGCATTGGTACTCCTATAGTGATTGATGATAATATGTTTGCTCCTCCAATGCATCCCTGAATATTGACTCCTAAGTATTTTGGTTCTCTTTTTGGATGGTCTTTATCTGTTAGTACTGCTTTGCAGGGTCTTCCTTCCTTGTCTATTTATAGTTGTACTAGTTTGGGGGTTACTCCTTTTAGTTTAGCCTCCATGTGTATATTTTTTTTCCAGATCTTGCTTTTTCAGTTTTGGTTCATGTCTAGGGTCCATTTTTGCCCTGGTTCTTTGCTATTGTACCTGCTGTAAGTTCCAGTCCTTTGGTCTTTTTTTGGTGATTTGTGGATATTAATACGATTTCTTTCTTCCTTTGTTTATCAGAAATCAGAATGTTTAATCTATCAACAACTATAGGAAGTTTATCAGAAATTCAAATGTGTGAAAAATAACTTTATCTGATACATACTGTCCGTTTCATTTAAAGGAGAACTATAATTAGTTGAATGGGTGTAGATTATTAGTCTCCATTTCCCGATTGCATAGATTTAGCTCTGAATTAGGATCATAAATTTTGTAGTGACATTCATATACAACTCTGGATTGATGTATTTGCAGGTTAGAATTCATATATAATTTGTAATTGATGTATTTGCAGGTTTTCATTGTTGGATATGGAAATATTGGGAAGGACCTTGCAGTTCGTTTGAAACCTTTTGGTGTTAAAATTCTCGCCACTAGACGACGTTGGAACTCAAATTCTGCTGTCAATTTGAACAATTTAGGTACAACATAGAAACTGATTAGCCTTCCATTAACTTGTCTTATTTTATTGAATAACACACCTTTATTCAATTGCAGGGGATATTTCTCAAATACAGACTATGTCTGGAGGATGCGTTAACGACGACCTCCTTGATGAGAAAGGTGGTAGTGAACGCCTTCTAGAATTTGCAAGCGAAGCAGATATAGTAGTCACTTGTTGCCAATTGAATGCAGAGACGGTAAAGCTTCCCCCACTGGCATTGTGCTCTTTCCTTGTAGCTGTGGTTCATGATATATTTACCAGGATTTAAAAGAGGGCAGTCAGCTACTGGTCAAGTTGATTTAGGAGATTTGTGCCTGCAGGTTGGACTGGTGAATGCAAAGTTTCTTTCTTCGATGAAAAAGGTTGGGCTTCATTTATCTTATTTTCAAGATCCTTCTGATAAGGTTCACTGATATGTAATTAGATGGCAATGGATGCATCCATATTTCAATTTCTAGGAAAATGTAGTTTATCTATATCCTTGCAGAAGAATCCAGAAAGCAAAGTCAGCAAAATGCTGTATAAATTGACTCAGGGTTTTAGTACATATCTAAACTTTATACAAATGGACTGCTGGTGTCAGGTGCAGCCATGCATTTTGTGTCTTGGTAGTTTCTTTTCAAGATACTTCTGATAAGGTTCACTGATATGTAAATGGAAGGGTTTATGTAAATGGAAGGGTACATCCATAGTTGCGTTTCTAGCAAACTGTAGTTTATCTACATCCTGGCATTAGAATCCAGAAAGCATAGTTGGCAGAATGCTATATGAATTGACTCAGGGTTTTACAGTTTACTATGCATTTAAAGTTCATACAAATGAAATGCAAGTCAGGTGCACTGTGCACCCATGCATTTTGTTTATTGGTAACTTGGCTGTAGAGTTTGATTTTGTATAATGTTTGAGTAAGAATACTTCCAGCACTAAGCTAGCACCCAAAGTTATGCCTGTCAGGCACTGGAGCACTGGGCTACCCATCTCAAACTTGTGCATCAGAAAATGTCTCCAAAGTTGTGAATGGTTTGGATGAGAAAGTCTTGACATCTCTCTTGAAATGGGATATCAGAAGAGGGTACCTGATGCTGGTATGAACTATGACAAACATGTTAAATGCAAGAGAACTATGATAACAATTCTGGAAAAATTGCGTATGCCGTTTTCAAAGTGGTCCTGACTTTCTGAGTTTAACTGGAGTTTTGTCATTTTCTCTTTAGAAGTTTTGGAATTGACACCTGTACCATAATTGTTTTAGATAGAAGGGGCAGTTTCCTCAATCCCACATACTTATGGAACATGTTGCATGAGTACATGTCCCCACTCTTCAGTTCCTTTCCCTGTTCCACTGTCCCCATCTTGTGCTATTTTCATATTCACATATCATTTATAGGATTTTGGTGGTGCTTCAAGGCATCCCCTTTGTGTTCCTATGTTCCCCCAAATTCCCTAGTGTAGAACTTGGTGAAAAATAAAAGGAATCACATAGCTGTTTAAATGAATTTGACAATATTTCTTGATGATTAGGAATAATGTAAATCAATTTCTTTTTAAATGGTTAATGTGGAGAGAGCAAGTCTAAATTTTTGTTGAAATAAAAAGAAAACCTATACCAACCCATCACCAATTTAATACAGGGAATCACATAGCTGATTATATTGTGCGTGTTGCTAAGGAGTAGAGACCCATATAACTGTTGAAGATGGAGCTGCTGCTGTATTTCATAGTTACAAGACTTTCCAGGGCTTGCCAAGACTTGGTGAGTCCTGAGGTGAGTAGGTCAAAATGGGTCCTAGGGGCTTGTGATGGGACCCATGACCTGGTTACCTGACGAGTGCTGTTGGGAAGATTCGATGAAGTTAATGAAAATCAGGAGAAAAAAAAAAGAAAACGATTAAACGTAAAAGCATGAAAGTCAAGCACTTTTTGAAGAGTTTAGAGGACTTTTGAAGGAAAGTTAAAAGCAATAAAATTATTAAAAATGACATGCATCGTTTTGGGCCATGTTGGATGGAAAAGCAACATTTTTTATTCTTTTAACTTTTTTCCAATTAAATGCCAAGTAATTGAATTACATTTATGCTCCTGGTTTGCTAAGTCAATCCTTATTCTAAGTAATGCTCCTATGGCTGTAGTAGCATTTGCAGACTTGTTTGAGATACAAACACTTGACTCCACATAGAGATAGCAATGCTGGGCTAAGTGATACAAGCTCCTTTCTACCATAGTTCATGATTCCATATTGTGATTTTTGTTTTTGATGCCATGGATATTGTTAGAACCTGCAAAATCTCTAGAGTTCAAGGTTCTTGTTTTTGAATTATTTTCCCGCGTTCTAGAGACTCATGTTTTAATCATAGTTTTTTAGAATCAAAAGTCTAGTTTGTCAGAGACCTGCGTTAGTCGGTTGTATATGCTAAAGTTGGCTGAAGTGTGTCCACTTCGTCATGTGGCTACCGGCCCCTCCGCTAGTTTTACCGGCTAATGCCTTTATTTCTATCAAAACCTCTTGGATGCGCCCAAGTTCTTGAAGTTATTTTGTAATCATGAGGTGGGCCCATGGCATTCAAATAAGGAGTTTCTGTGGGAGGGTGTCCACTTGTTAGGCTCACGCTATTCTTCAGTGCTTGGTATTTTGACATCCGATGGAGGAGCATCGTGCTGCCATGTGTCAATGGGACCCGCTGTGCTGTTTGTGAGGGAGAGGTTTATGAAGGCCATCAGCTGTGTTTACTGTCAATATAGTCTAATTGAAATATCTAGAGTAAACAGAGAATACATGAACAACACATAATGTAAATTCATAACAGTATGCTCTTTGACATTGCACAATTGAACTCATAGATATATTGATTCAGAAACTTTGCATATACAATTCACATCAAAAATTGCTGTCCATTACAATGCTATGAAAAATATATATAGGAAGCCGACGGATGCTCAGTGGCCAACCGTCGCGACCGACTACAACTGTTGGGAGGTAACAACCTCACCGACCATAACCAACACAAACTAATTACACAAGTATAAAATGCTGCTAACATTATCCCCCCAAAAATTTTTAGTCGTCTTCTAGACGACTCGGATACAAAAAAAAAAAAAAAAGAAAAAGAAAAAAACCCAAAAACTACTCTACTGATAAGTAGGTGGAAGTGAGGTGGGCATTCCTGGAAGAGTGGAGGTCGATGGAGCTGACACTGAGGTTTGCTGGGCCTTTCGCTCCATCTCTCTAGCATCTCTCACCATCAGGACAACTTTTGCGAGCTATTTCTTTGTCTGCTCAAGTGAATTGGAGAGGTCGGTTATGGTTTGACCCTATGCTGCCAATGCCTCTTCGTTAGTTGTCAACTCCTGTTGTGTAGCTGCCGACTCATCTTAGCTACTAATGCTTTTTGGGCAGCCTATGCTTTGTTCTTCTTCTCCAAATCCTTCAAAATTTTTGGTCTAAACTTGTCCGGAGGTTCCTGTGTAATATCCTTCGCTGCCATTTCTCCCGACTATTGAAAAATGCACTCCCCGACTAGGGCAAAAGCTTCTCCTGACTACTACTACTGCAACTCTCACTGCAACTGGATAATAGACTTGTTATTGTTTACCTCTCCTTTGTACGGTCGTGGTGATTTTGTGTACAGTTTGATGCTGCCAATGAACAACCCTTGGCTTTGTACAGTGGCGGTGTAGAAATCTCGTACCGCTGGCAATAATGAAATTTGTTTTCTAGAATTTTATTCTTACCCTAATTGGTTTCTGAATCACCCCTGTTTTGTCACACTGCTCTTACTGAATTTTCCTTTAATCCCTTGCACTTGTTATTTGTACGGCTGAGGGTCGATTGCATTTATGGAGAGTTTTTATTGCAAGGACGGAGTGTGTGTGTTCATCGATTCAACTTCTTGTACTTCTTGTCGCCTCTATGTCATCTTTGCAGACTATGCCGAGTGCCGACTTAGGTTTCTTCTGCCGATTACAAAGTCCTACGACCAGTATGAACAGGTGTCGATTAAAGCTTCTTCCTGTCGATTGAATGAGGAGGTCGATTGCAAGGTATACCCACTAAAGTCGTGCGCTTTATTACACCTGAATTCTTGACATCCACTGACTGTATGACGTCTTCCTTGCAAATGTAGGAGTTGACAAATTTGTTGACTTAGCCCAATGAAATTTATGCTTCAAACTTCCAATGATTCAGAAGGTGTTTAGACATAGAACGTGTTTGTCCCAAAACTGTGGCCCAGATTCCAAAATCGTATTCCTGTCTTCTTTCGTTTTGCAAATTTTTTTTTGAAGGAGCCCTCCATAGAGGAGAATAGATCAATTTAAGCCTTAATCAATTGCTTCCATTCTATGGTTTCCAATTCCTGCAAACCTTTCAAACAACTGTCAATTCCCTGATGATGAAGAGGGGCAAGAGTCTCATGTTGAGGAAATTAGATTGCGCTGAAAAGGTTTTTGTTTCCCCTTAGTCGTACGGCCTTGTATGGTTAATTCAATGTTTGAAAAATTTCAAGACTTCCCAGTTCCCTTCATCCTTTTTCCTGTCGATTCAGCTTCTTCAACTCCCTATTGTACGGACATGACTGATTTTCAACTGTTGTCGATGAAACACAATTTAGGAAGGTCGATTAAAATGTTTTAATGCCGCTTGGAAGGGTCGTACGACTTTTACTTCTTTCTTCCAAATTTTATTTTATCAACTTTTTTATTTTATTCTATTTTTTCTCTTGTAGATGAAGGAAGTGCTACAACCAATTTAGAAAAAATACAAAAAAATAAAAAAATTGCAAAAATAATAAAAATGGGACATTACAGTGGTATCAGAGTAGTGATCTTGCCAGCTTACAGGGTTAGATCTAATTGCTTGAGATGCATTCCAGCAGAAGAGAATACAAAACCTGTCAAACAAGAAAGGTAGAGGAACTAGAAATGGAGGAAATAGTTAAGAGGAAATGGGGGAGACAAGCTAGAAGGGTTTGACAAAAGATGAGAAGGTTGAAATATAGTATAATGCTATTGTGAGCATAAGCCAAGGTCAACAACAAATGGCACAACTTATAGCACAACTACTTCAGACGATGCAAAACATCAATATGGCCAAGGCAACACAATCCCTTGTAGATGAAGGAAGTGCTACAACCAATCATAGAACCGTTGTGGGTTTTGCAGCTAGGCCCTCTTAGCCCAAATTCTTACCAAGGGAAGAAGATCCACATGAGGAAGAAGAACCAAATTAGGATGATAATAATTTTGCTACATTCTTTGCGTAGTATATAGCACTTAGACTGGAATTCCATCTGCAAATTTCACTTAATGATTTCTGCAGCTTGAAGTTGAAGCATGGGAAGGAGAGGAGGACAAATTCACATCGGCCACATAAGGATCTACATAATAGATTGGGGAAGCTATCCATTCCTACTTTTGATGGTTCCAATAGATGCTCTACACGATCTTGGATTCAGAAGTTAGGTACATTTCACTCAATCCAATGTATGAAGAGGAAGCCATCAAATTTGCTACACTACACTTGGAGGGCATAGCATATGAGTGGTGGTATCATGGATTGATCACCCAAGGGCATAATTTGATTAGCACTTACGATGAGTTCACTTAGAGATTGATTGACAAGTTTGACAAGAAGGATTCAAATATCTAGTTTAGGAAGTTGGCTCAATTGAGATAGAATGGTTCAATGGATAGTTATGTGGTAGAGTTTCAGAGATTATCAGTGATGGTTCCAGATGTTTTAGAGAGGAGACTTGCAGTTCATTTCATGGAGGGCTTGATCGAGCCTCTTAGTGGTTGGGTTAAGGTTTTTGATCCACTGTCATTATCGGATGCCATCAGGAGAGCTCTAGCCTTAGAGACCTCAATTCATAAGAGCAAATTTCATCATAAGGCACCTCTAGCTCCACAAAAGAAACCATTTTAGAAGGTAGTGCCACATTCCAAGGAGATGCTATAGAAAGCAAGTAAGGAGGAGGAATCAAGGAATGAACTTAGGAGGAAGAAGTTGTGCTTCTCTTGCAAGGAACCATGGGAACCAGGTCACCGATGCCTAGGTAGAGGACAGGTACACTATATAGAGGTGATATTGGATGAGGAATCAGAAGTAGAGGATCTTGAGCCTAAAGCTGGGGAGATAGAGCAAGAAGAAACAAAGGAAGAGGAGGCTTTAGGAGGTACTCTTTCTACATTTATAGGTGCTCCTAGATATCATCCATTTCGAGTTAAAGGAGTTCTATGTGGACAGAAGATTACAGTATTGATTGATAGTGGAGCTACTCATAATTTCATTAATGAGGATTTGGTCTCAAGGAGAGGACTAGCCATTGAGGATTTTGAGGCATTAAATGTCATAGTGGCGGGCGGCTTCACCATTCCTTGCACCAAGAAGATTTAGCAACTTGATGTCTCATTAGGGAGGCATAAGGTGAGAGATGATTTCTATGTGGTTGGATTAGGAGAGACCAATATGGTTTTGGGTGTTCAGTGGCTACATTCTCTTGAGGAGTTCACTCAAAACTATCAAACCATGGAGCTGAAATTTAAGGTTGATGGGAAGGAGGTCACACTATGGGCCATTTCAAATGAAGGTCCTAGAGTTGTTTCAGCCAAGAGGATGGAGAGATCTTTTTGCAAAGGCCAAGTGGCTTGGGCAACACATTGCTTGATCACTAATATAGGAACATCCAAAGGTGAGAAGTCTTATCATGTGGTTATTCAGTGAATTTTGGACAAGTATAGTGCAATGTGCAGCAATATACCTCCTAGATTGCCGTCGGATAGAGGATTTCAACATGTTATTGAGCTTGAGGATGGATCCAAGCCGGTCATCACTACCCCTTGTCACCATCCTAGGAGGCATAAGAAAGATATTCAGAAGGCGATTAAGGAGTTATTGGATATGGGACACATAGGGTCGAGTTCTATTCCGTTTGCATCTTCTGTGGTTTTGGTCAAGAAGAAGGATGGTACTATGAGGATGTGTATTGATTACAAGCCATTGAACAAGAAGACAATCAAAAACCACTACTCTATTCCTAGTATCGATGAGTTGATTGATTAGCTACATGGAGCAGTGTACTTCTCCAAGATTGATCTCCGGTCAGGTTATCATTAGATACGAGTTAGAGAGGTGGATGTGCATAAGACAACTTTTAGATGTCACTATGGGTATTATGAGTTCTTGGTCATGCCTTTTGGTTTGATGAATGCGCCAACTACTTTCCAGTCTTTCATGAATCAGGTATTCATTAATTAGTTGAGGAAGTTTGTGTTGGTTTTTTTGATAATATTCTAATCTATAGCAAGAGTTGGGAGGATCACTTGAGACACATAGATGAGGTTCTTGGGATTTTAGAGCAGCAGTCTTTCTTTGCAAAAACATCTATGTGTGAGTTTGGGATGATAGAGATTTTGTATTTGAGGTATAAGATTAGTGCCCAAGGTGTTCAGGTGGATGAGGAGAAGATACAGGTTGTCCTAGATTGGCCCCTTCCTAAGACTTTATTGTAGTTGAGGGGTCTCTTTGGTCTTTGTAGCTATTACAGGAGGTTTGTTAAAGGATTCTCACAGTTGGTAGCACCATTGACAGACTTGAGGAAGAGAGCATTCCATTGGTCTAATTTTGCACAGTGAACTTTTGATAAGCTCAAGGAGGTAATGAGCTCATGTCTTTTATTGGCTATTCTAGTGTAATGCCCCCTTTTAGTAAGCTCAAATTGATCACAACCTTGCACAATTTCAACTTACAAAAAGGAAACATTAGTATTCCAAATTTTTCTCTTTTCATATCATAATTAACATAGATCCATATTCTTTCCATATTTATCCTAGAATTTATAATTCCATAATTCCATAATCACATAATTCTTATTCATAGTCATATTCATACTCATAGTCATATTCATACTCATATTCATATTCACATTCACATTCATATTCATATTCATATTCATATTCATATTCATATTCATATTCATATTCATAGGCCTCAAGTGCTATCCTCGGAAGGATCATATGTTGCCCTATCATTAATCCATCTCTAACTCCACAGGCATGGTTCGTTAAGGAGACACAACCATCCCATACGGAGGCCCGATGGCTTCCTACCTCATCAATCGGCTCCAAAGACTTCGCACCTCATCTATTGGAGAGTCACCTACCATAGGGTACAAATTACATTGATGAGCTCATCATACCATAGGCCCAAGGCTTCACCTCACACCCGGAGGTACTTTGACACTTGGCCCAAGAGACTTCGCCTCACACCCGGAGGTACTTCATCTTCTTGGGGTTACCTAGGTCCAATAACATTCTCCTAACTTACCCATACACCTAGGAGGGCGAGATGATTAATGTTGAGGCTAATCTTCTTCTCGGATATGGCACAATCCTATGATTTCTAAGTCATTAACATTTGGCACATGATGCTTTATAATTAGAACATCTTGGCCTTATGTCATAATTGGCCAATAATATATATCATATGATCCTATTCCATTCTCACCTTCATTGATTTCTTATTTATAAGCATATTCATTTATCACATCAATCTATTCTTTCTTAACATGTTCATGATCACATATCTCAGATTAGTTTATTGTTCTATGTTCAATTTATGTCTAATAGCAATCATTAAGCATAAACACAATTATTTATTCTATTTCTTATGCATATAAGAATGGACATTACAGTTAGCAACACATATTTCTTATCCTTTCGAATTCAACATAAGTTATTCTTAAAAACAAACAGAATATGTATATCAGATTAAGAGAAATGAGCATTAACACATACCTTTATCTGTTTCTTACCTTTTCCTTGATCGATGCCTCTCTATTCTTTTATTCTTCTGTTTACCTTGGACACTGCTGATGATATACCCGACTGGGTTTGTTCTTTGACTGCTGTTGGCTGCGTCTGTTATTTTTCTGATTTTAATCTTGCTCTTGTTTCTCACTTCATCGCTGATCCTTGTTGAAGACTCCCGTATATTCCATATGCATTGATTGATTCTTTTTCTTGATGAGGGATCCATCATATTAGAATGAGACATTGCTCGTTGAATGATTTTTCCTATAATAAATATTTTCAGATCAATTGCTATTGAGGAGATCGTAATTACCGCTGACTGGGATTAATGAGTCATAAATCAGATCGATGCTTTCCATGCTGATGGATGATTGCGTGAGTGGAATGTATTGCTGATTCAATGTGTTGTAATTGAAAATTGCTGAGTGAATGAATGTTCGGGATGATTGATGGTATTGATTTCCTTCCTTTGTTTCTTCTTCACCGGTCCAATTTATAATGATGGAAGGGTTACATTGACCCAACGGTCACCCTTATGACAACGTTTGCCTTTTAGGAGTCATTCACTGCTTTTCTTAACTAAACTCATCGCCCTCTTACTTAATACCAATCGCATCCCTGATCATCCTTTATACTCCCCCAGTGCTTCATATCAAGTAGGTCGATCGTGCTAAAGTAATCCATAATCCTGATCGCACCTCCAACAATTGCATCTTTATTATTTTATTTTGTTTTATATTGCGTTCTATTTAGGAGGTCGGCCCTCTCTAATCATCAATCTATGAGAGTCGGCCATGATTGCTATATTGCTATTATATAACCATAATTATAATAATATATAGTTTAATATTCATGTCTATATTTATTATATTATAATAAATGATTATGATAATATTTAAATTATTTAATATTTATATTTATATATCTTATTGACATTTATCTTGTTATTTATAAATATAATAATATTTAATTAATATATATATGTTATATTTTAAATATATCTCATTATAGATATGGTATATTAATAATGTTATATATACTCAATTATCGCCATCATCCAAATCGACTACATGCCGTGTTTCACGAGAGTAACTCCGACAACTTTTAATCCTGATGTTTAAATCGTTAATTTAAACAATGCCTTAATATGGGGGCATGACATCTAGATTTCTCACTTCCTTTTGTATTAGAGTGTGATGCTTTAGGAGAGGGGATTGGGGTAATTTTGATGCAAAATAAACATCCCATAGCATTTGAGAGTAGGAAGCTCAAGGAGTCAGAAAAGGATTTTTCTATTTATGATAAGGAGATGTTGGTTATCATGCATGCTTTGGCTAAATTTAAGTAGCATTTGGTTTGTGAGAGATTTGTGGTGAAGACGGATCATAATAGCTTAAAATTCTTTCTCAACCAAAAATATTTGAATGATAGGTAACAAAAATGGGTAAGTAAACTACAAGCTTATGATTTTGACATTGAGTATGTTAAGGGGAAAAAATAATGTTGTGGCTGATGCGTTATCTAAAAAGCCATATTTTTGCTCTATGTCTGATATTTCTGTTGAATGGAGGCTTGGTATTATAGCGGAGTATGCTAAGAATGCATTTGCTAATGATATCTTGAAGGGCGAGTTTTAGGATGACAGGTATAGGGTGGCAAATGAGCTCATCCTTTACAAGGATATGGTGTATCTTGTTTTTGAGTCTAAGGTGAAGGAGAGGATTTTGAGGACAGCTCATGTTACACATTTGGTGGGCCATCTGGGGTACCACAAAGCTTATAAGAAGGTGAGAGAGGTTTTCTTGGAAAGGACTCAAGGAGGATGTCCTTCAACACATTAGGGAGTGTCTCACATGTTAGCAGAATAAGATAGTGTAGGTGTTTCCAAAATGATTGTTTCAACCCTTACCCATTCCGGATAAAAAAATGGGACAGTGTTTCTATGGATTTCATCACTGAACTTCCATGAGCTCATGGTAAGGATTGTATCTATGTTGTGGTTGATAGACTTGCTAAGGATGCACATTTCTTTGCTATACCTTTAGAGTTCAAGGCACCACAAGTGGTTGATTTGCTTTTTGGAGAGGTGTTTAGACTCTATGGGTTGCCTAAGAACATAGTGAGTGACGGGGACGATAGGTTTCTTAGTTTATTTTGGCAAGAGCCCTTTTGATTGATAGGAATAGAGTTGACTCCTAGCTCTAGTTATCACCCTCAAACGGATGGGCAAACCGAGATTGTGAATAAATGGATTGAGGGATATTTGAGAAACTATGTAGCAAGGCAATAGAAGGCTTGAATTAGATGGCTCAATCTTGGACAGCATTGCTACAACTCTTCACATCACATGTCTATAGGTATGTCTTCATTCAAAGCTTTCTATGGATATGATGCTCCATCTTTCTTGGATGTGGTTACTTCGGATATTAGAGTGCTCGGGGCAAGAGATCTGGCTCAACAAATCCAAGATATCTTAAGAACACTTAAGTAGAATCTACAGAAAACACAAAATTAGCAGAAGGTGTATGTAGGCTGCCATAATTTGGAGAGGACTTTTGAGGTGGGAGACATGGTTTTCTTGAGGTTGCAGCCTTTTAGGCAATCTTCTCTTGAAAGGAGTGGAGCGGAAAAGCTCAAACCATGGTTTTATGGGCCTTACCGGATATTGAGGAGGTTTGGGGAAGTTGTTTATGAGATCGAGTTGCCTGAGCATAGCAAGATCTACAATGTATTTCATGTTTTATGCCTCAAAAGGGCACTTGGGCAGCATATTACTCCTATAGAGTTGCCACCACTTGATGATAAGAGTAAGTTGATTTTGGAGCCTAAATCCATTGTTGATGTGAGAGAAAGGAAATTGTGGAATATGAGCATAACAGAGTATTTGGTGTGTTGGAGGAGTCTTCCACTAGAGGATGCCACTTGGGAAGGTGCAAAGATCCTTGATCATCCAAATCTACAATTGCTTGAGGGCAAACAATTTTAGGAAGGGCGAACTGTTATGTCCTCTTTTTCAAAATAGAGACATGGAGAAGACCTCTAGCCTTTTTGCATTAGGCTAAGAGGAAAAGTAAGGTGAATAAATTATAATATTATTTTAAGTTGGGCTGGTAATTTTTAATTTAAGGGGCAACTTATATAATATTATTATTAAAATAAAAAATGTTTTTAAACACTAGTATTAAAATAAAAAGTATTTTTAAATATTAAAAATAAAATAAAAATAAAAAGCATTTTTAAATACAATTTGGAAATGTTTAAAAGGAGGCACTTAGCTTCCTTTTTGGCATCGAGATTTCATCTGGCATTCTTCATTGTGAGTTTTGGCATCCAAGGATGAAAACCCTTGGTTATTTTTTGTGATCTAGGAGGACGTAAACCTTTGTTTTACGGAGGTGAGGATGAATACCCTCATCTTTAGCATGGGTAAATTCCACCCAGGGTTTGCATTGAGTTAATTTAGAAATTTGTGTGAAATTTCAAGGGTCTATTTATTTGGATTTGTAAGCAAATAATTGTTCATGATTTTGGAGGGTTTCGTTTTTTATTTTCAGAGCTAGTTATTGCTGTTCACTCCCATTTATTGCTGTTACATTGCTAAAAATTGGAGTGCCAACCCTTCAAGGAGATTTGTACCATAGTTGAAAAACGCGGACTCGGCAAACCCAAAATTTTTAAAAACTCGGGACTCGGCAAAAACTCGGGAAAAAACTCAGCAATAACTCGGCAATAACTCGGCAAAGTTATTGAACATCAAAAATACATTAATTTTTAAAAATATGCTTTAAAAACATGTAGGTTACTGAATTTATGGACCATATTATTGATTTCCTTAAATACATTTCATCTAAGTTGCCCGAGGTTCGGAATTTGGGTATGTAGGTATGGCAAAAAAATTACCCTCAGGTATGGGTACAATATATATATAGTAATATTATTATATATTAATATATAATAATAAATTATAATATTATATATAGATATTGTATTAATATTATAATAATATTATATAATATATTATTATATATTATTGTTAATATAATAATATTAATATATTAATTTATTATAATATAACATTATATTATATTATTGTATTACTATTAATATTATTATGTATTATTGTTTATATTATATTATTATATATTATTATTATTATACTATTAATACAAATCGATTCCCACAAATATTATTATTATGTATTAATATTATTATAATAATATACTTATGACTCCCAATATCCCACAAATCGATTCCCTGTTAATATTCAATGAAGTATGAACAAACTTCAAAGATCGCGAAGCATTCAGCAGATTTAACCCTTGCAGCCTGCAAAGGAAGTGTATATAAAATGCAGAAATATAAACCAGATTCTTTTTATGATACTTCGAAATTTAACTCTCGCAGCCTGTAGGCACAAAGAACCCATGCAATCTAGGGTTTTTCTTTCCGTTAAGGTTCCAAACAGCAGGTGTCGCACTAGGGTTTCGTTTTCGGATCAAAGGTTCCAAACAACAGAAAAAACAAATGCAAAAAAGAAATCGCGAATGATGAAGGGGGTAAATCATAAAACACACAGCAACAAAAATGGCACACAGAAAATAGAATATTTCTTTATTGATTTGGACAACTTATTACATTACAGAAGCTCAATTACAATCAGAGGAATCAATTCTCCACAGGCTCAACACATTACAACTACACATCACCAGGCTCTGGAATCTTCTGCCTTCTGTAACCCCAAATCAGCTAGGGTTTCTGTTTTCCCACCTATTCTTGACTCTACACTTTACCCCTTAACTCTACTACCGCCCAGGGTTCCCAAAATAGTCATAAATAGCACTTTTTGGCGGCCTCCAGGTAAATTTCGAAATTTGCAACTCCCTCCAAAAGTAGGTCAACTTCCGGGAAGCATAACTTTTGATCCGGGTGTCCGATTGACAAACCGTTTTAAGCGCCGGAGAGATTGCGATGTGAATTATCACGCCGGAAATCCGTAAACGGATTTCCATCAACTTTTCGGGACGTTATGGGATGTTTTATTGCCTCATATCTCGTTTTGGAAATTTTCAGGGGCTTTTCGGAAAACAAAAACTTTAATATCTTTTAGGTCACAAATGATCTTTGTTTGATTCCTTCGCCAAAGGTCTTATATTTCAATTATGAAGCTTTCTGTAAGTTTTCGCTTCAATCCGTGCCCAAATGCAAACTTTCCTAAAATGGCAGTTTGCTATTTTTAGCAGTTTGAAAAAACTGAAAGTTCTACATCATTATTCAAGAGATTATGGAACTAGAAACACTAATTATGGAGTGATCTTCTAAGGTATTTGTCATGTTCAAGTGGCAAAAAGGGTGCTAGAGTTTTTGCTAGTTTGAGTTGTAGAGGTAGTCAAAAGGTGCTCTAGTGTGTACTACCTAGTTAAGTGGCGAAATCAAGTGTGAAGAGTGCATGGAGTGATTTTGTTAGGTATTTAAGTGGTAGGGACTCATGAAAAGCACTCCGAACAGGTTTAAACCCAAATTTGAGGGGCAAACATCCATCCGGAACATTCCTAGTAGTTGTTCACTAGGCTTAAAGTGGCAAAAGTCATTGAAAAGGGTGTTTTGACTGGTTATATCAAGTTTTGGGTGGCAGAGTCCCCTCAAAACTGCTCCTAGCTTGTTTTGAACACAAAGTAGTAATAAAACATTAAAAGCCGGAGTGCCATACCTATGTGCATCTATTCAAATCAACATATCAGTTTTCAGCACACTTTTTTAGTGTTTATTATCTTTTTCAAAGGTGCTTTTAGATTTTCAATAGTGTATTTTCAGGCTTATAAAACCCTAGAACAATAATTTGTAGTTTGAAGATGTGATTAAAGCATATAGGGTTTTAGGGTGAAAACGTCAAGAAAGGGGGTCATTTTTCATGAATTTATAGTTTGGTGGTTAGAGTTTCAAGATTCTTTATAAAAATTATTGTGTTGTAGAACAAAGATTCATCAGAATCATGGAGAGGAAAACTACTATTTTTAGCAACTTCTTTTTTAGAGGTCCTTGGAAGATTCGCTATCGTATTGCTATTTTTAGCAGTTGCTTTTTCAAAGGTTTTATTTTTGGACATAATAGATTAGGTCCTATTTTTAGGGTTTTTTAGTCATCTTTTATTTAAAGCTTTATTTAGGGTAGTTTTATGCTTTAAAGTGCTTTCTTTCCTACTTTTTCTGTAGCTTTAGGCATTTTGCTTTGAAGACATTGGTTTTTGGGATAAATTAATTATTATCCTAAATCCCAAAAAATGAGTTTTGTAAACCTATGAATAAGTGCTTGGAGCACAGAATTCAGAATGATAGTTGATGCTATGCTTATGATGGTGAAATTATTGTTCGATCTGTTTTCTTGTGTTAGTAGTTTCAGTAATTGAATTGAAAGTGGATAATAGCGTCAAAATTCATATTGAGGTTGTTTGTTTGCCTAGTTTTTAGTTTTTAATACAACTTAGCTATTTAATTCTTGGAGTCATGTATTGTTTGTGTTAAATTAGTTTTCCTTTAAAATATTGTGTGCATCATCTAATTGGTTTTTTCTTTTAGCAAATGGCAATGTGTTATTGTGTTTAGAATTAGCCGCTTTCATTCTTGAAATCCATAAAATCTAGCTTGTGAAACGGGTTGTTAGCAATCTTGTGTGCTTGTACTATAGGAAAAAAGATAGCAAGAAGTTATTTCATTTGTTTCATTATTGCAAAACCCCCAAAAAATATTGTGTGCATAGTATTAATATTGTATATTTTGTCTATAGCTTAGTGTCTAGGGTTAGTTTGGTTCTTAGTGAGCTTCCCCTTACAATTTGAAGAGAGGTTTTATCTCATATATTGTTTTGTTTTGTGGTCTTCAAAAAGACAATAAATTGCTAACATTTTGTTTGATACTTGTTCACAAAGTAAGCTATTTGCACAAAGTTTAGTGGATAAATTAGGTCTTAAAACTTTTCAACACCCTAAAACCTATGGTTTGGGTTGGATTAAAGAAGTTTTCAGTTGGTTCTAAGTTTATTTATGAGGTTGTGCTAGATGTTGCTCCTATAGCTATTTGTGGTGTTGTATTGGGCAGCCATATTTGTATGATTGAAAGATAGTTTTCTAGAAGAGAGGAAACAAATATCGTGTTATCAAGAATGGTAGAAATTTCATGGTGTATGCTTATCATGACAAGAAACAGTCTTTTGAAATTCTAGATCTTCATGGTAAGATGTAACATACACCCCTATTCTGATTTTTTTTTTCTGTTTTTCTGTTTGCTGATTGTTTGACACTGAATGTTTATGGTTTATTGCATGTAGGTTTTGCACATGATATTTGCATTGCACAAAAATGAAATACAATAACATAGAAGCATTTCTAACAACACCCAGATGCTTATATATGAAGGAAATAACAGTTACAATAGAAACTAGCAATACCCAAATGAAATTTTGGCCCAAACATTAAAATAAGAACATAACCATGACTGCTGTTTGGTTACAGGTCTGAATAAATAGTCTGTTACAGCACTTTCAATGGCTGGAATTTGCCTTGCAACAGTTACAATGCAATCTTCCTCAAATAAAGAATGAACCACTGCTGATATGGATTAAAATCCGCACAATGCATACCAAATGGGCCTCCAAACCCTAGGCGCTTCAGCCTATAGGCCTCACGTCCCCTTATGGCAGTAGTATGGCCTGTTTTTTGGCCTCACACAGCAGCAACACAATTAATAATTCCTTCACAATCTACTGTTTGACTCTTCCTATCTCCAGACGCCCCTGTTACAAAGGTTGAATCTGCAAATAAGACCAAACAACCTCACTCAAAACTCCACGCCTAGCCAAGGGATTGTATGGCTAGCATACGAATGGTACGACAATCTAGAACTCTCCACACACACCAAAAATTACTCACAAAACCTGCAATCCCATTCCAAAATAATATTCAAAGAATCTCTATTATTTTGGCTCTTCAAACCTTACAACGAAAATTGGAAAATTTGAACTACCAGCACAAGCATAGCCTCTGTATGAGACTATCAGCAATCAGCCTTGGAAGGTCTCTCATTTCTGTAGCTGATGATCTTTGTGAAGGTTTCCATCCTCACAAAGCCTCTGGCAGAACTCCACGCTCAACCTGGTAAAACTCTCTTCAAAAATTAAAACATAACATAAACTCCAAATGAGCTCAAAAAAAGCTTTTATATGCTCCTCAATAATTCACGCTTTGTTTTGGGGAAATATGACTTTATTTTTACTTCCTTATATCTCCCATGTTGAGCGCCCCACTTAGTGAAATAAAATAAATACATATTTTAAACTCTCCTTATATCCCCTAGGCACCTAACCCATAAAGTCACTTTATGACATTTAATAACGCTAAGTTAAATATTTAATTTAACTTTAATATTAGCGTTAATTAAATAACTCCCAAGATAAATACCAAACGATCACCGAATGAAAGGGCCAACCTTGTCAGAGTGAAACCACTGCCATATGAAGAAGGTGGTGCTGACAGAGACTTACTAAAAATAGGCACGGGCTCCTAAAAATGTGGAATATGAACCAAATGTCCGAAACGGTATCCGAAAGTGACGTTGTGAACCTCACTGGCATTTGAGCCCAATTCCAACAAGAGAATTGCCACATAAGCATCCCCATGTGTCTCCAAGAACTATGGAGCTCCCTATCCATCCAGTGTTAGCCTACGGGAACCCGAGTAATAGGCCAACTCTCAATCAAATTGTCGGTGCTTAGGAAGGGGACATTACAATTCTCCCTCCCCAAAATTGCTTGTCCTCAAGCAATTGCAACTTTAGATGCTGCAAAATCTGCTCACTCTCCCATGTGGCATCCTCAACCAGCAAGTTTTTCCACTTCACTAGATACTCTCTAATAGTCCTCCGTAGATTACGCTCCCTAGTGTCAATGATAGCCTCTGGAATCAAGATGAGTTTCCCTTCCTCGTCCAATGGTGGCAACTCAGAAGAGGGAACCACATTATGCCCAAGCGCCTTTTTAAGGCAAGAGACATGAAAAACATTGTGTACTCTACTGTTTGCCTGCAACTCAAGCTCATAAGCCATCTGTCCAACTTTCCTAGATATCCTAAAGGGACCATACAACCGTGGTTTAAGCTTCTTCGACCCACTCTTCTTAAGAGTGGATTGTTTGTAGGTCTGCAACTACAGATAAACCATGTCACCAACCTCAAAAGTCTGCTCAACATGGTGCTGATTAGCATAAAGCTTTTGCTGATTTTGCGCCTGCTGCAGGTTCTCCTTCAGTGATTTCATAATGTCCTCTTACTCTCTTGGAGCAAATCCCTTGCCTTAGGCACTCTGCTGTCCTGAAATAATAAATCAAGGAAACTTGGGGCCTCATAGCTGTACAACACCACGAATGGTTGATATCTTGATGGACATATGGTAGGTAGAGTTATAACAATACTCTCCAAGGTGCAACCATCTTACCCATGCCTTCTGCTGCTCGGAAATGTAATTACGCAAATACCCCTCCACCCACTTGTTTACAATCTCGGTCTGCCCATCAGTTTGTGGATGATAAGAGATACTAGGAGTGAGTTCAGTCCCACTCAATCTGAAAAATTCCTATCGAAAGAGACTCAGGAACTTGCTGCCCTTGTCATTAACTATGCTCTTGGGCATCCCATGTAATTTGAATATCTCTCTAAAAAACAAATTAGCCACTTGTGTTGTTGTATATGTTGCTGAAATGGCAAAGAAATGGGCAAATTTTGTTAGCAGGTCTACAACAACATATATACAATCCTTGCCTTGAACCTTCAGAAGCCCAGTGATAAAATCCATAGAGATATATTCCCACTTCTGCTTGGGAATAGGCAGGGGCTGCAACAAACCAACTGGATATGTGTGCTCATGCTTGTTGTACTGGCATGTGGGACATTCACGAACATACTTAACGACTTCATTCTTGAGTCCTTTCCAAGTGAACCTTTCCCAGATCTGTTTGTAAATTTTAAAATAACCCAGGTGACCAGCCATAGGTGCATCGTGGAATGCCCTCAGAATCTTCACCTTAAGCTATGAGTTGGGTACTAAATAAAATTTAAATCCTCTCCTTATTAATGATCAATTCATTCACTACAGTATATCTGCCCTCCTGTATAGTACCCTCTATGATACCCGATGCCCAAGAGTCCTCATACTCAGCTGAAATCATCTCTCCAATCAGTTGTAATTCCGCTAAAGCACACAAATAAGGTCCCTTGGAAAGTGCATGAACAACCACTTTTTTTTTCCCTTTGACATACACAATGTCAAAGTCATATGCCTGCAATCTACTTACCCATTTTTGCTGCCTATCATTGAGATCCCGCTGATTTAGGAAGTATTTGAGGCTGTTGTGGTCGGTCTTAACAATGAATCTACCTCCCACAAGATACAGTCTGAACTTGGCCAAAGCATACATGATGGCCAACATCTCCTTGTCATAAATGAAATAGCTCTTCTCAATACCTCTCAGCTTCCTGCTCTCAAATGCAATGGGGTGTTTGTCCTGCATCAAGACAACTCTTATCCCTTCCCCTGATGCATCACACTCCAACTTGAAAGGTTTGGAGAAATCTGATATTGCTAGGACTAGGCAAGTACTCATAACCTGCTTTAAGTGATCAAAGCACTTCTGAGCTGAATCGGACCAAGCAAAAGATCCCTTCTTTGTCAAATCTGTAAGTGGGGCAGCCACTTGTAAAAACCCCTTAACAAATCCCCTGTAAAACCCACAAAGGCCGAAGAAACCTTTGAGTTGTGTAAGGTTTGTTGGGGGAGGCCAATCCACAATTGCTTTGATCTTTTCAGGATCAACTCACACCCTTAGAGCTAATGATATAGCCAAGGTAAAGAAGCTCTGTCATACCAAACTCACACTTGGACTCCTTGGCATATAAAGATTCTCGCTCTAAGATACTCAATACCTCCTCTAAGTGTCTCATGTGCTCCTCCCATGTCTTGTTGAATATCAAAATATCATCAAAGAATATGAGAACAAACTTACGGAGCTGATTCCAGAATACCCTGTTCATACATGACTGGAAAGAGGTAGGAGCATTGGTTAAGCCAAAGGGTATAACCAGAAACTCAAAATGTCCATAATGACACCTGAACGTTGTCTTCTCCACATCCTGCTCTTGGACTCGTATCTGATGATAGCTTGACCTCAAATCTATTTTGGAGAAGTAGTAAGCACCATGCAACTCGCCAATCAGCTCATTTATGCGTGGGATGGGATACCTGTTTTTTATAGTCTTCTTATTCAATGCCCTGTAGTCAACACACATGCACATCGTCCTATCCGTCTTTTTCACTAACACCACCGAAGAAGCAAAGGGGCTCTTACTAGGTCTAATGTGTCCCATCTCAATCAACTCCTTAATTGTTTTCTCAATTTCATCTTTAAGTCTCTTCGGGTGTCTATACGATGTAGTGATCATGGGCTTGACGCCCTCGTCAAGCTCAATAACATGCTTAATGGCTCTATTAGGAGGCCTCCCAAGAGGCATACTACTAAATACTTTGTTGTGCTTAGACAACAAAATCTGAATGTTAGGATGGTAACTCTGTTTTTGCTATTTTGAAATCGTAGGCATGATAAGACACTCTGCTGCCCATTCTACTTCGTCACGTCTGATAAGTCTCTCCATTCTTTTGTAAGATACTACCTGTAATCTGCAATCAGACATACCTCTGAGTACATGTTTCCTACCATCCACCTCAAACTTCATCTCCATAGTATGCAGGTTCAACTAGAACTCACCGATAGCACACAACCACTGCATACCAAGAACTGCATCCATCTCTCCCATACTCACCACATAGAAATCAACTTTGAGTTCTTAGTCACTCAACTGTATACTCAAATTGGAAATCTTCCTTTTACAAGTAATGACGAATCCATCTGTTATCCGAACTCTGAAGCCCTCAAATTTTTCAATTTTGAGACCTCTCTTCGCCACAAGCCCCTCATCAATGAAATTGTGTGTAGCTCCAGTGTCAAGCAGAGTGACAATTGTGAGAACATAATGTTATTAGGGGTCATTCCCTTATAACATTTATATAATGTTCTAATATAAGGTTATAAAACCTTATGTTATAAAGCATATACCATTTAATAATTAAAAATCTAATAACTATTAGATTATTAATTATTTACAAATGGTTGCTTTGAATGGGTGTGACTAATACCCCTTTAGGTATTATGCCACCCCTTCTTTATTTAAGGAAGTTCTCTCTCATTTGAGAGTGAGTGAATTTGGAGTTTTATAGTGAATTATATCACTATGCACATGAGGTATTATTGGCCATATGGAAGTGTGTAGAGGAGTATATCCCCAGGTTCAGTCTATTTCTTAATAGACTATTATTTGTAAGTTTTTAATAAAATGATGCTTTATGGGGTTTTTTACCCGAAAGGGTTTTTCCCATTTATATCTTGTGTAATGTGTTAAATCTATGCTTGTATAATTCTCTTTTATATTTATTTTATATTCTGTATATAATGATTAGTATCCTAAGATCCTAATTTCTAACAACAATCCTCTGACCACCTCACCACACGAATCCTGAATGACCCCTCTTTTTAAATGCTAGAGAGGTGGGCTGCTGGACTCTCCTCTCCTTGCTCCTTATCTGACTCATCGGAGGAGTTCTCCCTGTCTGAATTCCCCGATTCCCCATGCTGATCTGAATCTTCATCTGAAAAATACTCTATCTATTTAGCCTTGGCTTCGGTAGCACACTTGTGCGTTGGATCCCAAGGCTCCTTGTAATGAAAACATAATTTCTTTTTTCTGAGTTCATTGATCTGATCACTATCTAATCTCGAGGGTCCCTTCTTGGGTGGATTGGAATCTCTCTGAAAAGGTTTCTTGTCCTTGTCTTTCTTATGAAAGAAACCCTTGGTCTGAAATTTGTTCCTCGTGGTGGAAGATTCCATGTCCTTGCTTTCTTCAGAGCATCCTACAAAGAAAGTGGATTAAGGGCTTTAATTCAATCTCTCAAGGGATCAGACAACCCATCAATAAATAGAATAGTCAATCTCCTCTCCGAAATATCAGTCACCATCACAGATAACTTTTGGAACTCAGAAATGTAAGTATCCATTGAACCCCATTGTTTCAACTGTGCCAACTCCTTAAACTGCAACTCAGGATCCCTTTTGTCAAATCTATCCATCAATCTCTTAGTAAACTCTGCGTAAGAACTAATCTGATCATGGCCCAATGTGACCATCCCATGGTGCCACCATTCATGCGCACTACCATCTAAATGAAGAGCTGCATATGTAATGGCTTGATCCTCAGGCATAGGATTGAGCTGAAAATAGTTATCTAACCTATGTACCCAAGATCTAGCTGTATTTTTTCCCGAGCTGTCAAAGTAAGGAATAGATAACTTACTAACCTTCTTCTGTAATTCTTGATTATGTAGTCTGCCACCCACACCTCTATGGGTTCTATGCCTCAATCTGATATCCATATAATCACGGAATGACATCTCAACCTGAAATTCTGCCCCTGAATCCCTCCAATCCCTCATTATTTGATCCTGCAACTCATGCTGTGTGGGTTCATTAACAACTGGAGGGTTATCTCGTTGAGGAAAGTTAGTCATATGAGGCCTAGTGTTTGCTGTTCCAGTGTAATGTCCCTTTTTAGGATATTCCTGATTTCTTTACCTATATACAATAATAATCACCAGAAAAGGACATTAGAAATATTAAAGATCAATAAATTAGATAATATTTAGTTCATAGCATTATTCATATTAAATTCATCTATCATAGCCTAATTAATAATGAGATCAATACTTCATAACATAAATAATGAGATCAAATCATCATAGCATAATCCACATTTAGTTCAATCCATAACACAATTTCCCAAGCCAATCACATATTGAATCTTCCCGGAGTGTTACTAAGTAACAATATTGTTGAGAGCATGAAAGGGGTCAGTCCACCTAACATCTCCCAATTCACCTTGGAGGCTAGCCGTCCTCCTTGATCAAGCCCAAGAGCACATAGTTGCCTCCCAGCCCATGAGTGTCACACTTCGAGGTGGCGTGCTTGATAAGATGCCTTGATCAAGCCTAGGAGCACTTAATCGCCTCCTAGTCCACGAGTGTCTCACCTCGGGGCCGTGTGCTTGATAAGATGCATGAAGTCCGCTATTCAACAAGCCTGGGAGCACTCATAAGCCTCCCAACCACAAGCAACTAACTCGGGGTGGCGTACTTGATGAAGGGGCTTATCGGCACTTCACCATCTCGTGAACCCCGGAAGGGCCATCATTTCCTACTTACTAACTGTTGATGTTTGTTTTTGGACAAGTCAACAATTAGAGTGAAATACAAAGTATCTGACTCCCTCTTGAGCAAAGCCTCTCAAATGCTGAACGATGTGATCAAACAAGATGACTCCAAGGTTCCTTTCTGATGAGTTTGTAAGAGATAGTTCAGTGACTAAGTATGATTTTGCTGTTAGAACACAAAGGGACTTACGCAATTGTTCAAGTAAACTTGTTGTTTCAATGATTACAGAAGCGGATACTGGAGAGTCTAAGTACTACAGCTGATGGCGTATGATTTAGCAATTGATGTTCTTGGTTCTAATTCTAACTAAATGGATAAAAAAAAAGGACAAAAGATGTAAGGTTTAGAAACACTAATCTAATCCTAGATGTAAGGATGATTACTGCTCAAGGTGAAACCAAATCAGATCCTGCTTCGCCAAGATAGACAACTACACAAGATTGATGCAATCTTCTAGGGTGTACAAGATGTTTAAATCACTTATGCTCATGAAAATTTCAACAAACATAAAGATCAAATTGATGTCTAATTTTGTTCAGGCTAACCATGCATTGCAATTTGCAAGCACAAACTACAAATGGTATGAACTTACAGATTTCACCACAAAGCAATAAAGAAACCTTCCATTAACTAACATAAACTTAAAGAAAACTTGTAACTTAATGTTCGCTTGAAAATCTAAACCATGCAACACTCAGAAACACAAATAGAATCACCAAAGCAATGAATCTTTTATTATCTCAGAGAGTTCTTGCAACAATTTCAGAAATTTCAACCGTACAAATGAGAGCAACAAGGGCCCTTTTATAGATCTCAAAAGGAATGAAGGGTCAAGATCGATAGGCCAAGTCAGCGGACCAGATCAAGCCACATCACAAGTAGTTGTAACAAACTTCTCTTTATTAAATGAAAGAGGCCAGCTTTATTAAATGAAGGAGGTTATCTGTATTAAATGAGGGAGGCTATGAAGAAAAGAACAAAGACACGCCTCGTAAGAAGATCAGAATGATATATCATTATCTTATGAAGAATCCCCATGTGAATATCCATCACTAGAAGCTTGGCATTCAATGAACTTGGACACTGTTTGCTTGACTTCCTCCACAGGTACACTTGGCGCATTCTGAATGGTTCCTTCAGCTTCAAGTACATCAATTGAATAAAGGCCAAGTGTCCTTTCCCAATCAGTTATTCTTGCTTTGTTGTCACCAAGGTGGACAGCAAGTGAAAATATACTATCAAGTCTCTCATCTGTAACATCATTTTCCTGAAAATAGAAAACTTGAACTTGTTCTTTCAGATTCTCAAGAGTTATTCCCCCAAATGGATTACAGATCTTCATTAAAGAGGCATGTATTCCGTCCTAAATCCTTTGAAGCATACTTCTAATTCTCGACATATCTATTTCTATCTTATCCAGCAACTGTCCTTTGATGCGAAGGCTATAATACCAGGAGGAAAAGTTGTATGTTCTACCTTCTTCAATGACTTCAGCATGTAACAACTCATCCACTGATGTTTCCATCAAGCTCTTCAAGTGTGGCAAGTATTGATCCTGGATGTCTTTGAATTCAACACAAGCTGTCATTAGCGCAAGTACCCTCTCCTTAAGGCTAGTAATCTTATCATTCACTTGCATAATATCTCTCAGATGTCTGAATGTAGTCTCCTTTGATCTTTTCATCCAATCCTTCATTCTGTAAGACGAAGACTTCAACTCTTCTAGATGTTCAACTATTTCTGGAGGAAGGAGAGATGGAGGTGTAGTTACTCTTTCCTGCTGATGAATAGGATGCACTAAATGCTGAATGTACTGCTCTAAGGCACGACATCTTTGCTCAGCCTTGATTCTACCTTCTGTCTCTTGTCTTATGATAGCTCGAGCATTATCAATCGAATCCTGAAGCTCTTCTTCAACTTGCATTCCAGTCAAAGGACCTAGATTGATTGTATTGATGTCATAATCATCAGGTGTTATATCCTCTATATTCTTTTCAAGCCTAGGAACTGCTACATGCACTTTCCTTACACCTGTCTCATCTTTAGTGATCTTGGAAAGGATATTGGCCTTCTTCTTTGGTTTCTCTTTCGACATGTCCAGAAGTAACTCATCAACTGGAAGGGGAGGACAGTTCTCAAGTTCACAATTCTCTCTGATTCTTTCCTGTAACCATTCTGGCAGTGATGAAAGATCTTGCTGTTGTTGTAATTGTCTTCCTTGTGCAGGCAATGATTCCTCTTCAGCCTCATCCTTGTCTTCAATATCTGCTTCATCGATGATCTCAGTATCATGTGGGCTAGAAGGCACTTCTTCCATTGGAGCTTCTGGAACTACATTCTCAGCAGGTAGCACTAAGTCTTGATTCAGTGGGATGTCACCTGGCTGTCTAGAAGAAGCAGTCTCAATGCTTATCCTTTTCTTCTTTCTACTGGATTCTCCTTGAACAATCTCAAGCTGTTTCCTTTTCTTTCCCTGCCCTGAATCTTTCTCACTTCCTTTGCTTCGTGAATCTTTACTAGGTGCTTTATGTTGTTCCTGTTGATCCACTTCTCCCATCTTGGTATAAGTGAGTCTCTTTCCTTCATCAAGCAAGGCTTGTACTTGTTTGTCTATTTGCTCTTCAGTGATAGCAATAACAGGCCTTATCAATCCTTCATCATCGACCTTTTCTCTATCTGCCCAATTGACTTCATAAGGCAAATTGCGGATCTTATCGTATTCATCACCAAGAAGAGCTCTTTCACCTTCTAATTGATCAGGAATTCTTAGTACCTTTGTAGCTCTTATCAGGTCCCATTTCAATCTTGAACACTTTTGCATCCTGATGTCATCATCATCTATAGCATCAGCCCAGTGATCCTCCAGTTGTTCTTTATGCTTGTAAGAAGAATAAGACTGCTTGATGGCTCCATGTGGATCAAAGTTTTCTCTCCTCGAATCATGTGGATGCAGATGATAAGCCTAAAGCTCAATTTCTGAATGCTCAGCTGCCTGTAATGATGGACAAGAATAGTATCTACCCAATTGAAGAGGGCACTGAACTCCTGCTTTCTTCCTTGCCTTCTGCATCTTATGAAATTCTAACAGTTGTCTGGAAACCTCTAACAACACCATCCTGTTTGAAGGGTATCTAGGCAGTCTATATGGGAATGATGTAAATCCTTGAATCCTGATATAGGTGAACTTATCATACTGGATGTAATACCTTCCATACTGTTTGATGAAGTTCCTGGCAGCACCTGTTAGTCTTCTATGCAGTTCACCTCTTAACCTCCTCACTATAAACATGGCGAAAGCATCATTGAACCTCTTGTAGTGATTGATGTTCTTCAGATGGAGCTGAGGATAACACTGATGCGAGAGAATTTGTCCCGGCTTTGTACCTACTTGCCCTTTAGCTGTTAATCCTTTATATACTACATTTCTTGCCAAGATATACACAAGGTATGAAGTCATGAAGAAAGACTTCGTTTCATCAAAGTTTTCAAACTGTTCATCCAGACAGTGGCTTATAAGGCCAGCCCAGTCAATCATCTTGTTCTTTGTAAACATATGATCAAAATAGGTATACATCCATCCTTCGAAAGTAGATGATTCTGGCCTACCTGTTACTCGATTCAGGAACATGATCAAGTAACTTATCTCTTGCTTGAAGTCAGCTTTGTGATACTTGGGGTCTTCTGAGTTGTATATCTTCATCGATGAATCATTCATCCACTTCTTCCTGATTTCTTGCATGTAAACCTTTGAGTTGCCTTCGAACGTCATCTGAGCAGTCGTAGGGCATATGAAGACTCCTTTCGCTTTCGGGATGTTGAAGATCTCTTGAATGGCTTCCCTTTGCAGGTAGGCGAGAACAGTTCCATCCTTTGCTATAATCTGTCTTTTCTCTTTGTCATAATGCTGAACACACTCCAACACTAGTTCGGCGCTTGGCAAGGCAGGTGGAAAGCAAGCTGCTTGTATAATTCCGCTCTTCACGATGGCTTTAATGTCTTCATTCCTGGTGATCGCGAACAAGAAGTCTTTCACTTCTTCCAAGTTGACGTGTCCCATGTTGGTGTCGCCGACATCCTTCCACTGTGTTTCTAGCTTGGACTCCGGTATGTTGGACTTGGCATCCATCTTGATAAGGACTTGTCTCTCCTTGGCCGTCATTCCCATCTATCTGCAAGACTGGACTTGAATAAGTAGATTGAAATAATGGATTTTATGAGTCTTCTACATCACTATTATCCTGTTATCATGTCTTAATCAATTTTTCAAGTATAAAAAAGGTTTTATGAATGAAAAGCATCATACTCCAAGTCATTTTCATTTGATTTTTGAATATAAATCTGCAAATTCAAACAAACACAAGGTAATTTGTAAAGTAGAAGTGATCAAGACGTACCTTATGCCCAATTTCTGCCTTAGAAAATGCAAATTTCCAGATTGAATAATGCAAATCAGTTAACAAATGTCAAAAATCAGGAATAAAAATGTAGGAGCAGCCTTCTAAAAGCAGGTCTGCTCTGAAAATTGTGCTTTTCCCTTGCAAATTCAATGTTCTCCTTACAAGATTTGCTGCTCCTCTAGGAAGATTCGCTGCCTCTAACTTGAATTCTGCTGCTCCTAAGGTGAAATTCGCTGCTCCTTGCTTGTAATGATGAGAATACCAAGTGAGCGCTCACCTTATATAGGAGTTTTCTCCTTATTCAATGAGGTCGGCCTGCATTAAATGTTTGCAACTTAAAAAAATTTGAAATTGTTTCAGCGCCAAAAGTGTATAGGCTTCTCCATAGAGGGCGCCAAAGTGGATAATTCTCATGCATTTGGGCGCCCTAAACTCATTTATCCCTCAAGGTTATTATCAACCAATTAATTCATTATAACTTAGGCGCCTTTTAACTCAAGGATTCTACTTTAGATTCTAATTTAACTCAATCTGAGTGCAAATGTTAGTTGACAAATGTCTACCCTATGTAGGACGCCAAAGAGATTGTTATCTTCATGAAGCTTCTCCTCTTGCTAGTCTTCTTGGATGATGCTCCTTCTTGAAGAGTGAGTAATAGAGTAGATGATGATGAGGTGTATTCTCTCAACTTGTAGATGGCGAAGCTTCAATCATGTATGAGAGTAGAAGTCTCTCTTGGACTTGAAGGTTGAATGGAATTGGATGAAGCCTTGCTTGATGATAGGATGGAGATGAAGTGATCCTTCATGATGAGCCTTGAAGTGACCCTCTTGGAATTGTAGACTTTGAAACTTTGGAGATTGAGAGATCTTGACTTGAAACTCGGATGGATAAATGTTTATCCTTGATGAAGTACACTTGCAAGATATTCCTCGGAGAACTTGAATGGATAGATGCTTTGGTCTTGATGTGATCTTTTAGAAAGGTGTTTCCTCTGCAACTTGAAGGTAAATTAGGTACTTGCTCTTGATGACTCCTCCAACTTTAGGCGCTCATTCTTCAAAAGCTCTCCAAGCATCTAAACTTTTAAGGTGCAAAAAGTGGTCTACTTACATTAAGGGCGCAACAATGGTCTTCTCTAATCAAGTTCAAGGCACAGTCTCATCTAGTCATATGCCTTAGGCGCTCAAACCTTCCTCTAAGTGCACATTCATTCATTGAGGCGCTCAATGTCTCATCAAAGGCGCCAACACGGATAATTCATTCTCTTCAACTTTCAAGACTTCCTTCTAAGCCCAATAGGCGCTCAATCTACCATTCTTCAACACCTAAGGCGCCAACATCTCCAAGTTGCAATTCTCTGGGGCGTTCCAATCCTCATACCCACTTCAAGGCGCATAACTCATTCCTCAAGGCGCAATTGGGTTGAGACTCCACTTGCTACTCTCATCCTTGGCGCTAAAACTCTTGGGCACTGACTGGCTTACTTGACTCCAAGGCGCATTTTCACTCTAACACTTAAGGTGCATACCTTTTCAATACAAAATCACTTGTTCCTTCTAAGGCGCTATATCTCAAGGGAAGGCGCTAAAAACATGTCTAAAGCACTCAAGGTATTCATTTACTTCCTCAAAACCTTTCCTCATCAAGACCTCTCCCCATCAAGGCGTTAAAGATGGTGGAAACCAAAGCCTACTTCCTCTAGTTACATGGTGGAAACTCAAGGTGCAAGAACCTCCTTTAAAGCGCAAAAATCTCTATCAACTAATAACTCCAAATCACCTAGGCGCTCCAACTTCATATTGCACAGGGCGCTAAAACCACTTCAAAACCCAAGGCGCTAAAATGAAGATAGACTCCACCTGCATTCTAGTCCAAGGCGCCAAAACCTCCTTATCTCAACTATGCGCCAATCTTCTCTAGGCGCACATAGACTTCAAGGCACAAAAAGACCCCTCTAGGCATCCAAACACTCGCCTATTGCCAACCACTTAAGGCGCTTGGAGCATCATCTTGTCTCAAAAACCATGAGTTGTTTCTTCTAGGAACTCCTTGTACATTAGGGCGCTCTCTTGAGGTGGTCTTAATCACAAGATCACTCATCTAGGCATTAATACCTCCTAGGCGCTCACTGGAGGCCCTACTCAAAGGGCGCTAAAATGGAGATAAGCCACCAAAGATGGGTATCAAGGCGCTCATAGACTTCATGACGTCCAAGGCGCTAGAATAGGTGGAAACTAATGTGAATGCCTTCATTTTCAACTTACCCCTGGCGCAATTTGACAGGCTTCTTACCTGCTTCTCTTATCCTAGGTACATATCTACTTCAGGGCGCTAGATCAAGGCGCTAGGAATGGAGATCATTTTCCAAGCAAGGCGCACTTTGATGGCCAAACTCAGTTCACTTATGCAAGGCACTTTTTCACTCTAAGGCGCTCTCTCCATAATGATCGAGATGGTGCAATGTCCATTGAGGTTGGCCCCAAGGCGCTAAGTGACTACTCTAAGCAAGTCTTCTCCGGGTGCCCAATCTTGTCCAAGGCGCATTTTGTCTTGAAGGCACAACTTCCTCAAGGCGCTTTGTCCATGATGATCTAGTCTACTGCATCTCTCCTTCCTGATTGCCTAGGCGCCAGAAACATTGCATTCCATTCTAGGCGCTCAAATCACCTTAAACTTGGTGCTTAAATACTCCAAAGCGCATTATCTTTCCTTATCAACCTATCTAAGGCGCATTACAACTCCAGGATTCAGTGATATCTCCTAGGCATTCTCCCCATGATGACTTAGTACACCTTTACTCATGATGAGTCTTCTCTGACAATCTAATCCTCCGCATCATTAACATTCAGGACCCTGACAACTTGGAAATGAGACCGCATAATTCAATGCAAAGCATCTGAGCTCAAAAAAGAGGGGGTCCCCAGTCCGATGGGGTGATGTGTGATTTGGTCACAACACTAACCTCCTCTTATTTCAATTGTATTGCTTGGGAATTGGTATGATTGATATATGTGTCTCTTGAAGGATTCCAAATCTGTTGTTATCAATAATGTTTCTGCTGTAACAGTTATAAATATATCACTGTTGATATGTTCATTTCTGCCCTTTTATTTATTTCTGCTTTTTATATTCCAAACAATGATATTTTATCGATGCCGTCAACCCTTCCTATCATTTTCTTCTTATACCTTCACAAAGGATTTGTCTTTTATGAATAGGTATGACTTTACACAAATAGCAGCCTTGTTTTGTCTTCTAATAATAGGTCGCAGCCCTTCATAAATAATAATCGTTACTCTATGAGGATCACTGCTTATATAAGTCTTAAAACATTAAAGAAGTCGGCCTTTGACTTTATATGGGAGCGCTCCTTCTAGGGGGTCGGCCCCATTAGAAATATATTTATTTTATTTCAAATCATATCAAGTAAGGCACCAAAACATGTGAAGTCGGCCATATCAAAATGATTCAATTTAACAAATGTCTTCACTGCTAAATTCGTTGCTTCTTTTTCTTTAATAATTTTCGATGCTCTTCTTTAATTTTGCTGCTCTTTCCTTGGGCGATTATATCTTTATTTATATAATTATTGGGACACATGCCTAAGTGGTCAGCCAACAAAGAGTATGAGCATATGGGGTCGGCCACTTTGTTCTTAATATATTCTTCTTCTTTTTAATGTCCCAGGCGGGACATTATAGTCCGCCCTGCCTAAGATTGCTTGTCCTCAAGCAATCACTAACCCGGATCAAATCAATCTTGTAGATTTGTAATTTCTAGACATTAGTTGCCTTTGAAGAATTGTTGTTAGCATACCTGCCTCAATCCAATTCCTAACATGAACATAGTCCCTTAGGGTCATAAGGTTGATATCATTCTTTAAAGTATGAGGACAATTTATTAACCGAAATTCTTCTGGTTCATGTACTTGTATTTCCCAATATCTCTCAACAACAAAACCAAGAGTTGGTAATTGGTAAGGTCTCTAACTTAAGACAAGTTTTCTCTCATCCTTAAAAACATCTTGATCTTTGATCCCCAGGCTGGTAGGATCAAGGCTCTGATACCACTTGTAATGTCCCCTTTTAGGATATTCTTGATTTCTTTACCTGTATACAATAATAATCACTAGAAAAGGACATTAGAAATATTAAAGATCAATAAATTAGATAATATTCAGTTCATAGCATTATTCATATTAAATTCATCTATCATAGCCTAATTAATAATGAGATCAATACTTCATAACATAAATAATGAGATCAAATCATCATATCATAATCCACATTTAGTTCAATCCATAACACAATTCCCCAAGCCAATCACATATTGAATCTTCTCGGAGTGTTAGTAACAATATTGTCGAGAGCATGAAAGGGGTCAGTCCACCTAACATCGCCTAGTTCACCTTGGAGGCTGGCCGTCCTCCTTGATCAAGCCTTGGAGCACTTAGTCGCCTCCTAGCCCACGAGTGTCACACCTTGGGGTGGCGTGCTTGATAAGATGCCTTGATCAAGCCTAGGAGCACTTAATCGCCTCCTAGCCCACGAGTGTCTCACCTTGGGGTGGCGTGCTTGATAAGATGTATGAAGTTCGCTATTCAACAATCTCGGGAGCACTCATAAGCCTCCCTTGTGACATTACATCCAGCCATAGAATGCTGATTTGCAGCCCTATTGTTGACTGAACCATCCCCATTTTCACCATTCCTTCTGTTGCCATTACCATCACCATTTCTTACATTGCCTTGATTATCACCATTGTTATTGTTATTATTATTTCCCGCAATTCGCTGAGCCAAAAGGGCACAAAGTTGATTCATATTCCGTTGCAACTCTCACTGTCCCCTAGCAGGATCATTTAGGATATCCCTTGTGCTCGGTTCACCGTGATCCCTATCACCCATACTTACCTCAACCCTGTCAACACCTGCAAAAGGATCTATATGTGCTAGGACTTCAAGGTTAGGGTTTGATCTGTTTCTTCTTAAATAAAACTGATGAGTATTATACTACATTACTTAAGAAGCTCACTGCATGTTCACCACTTCAACCGCACAAGATGGCAAGATACATCTGTGCTCTGATACCACTGTAACATACACCCCTATTCGGATTTTTTTTTCTGTTTTGCTGTTTGCTGATTGTTTGACACTGAATGTTTATGGTTTATTGCATGTAGGTTTTGCACATGATATTTGCATTGCACAGAAACGAAATACAATAACATAGAAGCATTTCTAACAACACCCAGATGTTTATATATGAAGGAAATATCAATTACAATAGAAACTAGCAATACCCAAATGAATCTTGGCCCAAACATGAAAATAAGAACATACCCATGACTGCTGTTTGGTAAGAATCTCCATTATTTTGGCTCTTCCAACCCTACAACAAAAACTGGAAAATCTGAACTACCAACACAAGCATAGCCTCTATATGATACTATCAGCAATCAGCCTTGGAAGGTCTCTCACTTCTGCAGTTGATGATCTCTATGAAGGTTTCCGTCCTCACAAAGCCTCTGGAAGAACTCCACGCTCAAACTGGTAAAATTCTCTTAAAAAATGAAAACATAACATAAACTCCAAATGAGCTCAAAAAAAGCTTTTATATGCTCCTCAATAATCCATGCTTTGTATTGGGGAAATATGACTTTATTTTTAATTCCTTATATCTCCCATGTTGAGCGCCCCACTTAGTGAAATAAAATAAATACATTTTTTAAATTCTCCTTATATCCCCTAGGCGCCTAACCCATAAACTCACTTTATAACATTTAATAATGCTAAGTTAAATATTTAATTTAACTTTAATATTAGCGTTAATTAAATAACCCCCAAGATAAATACCAAATAGTCATTGAATGAAAGGGCTAACCATGTCGGAGTGAAACCACTGCCACGTGAAGAAGCCGGTGCCGACAGAGACTTACTAAAAATAGGCACGGGCTCCTAAAAATGTGGAACATCAACCAAATGTCCGAAACGGTATCCGAAAGTGACGTTGCAAACCTCGCTGCCATCTGAGCTCAATTTTAACAAGAGAATTATCACATAATTATCTTTTAGTGATCTAGATTTTTGTTTTTAGGCTTCCTCTTACTCCTTGGTGGTTGTTTTACCTTCATGCTTGGGAATCTATAAATAACATCTTTGAGGTAGACTGAGCATAGACGGAGCTTGTAGAGTCGTGTAACTCATTTCTTGGGAGCTATTTGTGAGTGTTGTTCTCATATTTTGACTGTATTGAGGCAAGGAGTTCATTTGAGAGTTGCAAATTGGTCTTGGGGAGAGTTTTCAATTGCTTTTGAGGACTCTTAGACAGCCTAAGGGCTGAGACCATTTGTATATTGCCATTTTAGAGTACTTAAGTGTGACTCACATTTTGGTGGAGTTTTTACTAGCCTAGGTCCACGGGGACACGCCCCCCCTAGAAATACAGTCGTCCCCGAGATGGGGACGTTTCCGAGATGGGGAGACGTTAGGGAAACGCTCCCCCGCTGTCCCCCCCATTTCGCCGCCGCCTCCGAGACGTCCAAGTGAGGGTTTTTATTTTTTTTGTTTTTTTCAATGATCCGCTGTAGCTTCGTAGGGTTTCACCGTTTCCCTTAACTGAATCCCACGCAATGACATCTCTTTGAGGCATACCACTGCTGGCACAGATTCTCGCCAATTCAAAGATCCCGAGTAGCGATCATATTCAATGCCGTGAAATTTTCTAAACTCCGGCGGTTTATTCATCATTGACGTCCTTGAAATTTCCAGCGACCACTGGCCAGCCTCCTCACATTGTCGGCCTGTCATATAAACACATCAGTCGGTATCAATTTCAAACCGTCAGGCAGGGAGATTCATACACTTCGACGGTTTAAATTTGCATTCTCAGCGGTGGTTACTTTCCTTTTTGCATATAAAGCTCTCAAAAATGCCATACGGACTTTGAATGATATGATTAATAATATTCAAATTTTTTTGATAATTAACATAGTCATAAAAAAAAATTATTCTTCAATTTTTTTATTAATGATAAGATTAATAGTATACTTTCGACTTAAATTTTTTATTTTAGGTATTTATAATTGCAATTTATGAAATTTAAATATCCATGTAAATTAGTAATTCGTTTTGTTTTTTTTTTAATGGGATGTCTTAATATAATTATATAATGACACATGGTATACATTTTTTATTATGTTCTCAATTCTTATTTATTTTTATTTATTTTTACCTTCACATATTTTTATATATTTGACATTATCATAATTTTTTTTTACATATATATAGTAAATTAATTGAATCTCTTATTCATTTTTATATAATCCCATGTAGAAACAAATGCAATTCTTATAACTAGTTTTTCAAGTACTATATGTATTTCAGCGCACTGCTCCCCCGCCACCCCCTCGCCGCCGTCCCCAAACTTAGACCTCCCGGCCCCCTGTCCCCGAAACACGTCCCCTACCGTCCCTGTAATGTCCCCTTTCTAGTGGAAACACTTAAACCCGAATCCCCATTCAAAGTGATTCTCAAAGAGACATTAGAAACATTAGAGATCAATAAATTTCAGTGATAATATCTAATAAGATTAAAGATTATTCATTTCCTTCTTGTCATTTAATATTGATGACTATTCTATAATAAATTTCATAAGTACATTAGGGAGAATATTAAACATATTTCAAGATCCATATCTTCCCCTCCTATTCTTCACCAAAGAATTGGGATTTACATGACTAGGGCGTGCTGAAACCATCTCTGGACCCGGCTTTGGAAAACTTAGCCCCAGCCCTTGGGGTCTAGACACGGAGTCTCAGATCCGGCCTTGGGAACTATGTCCCAGCCATTGGGATCAATACGAGATCTCTGGACCCGGCCTTGGGAACTATATCCCAGCCATTGGGGTCTATACAGGGGATGGAATTACTTCGTCTTTCCCCACAATACCCATGATTCCTTATTGGGTGAAGTAATAAGAGCTACGGAAATATGATCTTTATTTCAATATTCCCTTGTACTCTAGATGGAGTTCTATTATACCATTATCATCATAATCCCTGAATTAAAGACATTCATGTTGCAAATTGAAGTATCCTTATACGGTGTCCTTGTTGTTATACAATTGTTCATCATTGTTAGATCTTAAGTCTAATTAGGGATATCAGTTTAGTTATGAATAAAGAAGACATTTCGTTATAAATTATAATCATTCACATGGATTCATGTTAATGATGTGATTGACATATATATAGAACTATTCTAGACTATATATATATATATATATAAATAATCTTATAACTCTTTATATTTACTATTTGCTTAAACAATCAAAGGTTAATTAAATTCAATAATACTTACCTTATCTGCTGTACCTTTATTTACCTTGGTGCAGATCTGAATTATTATAAGTCTCTGATTTTGTTTGCTGCTGAATTCTGTGTTGAAGTATCCTTTATCGAATTTATATTGCTGAATACTCAAACTTAATGCTCCTTGATCGATTGATAAGATGATATCCCATAAGATCTCCCTCCGAGACTGCCCTTTTCCTCCTTTTAAGCATCTTAAGAGATGCTGCCCTTTGTGTAAGGTTATGTAACCTTTCCCTTGGGAGATTGCACCCTTATAATGAGTGCAGCTGCTGTCTTTTAATCGCTGTTTAGATAGTTAGTGTTATTGTTGAAGATTATCTTTATTATAATGGTTGGCTATATCCTAACTTGTAATCGCTACTTTGTAATTAATCGTTGTCTCCTTTTGCTGCCTTATGTATATTGGCCTTTAATAATGTGATTGCTCCCTTTTAGTAAATCTATGAATCATTTCATATCTTTAATATTAATGCCTTTCTTTTATTAATTGGTCCCGTATAATTATATTTATTAATTTATTAATATTTAGATTAATACTAATATTTACATTTATATTTATATTTATAATTATATCTTATATTTAAATTTTATATTATAATTAATAATATATTTTAAATAAATATATATTATATTATAATATTATTATAATAATATCTAAATTAATAATATTTACATTTATATTTATGTCTATATAATATATATCATATTTAATAATATATTAATAATAATATTATACTCGTATTTATATTATTTATAAATACAATATTATAGTTTGATTACTTATAAAATAATATTATTAAACATTATTATATATTAATAATATATATGTTTATTGATGATTTCAACATTATTTTTTTTGACGAAAGCGACTTCTTCGTCCTTATCATGATGTTAAAATCTTAATTTAAACAATGCCTTAATATCGGTACATGACAGTCCCCCCGTCCCCGTCCCCAAAACCCCGTGGAACTATTGAACTTTTTAGATACAAGGTGTTTCTCCACATTAATTCTTTTGTGTCTCCATTTTCATGGTGATTGATCTCTCTTTAATTTCTGTTCCTTGTTCAAATTAATCTTGTGGAAGTAATTTAGTCATTTGTTGCTCTCATAGTTTAATTCTATCTAAATTCCATAAGTTGGTGACTAGCCTAAGGAATATCCTTAATAGTTTATGGATCACTAGGGTACCTGGTATATAACCTACATCTAAACATAAAAAGGAGGCAGACTCTATTATCTTGCAATTAATATATAAATACAAATCAACATAGTCCCATGTTGACCAAATTAAGAAGATTTGAATGCAATCCTGAGTCCCCAATGCAAAAATTAGAAGTACACTCTGACAAGCAGTTTGAGTTTTCATGCATTGTTGACCAGAGTCAACTTTAGTTGACTTTTTGCCTACTTTTTCAACAAATTGACTATTTCAACTGTTGTTCTTGACTGCATTGATCAATCTGAAGAAGGGATCTGCCGTGTTTTGATCTGCTGGTGTGACTTTGACCAGGATTTCCAATATTGATCATCAGTACTTGATCAAATTTTCAGCAAGAGAAAGCTGACTGAAGGATGCAGACGAATTTTAACTTTGACTAAGATATTTAGCTTTTTGATTGACCTCTCCAAAAGGTGATAGAATCATGTTCACTTTGACAAGTTGTTAATTTTAAATGTAAAATAATGAATATTGTGTTTGTTGGGTTGGCCTTGACTGCATGTTATTGCTACGTATTTGTTCTTTGAAGGAGTGATAATTGCAATCCATGATAATTGGGAAGATCCATGCTAGATGGATAGCTATGGTCGAAGATGGGTGGCATATTTTTTTAGTTGAATAATTATGGTCCATGACAACTGGAAGCTTAATGCTAGTTGGATAACTTAGCCAACAATGGAAGATCTATGCGAGTTGATGATTATTGCCCACACTTGCAGATGAGTTACTAAACGTGGCTAGCCAAATCCTTGCTTGGGTTTTTGTAGAGCTAACTTACCTGAAAGGAATGATAGTGTTGATGTGCGTTTTGGGCTATCCCAGATTGCTATCAATTACAAAAGGCATGTTCAATTTTGATTTTTATATCATTATCCTTTTTGTCCATAAGGAACAGACAATGCTTCTATGTTCATGGTCTTGCACATATTTAATACCATGAAATGCATTTTTAATCTTGTAAAGAAATATTGTCAATGGAGTCATTTGAAGTCCATAAGTCTTAAATTTCAAGAGTGCTCTACAATAATGTTTTCTTGAGTGTCATGCTGTTTATAAAAAAAATTAAGTCTGCTATGATATATCACATAAAATATCAGAGAACAACAGATTATCAAGCAGATTTAGGATAACTGAAGAGTTAATTAATGAAATTTCATGTTGCTCTATAAGAAAACAACATATGCTATCTAAAAATGATCAGAAAACAGAGAACAAGGGTAGAAATACAGAATCCAGATCTATCAAATTACCTGTTTTCAATTATATGCATATATTTTGCTGAATTCCTGGACTATTTATGGGCATACAATTTGCTTGAAATGAGCTTCCAGTTTTCCTGCGGTAGTTCTGAGAATTTTATTTGAAATTACATATAGCCCACAGTTTGAACTAATTGTGCAAACATCCCAGAAAGTGTAAATGCTCATGAATTTTAGTTTTCAGAGCTTCTTGATCAATGTCACCAGTCTAGCTCGATTTTGTAGAATGATTTATGGTCTGATTTAGCATCAAGTAGGTTATTATAATCTCTTTTGCAGAGTATGAACTTTACTGTTCAATGGAATAATTTTCACTAAAATAGTGAAAGGCAATTAATTGGGGAAGGATTACAAAATAAAATGGGAGAAATTATAAAGATATGACAAATAATTGGAAAATTTTAAATTTTTTCCAAAGAGAACATTTTACAAAAATAGGGACAACACAAATCACAATTTACTAGAAAACCTGTGAAGATAAGCTGGAATCTTGTTACAAACGATGCATGTGATCAACCTGGCCTTTTGTTTTTCTCTGCTTTGTGATGGCTGCAAGGCTTGTCTGTTACGTGCCTCAACCCAAACAGATGGCATGTGTTATAGTCTAGGTAATTGAAGGCCATTAGTATAAATCTAGATGTATTTTAAAAAAAAGCCTAGATGATACAGTTCATATGGCATACTTCTGATAAGATGCAGAAGACAATGAATATGAATCTATGATGGAGGCAAGGAGGACACAGTGCATATTCTTACATCAAAACAAAGAAACATCATTATTGATTTTGTAATTTCATGTTCTCTTGAAGGTGACTTGAAATGTTGGAGTCAAAAACACTACATCCAGATACATGATATTATGTTTAACTGTGAAAGTCTAAAATCTTTAAAGATACTTTCTCTTCACAAGACCTGGTATTTGACAACTACATTCCGTTTGGATAAACATTTTCTTTCAGATGCATTATTGTGTTAGAACTTAGAACTGTTGGCACTTCTGCTTCTACATCAATACTGAGTATTTAAATATTAAAGAATTCTTATTTGAAGTTATTGTCTTAGTGGGAATAGATTGTAGCTGGCTAAATGCCTCAGAAGGAGACATTTTTCTAATATCTGATTATAACTTAAAATAGAAGAATTCAAGAAGAAAGTAATTCGCTGCAGTCATTCCTATTGTGAACACTACAACTTTAAGGTGAGGTTTAAGGAGATGAAAGTTAATTGCACACTTGTAAAATGTGTTTGTTTGCTTGCATATTTTAATAACAGATGGCTGAAAAAGCTAAGATTTAGACAATTTGTGTAGGTTATCATCAAAGGCCAAGTCAGAAAATATGGTTATTTTATGCAAAATTATTGCTGCTGTATTTTGTGCAAGATTATAATAGATTCCATTAAGTAGGAAATCTATTTGATTTTCAGTTTGTTTCACTGTAGTTTCTGCTGGTTGTGGTTGATTTCCTGCCTTTTTCAGTGGCATATAGCTTCTTTATGATAAATTTAAACCTGCCTTTATTACTCAAAGCATCTTTTAGTGCTGACAAGATTTTCTTCCCATTCTTTGCGATCAACTCTAAAGAAGCTATAACAAATGGCATCATTTCCTTGCTGTCTTTGTATCATCTTACCTAAACTAAGGATAAATTTTGGTTGTTGTGATCATGCTAAACGTACCTTCCATTTGTCTTTACTTATTACTTCCTTTTGTTTTGAAGGGTGCATTACTTGTAAATATTGCTCGAGGAGGCCTCTTGGACTATGAAGCAACCAAAGCTTCTCTTGAATCTGGTCATTTGGGAGGCTTGGGTCTTGATGTTGCATGGTATGAACCATTTGATCCTGCAGACTCTATTTCACAACATCCCAAAGTCTTGATGACGCCTCATATTGCAGGAGTTACAGAGTTGTCATATAGAAACATGGCCAAGGTCTCTCTCTCTCTCTCTCTCTCTCTCTCTCTCGCTCTCTTGCATGTGAGTAGTCACATTCATTATTTTGAGAATTTTGAATTTGTTTTATGCTTTAGAGTGAGAGTGGATGGACTAAGATAGCCAAAACTGCTCGATCATGAATTAAGAACTTGTTTTGCAGCATGAGATTTATACTAGATTTCATTTACTTCACTTTGATGTTCTGGATAAACATTGTTCAGGCATTCCTACAGTTTGATTTTTCTTTCCTGATATTCTGCAGAATTCATTTTAATTATTTTTTCCAATGTTAACTAGGGTTGAATAAAAGTATGTCGTGGTGCATTTTTTTTTTCATACTCAATGATTTAGAAGTGTACATTCATTACTTCAACTCATCCTGTTATTTTTATTATTTAGATTCAATTTATAATTTGTAGTCCACATCATTTGCATATTAGTTATCAGAAGCAGATCAATTTAAAAGGAAGAAACTTGAAGAATGCCAATTTATTATTTACTTAGAAATGCACGATTGCATTGAGAACCATCGAATTCACATAATGTGTATGAGATATAGAAAAATTGCTAATTACATCATTTTGTAAAGCCATGTGAATGCACTTTTGCAATATGACTAGTTTTACGGGCCAGTCTTCCTGTCCCTGTTAAAAATTCAAAGAAAGCATTGGAAGGTGCATAGGGGTTGGGATGCAAAGCACCTATTCAATCACTGTGAAAAGGTAATCATTAAGAAGTATTTCTACCAAGCCCAAAGGTTGAGGTGTTGACAATGGTTGAATCAACTTACCTATCATGAAAATCCTTGATAGGTGCCAGACGCTCAATTTTGTGCCTCTATTTGAGATTTAGATGCTAATTTATTGCTCTATCCAACTCCACAATATCCTCCTTTTTCATGAAATATTATGGGGATGGGGAAAGTATCAAAACTCCATCCAACAAGAGTTTAAGCAAACCATATACCACATGTGGAGAGATTAAATGGAATACAGACCAACAAGACATCATTAGGGGGTATAGTGTCAAAGCTTCCTCAGATTTATGAACCATAGAGTATCTTCAAATGGTCATAAACATGGCTGCATTATTGACAATCTCCAAACACTAACAAATGAAAGCGTTGCTAGCAAAGGGCCCATCCATTGTTCTATTGCCATTCATCTAAGGCTCATTTGTGCATACACTCATGAAATGAATCTGATAGACCATTAGTATGACAGAAACATTGCATAAAAAGTTAGTTAGAGAATACCTTGGATCTATGCCACCAATGATGTATAATAAATAAGACAAGATGTTCTGATTGTAAGGCAAAATAGAGGTGAAAAATATTGCCAAAATAAATAAACACTAGGATTTTTGTATCCAAGATGCGGAAATCTGTTATTATTGCATGCTAAATGAGAGAAAATAGCAATCATGGGGTGTGAAAAGTGATACCCAAAAGAGAGGTATTTTTGTATTTAGTTTCTATGGTATTCCTTCTACTAGGTCATCCTAGGAGCTGTCAATTAGTTTTCTGTTAAAATGGCATCATATCTTTTAAACCCTCTTAGATGAGCCAACTACTATCATTTCTTGATAAGCTAGCCTTCTTGAAGTGGCTTCTTTATGATTTGATATTTTCCTTCATGATGGATTACGGCTTTCTTTCAATGAGTAGCATAACGCATATGGCTCCATGTTAGAATACTGTAGGTCTGTGTTCTTGGACTCTAACATCTCTCTCCTCTTTTGGAAGACTCACTGTCTTTAATGGGTCTGGAATCATGTGTCTATCCTACAGGTGGTGATGCAGTTTCTTCAATTGATTTATTTGTCTATCACATGAAATGCTCTTTTATTTAATGACATGACCATAGTAGCAAAAGTCTTCGTCTGGAATAAATCAGTAAACCAAAAGATAATGATTTTCCAATTAATTGGGAAAAATTGGGAAAAAATAGGGAACCCAAAAAATGCAGAAAAATCAGACAAAAAAGAAAAAAAACTGATGTTTTTTAATATTTAAAGGCAATTTAATTGCATAGAGATAGACATAGTGAAAGGAAATGAAAGTTTACACCATGAATTTTGGAATATGTTTTTTTTCATTAATTTTCAGATCGCTGATTACATTGGACACTGCATAGTACATTACTACATAGTTTCGACTTAAAAGTTCCAACCTGAAAAAATCAATTACAATCTACTTTGTACAAAGTCAACCTACAAAGTACAAAAAAGTAACAAAAAGTGGAGGGAGCCAGTGAACCTTGCTGCTACGAATTACACTACACTAGTGGGCTGTAGAACGTGATGATGAAACTTGAGGGTCCATGCCTCTTCTAATTTGACGAATCTTGGCATGCCCCAAGATAGAAAGCTCGTCTTCTTCAAAATGTGACTCATCATTTGCGAACCATTCATAATCTAGATCAATCTCGTCAAGGTCAATCAGCTTATCTTCCTCGACGCTAGTTGATATTATCAAATTGAATGCATATGTGAGGTAGACTGATTAAGTTTTAGAAAAATAGAAATGAGCTTTGGGAAATTGTGTAAAACAATAATTAGGATTTAGAAATAGAATATCAAGTTTTTCTAACCTCAAATTTTCTTCAGCTTAGGGCAGAGGTTGTCGTGAACGAACACTGAATCATTCATTTACTGTGGAGTCAAACTATTACGTTTCCTAGAATGTATGTGTTCAAACACACTCCAGCTATGCTCAAAAGTGGATGAATTGCATGGCTGGTTCAAAATGTGTATAGCAATCCATCAAAGATTTTTGGCTTTCCCATCATTGCATGGAAAAAGTGCAAATTTTATTGAGATTCTATCACGTATGATTTAGTCAAAACATAATATTTGTAATTTATGTATGCTCAATATAGAAAGAAATTATATTGATGTCCATGGATGACCAAAAGTAGGCCAATGGGACTGAAGAATACAATAGTTTACAATAGAAAGTTCTAGGAAGAGAAACCTAGAAAGACCTCGCAAAGGGGAAGAACAAAAGCAAAGAAATACAAAACAACAAGGGAACACGAACACAAGTTGTCAAGAAACTACTACATATAGTTAAGAAGGGGGAACAAGAACCCCAAAGAGCAAACGCTAAGGAAAACTAATGATCATCAAGTATCACTGGCTGGACTAGAAATGGTGAAGTCACTGGCACCATCATCAATCACTGTGAAGGGACTGATACAAGATCTGATAATGCTCATCGAGGAGTGCGAAAGGATGGAAGGGTTAAGCAACACACTCCTTGGATTACATCTAACGTCCAAGGCCGAAGTAACTCTTATATAAGTGAAAAAGCTAGTAATATGCATCTACCCCTATGGCTGGTGGGGTGGCCAGATGTAATGTCCTCTTTTTGTCCTCCTTAGCCGAGCTGACTTCACCTAAGCCAAATTGAAGTTAAGTTGAGCCATTGTAGCAAAAGTGACTTGGAGAAAGGAAAGTTAGTTAAGTTAGTGACTTGGAGAAAGGAAAGTCGGTTAAGTGAAGCTAATTTTGAAGTCACTTGGAGAAAGGAAAGAAGTAACATAATAAAATATAATAAAATGTTAATAAATTATTATTTTATTATGCAAGTGGGGCGCACCACTTATGGATGTCAAAAAAGAATTAAAAATGGCAAATTGGAGCAGACCTCTTGGAGGCTTTATAAGGTCATTTGGAGTTCATTTGATCATTATTATCATTTTGTCAATTGCATATTGGAGAGTTTCCTTTCTGCTGCAACTTCTGGTTCAGCTTGTTCTAGGGACGAAAACCCTTAGACATTTGTGGTTTGAACGAAAACCCAACACCACTTGAGAGGTAAATCCATCTAGGGTTTACTATTGAGCATAAGTGTAGGATTTTGGCATTGTAGAAGAGCTGGAAAGTCATCATTTTTGCAGGTTACAGCTGTTAGGGTTTGGACACCAAAATGATGAAGATTTGTCCAAATATCATTTTGGAATAAGGGCGACTTGGAGATAAATTATTGTTGGTCGCTTAGGGTATATTATATTGGCATCATTAATATTTTTGTGTAGGATTTGAAGCATGCAAGAAGGCTGATCAGTTTAGGAGCTGGAACGATTTGCATATTATTGTGGGTTTTAATTGATTAGAAGAATTGCTTCATATCCAAGGAAGAATCGTGGATTTTGGGAAAACTTTGGCATTAAGGGGCATGCACATTCATCTAGGGTTGGAGTGCCATCATTCCTAGAAGGGGAATCGCTGATATGAAGACCTGATCGCTGCCATTTATGAGCTGATATTATCCTTGGAATATTTGCTGATATACATCAGACTTCTGTTGCTTATTTTCAGTCACTACCTATTGCCATTGAAGTCCTATTTCATGTATGTTGCAAGGAGAACTCATCCGGGTATGCTATAGAAGTTTTGGTATTCAAATATTTAATTTGAAAAAGCATTCTGTTCGCTGTTACAGTCTGTATTAGACCTGATAAACATTGTAATCAGACTTGATTTGATGAAAATAAAGGCATATTTAGTGTTGGTATTTTGATGTTTATGCATGCAAAGTATTTGGTTATGTTTCCTATATGTTGGCATATGTATCTTCAATGAAAACCATCTAAAACAAACATCAAAACCAAACACAAAACTCAGAAATCAGAATTCAGTGACATTGCATGACAAGTGTTTGACAAATTGTCAAACCAATAAAATCAGAAATTCAGGGCAGAACTAGACAGGGTTCTTACACCAGAGAGGAGTAGATCTATGTCGACAAGAAGAGGCTAAATTGTGCCATCGAGACTTGAAACAAGACCATGATGCCAAGGGGGAACATGTTGAGGCAAAAGCTGTGAGAGACACTATCTCATAGGTCTATCTATGTCTATAAGAGAAGTAGCGGTATCCAAAGGTTGCTAAGAGGTGTCGGTCTCTTGGATGTGTTGGAAGGAGGTGATCAACCTAGGGGCTCTGGAATCTTGAGAGACCTCATGTAAGGATCTATGTAGAATGTTGATGGCCTCTCGAAGATAAGGAACCAAACATCGTTGATCTAGATATCTAAAGAAAGTAGAGAGATTGTTGCTTGAGTCCCTATAGAGCTAGTAATATCTCCCTTGGATCTCATAGGAAATGGGGCATTTGAAGATGAGACGCTCCTCGGTCTCCACCTCCTAGAGGAAACAAAGACGACAAATCCAATGATGGTTTGTCTCGACCCATAGCTAGTGGTAGCACACCCTCATTTGGCCAAGGGGAAGCCTCAAGCCATGTGACCAATGATGCTAGAGATAGTGAGGATGACATAATATCACCTGTAAGAAATGCTCAATGTAAAAAGAAAGCTTTGGGTTGAGTGGCACAGGAGGGAATGTCCAGGTGACCTCGATGTACTATTTGTAGATGTCCCTTCTAGCAACTTTGCCTTAAATAAATTCAATGGAACGTTTTAAATGACATTATTAAATGGTATCGATTTGCCTTAAATAAATTCAATGGAATGTTTAAAATGGCATTATTAAATGGTGTACATTCCATTGAATTTATTTAAGGCAAACCATTTTCATACATATGTTATCATCATCATAACCAATATGGATTACAATGTGATTATCAGTTTTTGATTACTCAGACCGCACTAAGCGCAAAGTAAGAGCATACTAATGAATAGAACCTAAGGACTCTTTTTCTTAATGCTTCTCCAAATTCCGAATTGCCAAACGTAAGGCGAATCCAAGAATATATAGACCTGGACATGAGCTTTTACCTTAAGTTGCCAATCCGAACTTTGGAATCCAACCATAGGAAAATGACACCTAGCAAAGCACTAAGTGGGTAGACAGCTGTCTAAATAGTCCATCATTAACACCAGACTTAGTGGGAGACAAACATAATCACTTTTGGGACAACTGTATAGTGAGAATGACCCATTTAATACCCGTATGTGGATACGAGGATCTTGCTTTTATGACAGGGTTGCATGCTGTTGTCAATTCATAACGTGCCTGACGTCACGACACAGACAAACCCATGTGCTAGTCAATCCCAAAGGATGAGGGTGGAAGCAAGTTGGTAGGAATAAGTTCGAATGCTCGATCCATGTCATCATCTCTTAGTCTGAAAACATAAACGATTCTGGAAATTTCCTCAGAGAAAGCCAAATCAACTTCTGTTCTTACTGCTAACAATGCTGGTTGTAATGCAGGTTCCATTTTATCTATTACTGCTTTTGAATACCAATTATGGACAATTAGATAATATTCAATTCTCAAGAGATGATAACTTTTGGGATTAGTTAAATAACTAATCATTCCCTCGGATATTGCCCAAGCAAAATTCCCATGAAGATACTCAAAGAATTCTTGTATATCAGGTGGGAGGATTGGATCAAATATATATGCAAAATCTTCAAATTCGTTTTGAAGTAGTGTGATACTATTGATAAAACCATACTTGGCACATTTCAGCAAGTTTTTCTTTGTCCTGATCTCCCAATTCATTGGCAGCAAAGAAGTAATACAAATATCAAATGAAAACCCATTTTTGATTGAATAAGCAATACTAGCTTCTTCCAATCCAAAATGTTCTAGAAAACTGACTTGTTCATTAGGTTCAAGGATCCCTTTATCATAGTGTCTAGAAACTAAATTTCTAAGATCTTGAAGCCATTTATTAAGAACATATACTTGGAGAATAGGATCAAGTATCTCAAGAGGTAACTGTGGTACTAACATGTTATTTCCTTCTTCATCTGATACTTCATATACCTCAACTCCATCTTCTCTGAGGAAGGTTTCAGCAGGTTCTATGAGCATTGAAGCTGTTTCGTCTAAAATTGCAGAAGCCATTTCTCTTGTGAGAGAATCAACAAGAGGATTATTTTCACCTTTGATCCATTCAATGTCAAAATCATACCCAATGAATTCAAAGTACCATCTAGCAATTCTTCCTTGAGCAATATCTTTGTTAGGTCTTTTCTTCAAAAGAGATCTCATTGGCTGACTATTAGTCCTGACTATGAAGTGTACAGCCTTTAGGAAGATTTTGAATTTTTCGATGCCTTCCTTGACTGCTAGAATTTCTTTCTCATATATGTGGTAGCCAGATTCTGTGTCTAAGAATGAACCCGATCTGTAACCACAATTTCATGTTTTTTCTCCTGTAATTTCCTGAATCAAAACAACAGACCAATGAGTATCAGAAGCATCAGTATATAAAACCAATGGATATCCTGTTACTGGAATACGCAATGAAGGAATATGTTGACATTTATTTTTAATATTTATGACGGCTTCTATGACTTCATCACTCCATTCTTCTGCATTCTCTTTTAGTTGGTTTTGAATCAATTTTCTGTCTTGTCCCAGTTCATGATAAAAAGACGTAATATAGTTCAGAAATCCGAAAAATCTGTGTAATTGTTTCTTATTTTCCCTGATATCTAGAAATTCCCTTATTCTTGTCAAGATGTGGGACTGCAATTGAATTTTCCCTTTTGAGAGTGTCAATCCTAAGAAATCAATCTTTTTTAATCCTATTGCCATTTTCTTTGCAGAAAGACAAATACCATGTTTTTTGACTGCCACAAACAAATTTTGCAAATGGTTAAAATGAGCCTTTTCATCTTCAGAGAAAACAATAATATCATCTATATAGACTGCACAAAACTCTTTTAGATGTCTCAGAGCTTCATCCATCCTTCTTTGAAAATATGATGGAGTTGTTTTTAGACCAAATGGCATTACATTCCATTCATAGAGACCTTGTGGAATTGAGAAGGTTGTTTTATACCTATCTTGTTCTTTTACTTTTATCTGCCAGAATTCTGATTTGCAATCAAACTTTAGGCCTGTGCTGAACAGTATAGGATAATTGAATGGTGAGATGATATCATTGAGAGGTTTATAATTTATGTAAAATCTTTTCTTCCCTCTTTCTCTTTCTGCTCTTTTGTTGACTAAAAATGTCAGGCAAAAAAATGGACTTTTACTTTCCCTTATAAAATCTCCTTCAATAAGTTCTTGGAGATGTTCATCAATTTCGTTGAATTTTGAAGGGCTCATAAGGTAGGCAGATTCATAAGGAATGACAGAGTGGCATTCTAGCTTTATAGTAATCTCGCAAGGTTCATGCTCCTGCGACTAGAATTGCAAGGGATTTAGACTGCTTGACTTGTGCAAAATTGAGTTGAGATGTCAACTTAGACTGTTCTAAAGGATTACTAACTTGTTTTTGATATTCTTTCTTTCCCTTGTTATCAAATTTGTAATTTACCAATTTCAACACAGGTATTTTTATTTGACCATCTTCATGTCGTAAAGACACTTCATGTTTTCTTAGGATGAATGGCTCATATTTGGTGAGGAAAAGAAACCCTAACAAAACATCACCATCCAATGCATTATACTCAATGAAGTCAGTGACATATTTTTCCCATTATTTCAATATGCACATCTTGGGCATATCTCCCCATCTGAACCTTTTCTCCATTTATAGCGTATGCACATAGAATATCAGGTCTAGGCTTCTAGAACTGTGGAGGTATGGCATTAGTTTTGGCAAAACTTCTTGAAGAACCAGAATCTAAGAAAGCATCCATTGGAATCTTCTTAAATCCTTGAAAACAGAAATTAATTCTAGTGTAAGCACTATTATTGGCCAGATATACAGCACATGCTTTTTCTTTACCCTTAGATGTGGCCTGGTGTAATGTCCCCTTCTAGTAAGCTCAAATTGATCACAACCTTGCACAATTTCAACTTACAAAAAGGAAACATTAGTATTCCAAATTTTTCTCTTTTCATATCATAATTAACATAGATCCATATTCTTTCCATATTTATCCTAGAATTTATAATTCCAGAATCACATAATTCATATTCATATTCATACTCATATTCATATTTAGATTCATATTCATATTCATATTCATAGGCCTCAAGTGCTATCCTCAAAAGGATCATATGTCGCCCTATCATTAATCCATCTCTAACTCCATAGGCATGGTTCGTTAAGGAGACACAACCATCCCATACAGAGGCTCGATGGCTTCCCACCTCACCAATCGGCTCCAAAGACTTCCCACCTCATCTATTGGAGAGTCACCTACCGTAGGGCACAAATTACATTGATGAGCTCATCATACCATAGGCCCAAGGCTTCACCTCACACCCGGAGGTACTTCGACACTTGGCCCAAGAGACTTCGCCTCACACCAGGAGGTACTTCGACACTTGGCCCAAGAGACTTCGCCTCACACCCGGAGGTACTCCATCTTCTTGGGGTTACCTAGGTCCAATAACATTCTCATAACTTACCCATACACCTAGGATGGCGAGATGATTAATGATGAGGCTAATCCTTCTTTCGGATATGGCACAATCCTATGATTTCGAAGTTCTTATTAACATTTTGCACATAATGCCTTATAAATAGGTCATCTTGGTCTTATATCATAATTGGCCAATCATATATCACATGATTCATATTCCATTATCATCATCATTGATTCCTTATGCATAACCATTAATGATCACTATCATTCATTCATCTATGGTAATAATCATTCATATAAACATAATCATTCATTCTTGTATATTAATCTTATGAACAAAACCTTTCATTCCTACATATCTTTATATTAAATATACATACTTACAAATCTTACATTTAATAATTATAAGATAAGCATGTGAAATATACTTACCTGAATTTTGAAGAGACCTAATGTCTCAAGTTACTACTTGGAACCTCATTCATTCGTTGGTTTTGTTCATAGCAAGTACATGTTCATCGTTCATCGGCAAGGCTTGAACTTCGCTCGTCAGGTTCAATGGTTCAATCGATATGTGATATGTCCTGCTTCACCGATGGTAGTGAGCTATCGGGTTCATCAGCAAGGCTTGAACTTCGCTCGTCAGGTTCAATGGTTCAACAGGTTCAATGGTTCAACAGGTTCAACAGGTTCAATCGATATGTGATGTGTTATACCGATGTGATATGTCTATCGGCATAAGGTTGGCCATTGACTGAGCTTGTGGTAGGTACTCCGACGGTCTTCGGTTACTCCGATGAAGGCTTGAACTTCACTCGTCAGGTTCAATGGTTCAACAGGTTCAACCGATATGTGATATGTCTATCGTGATAAGGTTGGCCATTGGCTGAGCCTGTGGTAGGTACTCTGACGGTCTTCTATTACTCCGATGAAGGATGAAGGCTTGGACATCGGTGGGACAAGGAACCATCGATGTGGATGGTGGAGTGGTCTTCGATGGCTTGGGCTATTCCGATGAGGCTTAGACTGGCATCGTCGGCAACAAAATTGCCGACGATAGTCTTACTGAGTGTTCGTGTATGTAAACCGGGATATCAAACTCGAACTGGTGAATGTGGGACTAAAGGTCTCACATGAATACGAACAATTATGCGACGGTTGGAAGATAGCGATGCTGGGTCAGTTGGAACGAACAGTTAGGACGGAAGTTAAAAACAGTTTTGCTCTTGAAGACTGTGATATAAATATAGATTTGGTGAGGTCGTCTAAAGATGATGAGATTCGATCAAACTGTTCATTCTGTAGATGTACAGAGGAAGTGAACTCTGTGTATGATTTGAGAATTGATACCTGAGCGAGAAGGCTGGGATCTTTATTGTAACCTTTCTAAGCTTATTGTAAATAAAGATTGTCTCTTGTGGTGGTGGGTTTTTTACCTGAAAGGGTTTTCCCACGTACATCTGGTGTTGTTCTCTGTTATCTTGTATGTTTATTCTGTATTTTCTGGTGTGTTCATCTTTGTATTTGAATTAAATGTTACCTGTCTACATTATCCCCTTTGAATTGACATTAGGGAAGCTGTATTCCGCACCTGTGCTTTCCTTTCAAGTGGTATCAAAGCCTGGCCAGTTGTGTTATCCTTGTTGGTAGGTTGGGTTTTTTGTGTTAGTTCTGTGAGTGGGAGTTCTGTAGAGGTCTATTTTGTTAAATAAGATGGCAAGTGCATCAGGAAGAGTAGACATTGAAAAGTTCAATGGCACAGACTTTGAGTTGTGGAAGCTTAAGGTTGAAGATTTGCTGGTCGACAGAGATCTTTGGGTTGCTGTGTCTGGGACTAAACCTTCAGGCATGAAGCAAGAAGACTGGGACCTGGCAGATAGGAAAGCCAAAGGACTGATAAGATTGAGTTTAGCGGATACTGTTCTATTGAACGTCCATGAGGAGAAGACTACAAATGCTTTGTGGAAGAAGTTGGGAGATATTTATCAGGGCAAGTCCTTGGTGAATAAACTTTTCCTCAGAAAGAAGTTGTACTCTCTGAAGATGGATGAAGGAGCATCTGTAGCCGACCATCTGAACTCATTTAATATGATTGTTGCATAGTTGAATTCTGTAGGTGTAAAAATAGAAGAGGAGGACCGCTATATGCTTTTGTTGTGTTCCTTACCTAACTCATGGGATCATCTTGTGATGGCTATTGGAAGTACAACAACCACGTTTAAAACTGAAGAAGTTGTTGCCTCGCTATTATTTGAAGAGATGCGGAGGAAATCTTCTGAGATGGCCAAAGAGGACCTGTCCGTTCGAGGTAGATCAAAGGAAAAAGGCAAGAAGAAAGACAAGAAGTCTAAGTCCCAATCAGAGGGGAGATCGAAATCTCCTGGCAAAAAGTCCAAGGTGAAGTGCTGGAATTGTGGGCAGAAAGGACACATCAGAAAAGAGTGCAAAGAGGAGAAAAAGAAGAAGTTCTTTGACACTAATTCTTCTCAGAGTGATGCTGATGCCTTCATTGCTACCTTGGCAACGCCTGCATCTGAAGATGTATGGCTGGTGGATTCAGGAGCATCTTTTCATATGACATCTCACAGAGAATGGTTCACTAAGTATGAACCGTATGCTGGTGGGAAGGTGTTCCTGGCAAGTGATTCGACACTGGAAATTGTTGGCCGAGGAAGAGTCAGAATCCAGTTCCTGGATGGCAGAATAAAGGGAATGAATGGAGTATTACACATACCAGTTTGGCTCGAAATTTACTTTCTGTTAGTAAGCTTAATGATGTTGGAGTGCAAGTTACTTTTGTGAGTGGTAGCTGTAAGATGACTAGAGGTTCTATTGTATTGGCAAAGGGTGAATGCATTAGAACTTTGTATAGGTTAGATGCTAAACCAGTGTGCTGTAATAATGTCTCTGTAAAATCTGAAAAAGCTACTATTGTAACACATGATGCAAACTCTATGGAAGTTAAACTTCCTGCAGAGAAAACAATGCTTTGGCATCATAGACTTGGTCACATAGGTGAAAAAGGTTTAAAAACCTTGAAAAACAAAAACCTGGTAGATGGGTTGATTGATTGTAATCTGGAGTTCGATTTCTGCGAACATTGCATATATGGAAAACAGAACCGTGTTTCTTTTTACTCTAGTTCTCATAAATCTTTTGGTGTTCTGGAAAATGTACATTTTGATGTTTTTGGTCCAGTTGATGTTCCTTCTTTGTCTAAATCAAGATACTACGTATCGTTTATTGATGATTATTCAAGGAGGGCATTTGTATATTTTTTGAAATAGTAAAACAGAAGTGTTCAGTCGGTTTAAAGAATTTAAAAATCTTGTGGAAAATCAGATTGGTAGAAAATTAAAATGTTTGAGAACGGATAACAGTGGTGAATATTGCAATGCAGATTTTGATAAATATTGTATTGATCATGAAATAAAAAGGCATAAGACTACACCTTATACTCCACAACAAAATGGAGTTGCTGAAAGGTTGAATCAATCATTGATGGAGAAAGCAAGAAGTATGTTGAGTTATGCTGGTCTTGAACAAAGGTTCTGGGCTGAGGCAGTTGCTATAGCTTGTTACTTGCTGAATCGTTCTCCTACTTGGGCATTGGTTGATAAGATGCCTATGGAAGCATGGTTTGGAAAGAAGCCCTCTCTAAGACATCTTCGTGTCTTTGGCTGTGAGGCATATGCTCATATTCCTGAGGTAAATAGATCTAAGCTGGATTACAAGGCAGTCAAATGTATCTTTATTGGCTATGGAGTCGACGTTAAAGGGTACAAGCTTTGGAATCCTGAAACTGAAAAAGTAATTTACAGTAGGAATGTAATTTTCAGAGAGCTGAAACCTTTGGTTATTGATCTTCAGCTGGAGAAGACAGAAGAGAAGAAAGAAAAGAGTGTTGTTAATATTCCTCTGACCCCTATAAAAGAGGAACAACAAGCACCAAGTGTAGATGATTTAGAAGTGAGTTCGAGTAGCTCCGAAGATTCAGATCCAGAGCAAGAACTTGAACCTGCACCTTAGCTGTTGAGGAGGTCTACACGTGAAAGAAGACAACCAGATAGGTATGGATTTTTAGTACTTGATTCAAGTTGTGCCTATGCTTTGCTTATTGATACTGATGAACCTTGGACTGTGAAAGAAGCTATTATTTTACCTGATTCAGATTCTTGGTTGGAAGCCATGGATAACGAAATGTCATCGTTGGAGAAAAATGGAACCTGGGATCTGGTGCCCTTGCCTGAAGGTAGAAAACCTGTGGGCTATAAGTGGGTATTTAAAAAGAAATATGGTCCAGATGGTAGTATTGAAAAGTACAAGGCAAGACTGGTTGCTAAGGGGTATTCTCAAAAGGAAGGTATAGATTATGGAGAAATCTTTTCTCCTGTAGCTAAGCTGACATCCATTAGATTTTTGTTGTCACTTGCAGCAGCGTATGACTTTGAAATTGAGCAGATGGATGTGACGACAGCATTTCTTCATGGGGACCTTGAAGAAGAAATTTATATGTCCCAGCCAGAGCATTTTGTGGTAAAAGGTAAAGAACATCTGGTATGTAAACTTAAAAAGTCTCTTTATGGCTTGAAGCAATCTCCCAGAATGTGGTATCAGAAATTCGATACGTATGTTTTATCTTTGGGATTTGTGAGATCTAAATCTGATCATTGTGTCTATTATAAAACTGATGGTGATCGGATTCTTATAATTGCACTGTATGTGGATGACATGTTATTCATTGGCAATGGTAAGGGGATGATCTCAGATTTAAAATCCTAGTTGTCCTTGAAATTTGAAATGAAGAATCTGGGGGCAGCGAAGTATATTCTGGGAATGGAAATCAAAAGGGCTAGATCTAGTAGAAAGCTTTGGCTCAGCCAGAGCAAGTATATTACCAATGTTCTTAATAAATTTAATATGTCTGATTGCAAACAGTTAGTTGTTCCAGTTTTGCAGGGAACGAAACTATCTATTGAAAATTGTCCAGAATCTTCGAATGAAGTTGACGACATTAAAAAGATGCCTTATACAAGTGCTGTTGGCAGTTTAATGTACGAAATGGTCTGTACCAGACCAGACATTGCCCAGGCAGTGGGAGTTTTGAGTCGATTTATGGCAAATCCAGGCAGATCACATTGGGATGTTGTGAAGAGAGTTATGAGGTATTTGAAGGGAACTTCTGACTATGCTATTTGCTATCATGGAAACTCAATTGGATCTCAGAAATCTATCAGCATTCAGGGATATGTTGATTCTGATTGGGCAAGGGACATTGACAGTAGAAGATCCACCAGTGGATATGTATTCACGTTAAATGGTGGTGCTATCAGTTGGATGAGCAAGCGGCAGGCTATAGTCGCTTTGTCCACAACAGAGGCAGAGTACATGGCAGCTACTCGTGCATGCCAAGAAGCCGTTTGGTTGAAGAGGTTGTGTTCTGTTGTCGGTTTTGATGCAGGGCAAATACAAATTCATTGTGACAGTCAAAGTGCTATCTGTTTGGCGAAAAATCCTACTTTTCACGCTAGGACAAAACATATTGATGTCCAATATCACTTTGTTCGTGATATGGTGGAAGACAAAAAGGTAAAGCTGGAAAAGGTTGATACTTTGGATAATGTTGCAGATGCCTTGACTAAACCAGTGAGCATGGCCAAGTTCAAATGGTGTTAAGATGAAATGGGTCTTCGGGCCCATAATTCTCAGTAATCGTATGAGGATTAAGAGGTAGCAGTAACTCTTCGACAAGTGGGAGATTGAAGAGACCTAATTGTTAGATTCAGGACAGACAACTGAGAGGGGGGGTGTGAATCAATTGTCAAAAACTTTCTTTCCAATTACACACTTAAAATCCTCTTAGTGATTTAGTAGCATATCAATAAATCAATCATTGAAACATAATGCATTAAATCAAGAGCAGGAACACATCAACACATAAGACACCAAGATTTTGACGTGGAAAACCCGGTTAACGGAAAAACCCCGGGGTGATTAACCCAAGATTGTATTCTCTATTAGAAGAATAGAAAGAACAAAATGGCACATGCCAATTAGGGCTCACTACCTGAGCACACTGCTCACAAGAGGCTCACTGCCTACTGCCTACAAGAGACAAACTGTCTACAAAATGATAAGTATCACATACTTGAACTGGAGAATAGCATCTTCACCATGCTTGAATCAGTTTCATTTAAGCTCAAAACTTCTGCTCTGCCTTTCGCTCTCTTCCTCGCTACCACACTCACATCTCCACACAACACACTTTGAAATGACTTTACAATCCCTTATTTATACAAGGCATCGACTTAGGAATAATCATCTAAGTCGGCAAACATCTAAAAGAACATCCGCAAGATGTGTAATACATCCGGTCGGCCAGTCTCAGAAAGAACACCATCATCCTGAAGTTATTCTTCAATTGCGAGCTCCAACTCCAATGCGGACCACCAACACAAACTGGACACGATGCAAAGACCTTCACAAGATTGTCTGAATCACTAAGAACATCCACACTTCATCTGCTTACTGAAATCCTTCTCTCCTTCATCCGGAACCTCAAGAACACAGTCTGTCATCACTGTCACAAAGGAATAGATGCTTGCGGACCTTCAAGCCACGAACCAATCGAGTTGATACTTCACAAAGACTTCCTCAACACTCCCTCAAATCCGTAGAATAGGATAATGCATTTCTGGATCTCACCGGACCTATTTGTGTCACTCTGTCACCTCTGAACACCTGCCGGAACCGGTTTTACTTGAACGGCCACAACTCCTTCAGATCTTCATGCGGACCTTTGAAATCTTTACTGAATCATCTCAAGACTCATATCTACAAACCCTTTGAACCGCATCCTCTGATAGTCATCTTATCTTGGATCTTTACTTTACTATCTTCACTGTTCTTCTCTGTTCCTGATTAGGACTAATTTTCTCAATAACCTCGGCACTCAGCTCATCCAATCATTTTCATCAATGCAATAGGAGTATGTTGACATCAATGACAACACCGGTTAGGCCCATACTTGCAACAATCTCCCCCTTGTCATTGATGGCAACATATGATGTGAAAAACTGTTTTAACCATTAAGACAAAAACTTCTCCTTACTGTCACAACTCCCCCTATCAACAACAACAATTCACTTGTCTTCTCTTTCTTTACTACTCCCCTTTTGATCAGCCACCACTTGGTTTTCACATGTCTTCTCTCCCCCTTTGACATCAATGGCAAAGGGCACATACTTGCAATTCTATCATTTCAGAATCATACCAGCTGCTCCCCCTGAGTAGCAGCTCCCCATCATCAATCCGGACGACAAGATATGACTGTGATATCCACTGGACTGATGGACATCAGTGCATCTTAGTTCATCACTGGAGGGGTAATAACCCCTAACTTCTCCTTGAGATACTCAAAAGAGTCCTTAGGTAGAGGTTTAGTAAAGATATCTGCAATCTACTCCTTGGAAGGCACAAACTCCAATCTGACTTCATTCTTGTTCACTTGCTCTCTCAGAAAGTGAAACTTGATAGATATATGCTTAGTCTTTGAATGCAACACCGGATTCTTAGATATATTTATTGCACTTGAATTATCACAGAAGATTGTGATAGGCTCCTCATACTCCACTCTTATGTCTCTTAGCATTTGCTTCATCCACAAAACTTGAGTGCAACTACCTGTTGCTGCAATATATTCTGGTTCTGCAGTGGACAGAGATATTGCCTCTTGTTTCTTGCTCAACCAAGAAACCAATCTCTTCCCCAAAAAGAATGCTCCACCACTGGTACTCTTCCGGTCATCCACATCTCCTGCCCAATCCGCATCTGTATATGCATGAAGAGAGAAATCATGATCTCTGGGATACAACAATCCATACTCAACTGTTCCTTTTAGATATCTAAAAATCCTCTTGATTGCCATGACATGAGATTCTCTAGGATCAGCTTGAAATATAGCAACAAGACCCACAACATTCATAATGTCAGGTCTAGTTTGAGTGAGATACAACAATCCTCCAATCATTGACCTGTACTTTTTCTGATTAGCCTTAGGAGAGTCATCATCTTTGCCCATTTTACATCCGGTTGCCATAGGAGTATTCATTGGTTTTGAGTCTTCCATCCCAAATTTCTTCAACAATTCTTTCACATATTTGGTCTGAGAAATGAAGATTCCTTTCTTTGTTTGAGTGATTTGTAGACCCAAGAAATTCATTTCCCCAACATCTCAAATTCACTTTTCATTTGATTTGCAAAAGTTTTACACATACTATCTCTTCCTCCAAAAATGATATCATCAACAAACACTTTAACACTCAAGATGTTTTCATGATCAATTTTGAAATACAAATTACTGTCAGCAGTACCTTTGTTGAAACCAATCTTCAAAAGATGCTTATCCAATTTTTCATACCAGGCTTTTGGGGCTTGCTTTAGTCCATACAGAGCTTTCTTCAACTTGCAGACCATATCACCATGATCAGACAATTGAAATCCATCCGGTTGCTTAATGTATACTTCTTCCTCGAAGTCACCATTCAGGAAGGCAGACTTGACATCCATCTGATATACTTTGAAGTCCTTGAAGGTAGCAAAAGCAAGAAATAATTTGACTGCTTCAATTCTTGCCACCGGAGCAAAAGTTTCTTCAAAATCAACTCCTTCAATTTGAGAGTAACCCTTGTAGACCAATCTGGCTTTATTTCTGATTACTTCACCAACTTCATTCAGTTTGTTTCGGAAGACCCATTTGGTTCCAATCACATTCTTGTTTTTAGGTTTGGGAACAAGATCCCAAGTGTGATTTTTCTCAATTTGCATCAGCTCTTCCTCCATTGCTTTGGTCCAGTTTTCATCATTGCAAGCTTCATTTACTGTCTTAGGTTCAATCTTTGAAATTAGACAATACTCATCTGAATCTTGAGCAATTCTCCTTCTTGTTTGTACACCTTTGCTTTTATCACCTATGATCTGATCTTCAGAGTGGTTCAGTCTTACATACTTGGGAATTTTGGGAGTTTCTTGCACTTCTAATTCTTGATTAGGCTCATTATAGCTCATCTCTTCTTCCTAATTTACCGGATCAGTTTGAATCTGAATTGCAAAAGGGGCTTGGGCTCCTTGAATCAGAACACCATTCTGATCATCTTCATCATAAAACCTTGAGGGTTTTTCAATTCCTTCATCAACCTTCACATTTGTACTTTCTATAATCTTTCTCAGTCTCTTTTTGTAACACCGGTATGCTTTGCTTTGAGTAGAGTAACCCAAGAAGATTCCTTTGTCACTTCTAGCATCAAACTTGCCTAGATCTTCATCTCTTTTGATGTAGTAACATTTGCTACCAAAGACTTTGAAATACCTCACAGTAGGAGTGATGCCAAACCAAAGTTCATAAGGAGTCTTACTGGTATTGCTTCTGATTTGAACTCGATTGAGAGTGTAGACTGCAGTGCTGACAACTTCTCTCCAATAGATTTGAGGAACATTTGCTTCCATCATCATTGTCCTAGATGCTTCCTGGATGGTTTGGTTCTTTCTCTCCACTACTCCATTCTGTTGTGGAGTCCTAGGGGCAGACAACTGTCTCTTTATTCCATGTTTCTCACAGAATTCTATGAACTCACCGGATGTGAATTCTCCACCTCTATCAGACCTCAGACACTTTAATTTTAATCCGGTTTCATTCTCTACCATAGCCTTGAACATTTTGAATTTCTCAAAAGCTTCTGATTTCTCTTTTAAAAAAGTTACCCACATCATCCGGGAGTAGTCATCAATTAGTAGTATGAAGTATCTATCACCTTGCAGACTCCTGATTCTTGCCGGACTACATAGATCAGTATGAACTAAGTCCAATATTTCGGTAGAAGATTGTTCTTTGCTTTTAAATGAGACTCTGCTTTGTTTTCCCAACTGACATTCTTTGCACAAACTATTTGTAGGTTTCACCAGTTTTGGAAGATCTCTTACAGCCTGACTGTTGCTTATCTTGATGATATTATCAAAATTCACATGAAACATCCTCCTATGCCATAGCCAACTCTGATCAATTTGCACAAATAGACAACTTTTACTGGTACCAGCTAGATGGAAGATATTACCTTTTGTCTGAGTACCGGATGCAATCTCTGTTCCGGAACTTTCAAAGATCTTGCATTTTCCATTCTTGAATTGGAGATCATAGCCTATGTCCACCAACTGTCCAACACTGAGAAGATTGTGCTTCAATCCTTCAACACTATGTCACAAGGTTCACGTTCGTGTTTGTGTTCGGCAATCATAAAATTCGGATGAAGTTCGGCAAGGCCAAAAAAAATTCGCCATTAAATTCGCCTAATAAAATTTTGATTTTTTTTTAAATATAAGTATTATATATATAATAAAATAAGAAATATTAATACTATAATAATATATTATATATAAATATTAAATATTATAATATATTTATATATTATTAATATTTAATATTGTTATACCTTAATAATATATAAATATATTAAAACTATCCACTAATAATATAAAAATATATTCTAATATTCTAATTTATATTTTGTTAATATATAATAATATTAATATTATTATTATTAATATATTCATATTAAAATATTATAAATACTATATATGAATATATTAATACTATTAGTATTATATATTAATAATAATAATATAATAATATATTTATATATTATTAATTTTTAAAAATTTAAGTATTATATATAATAAAATAATAAATACTAATACTATAATAATATATTATATATAAATATTAAATATTAAATATTATAATATATATTTATTATAAAAACTAAGCTTAGCCATGAGGAATGTTGATAGTCTTCGAGATACCTAGAAAAAATAAATAGCCGATAGGCTTTTATAGGCTCAGAACTCTCTCACGCTATAAAAGAAAATTCATGCTAGAAATTTTTTTAAACTCATCAGTTGTTCCTATCGGGAGTTGCATACTCTAAATTCACGATGAACTGTATCTGGCAGGACATTTTAGCGCTCCTACTGGAAAGCATTTCGGGCAAGGGCACAAAACAGATATTTTATGATGAATTTTATTTTAAAAAAAAAAGCCCTTATACATAGCGAATTTCATCCCGAATTTTGGCAAATTTCATGCCCTGGCTAAAAGTTCGCCGAATTTTGAACCTCATGGCCGAAATTCGGCGAACCTTGTGACATAGCTTCAACATACAGTACATTACCAGTTTTGTTCTTTCCATCAAAAGAAATAGTTCCTCTACCTCTGATTCTACTAGCAGAATTATCACCGAACTTTACCACTCCTCCTTCATACCTTTCCAAATCTAAGAACTTATTTTCGTCACCTGTCATATGGTGAGAGCATCCACTGTCAATGACATAATCATCCTTTTCTTCAACTTGGGCAGCCAGAGCTCTTTCTACAACTTTATGATTGACAGATTCAGAGGGCATTGGATCTTCTTCCTTGATGGTAATAAACACCCAATCACTTCCGGATTTGTTTCCTATCTCTGATTCATCATCTGTTACTCCTTCATTATCATCCTCTTCATGAACATAGTAACAATTCTTTTGGAACCTTGATCTGTTAGGGTTTGACCTTGAAAATCTTTCCGGACACTTTGAGGCAAAATGACCAATCTTATTGTAGTTAAAACACTTAAAAGGCAATTTCCCTTCATACTTACTGGATCCTCTTGGCAGTCTTTTTTGCAATAAGGGCTTCAAGCTGAGCAGTTTCAGTTTTTTCTTCTTCCAGGTCTTTTCTTGTTTTTTCATACCATGATAGTTTCTTTGAAAAGTTTTTTCCCGGATCAAACGTTTGCTTTCCTTTTACAGAGGCATTGGCTTTGAATGCTGATTCAGTCTTGGGGGGGGGCATCTCCAAATTCGGTCATTTCAAATGTAGCCAATTTACCAGTCAATTGATATCTTGTGACAGTTGTATGGGCTCTGAATTCTTCAATGGCAGCAACCTTAATTTTATAAGAAGCAGGAAGGGATCTGAGAATTTTGCCAACAATTTCATCTTCATCCAAGACTCCACCAGCACATCTAATTCCACAAACAAGCTCATTTACTCTTGGCATAAAAGTAGTGATATTTTCATCTTCTCTCATCTTCAGATTTTTAAATTTCCCTTTCAGACTTTGTAGCCTTGCACATTTAACATACTTGTCTCCTTCATGCAGAAGTTCCAGTTTTTCCCAAATCTCAAAAGCAGTTGGTAGGTCAACAACATTTGAAAGCTCTAAATCAGATAATGTGCTTAGAAGAGCTTCTATAGTCCGCAGATTGTTTTCAGCATTTGTGATTTCATTTGGGGCTTTCGGGCCACCTTGTGGAGGAGTATACTTCGTTGAAGCCATGGTCCAGTACTACATTCCCATACATTGCAAGTGACATTTCATGCGACTTTTCCAAAGATTAAAATTGGTTCCATCAAACTTCGGACTATTCTTCTTGTAGGACGACATCCTAGATCTCCTCAAGCGGTTAAGCTCTTTTAGAGGAACTTAGCTCTGATACCAATTGTTAGATTCAGGATAGACAACTGAGAGGGGGGGGGCTGAATCAGTTGTCAAAAACTTTCTTTCCAATTACACACTTAAATCCTCTTAGTGATTTAGCAGCATATCAATAAATCAATCATTGAAACATAATGTATTAAATCAAGAGCAGAAACACATCAACACATAAGACACCAAAATTTTGACAAGGAAAACCCGGTTAACGGAAAAACCACGGGGTGATTAACCCAAGATTGTATTATCTGTTAGAAGAATAGAAAGAACAAAATGGCACATGCCAATTAGGGCTCACTACCCGAGCACACTGCCCACAAGAGGCTCACTACCTACAAGAGACATTGTTTACAAAATGATAAGTATCACATACTTGAATTGGAGAATAGCATCTTCACCATGCTTGAATCAGTTCCATTTAAGCCCAAAACTTCTGCTCTGCCTTTCGCTCTCTTCCTCGCTACCACACTCACATCTCCACACAACACGCTTTGAAATGACTTTACAATCCCTTATTTATACAAGGCATCGACTTAGGAATAATCATCTAAGTCGGCAAACATCTAAAAGAACATCCGCAAGATGTGTAATACATCCGGTCGGCCAGTCTGAGGAAGAACACCATCATCCGGAAGTTATTCTTCAATTGCGAGCTCCAACTCCAATGTGGACCACCAACACGAACTGGACACGATCCAAAGACCTTCACAAGATTGTTTGAATCACTAAGAACATCCACACTTCATCTGCTTACTGAAATCCTTCTCTCCTTAATCTGAAACCTCAAGAACACAGTCTGTCATCACTGTCACAAAGGAATAGATGCTCGTGGACCTTCAAACGACGAACCAATCGAGTTGATACTTCACAAAGACTTCCTCAACACTCCCTCAAATCCGCAAAATAGGATAATGCATTTCCGGATCTCACCGGACCTATCTGTGTCATTCTGTCACCTCTAAACATCTGTTGAAACCGGTTTTACCTGAGCGGGCACAACTCCTTCAGATCTTCATGCAGACCTCTGAAATTTTTACTGGATCATCTCAAGACTCATATCTACAAACCCTTTGAACCGCATCCTCTAATAGTCATCTTATCTTGGATCTTTATTTTACTGTCTTCACTGTTCTTCTCTGTTCCTGATTGGGACTAATTTTCTCAATAACCTCAGCACTCAGCTCATCCAATCCTTTTCATCAATGCAACAGGAGTATGTTGACATCAATGACAACACCGGTTAGGCCCATACTTGCAACACTAATGTCTCAAGTTATTGCTTGGAACCTCATTCATTTGTTGGTTTTGTTCATAGCAAGTACATGTTCATCATTCATCGACAAGGCTTGAACTTCGCTCGTCAGGTTCAATGGTTCAACAGGTTCAACCGATATGTGATATGTTCTGCTACACCGATGGTAGTGAGCTATCGGGTTCATTGGCAAGGCTTGAACTTCGCTCGTTAGGTTCAATGGTTCAACAGGTTCAACCGATATGTGATATGTGTCATACCGATGTGATATGTCTATCGGCATAAGGTTGGCCATCGGTTGAGCCTGTCCTAGGTACTCCGACGGCCTTCAGTTACTCCGATGAAGGCTTGAACTTCGCTCGTCAGGTTCAATGGTTCAATAGGTTCAACTGATATGTGATATGTCTATCGGCATAAGGTTGGCCATCGGTTGAGCCTGTGGTAGGTACTCCGACGGTCTTCTGTTACTCCGATGAAGGATGAAGGCTTGGACATCGGTGGGACAAGGAACCATCGATGTGGATGGTGGAGTGGTCTTCGATGGCTTGGGCTATTCCGATGATGCTTAGACTGGCATCGTCGACAACAAAATTGCCGACGATAGTCTTACTGAGTGTTCGTGTATGTAAACCGGGATATCAAACTCGAACTGGTGAATGTGGGACTAAAGGTCTGACATGAATACGAATAGTTATGCGACGGTTGGAAGATAGCGATGTTGGGTCAGTTGGAACGAACAGTTAGGGCAGAAGTTAAAAACGGTTTTGCTCTTGAAGACTGTGATATATATACAGATTTGGTGAGGTCGTCTAAAGATGATGAGATTCGATCAAATTGTTCATTCTGTAGATGTACAGAGGAAGTGAACTGTGTGTATGATTTGAGAATCGATACCTGAGCGAGAAGGCTGGGATCTTTATTGTAACCTTTCTAAGCTTACTATAAATAAAGATTGTCTCTCTTGTGGTGGTGGGTTTTTTTACCCGAAAGGGTTTTCCCACGTACATCTGGGGTTGTTCTCTGTTATCTTGTATGTTTATTCTGTATTTTCTGGTGTGTTCATCTTTGTATTTGAATTAAACGTTACCTGTCTGCATTATCCCCTTTGAATTGACATTAGGGAAGCTGTATTCCGCACCTGTGTTTTCCTTTCAAATTTCTGAAGGTGGCTTCTCTTTTCCTTGGCTGACTGAGTCCCTTTCTTGTTTAATGCTCACTGTTATCTTTATCTCTGTCTCTGCTGCTACGATGGAGGATATCTGATCCCTTTATTTTATTTCCTGTTTTGAGTGGAGAGAGAATGGCTGAATGGTTCGATCAGGATTTGCTTATTGTTATGTGTTCTCTGATTCCTTGCTTCCTTGCTTTCTTGGTTTTTTTATGAAGAATAGAGTATTCGACGATGCAGATATAAGTATATAATTGCTGGTTCGCTGTAGTGATATGATGATTCGTTTACTATTCTTGGCTAGATTAATGATGCTTTCTTGAATGACTCGATCCTATCTGATGATATCTGATTTTTATGTGTTTATGTGATGTGTGCTGCCGATATCCGATGCTTGATTCCCTTATTTATATTTTGAAGAGTATTCTCATTCCCAACGTTCAGCACCCTTCAACCCGTGACCTTTTATAATGATCGCTTCCTTAAATAAGTATATTATATGTTAAATATTAACTATATTAAAATATTTATATTTATATTAATAATATTAATAATTATATCAATATTCATAAAGTATCACTATTCATATTTATGTTTATAATATTTAAATTATTAATTATAATATATAAATTGATCAATCTTTATATTTATATTTGTATTTGTTATTTACCAAATATAATAATATATTTAGTTAATCAAAATAAATATATTATATTCTAATTAAAATATAATAATATTATTTAATACGTAATTATCATTCGAATTGATTTACAAGAGTAACTTCACCGTCTTCTTGTACGATGTTTAAATCTTTAATTTAAACAATGCATTAATATCGGGAAATGACACCTGGCTGGTTCTGTGTCACGGGATGAGCTGTGTGATTTATCAGCTTTAAACAAAACTTCTCTGATCTCACCTATTGAGGCATTAAGATTTCTGATCTCCTTTTTCTGTTGTTTTAGCATTCTGCTCATCTCTGTCACATCATTTAGAACTTAGAAGCATATCTAACTTTTTACATAGTGCTATGCTATCAGTAGAAACTGAATTTATGTGCTTCTGTTTGTGACTTTTGTGCCATGATGGTGCTACATGGCCAAACTTGGATTTTGATGAGGTACTGGCTTTATGCTGCATCTTTAAAACAATGATGAGGTAGTGACATATAGAAGGATATAGAAGGATAGACTAGTGAAAGGAAATGAAAGTTTGGCTATATAGAAGGATGGATCAAGCTTTGAGACATCTAAAAGAGTTTTGTGCTGTCTATATAGTTGATATTATTGTTCTCTGAAGATGAAAAAGCTCATTTTAACCATTTGCAAAATTTGTTTGTGGCAGTCAAAAAACATGGTATTTGTCTTTACCCTTAGATGTGGCCTGGCTGGTTTCTGTGTCACAGGATGAGCTTTGTGATTTATCAGCTTTAAACAAAACTTCTCTGATCTCACCTATTGAGGCATTAAGATTTCTGATCTCCTTTTTCTGTTGTTTTAGCATTCTGCTCATCTCTGTCACATCATTTAGAAGCATATCTAACTTTTTACATAGTGCTATGCTATCAGTAGAAACTGAATTTATGTGCTTCTGTTTGTGACTTTTGTGCCATGATGGTGCTACATAGCCAAACTTGGATTCTGATGAGGTACTGGCTTTATGCTTTGAGACATGTCTAAAAGAGTTCTGTGCAGTCTATATAGAGTTTTGAAAGGAAATGAAAGTTTGGCTATATAGAAGGATGAATCAAGCTCTGAGACATCTAAAAGAGTTTTGTGCAGTCTATATAGATGGTATTATTGTTTTCTCTGAAGATGAAAAAGCTCATTTGAACCATTTGCAGAATTTGTTTGTGGCAGTCAATAAACATGGTATTTGGCTTTCTGCAAATAAAATGGCAATAGGATTAAAAAAGATTGATTTCTTAGGATTGACACTCTAAAAAGGGAAAATTCAATTGCAGCCCCACATCCTTACAAGAATAAGGGAATTTCCAGATATCATGGAAAATAAGAAACAATTACAGAGATTTTTAGGATGTCTGAACTATATTACTCCCTTTTATCATGAACTGGCGCAAGACAAAAAATTGATTCAACACCAGCTAAAAGGGAATGCAGCAGAATGGAGTGATGAAGTCACAGAAGCAGCATAATTCATTAGTATACTCTTACTCTGCGCTTAGTGCGATCTGAATAATCAGAAACTGATAATCACATTGTAATCCATATTAGTTATGATGATGATAACATATGTATGAAAATGGTTTGCCTTAATAAATTCAATGGAATGTTTAAAATGACATTATTAAATAAGAATTACAATCTAGGGTGCCCCAACCATTCTTTGGATTGGCATGATGTATGGGTGGGCTAGCAGAAGTTTTTGGATGCATTGTAGGTGTGATTAGTTGTGTTGGAGAAATCATTGTTTTATCTTTTCCATCTACTGGCAGAATTGGTATGGGTTGTCACTAGTTATCACTACACATTGCTTGTTTTGATGGATAAACTTAAGTTTAAGATGAAGGGGTAAATGGGACAACACCCATTGCATGGGTCCATGGACACCTTAAAAGAATATTATACACTAATGTTCTAGGCATCACATGGAAGGTAGTGTTAAGGGTAACAGGTCCTAAAGTAATAGGTAAAGTAATGTAACCAAGGGATTCCCCTATGACATTGTCAAAGCCTTTAATGGTTAACTTGGATTTTGGGAGATTAGAGTAGTTAACTTGGATCACATCTAGAAAGTGCTTGCTATAAATATTTAGTTTGGATCCATTGTCTAGCAATACTCGTTTAACTCTAATGTCTCCATACCTAACCACAATATATAACGGCCTATGTTCCTTAGTCACATGTGGAGGGGGTAACTCATGAGGTATAAATGAGATTTGTGTTCTATCTTGAAATATTGGTTTTAATAGTGAGGTTAACTCTTTAGGAGAAATAGTGGATGAAACAATTGTATGTACTAGAGTGTCCTTTAAGACGCTCTTATGTATTTCCAATGAACATATCAAATCACCAAGAGATATTTTGGTGGGGGTATTGGTAGATTGAGCATGTATGTTATACCCCATATGTGTGTGTTTAGTTGTAGAATAAGTTAGTGGTATAATTAATGAATGAAAATATGTAAATGTATAAATGTGTGTAGATGGGAGAAAGAGTCCAACTTCACACAAGAGTGCATCATTTATCAATATGTAAATGTATCAAGCCATTCTCTTAAAATGGGCACAAAATTAAATGGGAAATGGCATGGGTAGGCAAATTTCACCATTACAAATTATTGTTTTTGCTATTGGTAAATGCTTTTGATTGGAGCTATGAGCTAGAACAAGGGGTTTTGAAAGGGCCCCACCCTTTTACACAGCGTAGAAGAGACAAGACAAGAAAGCCAAAAAGAAGGCTAAAGCTTCAACAAGGAACAAACAGGAAGAATAGCAAAAAAAATACAAACCAACAACACTCCACCAACAAGGGTAGTAAAGAATGAATTAGGCTAAGGCCCAAAATGATAGCAGAACCCACTGTTCAAGGCGACTTAACGTCAAACATCTTCAGGGACCTCTGGAACCTACCAACAACCATATCTTTAACTTCAATCAAGCCATGATGCACACTCAGTAATTCCAGATTTAGGATTTAGACATGAATTTGAGATGAGAGGGGGGGGGGGCTCGGGCACTTAATCACCCTCCTATTTTACAACACTCCACCAACAAGGGTAGTAAAGAATGAATTAGGCTAAGGCCCAAAATGATAGCAGAACCCACCGTTCAAGGCGACTTAACGTCAAACATCTTCAGGGACCTCTGGAACCTACCAACAACCATATCTTTAACTTCAATCAAGCCATGATGCACACTTAGTAATTCCAGATTTAGGATTTAGACATGAATTTGAGATGAGAGGGGGGGGGGGGGGGGGGGGGCTCGGGCACTTAATCACCCTCCTATTTTCCTTGTTGGAGGCCTTAGAACGCTACCAACTACAAAAGGGAGAAGCCTCTTTGGGGCCTTCCCTACCAGGCGACAACCCCATTCCAAGATCTTTCGAGCTTCCTTCCGTGGGGATAATAATTTCAGCATTTGTCTTCTCAAGCAAAGAGACCTTTGCCTTCCCACTGAGGGGGGCCAAATCAGTTGTGGAAGGAGCACCCCTTTCCTTCTTCTTAGGTTGAAGTTGTTTTCCTTTGGCAGTCCTACACCCATGAGAAGCATGGCTTGCCATGAAACATTGTTTGCAAAAAACCAAAGAGTCTTCATAATTGATCTGTTGCACCCAATTACCTAGCTTTTAGGATAAAGTGATCGAAGGAGGAAGCACCTTATCCACATCCACGTTGACGCAAATACTAGCAAACAATCACCATTTTTTGTTTTTGGTCACATTGTCAACAACAATTAATTGTCCAAAGGAGCTGGCTATTCCTGGCCAAACCTCTTTGTCCCAATATTGTAGTGGCAAGCCAGGGAGTCTCACCCAAACTAGGACATACCTTATGGATTCTTGCATAGGATCAAAGCCCAAATTCCACCCTTTAAGGAAGAGGCTAGAATTTCCCAAAAACCATGGTCCCCCTAAGAGAGTACAAATACAATCTTCGTGGAGGGAGAAAACAATTAGGAATAACCCCTTCGCAAGCATCGAGATCTCGACGGGGCCCCAGAGATTCTACTTTCTCTTGGTCCAACTTTTGAAATAATCCACATTGGGCTTGGACCCTAAATTTTTTTCAACCATGACATTCTTTAGTTTGGATGAAGATTTATCCACAAGGGCATCCAGAATCTTAAGCACCCATTCACGGCCTTGAGCAGATAGGACCAAAGGGATGGATGAAGGAGAAGGGGAATAAGGCTGACATGAACCTCAGAGTTGTTGTAGCCATTTGCAACTTTCAATAAAAGCCCCACCATAGGTGAAGAAAAGCTCCCCTCTTCCAGCATAGCTTCTTTAAAAGAAACTCGCTTTCCCAAAACTGTTTGAAGCCACATATGTGATTTTGGGCCCAACTGTAGCAGCAGGTGAGGCTTCAGGCGTAGGAGACTTAGGCTCAGAGAGCAAGAAGCCCTTGCACAAACCCTAGGCAAAGCCACCTCTACCACCATTGACAAATGGCCATGAACCTACCTCAGGCGACACCTTGTGCTCCACGGAAGGTAGAGCGCGACAGGTTTTAGGGCTGAAGCCTATGCTTTGGCAAGCGCCCAACCAAAGGTCAAGAAGAGGCACGTCCTCGTCTTTGACATAAGGACCACCCCAATCATCTTTTGGGTTTGAGCTGAAACTCGTGTTGCCCTCATTGTCCTCGCCATCTTCCTCGCATCCCAATTCTGCTACTCCACTGCTCGCATTCCTACTGTTCACTTTCCGGCTCGCCATTCAAACTTTATGTTGTTAGTATGTTAGTTGTGGTTAGTGGTATGTTATCATGCAGTCATGTCTAACATTTCCCTTTAATATGTGGGTAATTGGAAAAGTGATAGCAATTCATATGGGCATTTGTTTCTGTTAAATAAGCATTAGAATAAGGAGATAGCTTTATGTTAGTGAGTGGGAATATGGCAAAGGTATATACAAATATTTTGTTTAATCCTCTAAAAATAACATATTTTAAGTATAACAACTATACTAGATTAGCTTTTAGTTTAGCTTATTCATATAAAGATGCAACTAGGGTTACCTGGGGATGTGTCCCTAGCATTTTTTGGGGCATCCTCATCTTGGAAATGTTTCGGGGATGTGGGGATTCCTTGGGGACATCCTTGGGCCATCCCAAATTTTAAAAAAATTGTAGGGGACGTCTCGGAAACTTGGGGACATCCCAGGAAGTTTCAGGGACGACCGATTGTTCCCACAAAAAAGTGCATGTTTTAAAAAAAATCGCCCCACAATGCAAAAAAAATATTTTATTTTCTTTTAGTGGGTCCCCACACCCCACTTTCCCCTAAATCACCCCACTTTGCCCTAAATGGGGAAAATGACCTTCATTTTCATTTTAACACCATTTTTTCTTGTCAAAAGACATTGCAGCCAAAAAGGAGGAGAAAGAAGTTTTTTTGAGCAAGGTTTGAAGGAGCAGTTGGAGGAGAAATTGAATTTAGGGCATCACTGGTAGTGAGACAGCAAACAAATGAAAGAGGAAGTCATTCTTTCATTTTTTATTTTTTTAAAAATTTTTTCTAAAGTTTTAAATAAGATGTGTGATTTTTTTTTTTTTTCAATTTTTAGTTTGAACTTACATTAAATTTCCACAAAACAACATGAGCAATAGTGGTAGTAAGAGTAGTGACCATGAAGTGGAAGAAATTGAAATAAATATTAAAATTTCAGCCTCCACTAGGTGTTCATCAGAGTGTGGAGGTGGAGAACAACCACAAAATCCATTTGAGTGCTCTTTTGTTGTCTTGAAACCTTATGCAAAGGGCCCTTTTAACTCCAAAAAACCTCTTCAATTTGTGACAGCCCTAGATGTCAAAAAGAAAAATTCAAGGGCAAGTAGGGTGTGGTTGTGTCATATTTGCAAGAAAGATTTTAGAGAGGTTTACACTAGGGTATGTTCTCATTTCTTGGGTGTTATAGGTCGTGGAGTTAAGGTGTGTCCAAACATAAAGGAGGATGAGAAGGTAGAGGTTCATAGATTGTATATGGAGGCGGAAACAAGGTCTAAGGGTGTGCCAATGCCAGTACATTCTGCACAATTAACTATGCCTATGCCATCCATGGTTGGTAGTGGTAGTAGTGATGTTGCCACAAGAGGAAAGACAGAGACTAGTGCTAGTGAGAGGCTCAGGATAGTTGCAAGCATGTTCAATGTGCAGGTGCGAGATGTGACAGAGTCTTCCATTGCCAATTTTTTTTTTATGTCTATGCCATCCCATTTCATGTGGCTTGTTCTCCTTACTTCAAACAAATGATTAAAGATGTAGCTTTTATTGGTCCCTCATTTGTCCCCCCTGGAGATCATAAACTACACACTACCTTCCTTGACAAAGAATATTCTAAGGTGAGTTTGGTGGTGGAGGACATGAGGCAGACTTGGATCAGGACGGGTTGTTCTATTGTCATGGATGGGTGGACCGATATTAGGTGTCGGCCACTCATCAACATCATAGTCACATGCATAGCTGACTCTTATTTTCTTAGAGCTGTTGATTGTTCAAAGAAGCACAAGGATGTAGACTTCCAATTTAACATTTTGAGAGAGGCCATAGAGGAGGTTGGGGCCTCAAATGTTGTATAGGTGGTCATTGATTCAACACGTGTGTGCAAATTGGTTGGCATGATGGTGGAGGGTGCTTACAAGCACATCTTTTGGACCCCATGTGTTCATGCATTGAACAATGCAGTGAAAGGCATAGGGAAGATAAATTGGGTGAAGCAAGTGGTGGTAGAAGCTAAAGATATTCAGATGTTCATTTGCAACCACCATACCTCACTTGCTCTCTTCAAGACTTTTTCAAATAAGGAATTCCTCAAACCTGTGGAGACAAGATATGCTAGTTATTTCATTTTGTTAGATAGGATGCTTGAGGTGCATGAGCCTCTATAGTTGATGATGGTGAATTCAGAGTGGACTAGATGGCCTAATTCAAGCTCTACTGAAGGAAAATCTATGAAACAAAGGATCCTTGATGATAAATGGTGGTCCACTATGAGGTAAGACATTGCCAATTTTATTAAATATTAAATATTAAATTGCTGATTTTATTATTAAATTTCTGATTTTAATATTTAAATTTTATTGTTCAATGTTTCTAAGTTTCTAACTTGTCATTTAATTTTGAGTCTCATAATCTTATTCTTTTTTGAAATTTTTTTTTGCACTTTGTAGATATGTTTATTCCATCTTACCTATTGTAGATGTCATTAGATATGCTGATATGGACTCTCTAGTCTTGGAGAGATTTATGAGACATTTGACAACATGCTTGAGAAGATGAAGCAAGCAATTATTGCTAAGGATCCTAATTTGGAATTATATGATTAACATATTAAGCCCATTGTGATGCGGAGGTGGAACACTATGAACACTTCGCTTCATATGGCAGCCTTTGCTCTAAATCGCAAATGGTATGCACCAAAGGTTGGAAGGCTGCCTCCTTGTGATGATGAAGAGGTGAAATAAGGGTTAATGAAGGCCTTTCGAAAGATGTACTCAAATGAGGAGTCCAATATACTTTGCACACAATGGCTTGCGTTCACAAATCTTCATGGTCCAACATTCAACAAACTAGAGGCAAAGAGAGATAGAGCTACATTAGCTCAAACTGACCCTATTGGATGGTGGACATGGCACATGAAGGATACACCAGAGTTGAGGATGCTTGCCATTTGCCTCCTTTCACAAGTTGCCAATTCCTTTGCTATAGAGAGGAATTGTTCCACATACGGCTTTATCCACTCCCTCAAGAGGAATAGGCTTACCTCTAAACGAGTAGAGAGGTTAGTGGCTGTGCAAAGTGCTTTGCGACTTTAGGATCGTCAGATTCCAGAGTATCGACAGACTCGAGCTTTATGGTGGGATGTTGATCCTGAAGACGCCACCCAAGTTGATGAGGAGGTACTGTAGGGATTGGTTGGGATTCCATTGGATGAGACAACCCTCATAGTGGCAGTGACTTAGAGGACTTCGATTTTGATGCAATGTTGGCAGATGCAGATTAGGGGCAGCAACATACTTTCTTTGTTTTTGTATTTTCATTTTGTAGTTGAAACTTTGTAGCATTTGGGCATTTTGTTGTATTTTTTAATATCACATGTATATTGACAATGAATTATGAAAGAAATTAAGTTTTGACATTTGCTAATTTGTTCGACTCTCATGTGAATTCTCAATTCAAGTCAAATGCTATGTATTAAGGTTTTATAATGTATATGATGAATGTTTTATCAATGTTATCATATGAATATTTCAAATTTCCCTATATATTTTAAACATTCCCTATTTTTAATATAGCCATTCCCTTGCCGTCCCCAAAAATGCCCCCCAAAAAAGCCGTCCCCAAAATGTGTCCACCCTGTCCCCTACCGTCCCCATCCCAAAAACTTGGGTAACATAGGGTGCGACTGCTAGTTTTATATGTGTTCATTTGATTTTGAATAGTAGGTTGTTATCCTAGACATTGATCTAACATAAACATCAAGGATTTGCTTGAGAACAATTTTGAAACTCAGGAGTCTGAAACTTGTTTAATGATATTACCAAAGTTGTCATAATTCATCAAAAGCCTTGACGAGTGTTTTATTTATTTGAAAGATGATGTGGTGGCTCGATGGGAAAAAAAATGTATGTATTATGAATATTATTGATTGCTTGACTGTTGTTGACAATTCATCTTGCACTGTTCTGATTGTTTTGAGTCAAATTAAAAACTCCATTCATTGATATTATGAATTGTATTGTTTTTAACAATAAAACTTCGAATGTCTTAATTGTTCGAATATTCCCATCAAAGATTATGATTCTTTAACATTTTGATAAGTATTGATGTAGGTACATCCCACAACTCAGATTAGAAATGTTGACAACAATATGTAGATTTATGAGCTCGACAATAGTTTATATCATAGAAGCATATTTTTTAATTATTTATCATGATTTTTCCTGATAAATCTTTTATGGTCGCCTATATTGATAAATTGCCAATAAATTTATGGAAAATTGAATTTATCAGGTCAATGCATTTCTACTAGTTTTTTACTGATTGTCTGTCAAATTTACCACCAATAAAACATGATAAATTACAATTTTTTGATGAATAATTGTAATTTTTTGCACTTAAAATCAGAATTTTCGTGTCAAAAAAATCTAGGTTCAGGGCTTTTTTTTCCTTTTCTTCTTTTTGTTGTTGTAATTATTATTTTTTATTTCCTCTAATCCCAGCCCTAACATGATATTTTCCTGATTTTATTCCCATAAATTGAAAATATTTTTTATATTTTAATTTGTTAAGAAATTCCAAAAAAGATATTTGCTTCTATGTTTTATATGATAATTGTTACTTTAGTCATTTAGTTTAGTAGACTAGGTTCTACTTGTTTTAAAAATATTTCCACCTTAGAAAATATGTCATAACAAAATATCAAAGACAAATAACTTCATATAAAGTGTGAATTCTGGAAGATTAAATAATTCACTCTTTGTTAATGTAAACAATAGTTTTAATTTAATTAGTTTTCTTCCTAACTCACTAGGCCATGATATTAGAAATTAAAAAAACAAAACAAAACAAAAACAGTAATATGGTGGAAGTTTTAGACAATGGAAATTCATTATTAAAATTGACTATTTTCAACAAAATTAAATTCCGCGTTTCGTAAAACTACTTAGAGGAAATGTGAGCATTTGAGGGGTTTGTGGCACTTTGTCAAGCAAATATAGTTTTAGGAATTTTAGTTCTCATTAACATATATTGTTTGTGTTAATGCTTTTCAATTGTATTTTGCAGATTATTGGTGAATGTGCTCTTAACCTTCATAAAGGCGAGCCTTTCAATGATATTGAGATTGTTAATTGATAAATAATATAGTTACTATGAGATGTGGGGTTATTGGTAGAGGGACGGGACACTAAACAAATTAAGGTATTTGAGTAAATGAATAAAAAGATGGCTATATTATATATAAATATAGTCATTAAAAATTGTGAATACGGAGTCCATGTTCGTACAACAGAATTTCCCGATAGCTATGGTTATAATTATTATTTCAAAGTTTCTGTTTTAATGAACAGGCCTCATTGTTTAAACTTTCTTTTATTAATAAAACTTTAAGAAATATAATCAAATCATTCTGTTCTTACTACAATCTACTTTAGCCATCTCTCATAAGTGCAATTAATTTAAAAATGTTAAATATTGCCTTTTAAATTGATTGTTAATGTTTTATTCTATATTTGTTGAAAAGACCAAACTTTGAAAGCATGGATCTGGAAATGTTCTTTTCTTGCTTGTACGATGGAATTTGTTCCTTTTTAGTCATGCCTCATGCTTCTCATGTTAATTTGTCAATAGAGTTTCATTAACTTGTTGAAGTGGAAAATATCGTCCATATGTATAAATTCAATCTGGTCTTTTAAGTTATATATATATATATATATATTTTGTTCCTTTTTAGTCATGCCTCATGCTTCTCATGTTAATTTGTCAATAGAGTTTCATTAACTTGTTGAAGTGGAAAATATCGTCCATATGTATAAATTCAATCTGGTCTTTTAAGTTATATATATATATATATATATTTTGTTCCTTTTTAGTCATGCCTCATGCTTCTCATGTTAATTTGTCAATAGAGTTTCATTAACTTGTTGAAGTGGAAAATATCGTCCATATGTATAAATTCAATCTGGTCTTTTAAGTTATATATATATATATATATATATATATATATATATATATATATATATATATATACACTTTAGTAAGCTCTGAAATGAAATCATTGTTTTTGCCCACATGAAAGGCAGAGAAAAGTATTATACAAATATTATGAATGCATGTCTATTAAATCACTTGAGAGACTGCAATGCTCATGTCCAACGTTAGTTTCCTGAAGAACAATGTATAAATATGATTATAAGGTAGGCAATATGCTAGTCAAACATCAGATACAGAAATTCCTTCCAGTGATAATATATTTATCACTAACCATTTTATAGATGTGTAAATGTTTGCTGTGAATTTTCTCCTTTATCATGTCAGTAGAGGCAAATAGCATTGAACATAAGTGGCATAAGACCGCCCCAAAAGATAAAATATTGAGTTTGTTCATAACATGTGAATCAAATATTGGTTTATCAGAAATTTAAGTAGGATGACATATCGTACGTTAGGGGAAAATTTGAGAGAAAGCTAGGAACTGTCACTTTCAACATGAATGATATTCAATAAAAGTCTTTAAATACCTATTTTGGGCCTTCGGAAAAACAGCCACCTTTAGACTTTGTCATCTAAACCAAAAGAATATGGTTTCTTTTAATACCTTTACGGTTGCTTCCTACAAAAATAAAGCTTTCTTATCTCATACTCTCATATTTTTTTCCTTTATGACAACATGCAACAAAGTTTATGGTATTATTGACTCTAATCTAGAGGTATATTACTATCTTTGTCTATGTTGCAAATTGTAGCTAAGAATATGATTAAGATAATACAATTGTTAGGCTAGAACTATATAGTGCATCAATGTTTACCCATGTAGAAAACTTTGTAAAAGTCTGGTTTGATGCCATTTGTCCTTGTATGCCTTAAAATGAATTTCAAAATACCTTTCTGATCTACTTCGTCCAAACAATTAGGTACCCTACTTTATTTTGGTTGCTACATGCACAGTGGTAATTGCGTTACTTGTTCACAAATGATACTTGTAGGTGTCACTTAAGCCAAGGGCTGCTCCATTTTGAATATGTTAGGTTTATGAAATTAAATTGATCTCGTGACATATTTAATATAGTGGAGATACCAAATTAACTTAATACAAATGTTTTGATGTGGAAGTGATTCTATTTATGTTGCACGTGCAAAATGACCAATATTCAATGGAAGTAGGTTGCTCTTATTTGAATATTATGTACATCTGAAGTCACTTTATTCTCTAGATAATATTAGAGGGGTTGTATAGGCCTCCACCTAAGTCATATAAACATGGATGAAAAAAATAAGCAATAAAACACAAACCTATGCAAGGGAGGTAGCAAGAGACAATATAGAACAATCAAAATATAAACCAAAAGAGGCCAAACGAAATCCATGGAGTAGTGATGACCAAGCAAATAGAGTGTCATGTTCCGATATTAAGCCATTGTTTAAATTAAAGATTTAAACATCATGTCTATTTGAATGCTTCTAACAATAATAATATAATATTTAATAAATAATATTACATAATATTATATGAATATTTTATTATTATTGTATTTATAAATAATAAATCTAAGAAAACAATTATGATATTATATATGATATATATTTATAATATAAAAATAAATTTAAATAGATATTATTATATAATTATCATATATATATATATATATATATATATATATATATATATATATATATATATATATATATATATATATATATATATATATATAAGACAAATGTCTTATGATACATAAATATAAATATAATTACTAATATAAATATTACTTGTCTAAATATTATAAGAAACATGAAATAGAATTAATCAATAAATATTATTAATCATAATATGTATATGGATTCATTAATCCATATAATATTTTAAATTATATTTATTAAGAGATAAAGAGGTGTATCTCTTCAATGAAAAGGCATAAAGAGATATAAAGAATAAGAGAAGAGTATGGGGAGAAAGGGAGAGAAGAATCATATCAGATTTTAGAAGAAATGAATAATAAATATGTCTGGAATATGTTATATCTAGATTAATAATTCAGACCCGTATAAACATAAAAATGATCATACTTAAGAGATATAAAGGAACAAGATACAAATCAGAAAAGTATTCAGCAGTAAGAACAATTAAAAGATTTAAAAATAAAATCAGATCTGCAGCAGGAACTAAGGGAAATAAAGGTACAAAGTAAGTATTATTAAATCATTGATAGTTTAATGTAAATAATAAATATAGAGAGCTATGAGATCACATATTTATATATATGTATATATATCTTAATATGCACAATTTAGAATAGATTTATATGCATGACAATCACATCATTACACAAATATATGAACATATATATATATATTATGAAACTTGATGAGAAATGACATAACCATCTCAACACTTCTATTTCCTATAACCATAGGAGAGATGGTCTTGTTAGGGAAAGGTGGGGTAATTCCATCACGATGCATTGGAGAGGGTTTAACGCGCCCTAGACAAGGATGCTAGAGAAAGACGGAGTAATTCCATTCACAATGCATTGGAGAGGGTTCAACGCGCCCTAGACAAATAATTCCCCATCCATGGTTAAGGATTAGAAGGGAGATGATATGGAAAGATGAACTTAGATTATTACTTCTATATTTCTCTATTACTTCATCCTTAAAGGAATGTTAGGTATTGTGGCGAGAGGCGGAGTAATTCCATCCATATTAAGGCCCGTACGCTGGGACATAGTTTCCCGTAGGCTGGGTCAAGAGATGGTTTCAGCGCGCCCTATACATGTAAAGCCTAGTTCCATGAGGAAGAGTAATAAGGAAAATATGCATGATTGAATTATGGAACGTATTATAGAATAGTTATCAATAGCAAGTGACAATTAGGAAATGAATAATCTTTCAACAAAGAATGATGTAAATACATTATCATTGATCTTATTTGATCTTATCATTGAAATTTATTGATCTCTAATGTTTCTAATGTCTCTTTGAGAATCACTTTGAATCGAGATTCAGGTTTAAGTGTTTCCACTAGAAAGGGGACATTACAATTGGTATTAGAGCGGTCATCTTGCCATCTTGTGAATGATAAGCATTTATTATTATTAACTGATTATAATGTATGTTGTTAACATTGGTGATTGCAGGTGTTAAATATGCACGCAGAGGTAACATTTCATTCGCATTAATTATTATTGATGATGATACTAATATCTCTTTCTAGGAATTATTCTTGTTTACAGGTCGAGAAATCAAGGATATCCTAAAGAGAACATTATAAGATTTATACGACTCATACCTTGTGTATTACTTGTATTTCTGCTTTAACTTCATTGCCTTACTTGCATGCTTCCTGTGTGTATTTATGTATATTCTTGTGTGTATTTACATTTCCTATCTGTGTAATCTTGTGTATTTTTCTGTATTGCTTCATACTTGTATGCTTCCTACTGGTATGTTTGCTCATATTGATGAATGTGTGTTTCTCATATCTAATATATATTCTCGGCATGTATACTTCGAGCTCCATATGTGTTCATACACATGCTACTAGACAATTATGTATATGTGTATTCTTCATTAAGTGTATTTGTATGCAAATGCATATTCTATGACTTATATTTGTATACTCTAACTTTGTATACTCTATGACCTTACAATTGTATTCAAGTGTATGTTCTATGACTTTGTATTTGTATTCAAGTGCATACTCTATGATTGTAATTGTATTTGAGTGTATACTCTATATTTGTATTTGAGTGTGTGCTCTATGCCTTGTAATTGTATTTGAGTATATCCTCTATGACTGTATTTATACATGAGTATATACCCCATGATTGTATGTATGACTATGATTGTATGTAAGTGTATACTCTATGAATTATGATTGCATTTGTATTTAATTGTATGCTCTATGTTTGTACTTGTAATTGAGTGTATATTCTATACCTTGTGATTGTACTTGTATTTGAATATATATATTCTTGTGATTGTACTTGTAATTGAGTGTATATTCTACGCTTTGTAATTGGAGTGTATAGTCTATGTCTTGCGATTGTCCTTGAATGCCTTCAAGTGTATGAATATGATTGTATGCTTGTATTTGTATTCTATGACTTGTATTCAAGTATATGCCTTGTATTTGCATAATTGTATTCAAATGTATACTCTATGATTCACATTTGTATACTCTATGACTTGTATGAGTTGTATTTGTATGATTGGAATATACAATGAGTCGCATTTGTATTCAAGTGTATGTTCTATGATTTGCATTGAAATGCGTGCTCTATGAATTGCAATTGTATTCAAATGTATGTGCTATGACTTGAGTATATACTCTATGATTGTGTTTGTAATTTTTGAGTGTATATTCTATGCTTTCTATTTGTATTTGAGATTGTATACTCTATGGTTGTATTTATATTTGAGTATATCTTCTATGACTTGTGATTGTAAACTCTATGACTTTGTGTTTGTATACTTATGACCGTGTGTTCTCAAGTGTGTACTCCATGACTTATGCACACTTCATGACTTGTATCCATGTGTATACTTTGTTCATGCGTATGCTTGCATATTACAGGTATTCATGCCCTATGTATTGCGTGCATGCTTTGTATACCAAGTGTATGCTATACGTATACTTGTATTACTTACTATGTGCTTGAGCTACTTGCCTATGTGCTTGAGCTACTTGCCTACTTGCTTGAGCTAGTTGCCTACATGTTTGAGCTACTTATCTGCTTGCTTGAGCTAGTTGCCTATGTTGGTGCCTGCATGAGCAGTCAGTTTTCAAGCATATAAACATGCAGGCACCTTCCCAAAAAATCCAAAAAATACTCCAAGTCTCTGGGCCTCCTCAGCATTTTTCAACTGCAACATCATTTTTTCTTCAATGGTGGTCAGCATCATCATGTTTTCTGTCAACCAGTTTTTCATCAGGATCATCATGTTTCAATATCGGGTGATGTTTGGATATCATCCTGATCCTGCTGATGAGCTACAGTGTGCCTTGATTTGCTTGCGGGGGGTGATTTTTCAAATATCTGGTGATCTTCCGATTATCACCCTGCCCTTTTATGATGATGATGTCACCCCGATCTTCTGAAGGGGTTATTTTCTAAGTTGTTCAACCCGACCTGTTTTTTCTTAAGGGTCGTCATCATCATCATCATATTTCCGGTTACCGCCGTGTTGCTTGCAAGGGTCATCATATTTTCTGCCTGCATGATCTTTCGCCGGGGTGATATTTTAGCATCGGGTGATCTTTGTTAACATCATCCTGATGATGTTGCTGTAGAGTTCTAGGTGTGACCCGATATTCATCGTGGTCATCATATTTTGAACGTCAGGATGATCTTAGTCAATATCATCCTGATGTTGTTGTATCACTTCATGTTCGTTGTTTTATCATCTTGATGATGCTGACGTCATTCTTACGTCAGGGTGATATCCGCTTTTCTGCCTGTCTGCATCATGATATTTCCGAAGGGAGATATCCGCCTGTCGGCTTCGTGCATTATCTAGTGGGGGGTGATCTTTTCAAATATCTGGCATATTCATCTATCACCCCGATCTTATGGTGGAGCTACAGTGCAGCATGATATTTGTGCATCAGGATGATATTTCCAAATATCCGGTTATCTTCCGAATATCATCCTGATGTCGATATGATGATGACGTCATCAAGGTCCGGGGGGGTCGTATTTCTAACACTGATCATCTTGTGGAGATCCCCCGATATTTGCAAACATGATGATGACGTCATCCGGATATGAGGAGGTGCGCAGTAGGCAGATATGCTTATGACATCAGCAGGATATGACGGTGACGTCATCAGGATGTTCATCGGCCAGACATTTGGTATCGGCTAAGCAGGAGGATCTTCCTCCGATGGATCAGGTTGTGTCGATGAAGGCATTTATCATGCAGGTGATATTGCGATATGATGCTGACGTCAGGGTGATATTTCAAGCGACAGGATATCATGCTGCTGAAGGATAATGATGATGAAGTCTTATACTAGCGTCGTCAGGAGCAAAAGCACCGACATCATATATGCTCGTGGCCTAGTATATAAAGTGTTAAAGAGGTCACCGCGGGGTGCATGTGGGATAATTGATATCCTGCATTTTTTCAAATATCATGACGATGAATCTTGGCGGGAAATGGTTGCGATGCACAGTTGATGTTTTTCCCAAGGCCGCAGGTTGGTGCGCCATTAATGGCGAAGGTTGCAGAGGTATGGACGGATCTGGTACCCGATTGGAGGTGTACATCAACGGACAGTGGCGCAGGGCTCGAGGTTTCTTCCTGTCTCCTCCCCTACCTACTGCATTCATGTTTGGGCGCCAATCTGGTAATGCGTTGAGCGCCATTTTTCTGATACTGTGTATCTGGCGGGATTTTTGGTCAACCATGTAATTAATGCTAGAGGTACACTTTCTGGCCAATATAGGCAGACTGTGTTACCATTGTTTAGGTTGTTGAAAACTGGACATTTTGGCTCTGTAATAAGATACAACTGGTTTTGGTTGCTCTGTACAGCTAAACTTGTGAGTTTATGTATCTCCTGTTGTACGATTTGGCATGAATCCACTGATTTCATGGTTAATCTTATATGAATAATGCTATGTTTGCATGTGTTATGCTGATTTTGTCTCCAGTTTTGCATGTATCTTTCTTACTGCAATAAGGATGCCATAAGTATAGACAGCTTAACACTCTGTATTGGGAGATATCTGTAAGGCAGATATCATGTGTATCCCCCTGAAATCCAGTTTTAGCTATTCATGTTGATCATTCACAGGTGTATGTCTACCGACTCCAAGCCCTGGATAGGCACCAATCTAGCTCTGTGTTGAGGTTATACACCATGTCCAGCTTTGCATCCAAAATTCAAATCAAACCATCTCATCCTTCCACCTGTTAGTTGTAGGATTAGGATTAGGAACCCCCTGCATGCTCTCATACCTAACCAGACATATATGTCCAAGAACGTTGCCCACCTTGTGATCTATCATATAGATCTTGGTCCATACATGAGAGTATTCTGCCTGTTGTTGTCAAGTTAGATCTTTCTATCTTTGAGCTAGTCAAGGTTAAATCTTGAGTTATAGGGATACCCCCCTTGATGCGGCAGAACCAGAAGTGAAGGGGAGGAGCTCACGCAACCTCCTGTATTAGTTGGCTGAATCTGCCTGTGCATTAGAACTGGCAAACCCTAATGCTGATTCAGAAGAAAAACCAACAGCCTGCATGCTTGAGCTAGTTGTCTACTTGCTTGAGCTGGTTGCCTATGTGCTTGAGCTAATTGCCTACTTGCTTGAGCCACTTGCCTACATGCTTGAGCTGGTTGCCTATGTGCTTGAGCTACTTGCCTATGTGTTTGAGCTACTTGCCTACTTGCTTGAGCTAGTTGCCTACATGTTTGAGCTACTTGTCTACTTGCTTGAGCTGGTTGCCTATGTGCTTGAGCTACTTGCTTGTCTACTTGAGCTACTTGCCTACTTACTTGAGCTACTTACTTGTCTACCTGAGCTACTTGCCTACTTTCTTGAGCTGGTTGCTTGCATTCTTGAGCTACTTGGTTGTCTACTTCAATTTTATTATGTAATTAAATGGCAATGCATGTAACCTACAATTGGTGTAATCACTTCTATATTTAACATCTCGAGGAAATCGATAGTTTTAGAGGCATCATAGTTATGATTGCTTGAGGACAAGCAATCTTGAGTGGGGAGGGCTGTCATGTTCCGATATTAAGCCATTGTTTAAATTAAAGATTTAAACATCATGTCTATTTGAATGCTTCTAACAATAATAATATAATATTTAATAAATAATATTACATAATATTATATGAATATTTTATTATTATTGTATTTATAAATAATAAATCTAAGAAAACAATTATGATATTATATATGATATATATTTATAATATAAAAATAAATATAAATAGATATTATTATATAATTATCATACATATATATATATATATATATATATATATATATATATATATATATATATATATATATATATATATATATATATATAAGACAAATGTCTTATGATACATAAATATAAATATAATTACTAATATAAATATTAATTTTCTAAATATTATAAGAAACATGAAGTAGAATTAATCAATAAATATTATTAATCATAATATGTATATGGATTCATTAATCCATATAATATTTTAAATTATATTTATTAAGAGATAAAGAGGTGTATCTCTTCAATGAAAAGGCATAAAGAGGTATAAAGAATAAGAGAAGAGTATGGGGAGAAAGGGAGAGAAGAATCATATCAGATTTTAGAAGAAATGAATAATAAATATGTCTGGAATATGTTATATCTAGATTAATAATTCAAACCCGTATAAACATAAAAATGATCATACTTAAGAGATATAAAGGAACAAGATACAAATCAGAAAAGTATTCAGCAGTAAGAACAATTCAAAGATTTAAAAATAAAATTAGATCTGCAGCAGGAACTAAGGGAAATAAAGGTACAAAGTAAGTATTATTAAATCATTGATAGTTTAATGTAAATAATAAATATAGAGAGCTATGAGATCACATATTTATATATATGTATATATATCTTAATATGCACAATTTAGAATAGATTTATATACATGACAATCACATCATTACACAAATATATGAACATATATATATATATTATGAAACTTGATGAGAAATGACATAACCATCTCATCACTTCTATTTCCTATAACCATAGGAGAGATGGTCTTGTTAGGGAAAGGCGGGGTAATTCCATCACGATGCATTGGAGAGGGTTTAACGCGCCCTAGACAAGGATGCTAGAGAAAGGCGGAGTAATTCCATTCACAATGCATTGGAGAGGGTTCAACGCGCCCTAGACAAATAATTCCCCATCCATGGTTAAGGATTAGAAGGGAGATGATATGGAAAGATGAACTTAGATTATTACTTCTATATTTCTCTATTACTTCATCCTTAAAGGAATGTTAGGTATTGTGGCGAGAGGCGGAGTAATTCCATCCATATTAAGGCCCGTACGCTGGGACATAGTTTCCCGTAGGCTGGGTCAAGAGATGGTTTCAGCGCGCCCTATACATGTAAAGCCTAGTTCCATGAGGAAGAGTAATAAGGAAAATATGCATGATTGAATTATGGAACGTATTATAGAATAGTTATCAATAGCAAGTGACAATTAGGAAATGAATAATCTTTCAACAAAGAATGATGTAAATACATTATCATTGATCTTATTTGATCTTATCATTGAAATTTATTGATCTCTAATGTTTCTAATGTCTCTTTGAGAATCACTTTGAATCGAGATTCAGGTTCAAGTGTTTCCACTAGAAAGGGGACATTACATAGAGAGAAATGACCAAAATATTGGACCATACACATGATAAAATCAACAGTTAGATCTAAAAACTAACACTGACACAACTAGGCATGCTTAGGAAAGATGAAAAATAACCCAACCACTGATGCCATCCATAACATCTAACACTCAAGGATTCATTTATAAACCTTTCCACACCACCCATCACTCACAAGCATCACTTGCTTTAGAGCCATTACACCACCACTTTGTGTCCACATTGCTTCAAATTTGATGCCATGAACTAACTCAAACTGCTTCTTTGCCTATTTAGCACATCACTAGCCAAGGATGGCATATTATATGTGCTTATAACCTCTAGAGTGCTTTGATGATGAGAAACCAAGAGATATTTCAACACCAAATGAAGGTCTTAGCAAAAGGATGTGAGCTCTTCAATATTCCCATTAATAACTTGAAGCTCCTCTTTTAGACCACAAATTTCTATCTTAGAATCCATAAGAGAGCATGAAAATGAGCCCTTACATAAAAACTACTAACTTTTGCATTGGCATCCTCCTCGAGCTTCACATTTGGAGGAGCAAAAGGAGCTTAACTCATCTACGAATCTCCATTGACTAAGTCACCATTTCTAGCTTAGTGCAAAATTTAGCCATAATTGATGCCTGTGACCTCACACCCATGACCTAACATTCCCATTATTTGTGATACTACCTTTCTGTTGTGAAGTTTTCACACATCGCCCCATTGCAAATGGGGAGCCCCTCTTTTTTCTCGCTTTTGCCGTCGTTTTGCTTTGATCTTGCAGTGTCTTGCTCGGACCCATTTGACTAAGGAGTTTCAACATGCTTGGTTCACGAGGAATTTGAAGAAGGCTTGAAATGGTGAAGAAAAATGAGTGATTTCCCCGATGATGAATGAAACCCTAATTATCTTTCCTTAGGCAAATTTGGCCAATCCATGGCAGAAGTCCATCATTTCATAAGAAAAGGTCTAAGTCCTTCACTCTGTCCATAATTCCAATCCAAGAGTCTTTGTCCACAGTTTTGATCCATAGCTCTAGTTCAGAAGTCCAAACCAGATTGTCGTACCAAGGTCTATCGGGAATTTTGTTCCATAGTTCCAATCCAAGGTCCTGAATTCGACAAAGCTTGTCATTCCATGTCAAAGTTCATCTTTCCATTGGAAAATCCTGAATTCCTGGCTTAGAAACACGGAGAATTCCACAACACAACTCTAGGAAATCGTTAGCAAAATTTGGAAAATCCTTGTCAAAACCACAAAATCCTGACTCTGGAATAGAAGTTCTCGGATAAAACCCCATCAAAAGCTGAGCCCAAATCCATGAAAACAAGGAATTCTGACTCAAGCAAATTCCATGACTGGAGTGTAGGTATGCCTTGGACAAGGAATTCTGACTAAGGAAAATTCCATGATTGGAGTGCAGGTGCGCCTTGGACAAGGAATTCTGACTCAGGAAAATTCCATGACTGGAGTGCAAGTGTGCCTTGGACAAGGAATTCCAACTTAGGAAAATTCCACGACTGGAGTGCAGGTGTCCCTTGGACAAGGAATTTCAACTCAGGAAAATTCCATGACTAGACTGCAAGTATCCCTTGGACAAGGAATTCCAACTCAGGAAAATTCCATGACTAAAGTTCAGGGGCACCTTGGATAAGGAATTCCAACTCAGGAAAATTCCACGAGTGAAGTGCAGGTGCCCCTTGGAATAGGAATTCTAAGGTAAAGTGAAGTTCACGCTAAGGATAAGGAATTCCCATCCAGGACCTGAATAAATCCTTGCACTGATGAAATATGTGCCTAATGAAATGGAAAGATTTCCAAGGAATTAAGAATCCATGATTTCCTAAAATCCCCGATCGAGGCGAATCCGCGCTCCAAGCATGGAATCCGTAACACATGAAAATCCACGACTTAGGGCAACTGCGTCATGAATAAGGAAAATTCTGCAACAAGTCAAAACCTCGATTTGAAGCAATCCACCCCTTGGACAAGGAATTCCTTGACGTATCCAAATCCCCGATTCCAGGCAGGACACACTCAGGATAAAGACAAAATCCCTCTGGCGGTGGCCGTCCCACTAAGCCACCGTTTGGAAAATCTCATTGAAAAACATTAACCTTTCTCCCAAGTCGGCCAAAGGAAAATATGGGAACTTTAGAAATTTTCATTAATATAGGTCTACCAAAGACATGAAAATCCAAGTCAGCCTTAGAGAAAACAAGCTTGAAAAACTTCAAATTTTTCTTTGATCTTAACCAGGTCGGCCCCCTAAGCTTTTGAATTCCTCATTCAAAAGCAAAATTTGCCACTATTTAGGAGCAGATTTCAAACCAAAAGGCATAACTCTTCATAAAAGGCAGAGTTTTCATTAGAAAAGAACAGATTTTTGGAGTAATTGCTTGCAAATGCTAATGTTTTCTATCTTTCTTCACAAATATATCAAAAAATACATTGCATTTGAGGATTTTGTTCATCATGACTACTCGAGGTTTTCTTTGTTTTGCAAGAATTGAGGACAAGGATAAGTTCCATGAAGAGGATGTTCAAGGATGATCCAAGGCGATCAAGATGGATGCAGAGAGTTCAAACACCGGAGAAGATGACTATTTCAAGGATCCAGGAGTTCCAATAACAAGAAGACTACACATGCATACCAAGGGAGGATGGAAGAGATCACTCCAAGTCCAATATCAGGGATTCCAGTTCTAGACAAGAGGATCAATCCTTGGAAATCCAAGAACAGGAGTACAGTGCACCATTCATCAGGAGGATCAAGTTCGGCATTAGGAAGACAAGAATCCACTCCAAGGACAAGAATCCATGCCAATACAAGAATCCAAAGGAAATGCAACACAAAGATGGAATTTCAAGTCCAAAGTGCACTTGGGACAAAGGAAAAAATGAGGTGGCGCCCTAGGACAGGTGTCAACTTTTCATTTGCCAGTGTGGTGGCATTCTCACCTACCTCCTCATTAGGGTTTCTTTTGACCTAAGCTGAGCCATTGATTCTTAGGAATCAATCTTGACCCTTCAATGTATTTTTGGAAGCCTATATAAAGGCCCATTTGCCTCATTTTCATATTCATTAGACATTAGAATAGGAGAGGAGGATAGAAAAAGGAAAGAGAGCAGCAGTTGTTGTTCATTACTGTAATATTTCTCCATTTTTGAGAGCAATATAACTTCAAGATATTGGCAGATTCTTGGAAAGACATCTCCAAGTTAATACATGAACATTGATGCATGGTGTTTATGGCATTCTTTGGATGTGTTAGCATGGTTTTCCAGTTTTCCTGAAGCAAATCAGAAGCTCCATTGTTGCAGATCTGTTTGTTTTAATTTCAGTTTCATTTTCAGTTTTCATTACTTAGATTGGTGGAAGATTTTTCTATTGATGAATGATGAACCCCCTTTATGTTCATACCATTTGTGATTTGTGGTTTGCAAGTTGCAGTGCATGGTTAGTCTGAACACTTTGAAAGCTTAACTTCGATTGCTTGTTGCATAATACATGTCCATATTCTATGTATGAGTAATCTGAAAATCCTTATTGAAATATCTCAGAAGATTGCATCATCTTTGGGTAGTTGTTGTCTCATGGCGAAGCAAGGCATGGTTGTGGTTTCACTAAGTCAATAACAATCCTTGCATCAGAGAAGATTTTTGAACCTTTTCTCCCTTTTATCTTTTCTTTTAAGTCTGTTTGAGGAAGTTTCCACTCATCCAAAAATCCAAGTCCAGGGAGTAATGAATTCAATCCGTGTCCATGAAGGATGATTTAGTGTAAGTCCCTTTGTGATTACCAACAAGATCACATCATTTCATTGAGTCTATCCCTGTGCACGTCAAGACCTGACATTCAAGGAACCTTGGAGTAGTCTCACTTGATCACATAGTTCAGCATTTGAGATGCTTTGTTCAAGAGAGGATAGAATACTTTGTGTTTTATTCTAATGTTACTGCAGTCATAAAACCAACATGAACACTTCCCCTAAAATGTTTTCAACCAAATTCAATAGAATGTAATTCTGGCACCGAAAGATCTTATAGATCAATGGTTGGAAGCCCTACCCTAATGTAATAGGTCTTTACAAGCACCTAATGTCCATCTGCAAGCTGTAAGGTCTCCACACAAGACTACCAAAATGCAAAATCACCAAACACTACGACACTAGGCATTATAAAAGAGATGAAAGGGGGCCATCCTAATAAAGCAAACTCCCATGTTGCACATGCCCAAACTAACTAGTATAGGGGTGTTGCCAAAAGATCAACTTAAAATTCATCATGACCAAATGAGCCGACTTGACAACTACCAAGAGGCAGGTGTTGGGCTCACCAAGACCACTTCATGTTGGCTTTGCTTTCAAAATAATGGACTCCAAAGCCATCCAATCATTGAATCAGGAACATCCCTACATTTTCTAACAAATCCACAACTACATTTTCTTCAAGATAATAGTGAACAAAATCGAGATATGCTTGAAGGCTTTGTATAAGGTTCCTACTTCTTCCAACAAACCCATACGCTTCCAATTTGGGGAGAATGATTTTCTCTAGTCATGAATGACATTGGTTGAGCCCTCTTCAACAATCAACTTTCTATAATCCACTAATTTGGCCAACAAGAGATCAAAGATCACAACTTCCAATTCTATTTCATTGTTCATCCTCGAACCTAGCAAGGAGCCACCCTTTATGAAATTGTTGCAATCGTCATAGAACCTTTCCAATCCTTGCCAATCTAGGATTGCCTCTAGAAGCCCTACCAAAATTGAACTTCAAATATCTAGAGTAGGGGAGGGGAGACTAAGTAGGAATGGGAAAGGTGGGGTGAGGAAGTTGGAGAGGGGTGTTTGAACCAACTTTATCTGTATCAACTTTCTAACTATTATCCCTTAAATAGGATAGTTGACCATTTTATTGTTCTCATTTGTAGTTTGTCTTTCTTTAAGTATTTTTTCTTGTAACTTGACAAAATATCTTGCTAATTTTGGACAAACATTTAATTTATCAATACCAACTTGTTCCCTTTAACCTTTTATATTTGAAAATTAAGAAACTAAAAGGAAACTAGTCCAACTAAACTACTTGAGGGTTTAAAAATCCCTTTACCATTGTCATTTAATCATTTCTTTCTCAATGTATGTCTCCCATAATCCAAACCATCTTAAAGCATTATGCATACTCCATTTGCCTAATGTTGCATAGTCATTTTAGTACAAAATATGTGCCTCTTATTAGTGTCCCACACTTCCTTGCCTCCTTGGCCTCTTTTTTGTTCCTTGCTTCAATCTTTGACTCTTTATCTCTTTGCACATCTCCATTTGATCTTTATTTTTTCCCACCTAAAGCCTTATCATATCTACCTCCAACCATTACATCCTTTTGCCTTAGTTTCTTTTTGATTAGGAAATATCACACTTGTTCTAGAAAAAAAATTTGGAATCTAATCCAAGTATAAAGTGGGGAACACTTAAGTTAGAAATCTTGTTTAAATCAGTGTTTTAAAAAGAAAAATTACAACTTTAGTAAAAAAAGTTAGTTTAATAAAGTGCTATCCAAAAAGGCTTGGAAAATTACAATAAAAAGTTAAGTTCAAATAGCTTGAGTCATGTATATCTTACGTGATGCAAGGTAAGGGTTTGATCTAAGCCCCTCAAATTTAAACCCTCAAGGCTTAGATCAAACCCCGATTTGTTGAGTGTCATATAAAATCTCCTTGAATCTTATTCACATGCTCACAAAAGTCCCAATTTACCTCATGTTTTGGGGGTCAAACAAAGTCATCCAAAGGAATTTTTTTACAAGTATGTAGCCATTAGTGTTATCTTTCTAAAAAGTATAATATCTATTATTATTTTTTGATATTATGTATTTTTAATTTATAATCAAAATAGGTCCATCACAAAAATAATGATCTCTATTTGAGACACTAGGAAAAATCACAAACTATGTTAGGAAAATATCATATAATTGCACTACACTCTCCATTGACGTCCTTATTTTAATGGAAAAAATATTAATATATGCAAAGAGGAACTTGTTACCGTAAGATATAGGTCTTAAATTTCTATTAGTACCAATTAAAATTAATAGATGAAATATTACTAGAAAGTATCTACAAAGTATATATTGGAGTTAATGACATATTTTCAAGAAATCATAAAATATTTTATTTGTAGTTCAAGTTATGTGTTATGGTAAAATGTTACTCATTAAAAAGGTAAAAGTATAATAAAAATATTATTGCAAAATAACCAAATATGATAGAAATATTTAAAAAAAATCTAAATTTTATAAATTGAATCTACATAGAAAATACTACAAATCATTAGTTTACATTATCCTTAAATTCTTGACTATGTTATAATTGACAGAATGTGATAAATGCTAAAAAATGTTGGTTTTGATGGCCCAATAATGCTTAAAAGTGGGACACATTATTGTGTTGTTACCCAATCTTCTAGCTAGTTAGTTTGTACTTCATGAGTTGGCACTACCAATTAAGTGAGCATCCCCATGTCATCAAACATCTAATCATAGAGAATAACAACACATGGCATCCCTATATTTACCATGTATCATATTTTAATGGTGTGCAAACTAATGTATCCCTGTTTTAAAACCCAAGTGTGCAAACCTTGTGTATTCCTCAATGTTTTGTGTTGAAATTTGGTTGTATTAACTCGCCAAATCACCAAACATACCTTTACACACTTGTCATTGGTTCTTAAGATTACAATTATTGTCCTTGATAATCAAATCAATGACATTCCCAATCAATTCATACACATTCCACTTTACTCACACTATTATGTTGTACTGATATGCAATTGGGTAAAAGAGCAATAGCATGTCCTACTAGTTGGCCAACCTTAGTTTTTTCCTAAAATCATGCTATGACTAAAAATCCATGAAGGGTTTGATCTAAGAAGGTGGTTTCAATCTAAGAATAGGGAGTTCAATTCAATCTTGGGGGTTTTGATCTAAGCCCCTTAGATTTAAATCCTCTAGGCTTACATCAAACCCCACTTTGTTGAGCATCATAAAAAATCTCAACGCTTATTCACATCCTCACAAAAAATCCGTGTTTACTCCATGTTTTGGGGGGTCAAACAAAGTCATCCAAAGGAAAATTTTAAAAAGTATGTACCCATTAGTGTTAGCTTTTTTAAGAAGTATAATATCTATTATGTTTTTTTGATATTATGTATTTTTTAATTTATAATCAACATAAATACATTACAAAAATAATGATCTCTATTTGACATACTAGGAAAAATCACAAATTGTGTCAGAAAAATCTCATATAATTGCACTACACTCTCCATCGACATCCTTATTTTAATGGAAAAAATATCAAAATATATGAAAATAGGAACATGTTTTTGATTAAGGTAAGAAGCAAAGCAAGGTGCTAATCCCTTTAACAAAAAGCCACAAGGGTAGAGCAAAACAGGCCACAGACAGGCCATGAACAACATAACAACACACTGCTAGTAGTAAAGCATACTATAGATCTGAGTCTTAAGCATAAACCGTAATCAAAAAGTAGAAATAGAACATATAGGAAACCTTGGAGAATAACTGACTCCAGTCATCATTGAGGAATCTATAGATTTCCTCATAATTGACAAAAGTAAGCATCTAGACCATGTCTCTTGAGTTCAAGGTCTTGTAACACCGACAACATAGTGGTAGACTTGTGCATCACCTTTAGTTTTCCTTCCAAAGACACAACCTTTAACTTCATCTCATCAACCTCTGCAGCAACCTGATCACACTTCTAGCACTCCTAAACATGAACAGACTCCTTCACCAGTTCGACCTCATCAAGTTCCTTTTCCATCTCAGCATCTTTAGAATCATAATAAGAGGTGTTCAATTCCTCAAACAGATCAGCTCCTTCCTGAAAAATCTCCACTTTCGGGGTAAGAACCACTTTCTGAATCTCCACCTCTTTCTTCTAGAAAGAGTCACTGGACTCCTCAACAATTTTGAGTATAGGAGTTTGAATTCCTGCAAGCTTGTTGGATTGCCTAATACTTGGCTTCCTAAAATTTTGGTCTCCAAACTTCACCTTACTAATACTAGTACCTTTATCAATCACCTTCTCCATAACCACAACATCATATCATCCATAGTAAACCCCTAGGTTTCCCTTTAGGTCTGAACACAATAGCTCCCACAAATTTACTCTCCTTATATTGATTAGGGTCCCCCTCGCCTCACTCTAAATAGAAAAGGAAAACGTAACAATTGGCCTCCCAATCCCCTTCACATACCTTTTCATAATTACAATATTTACAATCTTTTTTTGGACAATGATCATTTGAGAGAGGTGCCACTGAAATTTGAAAATATCCCATCTTCCACATCATCCAATACCACAGAAGCTCAATGAGTTGGCTCAAGTAAACATGGCCATCCACTATCCTAGTCAGCATCTTCCACAACATCCAAGTCCACAGAGACTCCATAAGTTGGCTTAAATAAGCGTAGGCGTCCCCCTGCCTAGTCAGTGCTACACTACAATCCACTTGGGAGAAACGATTAGTGATACAAAATTTCAAATGAGTATATAAGATATATTCTAAATTAGTAATATCCATATAGAACACCCATTAGGATAGAAAAGGTTGCGCCTTTGAATGAAGGAGGTTCTTAATATTACTAGGGAGATTACTTAAGTCTCTCCAACATATTTTAGAATTAAAATTAACTCCAAATTGTTGTGATGTTCACAACATGCCCCATTTTACTCCTTAGCAAAATGAGGACCCCTGCTGTGGCTGTTGTTTTTGCTTGTGTGTGTGTTGTTCTGCTTGGTGGTAAAGGGAAAAGGAAGTGAATGTTACAAACCTCATTGAAAATAAAGAAAAATAAACATTGAGTACTAGGGCAAAATATGGGTGAATTCCTTGTCAAAAATGAATAGGGGTTGCTTTTTGAACCATCTTAAAATTCCCTATATTTTGCAAGTTATGAGTATTTTGGTAAAATGTACAATCGGATTTGTATGTTGCATATACAATGTCCTTTGTATATTGGGTCCTTGTATTAGTTGCAAAATGGGTTGTCTAGTTTCCTTTGTATATTGGGTTACATATACAAAGCTGTTTGTATGTCGGGTTTATATACATTGTCATTTTACTTGTATGCATTTGGCTAATGTTCATTTCGGTATATACAAGGTGGCCCTGACATAGCTCAAAGTTGAAATGCATAGTCCGTCGGGTCTGTTGCATGTATTTTTGGTTTGTATGTTTGAAAAGTGCGAAATATACAAAGTGGACATACAACGCGATATGCATTGCCTAGAACCGAAACATTTATGAATTAAAGTTAAGTCCTTGTATGTTTTGCTTTGTATGTATGTTGCGGTATACATACATTGCGATACATACAAGGCGAAGATACAATGTGCGGAACCGAAAGGTTATTAAGGTTGGTTTAGTCATTGTATTTTTCGTGCTTTGTATATTGAAGTCATGCATTGCACTTATACAAGCCGCAGACTCGAAAAAGTTATGAAACAAGGTTAAGTCCTTGTATGTATGCGAGCTTGTATGTTTCGGTGACATACAAAGAAATATGCATGCTGCGCGGAACTGAAGAGTTATTAAATGAGGTTAAATCGTTGTATATTCGGTGCTTTGTATGTATGTTTCGATACATGCATTTCATTATACATGCAAGTAGCGGAACTCGAAACAGATTAAAGTTCGGTTAATACGATGTATCTTTACTCAATGTATATCCGATATACATTGCGATATACAAGCGAAAGATGCAAGTTAAAAGTGCAAGCCGGATTCGAAGAGAAAATTAAAAACGGAAAAGTCTTTGTATATTTAGTGCTTGTATGTTCATAATATACAAGCCGATATACAAAGGGATTGAGCATGCGATATACAAAGAAAAAGGCGATAAAGCAAAGCGAGCGGATTTTGAATCCATTTTAGAGCCCAATTGCATGTTTTTGGTCAACAATGGTTGACTCAGCCATTTTTAGCGTTGTATATGCATTTGATATGCGATTGTTCATGGATTCATAACCCGATATTTGTGTTTGCACATTCAACCTGATTTAATGTTTTTTTATCTTCCTGCTAGTTTGTTAAATGATGATGCTTAACTTTTGTCTGTTGGCTACAGGTATGTAGGTTTATTGGTGTAGAAGCTGTCGCGGTTAAAAAGGATATAGTGAACAAAGCAGTCATCGGCCATCAGCAGAACGATAGAAGACTCGGTCGATGAGGAGGGTCTTGCCGAAGGGTAGAGTGAAGTTTCGATTGTCAGAATGAGATTGGTCGCGGGGAGACCTGAGAGAACTGGCCCGACGTTGATTGTCACGCTGATGATGAGGATATACAAAGGGTTTAAAGGCGCCAACACTGCAACTAGAGACCGAGTTGATGGCACATTAACTGCTACAATTAAGGCCAATCTAAGATTCTGACCAGGCGGCAAATCAGATCACAAAAGATTGCGAATGAAGGAGTAAAGGCTTTCAATGCGGAGGAAAATGCAGGTGGAAAGAAACATTATTAAAAGGAACAACAGTTATTCTGTTGACTGTCAGGGTTTCCAAAGGGCATCCTTACGCCTAGTATGGGTATGCTGCTCGGAGACTTTTGGCGGGATTTGTTTTCCACCATTTGATGTTGCACTTGAGATGTAGACCATTGATTAACTAGGGTTTTGGAACTGTATTAGGGATAATCAGGGCTATATATTGAGCCCCTTTACTTTGTAGAAAAGAGAGGTCAATCAATAAAAAAATCTGACCGAACCAGTTTCATATAGGAGATCGGATTACTGAGACTAATGAGGAATGAATTGTTGAAATGTCAAGGTTCTTTCTTCAGATCATTGTAAATGTACTTGTTCTAAAGCATACTGAATGGAGATGAAGCTTCAAATTACATCTTTATTGTAAACTTTACGTAATCTTCAAGTTGATTTCTGGTTATGTAATGGGAAATGCTGTGTTCAAATAGAAGCGCTTTCATTTTATTGCATGTTGTTGTCAACTTTTCCTTTGAAGATTTGCACTGGATCATGCGGATTTGTGGAACGTCCTGGTGAAGTATGAGTCTAGTTTTCTTCTCTTCATTGCTGTATCAGAACATGTATGTGGATCAGTGATCTCAGTCAAGTAATTTTGGGAATCTCATCCTTTAAACCCTATCTTTGTTATTTATTTTTCTTAATTTCATTGAATCACTTCCATAACTGCAAATCATGATAAATAATAAGCAGAACAGAGAAATATGCTGACATCTCATAGATAACTGAAAATCATTAGCATATTTGAGCTAAATGCATGTAGTGTTGAAAATATCATGCAAAGAATTACAAATAATGGTAGAAATCATGCAAATATCAACCTGTAGGCACATTATTTGAGTAAATTCATAGTGCAGAGGAAGAATTGTAGGAGATTTATGCATAACAGATATAAAGGATAGGATATTTGCAGAAATTACTGAAGAATGTAAGGCCCCTGAATGATTAACAACAACACACATCAACCACTGAGTAACGTCAGTAGATTATGAAATAATCAACAGAGACTTGGGATCATGAATTCTTTGAATTCATCGTATCTTTCAAGATAAATAAAGGTTGTTGTGTAACTTTTATTTCATGTTTGTGTGTGACTAACATCACCATCAACATAAACCTAGCCATAGCTTCTGCAACACCATTTCCTTCTTTGTATATGTGTCTCAGTTCAAATCTGTCTAGACCCAAGAAGATGCTTTTTATGTCATGGATGACATCAACAATCTGCCACCCCACACCTGCTTTACCTAGAACAACATCAATTATGAGCCTTGAATCTCCTTCAATCTACAGATTTTTAATTCCCATTGAAAGGGCTATTTTAATACCCCATAATAATGTCATAGCTTCAACAACATTGTTGGTATTTATCCCTAATCCACCAACATAGGTAGCAACAATTTCACCTTTAGAGGATCTTAAAATTCCCCCTCCACTAGCACCTCTAGGGTTTCCCGTAGTAGCCCCATTGAAGTTTAGTTTGATCCAACCTTCAGTGGGGGGAATCCATTTGGTATTCATATGAGCCAGCCTCTTAGAGTTACCAACCTTGCAGTTTTGAAGAGAAACATTCCACCTATTGAGAATATTGGATTCTTGATTGTTAGGAGGGGCTTCAGCAGATTTCAACTTACGATGTGAAATATTTTCAAAAAAGAGTTTGGAGAAGACACAAAAGACTTCTTGGGCATTTTTAGTGGATTCCCTGAAGATTCAGTTGTTTCTTTCCTTCCACAAGCACCATGTGAGAAGTGGAGGAATTTGATACCATACTTCTTTGGTAGTTAGATGAGAGAAAGGAAACTTCCAATGCTCAATGAAAGAGGTTAGACCTTCATTCATACCCTAGCTAAATCCAAGTTTTTGTAAGGCCACACCCCACACCTCTAGAAAAATCACAGCGAAGGAGGAGATGGGGAACATACTCCTCATTTTTAAAACATAAGACACACCTGTAAGGAATTTAAAATTCTTTGATTTTCAAATTATCCTAAGTGAGGATCTTATTATGAGTGGGTAACTACCAGAAGAAATTTGCCTTTGGGATAAGATGATGGTTCCAAACTTTTTCCTAAAAAATGTTACAATTGACAAGGTCTAACAACACATTGTAAGCAGACTTCACTGAGAAATGATCCAACTTATCTTTGGCCCAAAGAAGATCACCATTCCTAGGAAACAATGGTATCCTGCACCTTTGGAGATATTGCTGAAGATCATTAGCTATTTGGATTAGATCACTATAGTTTTGACAACAATCAACTAACAATGCAAGATGTCCTGTCCACGAGTGTTGTCCTGTGTGTTGCAGATGGCTCATTCCCTGTCATTTCTGGAGGTGTTGGCGCCTCTGCTGTGCCGGTTTTGGACAAATCCATGGAGCTCTTGTGTTCTGCAAAGGCCCCTATGCTCGGTTTGGGTTTTGTGAAGGCATCCCATGTTGCTGTTGGCACAAAGCCTCTTTTCCAGACTAGTTTTTGTTTTGCAGGAGCGTCCTTTGTGGTGCCAGTGAAGGGTTTCAGTTCAGATATCCCCTCAAGAGGGCATGGCTCGTTCAAGGCCCTGTTTCTTGAAGAAGATGAGGAAATTTCTATTAGGATGATGCCTACTCACCCTCTCCTAGGGCTTTTTTCCCTCTGCACTACCACCCTTGGTTATGGTGTGTACGCATGAGGTCATTGAGAACGAGGACCATTATCAGTGCATTGGGATTATTTGTAGATTCAACAACTTGTGGTTGTCTGTGCCGAACCTTCACAACTGGGTCTTGGAGTCTTGGAAGCCTTTGGTGGGGAAAAAGATTGAGTTGTTTCCGTGCACTAGGGGCTTCTTTGTGGCGGCTTTTGATTCCCCTCACAAGAGGGATCTTGTGTTGAATGGTTGGGTTTAGATGTGGGGAGTGCATTCCTTATCCATTAAACCTTGGTTTAGCTGCTTCAACCCTCTAACGGAGCCTCTCAACATTAGGCCAACTTGGGTTAGGCTCTCGAATCTTCCTCTTAAGTGTTGGGAAGATTCATGTTTTGAGGACATAGGTAATGCTATTGGCTGCTTCTTGACGGTGGATTCTGCTCCCTCTTTCATAGGACACTCCACATTTTCCTGCATATTGGTCGACATTGACATCTTCAAACCCCTTCATGAGGAGGTGGTTCTGTAGGTGGGGGATAGGTTGTGTTCACAACTGTTTGATTATTTGAGCCTCCCATTCAGATGTCAACATTGCTCTGCCACAGGTCACCTGGCCTCCAGTTGTCCCCACTCTCGTCACAAGGCTGCGGCCACCTGGTGGAAGAACATTTCAGATGTTCACTTGACCGTTAGTTCTTCTGACTCTCTAATAGACCCCTCACCGGCTGTAGTGCCCTCTTCGTCTACTTCAGGCCTATGTGTGATGTGGTGGCTACTGCGTGTCCCCTAATTCCTCCAACATCTTCAAATCTACCGTTGATTGCCCCCTCCCATGAGGATGTAGTGGAGTCTCCTGTTCCTATTCTGTCTTTGAGTTCCCTAGCTTGTGTTGGGGCCTCTCCCTCTTCTTGGGTGTCGACTTTGTTTGTGGAATCTGAAGAAGATTCCCATATCTCCCCTTGTTCCAAGGACTTAGACACTTTGTGTTCTTGGATTGTTGTTTAGAGAAGGAAGAAAGGTCTTCCTAGGGCTATTTCTACTTTACACCCTCGCGTCAAAGGTGTTTGGTTTGCTTGGTCGGGATCTAGCGTAGTCTAGTTCCTGTTGTTTTGTCCTTTTTTCGCAACGGGGCTGCCTTCTATTGTATGGGTTTGAGCCCTCTCTTAATCTCGTTTTGAGTCCCCATTTCACTGCTTGTGAAACTCGTTTCGTTTGCCTTTCTTGGATTTTGTACATGGGTTCAGGCCCTTCTTGGTTACTTTAACGAAAACAATCAACTAACAATTTTCATTGATTGACTCCTATATGATGTAAAAAGTAATTAGAAGTCATTTCTCCAAAAAAGGCAATGGCAATTCCAGCTAATCTTCTGAAGTTCTGATAGCTAGAGAAAGGTTGTTCCTTTAATCAACTATCTTCCCAGAATTTAATCACTCTCCCATTCCATAAACTTCCATTTGATTTATTTTTGAAGAAGGGCCCTAATTTTTAGAGCATTGTTCCAAATGATCGAGCCTCTAGGTATACAAGTTTCAGCAAGAAACCTACTAGGATCAACAACAAAAAATACTTGGCCTTCATGATGACACCCCAGTCCTTACTATCTTTCAACAAACCCCATCCCACTTAGACATAAGAGCTTTATTAGTGAGGTGGATTTTCCTTATACAAAGATACCCTCACAGAGTGGAGTCAAGAATTCTCTCATAGAGAAATCCACGTAGGAGTCAAAAATACAAATCTTCTTTTACCCAGTGCTTCCATGGCCCCTTTTTCCCCCACAAGGAGGTACGATTTCTTCAATATGAAAAAGGAAAGAAAGGCACAACTTGAAGAAATATGTGGTAGGTGAAAACATCTTTACAACCACAAGATGAAATGTTCATATTAATAACTACATGGCCTCAATGGAAGAGGCGTTCATATAATAGCCAAAACAATTTCAACAGGAACATCCAAAGAAATAACATACTCCAAAGATGTCTTAGAAGCCAAAGACGACAACTTAAGACAAGCAACATACCACTTCCAAAGCAATGGTAGAAGAATAAGAAAAGTATGGCAGACCAAAGGACGTACTACTTTAGACCAAAGTGGTAGCCCAAGGAATCCCCCCTCAAGAAGGACCCACCAGAGATACACATCCAAATTCCAGAAGAGGTCTTCAAGACGAGAAAGGAACTCCTCCAGTCAATGGCTTTAATATGTAAAGTTCTCTTAAACCATTTTTCCATACTTGAATTGCAAGAGTGGATGTCTCAATATTAGCCTCTAGTTGAGGAAATGGTAGAACTGGGGAAGGGTTTTTTTGCGGTCATCTTCACCAATCAAGATGACAAAGATAAGGTTTTGCAAGACAATCAATGGTTTTTTTCAAGGCTTGGGTTTATATGTTTAGCAATGGCAACCTAATTTTAACCCAACAAAAGAGGAACTAAATTTTGTTCCCTATTGGATTCAAATATCCCTCTGGAATATAGAGATATTAATATCCTCAGAATGATAGGTAATTCCTTAGGTAGATGTCAAAAAATAGAGTTACCGTAGAGCCACTGCTGGTTCTAAGGCACAGTCAGGATGTGCATTATCATGGACAATAAACGAGAAATACCTAAAGTAGTGATGCTTGAATCCCCGGAAGGCTCATGGGAATAGAGAATCTTGTATGAAGGCCTAGAATGACATAGCAACAATCAAACTAGTCTTGGCCAGGTCGAAGGTTTGTCCATGACCCTTGAAATCAAAGGAACAAAGAATGGAGAAAACCTTACATAGATAAAAGAGGGTTTAGTGACAAAGGGCATACTATATGGGGTAACCGAGAGGCAAATAAGGATCCACAAAAATGAACTACATAACAACCAATATAAGAGATTCACAAAACATGTGTACATAGGAAGGAGTCAACAAGTCTGTAGAAAGGGCCAACCAAGAATAAATCATGAAGAACACAAGGGAAGAACTCCAAGAGAACAATTCTAACCTTGAGCCTAGAGAAGGAACAATAGATTGTAACATTGGAGGAAAGTATAGAGATGCATAAACATCTCCCCCTACAAGGAGATTATGATCTGGACAAGCTGATAGATTTGCAATATTTAATATCGCCTTCTAGAAAAGTGGAAGTGAGAGGAAATGGAGTTGAAAAAAGGTGCATGGTAGTATCTGAAGAGGAGGTTGAGAGAGAAGAACCTCTTTTATCCAATGAAAGGACAGAAGAAGCCTCATAATTAGTAAATTATAGTTTGAATGTGATTTTAGAAGTGATAGCCAAAGTAACCAACAACATATGTGATGACATAGTTGAAGACCAAACCTTTTTAAGTATTTCTCAAACATATTTAGGCAAAAAACTTGACAAAGGCACACCTCTCTTCATGAAAGATCACAAGATTAAAGAATAACAAGACATAAGTAAAAATTACAACAGGTATTTAGACGACAATTGAGAAATATTGAAGAAAGAGGAAAGTGGAACGCTCTCCTCAAGAACAATGAGAGTCCTTACATGGAATGTTAGGGGCTTAAATGCCCCTAACAAAAGACGCCTCATCAAAAATCAAATTGATGGGGTAAACACAGACATAATTCTTCTTCAAGAGACAGTTTTTCATAGATCAAGGTCAAATTTTTTTTGGACAATAACACAGATGGAATGTAGCAACCCATCCAGTGAATGGAGCTTCAAGGGGTTTGGCGATCTTGTGGTGTAAACACCTCAACCCTATGGAGATAATTTTAGCAAGAGAAAATTGGATCCTTGGTAAGTTTTCCAACTACCTAAATACAAAGGATTTATGGATTTTTTGTGTATATGGACCAATGGGGACTAGGCAAAAATCCAATCTATGGAAACATTTTAACCAACTTCTCAACTTATTAAATAATGAAAAGGTCATTTTTGGAGGACATTTCAATGCCCTAGCAATGGAGGATGAAAAAGCAAGAGAAATTTCACACCTTTCCAAATCCCTCGAGGATTTCAAGGAATTTATAGGTTTCAACAATCTTCTAGATTGCATTCCTAAGAGTGGGAAATATACATGGACTAACTAAAAAAAAGACTTCTTCCAGATAGCAAAAAGATTGGACAAATTCCTCATTATAAACACATGTTTGTAAGAAAAGTGGGAATTCACATCAAACATTCTTCCTTGGAGTGGATTAGATCACTATCCAGTGATTCTTAATATTGGAGAGGACACTTGTTCACATCAAAAATATTTTAAATTTGAAGATATGTGGCTTAGAGACCCTAATTTCCTCCCTCAAATGCAAATTTGCTGGAATTCATCCCCCTTTATACAGGGATTGAAAGAATGTTCCAACTAGTTCATAAATTGAAATTTGTGAGATCTAAGCTTATTACTTGGAATCAACAGCACTTTGAAAACATATTCTAGGAAAAGATTAAAATAAAAAATGAGCTACTAAATATTTCTTCTCATGTAATCAAGTTTGGGATGAATGAAGAAAGTTACAAGAAAAGTCCTTAAGAGGAGAGCTGTAGGAAATTCTATTAAGGGAAGAATTTTTTTGGCAAAATAAATCAACATAGACATGGCTAAAAGAGGGAGACAGGAACACAACTTTATTCCATTTATCTACAAAAATCATGTGATCCTCTAATTCTATTCACAACATCAAAAAGGTGAATGGAGAATTGACCAGCAACACAAAAGAGATTCAGGAAGAAGTAGTCTTATTTTCTAAGAACCTGCTCACTATAGACATCTCATTTAATCCTCCAAATACCTTGGATTTCAAAATTCCCAAATTGGTTAATAAAGAACATAATGATATGCTAATGAAAGCTTTTACTTTTGAAGAGATCCAAGTGGTAGTATTGTCTATGTTAGGAGACAAAGCACCTAGACCAGATGGATACATAGGTATCTTCATTCAAAAATGTTGGGACATAGTGGGAAGAGATGTATTTCTTGTAGTAGAAGATGATAGAAAATCTAAGAACATTCGCAAGAAGCTCAAAAACACGAGCATAATTCTAATCTTGAAGGTAAAATCCCCCTCTTCCTTTGAAGAATTCAAGTTGATATCATTTTGTAACTACATTTATAAGATTATCACCAAGGCAATGACTTTAATATTAGCCACAATTCTCCCACTTTTAATTATGGAGGAACAAAGGGGTTTTGTACCAGGAAGAGAAATAGCAGAGGGAGCCATAGTGACTCATGAAATTTTACTCTCAATAAAGGAAAGAAGAACTCCTTCCATGGTAATCAAATTGGATATGATGCAGACTTATGACAAAGTAAACTAGAATTTTTTCTAATCTCCATCCTCATGAAGTTTGGCTTTTCCAAATAATGGTGCAAATGGATATCAACTTGCATTTCTAGAACTATTTTTACAGTCCTTGTGAATGGATTGGTAGCAGGCTCTTTTGAATCTTCCAAACGTCTACATTAGTGTGACCAATTATCATCATAATTATTTATCTTGATGGCAGAAGCTCTCACACGGGTCATCAGGGAGGCAAATCAAAACAACAATTGGAGAGACATTTATATAAATCCTATTTGTGATCCCTTCACCCATGCCCTCTTTGTAGACGACACAATTCTCTTCGGTCAAGCCACGATAGTGGAAGCCAAGGCCATAAAATTAACAATCTCAAAATATTGCGAGGCCTCAAGACAGGTGATCAACCTATTGAAAATTATGGTATTCCTATTTCATATAGATGTCCATACTCAAAATCGTATGTTCAAAGTTCACAATTTTAGAATTGAATCAAATTTATGGTATTCCTATTTCATACAGATCTCCATACTCAAAATCGTATGTTCAAAGTTCACAATTTCATAATTGAATCCCTCCCAAACAAGTACTTGGACATCCCTTTGTTCACAAGTAGATGCAAGATGGATTTATGGAAAAATATCTTGCAAAGCATAAATCATAAAATAGGATCCTGGAAAGGAAAGTGGTTAACCCTAGCTAGAAGATTGACGATGATAAAAGTAGTGCTGACAACAATCCCCATTTATATGATGTCAATTTTGAAGATTCCTAAAGGTATTCTTTTAGACAATTTCTATGGTAGAGAAATGCATATAAAAATAAAATACTCGTTGCACGGGAGAAAGTTTGTAAACCAAAAATCAAGGGTGGAGCTGGCATTTTGAACATAGGACATCAAAATTAGGCGCTAGGAGCCCAACTAGCTTGGAATATGTATACTAATCCTTAGGCTAGATGGGTCAAACTAATGCAGTACAAATATTTAGACAACATGGATAGGGAAAGAATATTCACAGTAGAGAATCCTCCAAAAGGTTCAAGCATGTGGAATTTTCTTACACATAGCAGGAAGGTGCTACTACCTCATCTAACATGGATTTTACATATTGGTGCCAAAGAAAAATTTTGGGACAATTTATGGAATGGTTGGCGAAGATTATCAAGGAGAACTGACCTTAAGGAGGCTCAGGAATGTCTCAAACATTTATGGGGAGAGATAGTTCAAAATTATTGTGAACCAAGTCAAGGAGGAAACTCAAATAAAGTGCAATGGAAAAGCTTCAAAAACTATAATTTTCTAGTAGATCAAAAAAGAATTCTTCAAGAAATCTTGGACACACGAGTAATTTTCTTCTCAAACTAGGAGGATGAGATTATATGGTCAATGGACAACTCGGGATATTATACTGTAAAACAAGGTTATAAATGTCTTTCTTCTTCCTCAAAGATAGATTGGCCACATAGCTTGTGCTGGAATGATGCCACATTGCCAAAGATAGGAGCCTTCACATGGTTGGCTCTTCATAACAGGATTCTAATTGGGGATAGAATAGAAAAATTAAATTAGGTTCAAGCTTTAAATGTGTATTATGTGGAGAACAAGAAGAAAACTAAGATCATCTTCTTTTAAAATGTCCATTTAGTCTTGAATGTTGGCAATGGCTATTCAACCACTTCAATTGGATCTCTTCCATACCAAATTCTCTCTTCAACCTCTTTGAAAGTTGGCCCACCTTATACACAAATTTGACCTTTGCATGCTTGTGGGAATTCAATCTGTCCATGGTCATATGGCAAATATGGAAAGAAAGAAATTTTTGGATATTCAGGAAAATTGTCACCCCTCTCAACAAGGTGATTGAAAAAATAGAAAAATCTATCTCAGAAGTGGTACTTTCAAAAGTAAAGAAAGATTCAACTTCCAATACAAAATTCACAAATTGGGACAATTCAGTTCTAAATTTAAATGGAAGTTTTTGAAATTGCCCTCAAGTAATGATCAGTTTCAGAAGACTCACATCAAGATCGATAAAAGAAACCCCTATCTTCACCCTTCATCAAATTAAATTTTGATAGTGCTTGCAAGGGCAATCTAGGCATTTCAGACATGGGCTGCATCATCTGAAACTTGCATGGACAAGTGATAATGGATAAAACTTCTAAAATACCCGAAGGAACCAATAACGAGGCAGAGGCATTGGCAATTCTACAAGGTCTACAACTCACAATTGAAAATAATTTGAGACATATATGGATATAAGGTGATTCACTCATCATCATCAACGATGTAAAAGCTATACAAACCCCTAATTGGAAAATCAACTACATAATCTAACAAGTCTTGGTTTTGCTAGAGGAACTCGTTTCTTTTTAGATCTCCCACTGCTACAAAGAAACCAATATGGCGGCAAGTTGGCTAGCAACTTATGCAATTGACCAAATATTCGACGTGGAAATTTTTGACCCACATCATAGAACTATTCCAATGGATTTGATAAAGTTGATAGAGGTGGAAAAGCAATTCCTTGCCTAACGACCTTCAATATCCCACCACAGTAGAAGTTTCAGATTGGGCTTGAAAACCAGAGTAATAAATACATTATGGATTTATCTTTAAAGAATTTTAACAATGATCCATATCTTTACATGACCGTAGAGATCGTCTTTTCAATGGCTATCCTCTAATTGAGTGCTCCCTCACTTTAGTCCTTTCATATCGATGACACATTCAGATCGGCATATTATTATCAAGATCCACTTGTTCAATTTTTCTCCAAGTCACCCTCCAACGACTACGGTCTTTAGAATGCAAGCCCACATATGTCATAAGGACTTCCTTGCTTAACTAGTCTATCTTTCGTTAAATGGTGTTATCAAATCAGAGGGAATAATTTTCAAAATATATAAGTATATTCTACATCACCTCTTATTCAATGCTATGTGCCTATCATGGCGGCTTACCTCCACTCATTTCTATTTTAAGAGACAAGACGGGTGGTACAAAAGATGTGACACAAATTTATGAAATAAGTTGGAGATACTCTTTTCCCCTCGGGCAATAAGTGACATTGATAGCTGCTTTTCTCTAACGTAGGGCGAAGCATTTTTCTTATCAACATTTATCTCTTGTCTTCGACAGCTGGTTGGTTTTCTGACAACCTTTTCTTTCTATTGGTAAGCTTCAACTCCATCTTAGCCTATAAGTTGACATTGACAATGATAAAGTCAATAGACGCCTATTCTTCCTAGTGAGGTCCTAGGAATTGGAAATACGAGGCAAGGTAAACATCCTCCAACTTTGCAAAGTAATTGATATTGATTGTACCTTGGTTCATTTTTCAATCTGCAACATCTGTGGGTAAAAAATGTTGTTGGGCTCTCCAGGCAGGGTGATATATTGGTCAGATGCGGATTCCACTCTCCTATCTAATATAATGGACATAGTCTAGGATGGTCACTTCGTACATGCATTTGCATTTGGGTTGGTTTTCGACTACTTGTTCGATCAAAATAGATGGCACACGGCTCTGGAAGGTTATGATCTGCATAAAGGGGATGCCATGGTCAGGAGTCTCCTTCCGATGGAAATGCTGCAGACATCTCTAGCTACATAATGTGTGTACCAGGCTATGTAGAAGGGAATAATGTGTTGTTGCATGGGAGGGCTGGATAGGGCACTATAGGTGCACATATTTAATTTCTCATAGGACATTGTTCACAACATCAGAGATGTGTTCAAAGCCATACATTTTCTATGCATACACACACTAGATTGGGCTCCGCACCTGCCCAAATCATCAAACTTAGAAGTCACTGCTCCTTCAACGGAGGCGGAGGACCTAGCTGAATCTTCAGTCCCTGTCATAGTCAACCTGGATGTGGCGTGGGTGGAGGTTTAATGGTGGTTGGTGTTAGTTTTTTCCTTGGCTCTCCTCAATGCTAGCATCTAATTAGGTGTATATGTTCTTGGATATTATCTTGATGATGGCCATTTTTTGGTTTTTGGCTGGATAGTTTGTATTTTTGCAAATTGATTATATGGGCGTCTCGCCCGATCTTTTTGTACTACTTTTATATTTTAAGCTAGTATGGGTGGTGTTGTACCCAACCAAATTTTTTGCTTCATTAAGGCATTTTGAAACAAGTCTAGAAAATTTTTCGTCAAAAAGTCAAAAAAGCCAAATTTTTAAAAATAAGAATTTCTATTTTTAGAAATTTCTAAAAATAGACGTTGAGTTAGGTTTTCTGAGTTTCTTGATATATGGATGTTGGCAAAACTTTCTAAAAATTGAAAGTTTCTAAAAATAGAATCTCCAAATCAGGGGTTGCGCTCGATTCTCATTGGTCGATTTTGCTTCACGATCGGCACGGTTCATACGGAATCTTCAAATGACCAAGTTTTCTCTACTGGGTCATTTCTGCTTTTTCAAAAGGCGAAGCATGAGCTCGAAAGTCATCAACACAGAAAAGTTCACCTGCCAAATCTCTTCGACGAGTTTCCAACGCTGTTTCAACAACGCAAAACCGACAAATGGCCGTCGACTCGACGATGCACGCAAAACGATGCAAGATGGATTCAAGGTGAATGGAAAAGCTAGAAAATCATAAAAATGGCTAAGTGTTGACAAACTGGGCACCCCTGGAGGCTTGGGGTGCCCATCCTCTCCTATGTTAGTTTTTTTCACGTTTTTCGAGAAACGTCGAAAATGCTTCCGTCAGCGCCTTTCCGGTTGGTCAAACTTGGTCAAAAGTCAGTCAAAGCTAGGATTTCATCACAGATATGTTCAAACTACTTAGATCACCCTCCGTCCCGCCTCGACAGTCGTCAGAACGACCGAAATCGAAGATCGAACAGGAGCTGTCGGCACGGAAATCAAGAAAAAGGTACAAAATTGACAATTTATGAAAAAATGGCTAAGTGTTGACAAACTGGGCGCCCCTGGAGGCTTGGGGCGCCCAAACTCTCCAGTGTTAGATTATTTTTCATGTTTTTCTTGAAAAAATGCAAATCTCCTTCCATAATCCCGCTCTGGTTTAGTGTTGATCAGTTTGGCACATTTTTCGAGGCAAACGGAAGGTACAATCAGCTTAGTTTTCATCAGGCTTGCATATTCACCAGATCATCAGACTCATTTTCATCCCAGTTGTTAGAAATCAATAGCCAAACAGGGGTCCTGTGCCTTCGGAACGTGCACGCAAACCAAGAAATTGAAAAAGTTGAAAAAACTGAAAAAATGGCTAAGTGTTGGGAAACTGGGCACCCCAGGAGGCTTGGGGCGCCCAACTTGAGTAGTTTTAGAATATTTTCATGTTTTTAGTGTTTTTCGACATGCCTTGTTACCAATCTTCGCCCGTTGGCAGTTTCCGGAAGGTCAAACTTGGTCAAACGATGTCAGATCGTCGAACGGAGACAGGAGATAAATCTCAATTGATTAGTCTCCAAAATGTCAGGATCAATTAGCTTTTTCAGTCAATGACGACATTTTCCTCCCTTGTTAAAATTGGAGACAAGCCATATTTGAGTCAAAACAAGTGTTGAAGTGTCGAAAATGAAGAAAATTTTGTTAACACTTCTTCCAACTCGAGCATTCGATGACATCATCAAAGAAGATATTTTTTGTCATCTTGCACATGAAGCCATAGGCTCCTACAAAATAGGGATTCTTCCTATTCGAAGACATCCACTTGGATTTATGCTTTAAAAGATGCTTTCTTCATGGATGAGGATGAAGTTTTCTTTTCACACAAGTAAAGCTGCTTTTTTGACCAAAAGATTTAGAAAGACAAGCTCTGGCTTCTTTATTTCATTATCTTTTGTAGGTTGCATCCAGAGGAAAGATTTTATTTTTCTTTCAACGAAGATTTGAAGACCCAAACCAAGTGCTTTTTCAGTGTTCTTCATAGATTCGGGTTGAGGAAGAAGAGAGGCTTGCTTTTTCAGGGTCCTTATTTCAAGGAGATCATTTTTCAGAAATTCGATCAGAGCTTTTTCAGTTTTCGTCGAGATGGGTCCATACAGATTATTATCCTCTTGAAGATTGGGAGTTGTGCTTTTTTTTGGGAAACTGCTTTTTTCTTGCTTTTTCGAGAAAATCTCCGCTTTTTCAAAATCCGACGATCTGGGTTGCTTCAAAACAGAATTGCCTACAAAACCCATGTGCCAGTTTTTTTTTGCTCAGAATCAGCTTTTTTAGAAGAAATCAGTAAAAGAATATCAACGGATGACATCACCAAAAAGCAAGAATGTGAATGTGGATACATTTCAAAAGAAAGCAACTTTAAAACATATGCTTTTTGTTTTAAAGCATGTGCTTTTATCCTAAGCTCATCCATTCTATATTTAGAAAGAAATCACCTTGTGATAGTTGGAATCTTTTTGCTTTAAAGCAGATTGCTTTAAAGCATTTGTTTATTGTATCTTTGTCTTAGAATAGTAATAAAGCTTGCGAGTTGGCAAGTTAGGGTTAATCAAGGAGATTTTAGGGTTCCCTACTCCTTTGATTTTAGTATAAATAAGGGCATCCTTGCCCATTGTTTGTAATGGTAGTTGTGATAGCAAATTTCCTGTGCCTATTCTAGCCTGCAAACATTGTTATTCCAAGTGTCTGTTCAATCTGTCTTGATTGCAAGGGAATGACTTTTGTGATAACAAATTTTGCTGTGCCTATTCTAGCCTGCAAACATTGTTATTCCAGGTGTTTGTTCACTTTGTGTTCAGTGTTCTCCAATGTTTGATCGCTTACTGTATGCCTACCTTTTGCTGTAGTATTGCTGTCCTGGAGTTGTATTAAACTTTCTGATATTGAATAGAAATCTCATGCTACTTTGCTTTGATATTCTATATCGATTCATCAAAGTTTTCGTCATCAGATGTGTAGCTTCTGTGGCTTTCATTTTCATCTTTCATCATTAAAGTACTCTTAGTCTTGTGGTGTAAATCTGGAGGAAAACTACTTGAGTTTTTGTGTTAACAATCATTCCCCGTTCACTTTCAACTTCCTTTGCTCTGAATTTACTTAGGAGGTTGAAAGCGTCATTAGTCTATGCTAGTTGTAGTAGAAGTTTTATTAAAAAGGAAAAAACCTCTTTTGCAGCTTTTAAAGTTTTATAACCTTGTGCTCTGCAGCTGAGAATCAAAAAGAAGATCTAGGCGAAGTTTCATTCAAGTTATCTTTTCAGCGAACATCAGCAAGAAAGGGAACTCCCCCTTCCAATAGGAGAGTAGTTTATCTGTGCATAGCTGTCCGTTTCCAAATCGCATACCAAAGGTGCGAATTGAAACAGCAACAGTTTTCTGGCGCCCACCGTGGGGCACGAGACATAAAACTTCAAGCAAGCTTAGGCTTATGACACGGTAATGACTCTCTGGCATCCTTCTGCTCTAGCTCAACAACCAAATCTTACACCACCTATTATTCAACCAAATCTTGTACGAGTGGAAGGAGAGCAAATGAACATCATTAGTAGCCTTAGAAGTTTCATATTTGTGCAAAAGGAAAGTCTTGATCAGTGGAGAAACACAGCTGCTATCCTTGACGAAGAAGAACACAAAGCAGATCTTGCAACAGGAAGACCAGTACTACCACCTCCCGCGTGGCAATAGATAATCCTGGCTCACAGGGTTTATTCAAGAAAAGGAAAAGGCGGTGCTACGGATCCTTTCTTTCAAGATTTTAATTCTGCAAAAATTGGAGAAGCATCCAACATAGTTCATGAAATTTAGATAGTTCTTGAAGTCAAGCAGGAAGAATTACAAGAAGAACCAGTAATCCAGCCTAGAGCAATGGGTGATGCAAATAACAACAATCACAATGATCCAAATCAAAGGTGACCACCACCATTGCCTTGGGGTAATAACATTGGACCTTTGGCCCTACAAGCACATCATGATTTACCAAAGGGGTCAAGGAAGCACTTTCCTTGGTTCCATGGCAATGGAACTCAACATCCTGATGAAGACATCTCTGCATTCACAACAGCTTGCGCTGTTTTGCATGTATCACATGAAGATGTTGCCATGCGTCTCTTCGTTGAGACTCTCGCGGGAAATGTTGCCGATTGGTTCAATCATCTGGAACCAGGAATCATTACAAGTTGGGCAACTATGAGAGAAATTCTTGGCAAGGTTCAAGCCTGCCGAAGATGGTCACAGATTGTTCGCCCAACTCTCAAATTCAAAGATGGAAAACAATGAACCAATGAGGGAGTTTGTGGCAAGGTGTAATAGCCTAGTTACACGTCTTTCTCATACTCTTAATCCATCTCCGCAAATTCTGTTGAGTAGTTTCATTAATGCTCGTCCTTCTGAGATAGCCTTCTTTTTGAGATCGGCTAATGAAATAGAATTATCCAATGCACAAGAAAATGCCATCAAGTTAGAGGACGACATGATTACCTCTGGCAAGATGAAAACGGATTCAATCAGGCCTCTAGTTCAGAGTTCTACAGATCCATTGCTACATAAGGTAGCAAACGAAGTGACTATCATGAAGAGACAGTTGCCTACTCAGGGGCAACCCGCGCAACAACAATACCAACCACAGCAACAGTATTAGCCTCAGCAACCATATCAGCCTAAGAGGAACAATTTTCAACCTTTCAAGAACTATAGGCCCAGGTTGCTAGCACCTCCACCAAGGCAAGCAGTTGATGCTACTCAAAACGCAGTGTTTTGTTCCTTTCATGAGACTGATGCACATACTGGAGCCACGTGTCCTGAAAATTTAAGGATGAATCAAATCATGGGATATGCTGATGCTGCACCTATTTCAAACATTGTTCCTTCCCCAAGTGCGAATGTTGTCTTACCACAGACGGACAACTTCGATGGCGACTCTACCACGGGATACTTCCAGGACGAACTTGTTATAATGAAGGAAGAACAAGATGATTTTCGTCAATATTCTCTTGCAAAGAATCATGAAAATCTTTCAACTCCTGTGTTTACATGTACTCAACATTTCAAAGCACAGAAGGAAGGAGAGGATAGACAAAGACCAAAAGAAAAGGAGAAGGAAGTGGCTTCCACTTCCAATGCTCAGCCATCACGTGAAAATGTTCAGATTGCTCAAAATTCATCTTCAACAAATTTTGATATAGTCGATTCCATGATGAAGACAAAGGTGTAGATTTCTCAGCTGGAGTATCTTCAAGACCATCCAGATCAGTTGGATAGAATAGTCAAGTATGTCAAGAAAGATACTGTCGTGCAACCCACATTGCTAGAATCTTCTGTTCCGGCAGGAGAGAAGCCAAAGCCCTTCTATATTTCTCTGTATATAGGAGGTTATAAATTGAGCAGTTGTATCATTGATTCAGGAGCCTCAGACAACGTCATGCCTTTACAGGTAATGAACGCTTTGGGACTTTCATCCACCAAAACGCATGACAAGTGTTATTCGCTTGAGTCTAAATCAGTGCCATTGGTTGGACAATTGAAGGATGCTTAAGTTCGATTAGCGGCTTGCCCAGAGAAGAAAATAATGATGACTATCTTGGTAGCTGACATTCTAGCCAGCTATGGGATGCTGCTAAGTAGAAGTTTCTACAAAGATCTTGGAGGAGAAATACAATTGGATTGGTCATCTATGACCATTCCTTTAAAGAAAGGTAATTTCAAATTGGAACCAGAAACCAAGTCATGGTTTGCGGTCGTGAAATCTCAGGATCCTCAAGCACAAATGCTATATCAAGAAACGGATTCTGGTACATATGTTATGTTGTCTGATATAACTAAAAATAATCAAGAGGTTGTCTATGTGGTTGATGAATCAGAGGAAGTATCTGAAGAAATGTGCAATTTGCAAACTTTCTTTGAAGAAGAAGTGCAACAATCTTCTCAAGAGCAAAATTACAAGGAAGAGATCAAATATGTTGTAGAGAGCAATGAAGAATCTGATTTGTTCTTCTCATCTTTTGAAGGTTGGTTTGAAGAATCTGTGTCAGATATATCCAAAGAAGAGACCAAAGAAACATTGCAATTGGAGCAAGAACAAGATCTTCTTCATTTTGAAGATGATTCATCATTGGAGGAATTTCTCAAAAATGGAGATCATATGGAAAATTCATCATTGGATCTCGATAATTTTCTACATCACTTGGAGAGTGATTCTTCAGTAGAGGATACTGTAAATTTTCTTTTACAATATAGCCCATCTTCACCTGCATCTCGAGAATCTTTCATACATACTAGTGAAGAGGATGATGTTGAATCCATCTATGAACCTGTACAAGAAAAATACTTCACCGATACTATGCAACCAGTGTGGAATGCAACATATGAAGAGGTTGATGGAGAAGAGTTCATGGAATATTCAGTTTTGGTCACTAAAGACGATGATATTGAAAAATCAGAGATTCTTGACAAATGTCTTGTGAGATACGCCGTGTGTGAGATTGATCAAGAAGAAGAAGAGGAAACATATGATTCAGATGAAGCTGTCTTTGATTCTACTCCTTTTACAGAGCAAGAAAGATACATGAATGCTGAAGAAGAAGTGATGATGGATATCCGCATTGAAGAAGAGTACTCTATAGAGGGTGATGAGATTCCAGGTAATGAATGGGAAAGTGAGCTATCAGGTGAAGATGTTCAAGAGTTTAAGCATTCAGATCTTGACAATTCATCAGATTTTGGAGAGTGGATGGATGAAAACACAACCGATGAAGGAGTCCCTGAAGCACTTGAAAAATGGGCAATGACAGTTGTGGATCCTATAAGCTAGGAATCAATGATGAGAGTCGTGTATGAGCAGCTTGCACCTTTTCTAGAAGATGATGCATTGACTGAATACAAAGTTGTGTGTGTACAAGATATAAATGAAACTCATATTCAATATGTGGTGGTGACCATTCCCACAGATGTACTTTGGCCACAAGACTTTCCTGTATATCTTCAGAAAGAAGTTCTGTATCTCCACCTATTGCAGAGGTTGCTTGCATTGGAGGAAGATGCTCCACCTGATCCCTGGCATATCGATCAGTTTCTCAGGAACTTCTCATGGCCTGAACGTGAATACCCTCCCGAATCATGGCTCTTTGAGAGGATGTTGTAGAGAAAGAAAAGTTTTGTGCTACAAGGCAATCTTCACAGCTAAAGAGGGATGGTTCTTACTTTTTTGAGTCGATTGATGGTTTTATGTGACTGTCCTAAATCTCTTCTCATCCTCGCTCAGGAAAAAGAGCGCGTGAAACAATTTTTGTTCTCGTAATGTGTTTCCCCTTTCTGTGATGTGACCGTTATGTCGTAATGTTTTTCCCCTTTCCGTAATGTGACAGTTGTGTTTCCTGTTGTGTTCTGAAGTTCCAACTCCCTAGGTGATTTTAGGAAGTCCGGTTTTAGGTGATGTAGGAGAATTGTCTTGTTCTAGGTGATTAGGAATGTAACCTGACTCTATTGCCCAATGGATAAGGCACTGTTCCAACTTGCAAAAGTCCAAAGATTCTTGGTTCTCCTATGCCGTAAGTATCCGCCATGGTCCCTAGACAGAGCCAATTGTTGTACCCAACCAAATTTTTTGCTTCATTAAGGCATTTTGAAACAAGGCTAGAAAATTTTTCGTCAAAAAGTCAAAAAAGCAAAATTTCTAAAAATAGGAATTTCTATTTTTAGAAATTTCTAAAAATAGACGTCGAGTTAGGTTTTCTGGGTTTCTTGAGATATGGATGTTGGAAAAACTTTCTAAAAATAGAAAGTTTCTAAAAATAGAATCTCCAAATCAGGTGTCGCGCTTGATTCTCATTGGTCGATTTTGCTCCACGATCGGCACGGTTCAGACGGAATCTTCAAACGACCAAGTTTTCTCTACTGGGTCATTTCTGCTTTTTCAAAAGATGAAGCATGAGCTCGAAAGTCATCAACACAGAAAAGTTCACCTGCCAAATCTCTTCGACGAGTTTCCAACGCTGTTTCAATGACGCAAAACTGACAAACGACCGTCGACTCGATGATGCACGCAAAATGATGCAAGATGGATTCAAGGTGAATGGAAAAGCTAGAAAATCATAAAAATGGCTAAGTGTTGACAAAATGGGCGCCCCTGGAGGCTTGGGGTGCCCATCCTCTCCTGTGTTAGTTTTTTTTCATGTTTTTTGAGAAACGTCGAAAATGCTTCCGTCAACTCCTTTCCGGTTGGTCAAACTTGGTCAAACTTGGTCAAAAGTCAGTCAAAGCTAGGATTTCATCATAGATATGTTTAGACTACTCAAATCACCCTCCGTCCCGCCTCGACAGTTGTCAGAACAATCGAAATCAAAGATCGAACAGGAGCTGTCGGCACGAAAATTGAGAAAAGGTACAAAATTGACAATTTATGAAAAAATGGCTAAGTCTTGACAAACTGGGCGCCCCTGGAGGCTTGGGGCACCCAAACTCTCTAGTGTTAGATTATTTTTCATGTTTTTCTTGAAAAACGCAAATCTCCTTCTGTCAGCCCGCTCCGGTTCAGTGTTGATCAGTTTGGCACATTTTTCGAGGCAAATAGAAGGTACAATCAGCTCAGTTTTCATCAAGCTTGCATATTCACCAGATCATCAGACTCATTTTCATCCCAGTTGTTAGAAATTGACAGCCAAATAGGGGTCCTGTGCCTCCGGAACGCGCACGCAAACCAAGAAATTGAAAAAGTTGAAAAAACTGAAAAAATGGCTAAGTGTTGGGAAACTGGGCACCCTAGGAGGCTTGGGGCGCCCAACTTGAGTAGTGTTAGAATATTTTCATGTTTTTAGTGTTTTTCGACATGCCTTGTTACCAATCTTCGCCCGTTGGCAGTTTCCGGAAGGTTAAACTTGGTCAAACGATGTCAGATCGTCGAACGGAGACAGGGGATGGAATCTCAGTTGATCAATCTCCAAAATGTCAGGATCAGTTAACTTTTTCAGTCAATGACGACATTTTCCTGCCTTGTTAAAATCAGAGACAGGCCATATTTGAGTCAAAACGAGTGTTGAAGTGTCGAAAATGAAGAAAATTTTGTTAACACTTCTTCCAACTCGTGCATTCGATGACATCATCAAAGAAGATATTTTTTGTCATCTTGCACATGAAGCCATAGGCTCCTACAAAATAGGGATTCTTTCTATTCAAAGACATCCACTTGGATTTATGCTTTAAAAGATGCTTTCTTCATGGATGAGGATGAAGTTTTCTTCTCACACAAGTAAAGCTGCTTTTTCGACCAAAAGATTTAGAAAGACAAGCTTTGGCTTCTTTATTTCATTATCTTTTGCAGGTTGCATCCAGAGGAAAGATTTTATTTTTCTTTCAACGAAGATTTGAAGACCCAAACCAGGTGCTTTTTTAGTGTTCTTCATAGATTTGGGTTGAGGAAGAAGAGAGGCTTGCTTTTTCAGGGTCCTTATTTCAAGGAGATCATTTTTCAGAAATTCGACCAGAGCTTTTTCAGTTTTCGTCGAGATGGGTCCATACAGATTATTATCCTCTTGAAGATTGGGAGTTGTGCTTTTTTTTGGGAAACTACTTTTTTCCTGCTTTTTCAAGAAAATCTCCGCTTTTTCAAAATCTGACGATCTGGGTTGCTTCAAAATAGAATTGCCTACAAAACCCATGTGCCAGCTTTTTTTTTTTGCTCAGAATCAGCTGTTTTAGAAGAAATCAGCAAAAGAATATCAATGGATGACATCACCAAAAAGCAAGAATGTGAATGTGGATACATTTCAAAAGAAAGCAACTTTAAAACATATGCTTTTTGTTTTAAAGCATGTGCTTTTATCCTAAGCTCATCCATTCTATATTTAGAAAGAAATCACCTTGTAATAGTTGGAATCTTTTTGCTTTAAAGCAGATTGCTTTAAAGCATTTGTTTATTGTATCTTTGTCTTAGAATAGTAATAAAGCTTGCGAGTTGGCAAGTTAGGGTTAATCAAGGAGATTTTAGGGTTCCCTACTCCTTTGATTTTAGTATAAATAAGGGCATCCTTGCCCATTGTTTGTAATGGTAGTTGTGATAGCAAATTTCCTGTGCCTATTCTAGCCTGCAAACATTGTTATTCCAAGTGTCTGTTCAATCTGTGTTGATTGCAAGGGAATGACTTTTGTGATAACAAATTTTGCTGTGCCTATTCTAGCCTGCAAACATTGTTATTCCAGGTGTTTGTTCACTTTGTGTTCAGTGTTCTCCAGTGTTTGATCGCTTACTGTATGCCTACCTTTTGCTGTAGTATTGCTGTCCTGGAGTTGTATTAAACTTTCTGATATTGAATAGAAATCTCATGCCTACTTTGCTTTGATATTCTATATCGATTCATCAAAGTTTTCGTCATCAGATGTGTAGCTTCTGTGGCTTTCATTTTCATCTTTCATCATTAAAGTACGCTTAGTCTTGTGGTGTAAATCTGGAGGAAAACTACTTGAGTTTTTGTGTTAACAATCATTCCCCGTTCACTTTCAACTTCCTTTGCTCTGAATTTACTTAGGAGGTTGAAAGCGTCATTAGTCTATGCTAGTTGTAGTAGAAGTTTTATTAAAAAGGAAAAAACCTCTTCTGCAGCTTTTAAAGTTTTATAACCTTGTGCTCTGCAGCTGAGAATCAAAAAGAAGATCTAGGCGAAGTTTCATTCAAGTTATCTTTTCAGCGAACATCAGCAAGAAAGGGAACTCCCCCTTCCAATAGGAGAGTAGTTTATCTGTGCATAGCTGTCCGTTTCCAAATCGCATACCAGAGGTGCGAATTGAAACGCCAACAGGTGGCTTCCACCTTTAAAAAAACTAACACAGTATTTCTATTAAAATTACTCTATAGTAAATAGAACAATATATTAATTTCCTTTTATTGTACTTTAGTAATAAAATATAGTCGACTTACCGTTCAATTAATTTGTGTGCTTCTCTAATATAGTAAAATAAATAAAATAAAATAAAAAGGTCCCCCAAGGATGACTCCTCAGACATGTATGTCGAGTTGCATGAACTCCCAGACAACCCGTGCCTTTCATATGAAATGTGCTACATTGCCATGTGTGCTTATGACCCTTAAAAGATTATGAACCATGGTCTGAGAAAGAGCCTCAAGAACACAGAGTGGAGCAAAGAGAAAATCAAGTCCTAGTAGAAATATAGGCAAGAAATTGCTAAGCTAGAAAATTTATTTTTAGCTTTAGAGATTGATGAAACTTGGGAGGATTTATCGGATGAAGAACATGCTTCCCCTGCATCCTCATATGAAACAAGTAATCTACCCAAAGGGGGAATAACCACAATGTCTATAGAGGAGTCAAAGACAGCCTATGAGTCAGAAGAGGGAGACATTGGTTCTTTGGAAATGTCTTCAAGAGCCAAGCCTAAAATAATCCAAGGGAAATGGCCCCTCTACTATATCAAATGGAGGGACAAAGTTCACGATCACCTGCACAATCAGTCCAAATATCCATGGTATTATTGGGGACCATAGTGTAGAATTTTTACAAACTGTACATATTGCACAACAAATTTCCTAGGTAGGAAGTTAGAAGGGTAAAGAATTGATAGAGTAGGTTCCCTTAGAATTCACAACAAAAGTAACCCCTCCTGCCACTATTAAAACACCCTCGGTGAGTGATGTGCAAACACAAATTCCAACAGAGGAGGTTACCTCATCTATGGAAGAGCAGCCAAGAAGGAAGTGAAGGAAAATACATATTTTGAAGGACTTGGGTGAAGAAGAAGAGGTAACTTCTGCAATGCCAACCATGACATAGATGCATCAGTACACCTTCAAGTCTTGTAGTAAAAGAATAACACTCCCTAAGGTTCCCTTAGGTGGCTTGGAAGTACAAGGAAACATTTATACAATGTTTGAACCGCCTACACATTTGTTGGTAAGCTTTCAATGTTGTAGGTTGGTGCCATCAAGTCGTAGCAGGGAAGGATGGTGGAGTCAGAAGAAACTAAATTCCATGGTGACAAAGATAATTGTGGTAGATATTTCTTGCTGACTTCATTTTTGGGAAATTAGATTGCTATAAAAGTGGTCAGGTGACATTATATTAGGGGCTGGGTAAAAATTAACGAGTTGGATAATGTTTACTCACTAAGCCAATTCTTAGATAGCAAGATAAGATTCAATAAGTTTTCGAGCCTTTGTGTATTCTCTTCAAGAGCGGATCAAAAATCTTGCATTTATGCCTTGGAGCCATTTGTAATTTGTTCTTTGTTATGAATGAAGAAGAAGTGATGCCCTGTGCTTATTCTGTGCCCATTGAGTCTTTCTTTTGAGTTTAAGATATTGATGTATGCCTTTATTTTTAGTTTCAATGATGATGTTAGTAAATGGTCTGAAATTATGCTTGTTTGAGCTCTTGGAAGTTATTCGCTAATATTGCAAGTTAAATAGGGAAGCACTATTTCTTTGTCACATCAATCCAAGTCTTATTTTTTAGTGCATCGCCTTAGAGTAGATTTTAGTTTAAGTTTCTCTCTTCTCTTTTCCCTCCCCAACATTTTGAAAGAATTAATGAGAATCTTAAGAAGAGCTGGCTTCTAAAATCCTAAAGGTTATCCTGTGATTCGTAAAATGAGTCCCACAGTCATAGGATTTCCCATTACTTCAATGGTGGCCTATGTTGAAGATTTAAATCTTAGGTATAGACAACCATCAACAATATCTTCTAGCACGCTTGATCAGACTCAAACACATAATTGCCTAACTAGAAGTTAGAGACCTGTCTATGATTTTGCTAGTCCTTTTTTCACATATTGTAGAACTTTTGTTGGAGGTCATAGAAACATCTACTCAAAGGGGCATGAATCTCCCATTTGGTGGTTTCATTAGGAATTTCATCCTAGCTCTGCATTGCTACAAATCATGATGGTTCCAAATATCTATGTGCACCTTTAATCCCAATAATAAATTATCTGTTCACGGCTTGGTATTCAAATGGTCCCCTAAAACAACAATAAGGTGGTCGGGTTCCAAAAGTAGCATTGAAGGCATTGTTGTAGTTTCATGGAGATGGCTCCATTCGTCTAATAGATCATATTCAAGATATTACAAATCTATGCAATATTCACTACATCACTGAAGAGAGTGTGGCCCTACAGTTGCTCACTTTATCCCTCAGAGGAAGAGTATGAGAATGGTATAGAACTCTACAATTGGATTCAATCGCAACATGGGATTAGATTGGAGAGCTCCTCTTTGACCACTTTCATGAGAAGGTAGATACTAGCTCTTTGGTTCAGATTATTATCACAATCAAGAAACACCCTGAGGAGTACATGTACGATTTCAATACAAGGTTTGAAAAAACATGGAAAAGATTCCCATTTGGGGTAAGACCACCCCCAGGTTTTGCATTTCTATATTTCTTATAGGATTTGAGTCCTGAAATCTCAGTTATGATACAAATTTTAGGAGGTGAAACTTTACCTCAATCCTATGATCTTGCTGTTAAAGTTGAAACAAGCCTAATAGAAGATGGTAAGCAACCTCCCATGTCCTTTAAATCCCCGATCTATCTCAAAAAAGTTTCTCCCCAATCTTTCCAATACAACCAAACACATGCTTATTCAGATCCCACACTTTAGAGCCCCCATAATTAGTTTCAACTATGTGATCAACTCATGAGAAAACCTCTTCCCCATCCATAGAGGATATTTGACCATTTTCAAAACTGCACTCCCCATGGCCCTACAGTTGCTAAGCCAAATTTCCCACCCATATAAATAGGAGATAAGATCCTTTGTTATTTTGATGCTAAGGACACTTGTCATCAAGATCCAAATGACAAAAGTGGGATGCAAAGATTATGCGGTAAGAAATTCCAAATACAAAGGAAACTAGAACAAGAGATAGAAAGGGATGAAGAAGATTTTGATAGTGAAGATTCCTTGACCACTCTTGAAAGAGAAAGGCATGTGCCTCACTCAGGAGAAAATGTCATAGAGGGAAATGCCTTGCAAGCTACAGAGGAGGACATCCTAATGAATACTGAATACTATGAAGAACAAATTGAAGATTTGTACCTAATCATCCATAAAGGATATCAACTTCTTTATGAAGGAGATTGCATCATGTAGCATACACATGTTTCTTCATAACCTTTTTCAAGAGATAATAATAAAAATAGAAACTAAAGGGACTATCTGGCCAGTTTAGAACCTCATTTCTCTATCACACCAAAGATCATTTGCAACAATGGGGAGTTGTTGGTAAACAATGAAGATGCTCCTTTCTTCATCCAGGAGGAGATTCCTATCAGGTTCCAAACATTCATAGGCAACATGATCACTTTTAAGCCAGTTTTTGACATAATTCCAAATTCAACCATATAGGGGAACATGTAAGTGACGCTACTGATGATCATAAATTACCAGATGCCTTTGAATTCCAAACCAAGTAGGAGTTTCATAGTTTAATCTATCCTCTATTAGATAGAGAGAAGTGTGCAAGTCAACATGAATGGCACTACAAAGTACATCAAGAGATTCTTGAGGACATGAAGGCAAAAAGGTATAAATTTTCATTATACTTATTTATACAATTTATTTGGTTTCTCGTGAGTTCAATATGGGCCTCACAAAATAAAATATTTAGAAAGAGGAGTTATTTTACAGCCCTAATAAATGGACATGTTCCCATTCTACCATTGTCTTCCTAATTAGGTTGTGGTATGCAATGTCAAATTTTGTTCTTGTCTGACCTTATAACAAAACTACATGTAAGGAGCAAGCCATGAGTATCTTGTTTCATGTCCATGGTAGCAGAGGTAGTTGTGGTAGATATTTTATGCTGACTTCATTTTTGGGCAATTACATTGTTATAAAAGGGGTTGAGCACCATTGTATTAGAGGCTTGGAAAAATTAACAGATTGGACAATGTTTACTCATTGAGCTAATTCAAAGAATGTAGGAGAAGATTCAATAAGCATTCAAGCCTTTGTGTGTGATCTTCAAGAGTGGATTGAATATCTTAGGCCTATGCCTTTGCGCCTTTTGTAATTTGTTCTCTATTTATCAATGAAGTTACGCCCTATGCTTATTCTGTGCCCATTGAGTCTTTCTTTTGAGTTTAAGATATTGATGTATGCCTTTGTTTTTAGTTTCAATGAATGATGTTAGTAAATGGTATGAAACCATGCTCCTTTGAGCTGTTAGAATCCATGAGTTAATATTGTAAGTTAAATAGGGAAGCATTATGCCTTTTGTCGCATCAATCCAAGTCTTATTTTCTAGTGCATCACCTTAGAATAGTTCCGTTTTGAGTATGGTATCACTCTCACTCATTCTTTTGGCTATTACCCCCAAGGGAATGGTCAAGCTGAATCAAGCAACAAGAACCTAGTCACCATATTCAGGAGGGTATGTGTAGGATCATCGCGGGCCAAACAGTGGCAATAGGAAAAAAATCAAGTTTTTACTTAGCCAAATTTGCAACTTGGCAAAGTTTGACTTTCATATGTTTTCTAGAAATCCAAAATGGATATCTGTTTTGAGCAAGCCAAAATGGATATCCATTTTTCTTCCCCCAATTTAGTGTACGTATATATTACTTGCCCAATTCTACATGAGGTATATCAAATATAAACCACTTACACATGATTGAATGTTTGCTGATTACTAATTTATCCTTTAATTATTAATTTATTTATACTACCAAGCATGGTATTCATTCATGAAAAAATTTAAGAGTGTTTCAATTTGTGAAGGATTCTAATGATTGTTAATAACACCTCCCTATATAGAGAGGATATATATAACTATTTGAGTAGTAATATGAGATTTCATTATAACAATCTTCTTCTTCATACACTTCATATTAGCTAGGCCTAGAACTATGATATAAATTATATGAAAGGGAAGACCTAGGAAAACCATTAGGCCAAGGATCCATGTTTAAAAAGATTCAAAACACATTGAAACTAAGAAAGTGCACTTCATACAAATGTGCATTCTTGTATGAAAGAAACTTTATCTCACCAAGAGAAGAAATAACACATGTTCCTTAAACCTCATGCCCTAAATTGCTTTACCCAATCCTTCATATGATTTGATTCATGATACATGGTTTGAGAAGGATACACATGATATACCCTAACCCTCTAGTGATAAAATTATGAATGATACTTTATGTGGTGAAGCTACACCTTCGTTAATCCTTCATGACATTATTATTCCTTGTGATGATGATGATCCTTCATGTGATCTATTAGGACATAATGCAAAGTTAACATGGCATGAAATCTCTTGGAAGGGTAAGCATGGACTATAAGAACATTGAACTAGTTGGATCTATTAAGCTTGTCATTTATGAAAGAACCTTAAAGGTTAACCTTAATTAGGTAAGGTTATTTTTTAGTGTGGTTGTTTGTGCAACAATGTGTAAATTAATGTTACCTAAGGATAAATCTAACTCTACTAACATTTTAATAACCATGAGAGCTGGGACAAACAATTAGACTAAAAACTTGACAAACAATACAACTTGGACACATGTAGGACTTGGAAAATGGGAAAGAATACAATTAAATGTGGAAAACAATAAAAAAGTGGTATTAGTTGCACCTATATAGAGAAGTGGTTTAAAGGTTTAGGGGTTAGGGGAATTATTTAGGGTTTAGAGGTTTAGGGTTGTTTGGGTTTAGGGGTTTGGGGTTTACGGTTTAAAGAGAGATAGAGAGAGGGGACTGATAAAGTTTGGGAGAGATAAAGGAGACAGAGGGGAGAGATAGGGAGATAGAGAGTGAGAGACATGTCCAGAGACATAGAGAGAGAGATCGAGAGATAGAGGGATGATAGAGATAGGGAGATAGAGGTTTAGGGTTGGTTGGGTTTAGGGGCATTATTTAGGGTTTAAGGTTTATGGTTTTGGGGTTAGGGTTTAAGGTTTAGGGTTTAGGGTTTAGAGAGAGATAAAGGACCAATAGGGAGATATAGAGGAGTCCAAGGGGAGAGATAGGGAGATAAAGAGTGAGGGACATGACAAGAGACATAGGGAGAGAGATTGAGAGGTAGAGGGACAAAGGTGATAGGGAGATAGGGGAGAGATAGGGAGATAGTGGTTTATGGTTACTTGGGTTTAGAGTTCAGGGGTTTGGGGTTTAGGGTTTATCAGTTTAGGGGTTAGGGTTTAGAGGCATTATAATTTAGGGTTTAGGATTTATTGTTTAGGGGTTGGGGGTTAGGTTTAGAGATTTAGGGTTTTGGATTTAGGGTTTATAGAGAGAGAGGAATGATAGGGAGATATAGAGGAGTTTGAGGGGAGAGATAGGGAGATAAACAACGAGGGACATGGCTAGAGAGATAGGGAGAGAGATTGAGAGGTAGAGGGACAAAGGTGATAGGGAGATAGGGGAGAGATAGGGAGATAGTGGTTTAGGGTTACTTGGGTTTAGGGTTTAGGGGTTTGGGGTTTAGGGTTTCTCTAGTTTAGGGGTTAGGGGTTAGGGTTTAGGGGCATTATTTAGGGTTTAGGATTTAAATTGTTTAGGGATTAGGGGTTAGGTTTAGAGGTTTAGGGTTTTGGATTTAGGGTTTATAGAGAGAGAGGAATGATAGGGAGATAGAGAGAGGAGATTGAGGAGAGAGATAGGGAGATAGAGAGTGAGGCACATGGTCAGGGACATAGGGAGAGAGATCAAGAGAGGTAGAGGGATGATAGAGATAGGGAGATAGGGGAGAGATAGGGAGATAGAGGTTTAGAGTTGATTGGATTTAGGGTGTAGGGGTTTAGGGTTGCTTAGTTTTGGAGATAGCTAGATAGAAAGAGAGGAGACAGATAGGGAGAGATAGAGGAGACAGATAGGGAGAGGTAGAGGAGACAGAGGGGAGAGATAGGGAGATAGAGAGTGAGCGAGATTTCCAGAGAAATAGGGAGAAGGATTGAGAGGTAGAGGGATGATAGAGATAGGGAGATAAGGGAGAGATAGGAGATAGGGTTTAGGGTTTCTTGCATTTAGGGTTTAGAGGTTAGGGGTTAAGGTTTAGGCGCATTATTTAGTGTTTAGGGTTTATGGTTTAGGGGTTAAGGTTTAGAGGTTTAGGGTTTAGTGTTTAGAGAGAGAGGACCAATAGGGAGATATAGAGTGAGGGACATGGCTAAAGCATAGGGAGAGAGAGATTGAAAGGTAGAGGAATGATAGTGATGGGGAGATAGTGAGATAGAGAGATATAGGTTTAGGGTTTCTTGGGTTTAGTGTTTAGGGTTTAGGGTTTAGGGTTTAGGATTTAGGGGTTTATGGTTTCTTAGGTTTAGGGTTTAGGGGTTAGGTTTAATCATGCATTAATACAAGTTGTGGAGTGAGAAAGGGGTGGTATGGGTATGGTTGACTGGAGTAATGAGGTGATTTAATTGGCGATGACCTAGGTGAAGTGATGTGTAAGGTGTCTTATGTGGGATTACTAGAAAGTGTGATTGGTAATGGTGGGGATAGCTAAATGTCATCTTCTAAGGGTTCAAAGGTGAGGAAAGTGTATGATGGGGATATGGGATAATCCATGGTTTAATTAGTATTCAAGGGAGTCTCTCAATGATGGTGTCAATAAGGGGAATGGAGTCTATGAATGTAGGTGTGGGAATGTGAGCCATGACACTGGGATTACAGTATTAGATGAATAATGGAAAGTAGGGGCACTTGTCTAGTGATGGAAGGAGCCACATGATCAAATGATGTTTGGGGAAGGGCTTTTATTAGGAAAGTAAGGATTTGGGTGAGGGTCTAGGGTTTGGTGGAGAAGAATTTATGGAAAATTTGGAGGTCATTAAAATTGACATTCAAATAGATGAAGTACAAGAGATGGCTAAGGATAAATGGTAGGCTCAAAATAGGATAACTAGGACTATGATGATGAAGATGGAAAGAAAAGTCAACAACAATAGTATGATATAGGGATAGGATCTTAGAAAAAAAAAGAGTACTACAACTAGGGGTTAAGGTCTAGGGGCATTATTTAGGGTGTAGGGGTTAAGGTTTAGAGTTTAGGATTTAGTGTTTAGATAGAGAGGACTAATATGGAGATATAGAGAGTGAGGGACATGGCTAGAGACATGGGGAGAGAGATTGATAGGTAGAGGAATGATAGAGATATAGGTACATAGAGGTTTAGGATTGCTCAGGTATAGTGTTTAGGGTTTAGGGTTTGGGGTTTAGGATTTAGGGGTTTAGGCTTTCTTAGGTTTAGGGTTTTGGGCTTAGGGGAATTATTTAGGGTTTATGGTTTAGGGGTTAGGGAATTAATTAGGGTCTATCCTCGTATCTCTCCCTCTGTCTCCTTTATCTCTCCCAATCTATCTCCTCTCTCTCTACCTATATCTATCTCTCCCTATCTCTTGCCTCTCTCTCCCCTATCATTCCTCTATCTCCCTATCTCTCTGGATATCTCTCTCACTCTCTATCTCCCTATCTCTCCCCTTCATCTCCTCTATCTCTTCCTATCTGTCTCCTCTCTATCTCTCTGTACCTAGCCATCTCCCCCAATCTCTCTATCTCTTGCCTCTCTCCCCCTATCATTCCTATATATCTTATCTCTCCCCTCTATCTTTCCCTCTCCCTTATCGATGAAGGAAATGGAAAAAAGAAAACTAGGACTCCCTTTCTCAGGTTTAGGATTTAGGGGTTAGGGGAATTATTTAGGGTTTATGGTTTAGGGGTTAGGGGCATTATCTAGGGTTTATAGGTTTAGGGTTAAACTTGGGTTTAGGGTTTAGGGGCATTATTTAGGGATTATGGTTGCATGTCAAAAGTAGTCTCTCTCTCTCTAAATCCCTAAACCCTAAATAATGCCCCTAATCCCTAACCCCTAACTCGTATCTACCTCTCTCTTGTATCTACCTCTCTATAGATATCTCCCTCTCTCTATCTTGCTCTCTCTATTGACATCAATCCAATGATGTTGAGGATGTGATAAATTATTTTGCCACCTCTAGAAAATAAATGACATCAATCCAATGATTGTCTTGGAATTTGAATAGGTATAGAAAAATGAGAGGTCGATCCCGAGTGTCACAAGTTTGATCTCAATTGTTGACACAAATATAATCTAATATGTAAGTTACATGAAATGATTTTTTAGAATTTACACCAAAACTATTTGCTTTTGTAATTTTTTTTATGACAGTTATCTATTCAAAAGTGCCTTTGAAATACTATGAGATACCTTAGTATAAGTAAATCATATAAAAATCATATATATATATATATAGCATCATAATCCTATATAAATTTTGATAGTTTGTCCAAAATCTCTCCTTTCATATGATAGAATCTTTCTAAAATTTTGATTGTATTTTACAGCTAATTTATTTCCTTAAATACTAAAATGCTAAAATACTAAAATAAAAAAGAATGAAAACAATTTGGAAAAAGAAAACGGATATCTGTTTTGCAAAACGGATATCCATTTTGGAAACCTAAAACGGATATCCATTTTTTAAAACATAAAAAGCGAAAAAGGGTCACGTTTTTGCAAACTAGTGGCTTGTAAAACGTAGAGTTATCTCTCAAGAATGGATATCAGAGCTGAAGAACGAATATCTAATCCAAAAAGGTAAGATATTTTGCATTTTTTTTTGGTTTCTTTTGTATTTTCGAGCAAATTTTTTGGTTTTTTATGCTAAGTGAGTATGTTTTATATTTTAATTAGGTAAAATGGATGCACAAAATGAAAACCCAAACCCTCCACCACCAAACCCTCCCCCTCCAACAATAGAAAAGAAAATTCAAATAAATGTTGATCAAATAAGTAGGATCATAGAAATGTATCGCTGCCACCCTCAATTGTCTACAATGACATCGAATTTAGAGGGTCTCATTAGTCATGTTCAAACCTTCTCAACCCAACACGAATCATTTAGGCAATGGCGAGAAGCCAAGAAGGCTGAATATGCTAACGGTTTGTCATATGATCAAGTCAAACAATTAGACATTACAAAAGCTATGTTAGCTCAATACTTTGTCAATTCTAAAACCAGATTGCATGTTGATGTCCATAAGCCCAAGTTTTCAATCAAATGGTGTATTCATGAGGGCATTAGTCAGAACTTTTGGGATCGTTGGTGGATGGTTTTTGTCAAACCACCCAACAACAATTTTGATGTACCTTTGTATTTCCTTCGTAAACTCTATGCAGAGTTCGTCATGTGTCAACATGTTAATTATTTTGATTTTAGAGAGTTTCAAGGAGTGGGTAAGGGAATGCCCCAAGATAGACTCGAGGCAATGAGACAAGTAAATGGTCCCTATATTCCCCCTCCTACTATCCCTTCTCCACCCCTAATGCAGCACCCAGACGTTGTTGCAAATGCAACACAACATGGCCTTAGTGCCATACACTCTTTGACAGAGCATTTGATTATACAGACATCTCAGTTTGCACAAGCACATGATGGAGGCAATGATATTGGATCACTTGGTTTTACTAGACCATCATCGTCCACACATGTCTGTGTGCCCCATCATTGCATTTCTTGCAATCAGTTATGCTTAGGTCCTATTATGGAGAGTAGTAAGCCACCGTTGAACACATCAGAGTACGATATCCATTCACGAGATGAGGCAATGGGGTCCATAACTCAAGCTGAGGGGTCAGGGACAAGAGTAGAAGCTACTGGATTAGTGGACCACAGAGAAGGAGAAATGCATGAGCAATCTTTTATATAGGTAAAATTTAAAGTTAAATTTTATGGTCTATTCCATTTGAATATATAAACAAATTTATTAGTACTAATGTATCTAAGTGGGATAACAGTTGATGACAGAGGAGGAGATAACAAAAGTTCATCATGGAACTTTGTTTGCCATCCAATTTGGCTTGGACTTGCCGGTATAATTTGTTCTACATGTGTACTTTTTTTTATGCATTTATTTCTTTGTGAGTAATTATATATTAATTTATATCTTGATGTTAATTTTATTTTATATTTAATCGAAAATGTGAATGATGTGGCATCTTTGCCAATGGTCTTTTCTCGAACTCCTGATCGACCTAAGGGACTATCATTCATAGAACAACTTTCTCGACGCCAACAAAGGGTGGAGGTAATTTGATTGAATTGTACTTTAATTGATAATTTAGAAAACTTAATTATTTGATTATAGTCATTTAGAGTCTTACATTCTTGTCATTTTTCATACAGGAGATATTAGTTGGTTCATCCATCATGAGTTCCCCTCAATTGATGTAGGAGGCCTCGATGGTGGTATGTGCTTGTTTTCTAGTAGACAAGTTTTTGTGTAGTGCACTCTAGATTGTTTGTGTGTAACACATCTAACCTTTTTAAATGTATGCATTTCTTTTTTTGTTTAATAATTATATATTAATTTATCTCAATGTTACTTTTCTTTTATGTAGTCTCTTGAGAATGTGAGGGATGTGCCGCCTTTGCCATCATGCTTCACTAGGACACCTGATTGTCTTAAGAGAAAATCATTTGCAGAATGATTGTCTGAACGACAACATAGAGTTGAGGTAATTGAATTGAATTTTTCTAAATAATTGATAGTTTATCTAGCAGTCTTATAGTTGATTGTAGTGATTTAGATGTATGTTAATAAATGAAAGTTTTTAATTGTAGTAGATAAGAATCTATTTACTAACTTTAACTTATTTTTATTTACCATTGAAGAGATTAATCAAATTTGTGTTTTGACTTGTTAATGCAGTTAACTTTGCCTCCATCAACTAGACATTCTGGTACAAAGAGGACACAGATTGAGGATCCATCACAGATTCAGGGTCAAGTGGACTTGTAGTATTTGACATGTAGCTATTTGACATGTAGATTGTAAATAGATTTTGAGACATGGCATATGCCACATTTTGTAAGAAATCAAATTTGCCAAATTTTTGTATATGTCTACCATTATGGACTAGATTTTAATATATATACACCTTGATATACAATATAATTTAAATTCCTTAAGTGCATGTCATGATACTTCCCATGATGCCATACATTATGATGATAGTTCTTTAGTCTCTCATGTGGATACTTTAATTTCTTATCTTTCAAGTCCTAGTGTGCAAAGGATAGTATGGATCTAGTGATACCTTCCAATGATTTATACTTTGATACTTGTATACCTTCTACCCCTACTAAACTTATCTCTCATGCTAGAATTTCTTGTTTAGTTATGGTATCTCCAACTTTTCTTCCCATGCTTCATCATACCTTAAGAATACTAATGATGATGATGTACACATGTTTTACCTTCACGTGGTGTTCATAGTCCTTCTTGTCTATCATGTAGATCATGGTCCATTGATGATATGTTTAGCATTGAGAATGGTTTTAGATCAATAGAATCAATATGACAAAATTCCTTATATGCCCTAATCAAGCATAGTAGCTTGAAATCTAATAAGGTCATGATAGACCACTTCATCATGTATTTAGTCTTCATCTTGTCAAATTTTGTAAATATGTCAAAGTTGTCATATGAAAAATGTAAAAAAAATGCAAAAGCATGGAAGATGAACAGTCAAGTACTCAAAAGTTAGTTGGAGACTATTGGTTTCCCTCAAATCATTTATAAATATGCATAAAACTTCATGGAAAAGGCATTGGAGATGTATTGAAAACATTTTGAAGATGAATTGAAGACAAGTTTGAATGAAATTAATGTCAAGAAACTTTGTTTTTTTGCAGATTTTACTGTTTTCCTACTATTTCTTTGTTTAGTATAGCCCTGTACGGATGTGTCAGGGCCTGAGAGTAATTGTAATTGAAAGATGGTGGAATCTACTTTCTTGTGTTTCTTATTTCATTCAATTTCATGGAGAAATAAGTAAGTTATGGTCATTTTACCAAAAATTGCTCCAGATTGTCAAAATCCTCATCTAGTGTAATAGCAAATAGATAAAATTGTATTTCTTTGGTTTTAGGTCAAGTCATGAAGTCTAACGGTGGTGAAAATGCTCACTCTTGAATACCTTTTCATACCTCAAGGTTGCAGATAGAAAAAATGAAGTTTGTTATTAATTCTTGATACTATAAGACTATATTATCATGTGTTGTAGACTGTTAAGACAACAAAATAAGGGTTTGGGACTTTTGTTGACAAGTTTAGTGTTCCTCAGAAGTGGAAGTGACTTGAGAGTAATGTCAAGATGCATAATGAACCCTTTGCATAGGTGTTCTTAATGGGCTAGTAGGTATAAATTTGAGCATAAAATGAAATGGATTTTTGCAACAAAGGGAACAAGATTAAGCAAGGGGATTAGGGTTTATGAATTCACCAATAGGCTACCATGAAAGTGTAATGAATCCCAAACTAGGAGCAAGGGATATAACATCTAAAGACATAAGGAGCCACTAGGATACAAAAGCATGCCATGCAGGCCACAAGTGGTGCAGGAGCACCTAGAAAATCTTGTTTTCTTTTGTAATAAGGTCTATTTGACCAATGCATTTTTATTTTAGTCTAGGTCTTTCAGGATTGTAAGTCTGAAGTGACTTAGGTCACATTTCTCAAATTGTTATTCTCAAGACAGTTGGTCTCCCAGCCGCTTGGAATCGGTTGGTTTTTTCTCCTAGCTGCTTGTAATCAGTTGGTTTTCCTCAGGGTGAGTTTATAAACCCAGAGGAATGAACCAAATGAGGGAATTATAATCAGATCGAAGAAGAAGTGTGATCGAATGCAATTGTGATTGTGCTAAGGAGAAATAGAATGATTCTGTTCTGTCAATTCATTTTCTGTTTCCTGTAACTATAAATTATATAGCTGTAGATTTCCATTCTTCCTGTGCTTTCCATTGTTGCAATATGTCAATGTGAAGTATTCCACTGGTAAGATTTTTATCGAAATCAGTAGAATGGCTTCGTTGTATGAGTATTTATTTTGTTTTTTTGTTTTGTTTTTCCTGTTCAGTGGTGTAGAGGATCCAGACAGTGCGTGTTGCATAGTAGGTTGACCTAGCATCTCCATGTGCTAGGGTTCGGGAGAAGGTAAACTGTGCATTAGTGTATCGGTGTAGCAAACCCTAAGGTGGCTGATAGTAATTATCACGCCGACGAGTGAAAGTCTGAAGTGACATCGGAGTGATCGGCTTATTGGCAACTCCAGAGAAAGTCTGACCAATAGTGAAAGTTTCACCGAAGGTAAATGCCATCGGGAAGAGGTGTGACATCGGCAGATGAGTTAAAGGTTTCACCGACGGGAAGGGTCTCGCCGATAAGGTCACAACTAATCAGTGCATAAACCATCACGGTTAAGATGAGGGGGACTTAACCGTCATCAGTGCATTGGCAGAAGGATGAAAGACTCGGCCGATAGAAGTCCCGCCGACGGTAAGGAATTGAATGACTCAGTGTGAGTCCCATGGTATCTTGCCGAAGAGAAAGTAAAGTCTTTTTGATGACGGTTGTCTAGCCGTTGGTGATGTATCAGCGGCTCATTTGTCAAGTCTTGCTGACTGTAAGGAACTAGGGCCTGTCTTGCGTTTCCCACTGTCCACTCCCCATCAACAAGAAAACTAAAGACATGAACATGCACAATGTAACATGAACAAACATTAAGATTACTACATGCAAGACCCAAACATGAAGCCCTAATGTATGAGGCATCTCAAGTCAATTGTAATTTGAGGGTTACAAGGACAATGGGCGCACATTATAAACATAAAAAACTTACATCTTTGGGGGAGGTGCCAATAAGGCCAATAAGGATACTATTTCATTTGGGTGTGTGTGTATACAAATCCCATTTATGGCTGAGTAGCTCTCTATTTACTATTATTGAACTCTCGTTGATAGGAGGTTGGCTCTACAACTATTGCAGTTTCATTCATTTGAAATGATGGGGGAAGGGTTGCACAATTATTAGGTATCTACTCATGTATATGACAAGGATTTAGTCAAATGACAAGATAAGGTGATTTCCTAATGGATGTGTATGAAACCTAGATGCCTACGAGATCATATATATATGTATGTATGTATGTAAATCCTATTTATGGTCAAGTAGCTCTCTATTTACTATCATTGAACTGTCATTGATAGGAGGTTGGCTCTCTGACTATTGCAATTCAATCCATTTGTAATGATGCTTCTATCATGTTGAGTTGAATCCTATCTCTGCATCAAGTTAAAATAGATCACAACACCATACAATCCTCATTGGGCTGTTAAAATACACAAAACAATCATACAAGATAGTCATTCATGAAATTACTATGCAAAGAGGGTTTATAAGTTGCATTAGGGTTTGTATAAATGATCTAATGGATTTATAAGGTTGTTAAACACAAAAATGGATGATTTATATGAGTTTTGGGACTGTCACAATCCATGTACAATTTGCCCTTTATGATTGTTAAAAAGATACACATGGCTGTCCAAAATTGCCCTTTATGACTATCCTAAAACAACATCATGTATATGCTCATAAAAGCCATCAAACTATGAGAATAAACTTGTCATTAGATAAGGAGTGTAAGGATAAAGTCACATTCCCAAAAACCTCTTAAAATCACATGTCTCACCTTATGAAAACTAGGGTCTTTATCGATACATTATTCCGTAAGAGCAAAGTCACTTAAGATCCTAAGAGCAAAAACTTTGCCAGGTGCCATATTTTTTGTTCTACTCATCGTGGGGCTGAACGGACTATGCCAACATGTTGGGGTGGGTGGTTAAATGCTAGGGGAGGTCTCGTTTCATGCGTCAAGCATCCCAGTCATTCTAGGCAACAAACTACTGGCAAAGTCCCTTAAGATCCCTGAGACTAAAAAATGCCAAACTTTGATGGAGCAATTCTCAGAATTCATGATAGATGTGAATGTTTTGTTTAGACCTACAGGTGCACGTGGGGTCTGTCCATAATAATCTCTCTTGGTTTTGGTCGAATCCATTCTGTTTGATCGTGCCGAAATCAAATGTATTGTTGCAAAATGCTTCAATTTAAGTAGTGGAAAGGTGGTAGGTGTAACATTTTTCATTCCATAGCTTGTGGGGCTTAATGGACTATGCCAACGCATTGGGGTGGGTGGGTAAATGCTAGGGGAGGTCTCGTTTCATGTGCCAAGCATCCTAGTCACTCTGGGCAACAGGGTACCGGCAAAGTCCCTTAAGATCCTTGAGACAAAAAAATGCCAAACTTTGACAGAGTAATTCTCAAAATTCGTGACAGTTGGGAATGTTTTGTTTAGACCTATAGGTGCACATGGGGTCCATCAAAAACAACCTCTCTTGGTTTTGGTCAACTCCATTCTGTTTGACCGTGCCGAAATCAAACACACTGTTACAAAATGCTTCAATTTGATGCAATGGAAAGGTGCTAGGTGTGACATTTTTCATTCCATAGCTCATGGGGCCAAATAGACTGTGCCAACGTGTTGGGGTGGGGTAAATGCTAGGGGAGGTCTCGTTTCCTGCGCCAAGCATCCCAGTCGTTCTGAGCTGTAAGCTACCGATAAAGTCAAAAGTTGCTAGGATTGAAATTTTGCATTCCACAGGTCCTAGGGCTGAACAAATTGCACTAACACATTGGGATGGGTGGGTAAATGCTAGGGGAGGTCTCATTTTATGTGCCAAGGCTTCCAATCCTTCTGAGCTGTAAGCTACCAGCAAAGTGACTTTACTAGTAGCTTATAGCTTGGAACGACTGGGATGCTTTGCACATAAAATGAGACCTCCCATACCATTTACCTACCCACCTCGACGTGTTGGCACAATCCATTTGGCCCCAGGATCTGTGGAATGTAAAATTCCAATCCTAGCAACTTTTGACTTTGTCAGTAGCTTACAGCTCGGAACGACTGGGGCGCTTGGCGCACAAAATGAGACTTCCTTTGGCATTTACCCACCCACCCCAATGTGTTGGTGTAGTTTGTTCAGTCCCACAAGCTATGGAATGAAAAATGTCACACCTAGCACCTTTCCACTGCATCAAATTGAAGTATTTTGCAACAATGCATTTGATTTCAGCATGGTCAAATGGAATGGAGTTGACCAAAACTGAGAGAGGTTATTGTGGATAGACCCCACGTACACTTGTAGGTCTAAACAAAACATTCTCAACTATCATGAATTCTGAGAACTGCTCCATCAAAGTTTGGCAATTTTTTAGTCTTAGGGATCTTAAGGGACTTTGCCGGTAGCCTGTTATCCAGAATGACTGGGATACTTGGCGCATGAAACGATACCTCCTCTAGCATTTACCCTCCCACCTTGACGCATTGGTGTAGTCCGTTTGGCCCCACGAACGATGGAATGAAAAATGTCACACCTAGCACCTTTCCATTGCATCAAGTTGAAGCATTTTGCAACAATGCGTTTGATTTCGGCACAGTCAAATAGAATAGAGTTGACCAAAAATGAGAGGTTATTGTGGATAGATCCCACATACACCTATAGGTCCAAACAAAACATTCCCAGCTATCATGAATTTTGAGAACTGCTCCGTCAATGTTTGGCAATTTTTTGGTCTCAGGGATCTTAAGGGACTTTGCCGGTAGCCTGTTGCCCGGAATGAATGGGACGCTTGGCACATGAAACGAGACCTCACTTGGCATTTACCCACCTACCTTGATGCATTGGTGTAGTCTGTTTGGCCCCATGAGCTATGGAATGAAAAATGTCACACCTAGCACCTTTCCACTGCATCAAATTGAAGCATTTTACAACAATGCGTTTGATTTTGGCATGGTCAAATGGAATGGAGTTGACCAAAATTGAGAGAGGTTATTATGGATGGACCCCATGTGTATCTGTAGATCTAAATAGAATATTCCCAGCTATCACGAATTCTGAGAACTACTTCGTCAAAGTTTGTGATGCAGGAGCATCCAGTGGTGTAAGGGCAATCTTGCATCACCCAAAAAGAAGTTAATTCAAAATCATTGTATTTGTTTTCATTTATTTTCATAATTAGTGTTTCTAGTTCCATAATATCTAGAATAATGATGTAGGACTTTCAATTTTTTCAAAACTGCTAAAAATAGCAACCTGCCTGTTTTGGAAAGTGTACCTGCCATTTTAGGAAAGTTTACATTTGGGCATGGATTGAAGTGAAAACTTATAGAAAGTTACATAACAGAAATATAAGACCTTTGGTGAAGGAATCAGGCAAAGATCATTTGTGAGCTGAAAGATATTAAAGTTTTTGTTTTCTGAAAAGCCCCTAAAAATTTCTAAAACGAGATATGAGGCACTAAAACATCCCATAATGTCCCAAAAAATTGACCAAAATTCATTTACAGATTTTAAGCATTAAATTTCACATCGCGAGCTTTCTGGAGCTTAAAACGGTTCATCAATCGGACACCCGGATCAAAAGTTATGCTTCCCGAAAGGTGACCTACTTTTGGAGGGAGTTGCAAATTTCAAAATTTAGCTGGAGGCTGCCAAAAAGTGCTATTTATGACTATTTTGGGAACCCTGAGTGGTAGTAGAGTTAAGGGGGCAAGTGTGGAGTCAAGAATAGGTGGGAAAATAGAAACCCTAGCTGATTTGGGGTTATAGAAGGTAGAAGATTCCAGAGCCTGGTGAGGTGTAGTTGTAGTGTGTTGTAGCCTATGGAGGATTGATTCCTTAGATTGTAATTGAGCTTATGTAATGTAATGAGTTGCCTAGATCAATAAAGAAATATTCTATTTTCTATATTCTATTTTTGTTGTTGTGTGTTTTATGATTTACCCCTTCATCAAGTGGTATCAGAGCAAGGGTTCCTGAGTGTGTAGATAGATCACCGTCCGTGAGGCAGTTTGCACCAGGACCCAAGGTTGTGGGTTTACTACGGAGATCAAGATGCCTCTATGAAGAAATCATATTAGGAGGAATACTTTGATAGAAGAGGGTTTTAGAGCCCTGCAAAGGCAAATTGATGCATTGCAAGAGGAGATAGGAAGAGGGTTTGACCCGAGAACAAGAGAAGAAAGCGAAGATGAAGCTGAGGAAGAGCTATCTGAGGAAGAACAAGAAGCTGCAGGAAATCCTGCAGAAGTTAGGTTGTTGAGGGCCATTTCAAAGATCAGAAAGAGGCCCAAGATTGAAGTTTCTACATATTCTAGAGATTTGAATCTGTAACAACTTATTGATTGGATCAATGACATGGAGGAGTATTTTGAGTATGAAGATGTGGAGGACCCAGATTGGGTCAAGTTTGCAAAAACAAAGTTGAAGGGCCATGCCAGTATTTGGTGGAAGGAGGTCCAATTAGAGAGGAACAGAAGAGGAAAAGGAAAGATCACCAGATGGGATCAAATGGTGGAGAAACTGAAGAAGCAGTTCATTCCTATGGACTATGAGATGAAGTTGTTGAAGAAGCTGCAAGGACTAAAGCAAGGTAACAAGTCTGTCAAGGAGTATACATAAGAGTTTTATAAGATTACTATCAGGATAGGCCATGTAGAGCCCAACAAGGAGAAGGTAGCCCATTACATTAATGGGTTGAGGCTAAGTACTCAAGAGGAGCTGAGCCTGGTCAGAATGACCACCATAGAAGATGCATACCAGTTTTTCCTGAAGGTGGAAGAGAAGCTGAATAAAAGATTTGACAGCAAGTAAAGAGGAAGAGGTCAAGGCAGAAGGACTGGTGGAAGACCCTATGGGGGCTGAAATGAAGATGCAAAGAAAAGTGAAGAAGCTAGCACCAGTCAAAATCAGAGAGGAGATAATACCTACCACCCTCGTGACCAAAACAATGGTGACCAAAGAGGAAGAGGAAGAGGTAGACCTGGGCAAGGACCTAGAAGAGGAGGTTTTAGAGGAACATGTTTCTAATGTGGAGAAGAAGGGCATCGAGCATATGAGTGTCTACAACATCAAGGAAGGAAAAATAGAAGACCTGAAGGTAATGCACGAGTTACACATGTAGATGAAGATGCACAATCTGAGCATTCTGAAGATGCTGAAAGGGGAGAAACCCTAGTTGTCAGAAGAACTTTGCTAAATGAGGAGAAAGAACCCAATCAGAGGAAGAGTTTATTCTACACAAGGTGCAAATGTGAAGGTAAGTGGTGTGACATTATTATTGACAGCGGAAGTACTGACAATCTTGTTTCAGAGGAGATGGTTGACAAGTTGAAGTTGACAAGAAGAAAGCATCCACATCCATATCGGATTGCATGGTTGTAGAAGGACCACTGAGCTTTGGTCAATGAGTAGTTCAAGATTGGGGACTACCATGATGAGGTACTGTGTGACATCATACTGATGGATGCATGCCATATGTATTGGGGAGGCTGTGGCAGTATGATAGGAGCACTGTCCATGATGGTCGTGCAAACACATATTCCCTAACAAAGGATGGTGTTTATCATAAGTTGAAGCCCTTGAAGGAGGTGGAAGAAAAGGTATGTAGTACTGCCAGAATTTGCCCGGTAGATGGTAGAAATTTTTTGGAGGGTATGAAGCATGAGAGTCATTGCTTTGCATTGATTCCTAAGATTAGTCAAGAGAAATGTGAAGATGTACCAGCAGAAGTCTCAGAAATGTTGGAAGAATTTCAAGAGATTGTCTCTGATAATGTACCAGAAGGTTTACCACCGGTGAGGAAGATAAGTCATCAAATGGATTTGATACTAGGGGCTAGTTTGCCAAATAAGGCAGCCCATAGAATGACTCCAACCAAGAGTGAAGAGTTGAACAGACAAGTTCAGGAGTTGTTGAGGAAGGGATTGATAAGAGAGAGTCTAAGTCCATGTGCGGTACTTGTAGTACTAGCACCAAAGAAAGATGGAGAGTGGAGAATGTGTACAGACTCTTGAGCCATCAATAAGATCATGATCAAGTATAGATTTCCATTGCCCAGAATGGATGACATAATGGACTATTTGAGTGGAGCCAAGTACTTCACGAAGATTGATCTGAAGAGTGGGTATCACCAGATCTGAATCAGAGAAGGAGATGAATGGAAGACAACCTTCAAGACCAAGGAGGGTTTGTATGAGTGGTTAGTCATGCCATTTTGGCTAACCAATGCACTGAGCACATTCATGCGGCTCATGAACGAGGTATTGAAAGAATTTTTGGGAAGTTTTGTTATTGTCTATTAGATAATATTTTGGACTTGGGATGAGCATCTGATGCATATCAGAAGAGTTTTAGAGAAGCTGAGGGAGGAGAAGTTGTTGATTAATCTGAAGAAATGTAGTTTTGCAAAGAAGGAGTTGGTATACCTGGGATTTGTTGTCTCAGAGGAAGGTCTTAGGATGGACCCAGAGAAGGTGAGGGCTATCATTGAATGGCCTACGCCAAGGAGTGCCACAGAGGTAAGATCTTTTCATGGTTTGACAAGTTTTTACAGAAAGTTTATCAAGAATTTTAGTAGCATTTGTGCACCCCTAACTGAGACAATGAGAGGGGATAGAAAAAAGTTTAGATGGACTAAAGGAGCAGACAAGAGCTTTGATACATTGAAGCAAAAAGTTGTAGAACAACCTATTTTGGTACTTCCAAATTTCAATAAGGTATTTCAAGTAGATTGTGATGCTAGTGGTAGTGGTATAGGAGCTGTTTTGAGTCAAGAAGGTAAGCCCATTCCCTATTTTAGTGAGAAGATTAATGATGCCAAGAAAAAGTATTCTGTTTATGATCAGGAGTTTTATGTAATAGTTCAGGCTTTGAAGAAATGGAGACATTATTTGTTGCCAAAAGAGTTTGTTTTATATACTGATCATCAGGTTTTGCAATATCTTAATAGTCAAGGAAAGTTGAACCAAAGGCACTTAAAATGGGTTGAGCTTTTGTAGAGCTATACTTTTGTTTTGAAGCACAGGAGTGGGAAGTCCAACAAAGTTGCAGATGGCTTGAGCAGAAGACAAAATTTGTTGACAGAAATGAAGATAGAGGTTATTGGGTTCAATGAGCTCAAAATTTTGTATCCTGAAGATCCAGATTTTGTAGAGGCCTAGAAAGCTTGTTTGGAACCTGTTACTTTGGACAAGAGAAAATGGTTGGATTTCATAATCCAAGATGGCATGTTGTTTAGAGGAAGCTAGTTGTGCATTCCAAGGAGTTCCATGAGAGAGAACCTGATTAAGGAGAAGCATAGTGGAGGATTGGCTGGACACTTTGGTCGAGATAAGACCATTGCTATTGTTGGTGAAAATTATTATTGGCCACAGTTGCAGCAAGATGTGAGGAAATTTGTGTAGAGTTGTAGAGTATGTCAGATGGCGAAAGGAGCAATTCAGAATACAGGTCTATATTAGCCACTACCTGTACCGGAGAAGCCATGGGATGATATTAGTATGGATTTTGTTCTTGGTTTACCAAGGACACAGAGAGGACATGATACCATTTTTGTGGTGGTGGACAGATTCTCGAAGATGGCACATTTTATTCCTTGCAAGAAGACTAATGATGCTGTTCATATTGCTGAATTATTTTTCAAGGAGGTGGTGAGATTATAGGGTCTACCAAAGAGCATAGTTTCAGATCGAGATACCAAGTTTGTTGGTTATTTCTGGAGGATATTGTGGAAGAAGTTGAAGATAGATTTGAAGTTCAATTCTATACACCATCCATAGACTGATGGACAGATGGAAGTAGTGAATAGGAGTTTAGGTAACTTGCTACGATGCTTAGTAGGAGATAAGCCCAAGGGATGGGATTTGATTTTACCATAGGTAGAATTTTCTTACAACAATTCTATCAATAGGAGTACTAGTAAATCACAATTCTAGATTGTATATGGCAATAGCCTGAGAAATGCTTCTGAGTTAAGGAAGTTGTACAAAGGAGAAAAAAAAAGTACTAAAGCTGAAGACTTTGCAGAACATCTGAAGAATTTGTATGAAGAGGTGAGAAAGCACATTAATAAGATGAATATTTAGTACAAGGCTAAGGCATATCAGAAGAGGAGGCATAATGAATTCCAAGTAAAAGATGAAGTCATGGTTCACTTGAGAAAAGAAAGGTTCCCAATTGGAACATACAATAAGTTGAAAATGAAGAAATTTGGACCATGCAGAATCTTGAAGAAGCATGATTCAGGAAATGCATATGAGGTAGAGCTACCGAGTGGGATCAATATTTCCACTGTTTTCAACATTGCTGATTTATCAAAATATCATGAAGGTGGAATAGAGGATGGACTAACAGAAGCGCAATGGAGTATTTCAGCATCTACTTCAATGGAGGAGATAGAAGAGATCTTGGATAGCTGTGTGGGAAGAAGTACTTGGAACAAGCAATATGAAGAATATCTGGTAAAATGGAAAGGAAGGCCTCTTGAAGATTCTTCTTGGTTGTCTAAGGCAGAGGTTGACTGTTTGGGTTTTCCTCACACAAACATCTGAGACGTGACAGGGTCACTTCTCAAATTACCCTGGGTGTCTGATGCAGGAGCATCCAGTGGTGTAAGGGCAATCTTGCATTACCCAAAAAGAAGTTAATTCAAAATCATTGTAGTTGTTTTCATTTCTTTCCATAATTAGTGTTTTTGGTTCCATAATATCCAGAATAGTGATGTAGGACTTTCAGTTTTTCCAAAACTGCTAAAAATAGCAACTTGCCTGTTTTGGAAAGTGTACCTACCATTTTAGGAAAGTTTGCATTTAGGCATGGATTGAAGAGAAAACTTACAGAAAGTTACATAATGGAAATATAAGACCTTTGGCGAAGGAATCAGGTAAAGATCATTTGTGAGCTGAAAGATATTAAAGTTTTTGTTTTCTAAAAAGCCCCTGAAAATTTCTGAAATGAGATATGAGGAACTAAAACATCCCATAACATCCCAAAATGTTGATGAAAATATTTTTATAGATTTTTTGCATCATAGTTCACATCACAAGCTTTTCGGTGCTTAAAACGGTTTGTCAATCAAACACCCGGATCAAAAGTTATGCTTCCTATAAGTCGACCTACTTTTGGAGGGAGTTGCAAATTTCAAAATTTAGCTGGAGGCCGCCAAAAAGTGCTATTTATGACTATTTTGGGAACCCAGGGTGGTAGTAGAGTTAAGGGGGCAACTGTGGAGTCAAGAATAGGTGGGAAAACATAAACCCTAGCTGATTTGGGGTTACAGAAGGTAGAAGATTCCAGAGCCTTGTGAGGTGTAGCTGTAGTGTGTTGCAGCCTGTGGAGGATTGATTCCTTAGATTGTAATTAAGCTTTTGTAATGTAATGAGTTGCCCAGATCAATAAATAAATGTTCTATTTTATGTATTCTATTTCTGTTGTTGTGTGTTTTTTGGTCTTAGGGATCTTAAGGGACTTTACTGGTAGCCTATTGCCCAGAGTGACTGGGACGCTTGGCGCATGAAAAGAGACCTCCCCTAGCATTTACCCACCCACCCCGACGTGTTGGCATAGTCCGTTTGGCCCCATGAGCTATGGAATAAAAAATGTTGCACCTAGCACCTTTCCATTGCTCAAATTGAAGTATTTTGTAACAATGCGTTTGATTTTGGCATGGTCAAACGAAATCAAGTTGACCAAAATTGAGAGAGGTTATTGTGGATGGACCCCACATGCACCTGTAAGTCCAAACAAAATGTTCCCAACTATCACGAATTCTGAGGACTGCTCCATCAAAGTTTGGTAGTTTTTTAGTCTCAGGGATCTTAAGGGATTTTGCCGGTAGCCTGTTGCCCAGAGTGACTGGGATGCTTGGCGCATGAAACGAGACCTCCTCTGGCATTTACTTACCCACCCCAATGCGTTGGTGTAGTTTGTTTGGCCCCACGATGAGAAGAACAAAAAATATAGGTACCTTCAACCCTTGGGTCATACAATATAAGCCTATTTATGCCTCTACAAATAGTTTTCACCATTCAACTGATCCCAACTAACTTATGAAACAACTTTGCAAAATTAACCATTATTTTATGTCCAAAATGAACACCGCCACTAATAAAAGAACCACTCACCTTATTCAATGCACATTTTGGGGTGTTGTATCACATGTATACTTGTTGTTAAGCACATATACAACTTGTAGTGGTTTATTTTCACATGTTGTAAGCCATGTATGTGAAGATGTAAACATAGTTTATCCATTTGCATGAGAAAATAAGGGATATAACATGTATTGGTGACATGAGCAACACTACTACATATTCTTAAGTGTTGTAAATATGCATCTTCTTATTTCATCATGTTGTGCTTCATTGTAGCATGAATCACTTGTTGTAAGCATGTACAATATAGCATGTTATGCACATCACAAATGAAGGAATGTTATGCACATCATAAATGAAGGAATGCAATGATTGCAATATGTACACAAAATGGAATTTTTGATAAGGATTGAAGGGAAATGTTAAGAAAATGCAATTGGTGGGTGTAAATCCAAATTCCACAACCTTATCCACCATTCTCCTTGCCTATGCAAAAATGGGATCTTCAGAACATGATGTATTTACAGCTGCACCCTTGTAGACATGTATGTAAAGTGTGGAAGCATAGACAAGGCATGCGAACAATTTGGCATGACACCTCAAAGAGATGTTATCTCATGGAATGCAATGATTGCAAGATATGCACAAAATGGATTTTTTGAAAAGGCTTTAGAAACTTTGAAGCAAATACAATTGAAATGTGTAAAACTAAATTCCATAACCTTTGCAAGCATTCTCCCTACTTGTGCTAAATTAGGATCTTTGAAACATGGTATGGACAACCATGAAAGAATAGAGGATATAGGAATTTTGTCAGATGTATTTGCAACAGCCATTATAACCATGTATGCAAAGTGTGGAACAATAGACAAGGCACATGAACTATTTGACATGATACCTCAAAGAAATGCAGTCTCATGGAATGCAGTGATTGAAAGATATGCACAAAATGTATTTTGTAAGGATGTTGTAAACATATATAATGTCATGAAAAAATATATATAATGTCATAAAAATATAATGTCATGAAAATATACATAATCTTATATATGCATAATGTCATGAAAATAATGTATAGTGTATATATCAAGCCATATAGGCATGTACAAATAAAACCATATGGGCATATACAATGATATACATCAATAACATACAAAAGTATGTTTACAAAGCCTAATAGGCATATGTAACAAAATGTCTGAAAATCAAATCTCCTATGGATTACTATCAAATCTCATATGGACTGCTACTAAATGTTAAGGGAAAATTGGATCAACAATGAATAAACAATAATAATCAATATCAAGTTACCCAAAACTCAATGAAATGGTAAACAAAGAAGATTCAAATAAAGCAATGAACAAACAACAAAGCAAACCTTCCTTAATTCGAAGCTTCCATTGATTGCCTATCACAATCGATCTTGCATGTATGAAATAGGGCCCTCAGAGAGTGCACTTCCTTGATATGCTTCAAGAATGTCAATTGGGAATGGTGGTGGTAATATCGCAATGAAGAGGAGCTTCACAACGATGGTAGTAGTGCGTAGTGCGTAGTAGCGAATGTGATCAGAAGCAATGAAGGAATTGGTGCCAAAGGTGCGCTATAATTCCTACAGAGTAACAACACTAAAAGCTTGGATGGATGAATGGAAGAATGAGGTTGCTTTTATAGACTTGGGAGAAATAAGATCAATGGTATAGAAGACTTGAGAAGATCAACAGTTGAGGAACGTGCAACGAATAAGAAGAAGACACGTGTCTTGCTTTCTTTTGCATGAGAGGAGTTAACAAGAATAGAAGAATGAGTTAAAGCACTTTAAAAGAATATAATAATCAGTTAAGTGATTTAAAACAAGAAGAAGGGATTTGCATGAGAATAAGAAGATATTTTGCTTTATTAAATATCAGGAATATTTAATTGCATGTACAAAAAGCTTGAATTATATTTAGAGATAACTCAATTTAGAAGAAAAGGCAACTTAAATAAATAATTGATTTATTTAAATTTAGAAAAGATATTATTGGAAGAAACAATTAAATAATTGAAATTATTTAATTTAGAAGATAAGAAAGCAAATTAAATAAATAAATTTATTTAATTATTGTGCATGATTTGGAAGAATAAATAAAATATTTGATTGTACTTTATTTTTGGTGATTGAGAGGATTTAAATAAATTTGATTGATTTATTCAAATTTGGAGGAATGATTTGATTTAATTAAATAATTAAGAATTATATAATTGTTTGGAAGAATTTAATTAAATAAAGGATTTTATTTAATTTTGACTTTAGAAGAGATAATTAAATATTTCGATATTTAATTAATTTAGAAGAATGTGAATTGTGTCATTTTTAGGCATATACATTTTGCCCCTCTTTGATGCAATGTATTTTACGACGTTGCTTCAAAGAATAGATAGTCTGATAATGATACATGCCCTAGTTTGCCCCTTGGTATAGGTTATGATGATAGGATGCCCCCTCGGGAGATTGGACGAGAAGAAGGCAGAAGGATGAGAGATGGACAATCTCACAAAGACGAAGGGAAAACTTGGTTAGGGTTTAAGAAAATAGGACGCATTTCAGAGAAACGGGAAGAAAAATGGAAGAAACAGGTGCGGGAAGTAGTCACAGTCACCACCTAGCCAAATTAGGGTTTGCATGCTATATATAGGAGCTGGGTCCACAAGACAATTCATTTGCACACTTGTCTTAGTTTGATTTGCTTCAGAGAGCTTAGAGGAGCATAGAGCATAGAGCAGTCAGCATGAGGATGGACATTCCATGCGAGGAGCATCGATTTGAGTGAGTTCGTCGATTTGATTGGCTAGAGGCAGGACCCTCGGTATGTATCTCAAAACATTTCTCCTAGGGTCGAGTTTGATAGAAATAAATGCTAAGAGAAAACTAGTTTAGATAGATGTGTCAGAATGTAGAGTGGCGCATATGCCAAGTGAAACAGTGCCTAGGTAATTCTATAGCGCTTGCATGAAAAGAAACGACGCATATGTTAAAATTGTGCATGCATAGATTTGGACGGCGCATGCATGATTTTGCAGTGCTTTTACCGAATGTAGCAGCGCTTTTGCCTGGGCAGCATAGGACGTCGCATGCATGTGTTTTTGTAGCGCTTTTGCCAAAAGTGGTGCATGGGTCAAGAAATGGCACTTTAACTAAGAAATGATGCATTTACCACCTGTTGTGGTGCATATGGTATAGATATGCAGATGACTTAGCAAAATTGATTCGAGTGGTGTCTTGTTTGACACGTCAATCATTAAGCTATCTTTGAGATTGCAGGAATCTAGTTAAGAGATGTAGTGTGCTGTTTTGATCAATTGAAATGTTAAGTTAGTTGATATGTTTCAATAGATATGTTGAGGATGGTACTTGCAGCTTTAGGGTGACACCTTGCTTTGTATGTTTGCAGAAGGATATATGAGATACGCTTCAGTCTAGGGAGTGGTTCCCTATGCCTATGTTGTAGAGATACATGCTGACAGAGATAGATAGAGAGGCGCTTGGCGTGATGGGACTTGATTACATATGCTTCATGCCCAAGGTTTGGGCAAACCATGGTTTGCTGACTACTATAGTGGAGAGATTCCATAGTGAAGATGGGACTTTCCACTTCCCTACTGGTGAGATGGCTGTGACACTGGAGGACGTGTATATGATTCTTCACCTACCCATTCAGGGTGAGCTGGTGGAGTATGATCCACAGAGAGATCTAGGACTTGCTGAGTACAGGCAAGTGTTTGATGACCCTGAGCTGGTCGGGCAGGTGATCTCATGGCAGGATATTTATGACTGTTACGACTACTTCCCAGGTATTGTAGCAAGACTGATCAGAGGTGTGGTATGCCACGATAGGAGGTCACATGGGTTCCCCATTTGATGGGGTCAGATTATGGAGAGGATGATTATAGAGGGCACCTGGTATACTTGGGGTGTCTGTGTACTTGCTCTTTTATACCACGATATGCATCGGGTAGTATATCACAGGAGTATGAGCCTATCTGCAGGCATGTCGCTACTACAGTTTTGGCTATGGGAGCACATAGCGATCACGAGACTGATCTATGTGTTTGGCAGCCAGAGAGGAGAGCCATATAGCTATGGCTATGCATGAGTGATTTCCCAACATAGGCTAGGGAAGCTTGAGTACTGGCGACACGCCTTGGATGGAGTAGATGTGGTTGAGTGGTGGCCATATCTAGACTGTAAGCCATGGGAGGATGAGGTAGACGAGGTACCTTACTGCTATCAGTCGCGATGGTTGATAGGATGGACATGATTTATCCTAGAGAGGCAGATAGTCAGCTGGGTATAGAGGCAGTTTGGGAGGAGGCAGGGCATGCCACAAAGGCAGGCTCGATTTGCTAGGACTCACACTGAGAGACTCAGATGGGGACTGATGGCATCCTATGAGGAGGCACTGGTTGAGTTTCGGTAGACACCATATGTCACCTGGGATATGAGGAGGGGGATTGCTAATGCTGGGATGACATAGGACTACAAGGATTGGTTCACTGCACACCCCTTTCTAAGATATTTAGGGCCTGGGGTGCTGGTGCCTCAAATAGATGAGGCAGACTTAGATGATGAGGGCTAGGTTGGCAGAAGGAGGAGGAGGAGGGGGAGAGGAGGACGGGGTGGTGACAGAGATGGGGGAGATGACGAAGGCTGGCCTAGATAGAGGAGGAGAGGCAGGGAGGGACCTTCCCACGTCCAGCAGGTAGTGCCATCACACGCTACACAACAGGCACCATAGCAGGCACTGCAGGCACAGATGCCACCACCTCGGTAGGTGGCACAATAGTAGGGACCTTAGCCATAGGGATAGGGAGAGGCACAGGCATAGCAGGGGCCAGCCCAAGTAGACATCTAGGAGAGGGCCATAGCTACCCTATGGGGAGAGGTTAGATAGCTGCGGGCACAGCTCAGGAGGGCTGATGCTCGGTGAGAGACAGACGCAGAGGTAATTGCGGGGCTGACTAGAGAGAGGGATATGGTGGATGCACAGATACGAGTTATTTGAGTAGAGTGGGATACCGCAGTGGCAGCCTTGGGGACAGATGCAGTGTGCAGTTTCTTGGTTGGACATGTGCATCAGGCATAGGCACAACTAGTGCAGGCACTGACACAGTTAGTACAGGTACATGGTGAGCTTGCTAGAGTGCAAGCTCAGGTACAGTACTATCAGGGTCTATATCATCGTGCCATGCCAGCAAGTCAGAGGGCTTCGAGCTATAGGAGCTAATCTGTAGCCTCCCAGAGAGCAGTTCCATCGAGGTTAGGGTCCTCTGTGATGGGCCCACAACAGTCTGAGGCCAGCAGAGGAGGGGACACAGGAGATACTGCTAACAGCAGTGGCTCATAGCCGCAGGGATAGCAGAGACTTGTAGATTTTTGGATATTATGCACCTTTTTGATGGCTTAGATAGCCAGATAGACTTGTACCATTTTTGTATTTTGAGACATGTATCACCATCCATTGGGATGCATCTATTGTATATGACATTGATTCAGAGACAGATACTTTGATATTGTGCATTTGGACACATTTTATGTTGTTTATATGATGATGTAGCTATTTTGATGCTTTCTATATGTATGAGTTATGATGCATTTCTATTTGTATGATGCGATGCAAATGTTATCTAATGCAGACTTAAATGTTTTACTTGATGCTATGAGATGTTATCTAGATGTTGCTTTTGATATGATGCTATGTGATATTATATGACCTAATGCAGATTTAGATGCTTTATCTGACATGTTTCTAATGTGTGTATGCAAATGGTATCTATATGATTATGCAGTTTATGTGCTGTACTTATCTATGTTTTTAATTTTTTTTTTCTGTTGACACTATATGATGATTGCAACAAAACTGTATATGGATGACCTGATGTACTTACTATGTATGCAACTGATTTAATCATGTAAATGACTATCTCATATGATATGATAAGCAACTATATGCTCTATTTTTGTGATGTCCAAATGTACTCTATCGACACAAAAATGATAGAATGATAGATAGGAGATTGATAGAAAGATTGACTTGATAGAAAGATTCACAAGCTTTGACTTTCTATTGTTTGGATTTTTTATTGCATGGGATATGGACGTATGGATGTATAATAGATGTTTTGCTTTTGACATCTTGATGGTGCAAGTATTTTGAAGTGTTTATTTCATCATTGGGCAATTTTTTTTTGGTACTTTTTCTGAATGTTGTAAGTTAGTACAAGCATTAGGTATAATTGAACCAAGATGACCTGAGCACTGCTTACATGGATTTTGATTTAGCAAGTTAATACAAGCATCAAGGTATAATTGAATCGAGATGACCTGAGTATTTCTTGCATATCAACAGACAAGGATTGCCCCCTTTCATGTTAGACCTTGGATGTCCTCGATGATCTTTTGCTGATCATGTCGTTAGACAAGGCTTCACATTACTAAAGTTTAATCCACAAAAAGCAAACAAAGAAGATAATCATGCCCCCATCATAGCATCTCTAGCTTTTGGCATCCTCGAGTAGCATAGAAAGGCATGATAGCATAAATCAAGACTCTGTAAGTTAACCTAACCAACACAAAACATTCTTGCATTTAGATGTGTTTGTTTCTTGCCATAATTTGGGTAAAAGCTTTTAGAAGGCCTTAGGTATTTTTCTGCTTTGCCTTGGATAGGTTAATGTCTTGCATTAGGATTTCTACTTTGAAAAGAGTGGGTTTCGCTTGCGCTTGCTTGCTTGGTGAGAAGATTCTGCAATCTTTATTGGAGAGACGGACCCTAAGGGATTGACCTAGTGCCTCAGGGGCTCATTACTAAATGGCCTTGCCTACGTGACAACGCAGAGGCAACGTAGTTCAGGGTAAACCCTAACGGACCATGGATGGACTAGAAGAAAGATGACAAGAAATGGGATGGATGGGACAATGAGAGCCTCGGGGGTGCATTAGAATAATGGCCTTGCCTATGTGACAACGCAGAGGCAACATAGTTCGTGGACTTGGACCATGGATACTGACAAGAGACACTATGCTAGGCTGACATGATGGATATGATATGGGACAAAACCTTGGTTGACAAGGCAACAAAGAGATAGAGTATCAAGCCATGATAGGTTATCGTTAGGATTTTATTATGGGACAGACATGGATTGAATGGGACACAAGGAAGAATGGACACAAGGTGATTGGTTTCCCAAAGATGGAGGAAGCAGTTTATTACAAGTAATGCTTGTTTACCAGTTTTTCACCACTTGCTTTTATTTGCATGAAAAGCTAGAAAGTAAACATGATACCTATTTGTCAGGTTTTCGTCATGATACCTATCCAAGGTGCCTGTTTGCCAAGTTTTCACCAAAGGATGATTTTTTTGTATTTTTTCAATTTTTTAATTTTTTTATATTTTTTTGATTTTTTTTTTTTAATCTTTTTGTATTTTATGCCCCCCTTACATTGGGGTTCTCCTAGGTATAGAACTGACGAAGATGTATGCTGTTGATTGGGTCATCGAACAACTCACCCTCTGATGTTGCCAACTGATATGCCCTCGATCCATAAGAAACTACAATTACATAAGGCCCAAGCCAGTTGGGTTCAAACTTGCCCTTCTTTTCCCTATCCTGTTGATTGTGGGGGTTCTCTTTAAGGACTAGATCTCCAACTTTGAAGACTCTTGGGAAAACCTTGTGGTTATAGCTTCTTGACATCATTTGTTGATACACTTTGAGATGGTCAAAGGCTTTCTATCTCCTTTCCTCTAGCAACTCTAGTTCTTGCAATCTGGAGACTCTATACTCTTCATCTGATATGAGACCTTTTAATGACACCTTGAGAGATCGTAATTTGACTTCTATGGGGATGATAGCTTCTGAGCCATAGACAAGGGCATAAGGAGTAGCACCTATGGGAGTGCGTATACTAGTTCTGTAGGCCCACAAAGCAGGATTGAGTTGGATGTGCCAATCACGACCAACATCATTGACTGTCTTCTTGAGGAGTTTCAAGATGGTCTTGTTGGATACTTCAGCTTGACCATTGCCTTGGGGGTAGTAGGGTGTGGAGAAACGATGTTGTATTTTGAATCGGTCACAGAGTTCTTAGACATCCTAGTTTTTGAAGGGTCTTCCGTTATCCGTGATAATGGATGAGGGAATTTTGTATCTGCAGATGAGGTAATTCAGGATGAATGAGGAGATTTGCTTACCTGTGATGGTGGTGAGAACGGCTTCAATCCACTTGGTAAAGTACTCAGTGGCGGTTATTATGAATTTGTGGCCGTTGGATGAGGGTGGATGGATCTTTCCCACAAGGCAAGTCTCCATTAGCAAAAGGGCCAAGGTGTCATTAAAGGTCTCAACTCTTGAGCTGCTGCATGTATCAAGTTCCCATGTATTTGGCTCTGCTTGCACTTCTTCACAAACTGATATGAATTTGTTTCCATGTTCGGCCAGTAATAACCCAAACACATGAGTTTCTTAGCTAAGGAGGGACTGCTAGAGTGTGTTCCGCAAATCCCTTCGTGTACGTCTTGTAAGGTGGTTACAGATTCTACTCATTCTAAACAACGGAGTAAAGTACCATCTAGACCACGTCAATATAGGGTATTGACAATAATGGTATAGTGAGAGGTTTGGCATATAAAGGGTCATCGTTGGTATGAAGATAGGTCAGGTGGGAGGGTGTTGTCCTTGAGGTAAGTGTAAATCTTACCGTACCAAGGTAAATCAGATCCAACTAAAAGGCATATGGTATGGTTCTCAGGAAAATCATAAGCTGGTTGCCAAATAGTTTCTACTAAGAACTCGTACCGTGACTCATTCTCTGGTATCTTGAGAAGAGAGGCAATGGTCACCATGGCATCTGCTGCTTTGTTCTCAATCTGAGGCATCTGTTCAAAAGAGATGATCACAAAGTATTCCTTAAAGTCGTCGACCATCTGCTTGTATGGGACAAGCTTCTCATCTTTGGTTTGGTAATCATCATTGACTTGATTTATTATTAGTTGAGAATCACCATAGACATGTAGCTCTTTGATTTTCCACCCTGTTGCCATTTTGATACCAATGACTAGGGCTTCATATTCTGCTATGTTGTTGGTGCATGGGAATAACAAATGGTAAGACTTCAGAATGGTGTCGCCCTGAGGAGTTACAAACAAGATTCCTGCCCTTGATCCATGGTTTGTGTAGGACCCATCAAAGTAGAGCTTCCAAGAATGTGTTGAGATGTTGAATAAGGATTCATCTAGAAATTTTAATTGCATTGGTGTGGTGTCTTGTAGTGGTGCATCTACTAACTGATCAATAATGATTTGCCCTTTGATAGCTTTTCTATCTACATACTCAATGTCGTATTCACTTAGGAGCATTACCCATTTGGCTAGGTGACCTGTAAGAGCTATTTTGCTTAGTAGGTACTTCAATGGATCTATTTTTGCAATAAGTTTTATTGGATGTGCAAGCATATAATGTCAGAGTTTTTGGGAAGCAAAAACTACCGCAAGACATGATCTTTCTATTTGAGAGTATTGCAACTCATAGCCCACTAATGTGCGACTGATATAGTAGACAATTGTTTCTTTATTCTCATAATCTTGTTGTGCTAGAAGAGCCCCAAGAGCTGTAGCTATAGCAGATATGTATAGTATCAATGGTTTCCCTTGGATAGGAGGCATGAGAATGGGTGGATTCATAATATATTCTTTTAGTTTGTTGAATGCCTCTTCACACCTCTCATCCCATCTAAATGAAATGTTCTTGTGCAGAAGATGACTGAATGGTTGGCACTTGTTTTCTAGTTGTGATATGAATCTACGGATTGCTTGTAGCTTGCCTTGTAGAGATTTGAGTTGAGTAAGAGTCTTGGGTGATGGCATGTCCATAATAGCCTTGACTTTGGTGGGGTCCACCTCTATTCCATTTGCTGATACAATAAAGCCTAGGAGCTTGCCTGAGGTGACTCCAAACACACATTTTTTTGGGTTCAACCTGACTTTGAATTGCTCAAGTCTTTGACAGACCTTCTCTAACACATCCATATGTGATTCTCTTGTCAGTGACTTTGCTAGGATGTCATCTACATAATCTTCCATGGTAACGTGCATCATATCATGACATATAGTGGTCATAGCACATTGGCATGTGGCTCCTGTGTTCTTTAGCCCAAATGGCATGACATTCCAACAGAAAGTGCCCCATGGACAAGTAAAAGCTATTTTATGCTAGTCTTCTGGTGCTATCTCAATCTGATTGTATCCTGAGAAGTCATCCATGAGATATAACATGGTATGCCTTGCTGTTAAGTTAACTATGATATCTATATTTGGCAATGGAAAATCATCCTTGCGACAAGATTTGTTTAGATCTCTGAAGTCATTGCATAGTATGACTTGGCCATCTGGTTTGGACACTGGTACAATGTTGGAGACCCATTCCATATATTCTATAGCTCTGGTAAACCCTACATCTAGTAGTTTCTTGAGTTCTTCTTTTACAAGTAGTGCTATGTGTGGATGCATCTTTCTAAGTTCTATTTTACTGGTTTCACTCTTGGATCTAATGGAAGATGGTGTAGAATCAAATATGGATCTAACCCTGACATATCTGCGTATGACCAAGCAAAATTGACTTGCTTTCTCTTGAAGAATGGTACAAACTTGGTCTTCTCTGGTGGGGTTAGAGACTTAGCAAAGTGAATAATCTTAGGTTGTTCCTCTGTTCCAATATTAACCAGCTCTGTGGGTTTCACAACAATCTAAGACTTCTCCTGGTGCATATCATTAGGGAGAGTGTCAAGCCTTCCATCGTCAGGTGCCACAGTTGGGTTTTCACCTTCGGATGCATCCTTTCTTTTTACTGTTTTGGGATCTGACACTGCTGTAAAATGGTTTTCACCGTCAGATCTAGTTTTTATTTTGATATTTTTGCGACTGGAAGGCTTAGTACCCTCTCCAAAATAAGCCACGGTATTAAGTTCAATAGCAAAACTAGCTTTATGATCTTCTTTGGGTAGGTGGTCCCTAAGTTCCATGTAGTCAATATAAGCATCATCATTTCAGAACATATCGAGTTGAGGGGTTCCTCGTAGATCCCAACCAATAAGTTCAGGATGCATGAGGGGGAGGGAGTCGGAGGATAGATATGATTCGTTGATAGTTTGAATGGAGATACTAGGAGTATTGGTAGGGGTAGTGTTCGGGATGGTACTTTCCTCCAAATTTTTTATTGCGATAGAACTTGAACCTTCCTCGAAAGTCATATTCTCAGAGATAGGCAAATTAGCCTCTAGTGGTCTATTCAGTAGCATTTGTCCCTCATGGTAGGGGCTATAAGTTTGAATGGTATCGACCTCTTTGTCATTGTAGGAATGCTCTGTCAGCTCATCCCACTCATATTCATTGGAATCTGTGTCACTATCCACTTGAAGTGTATGGATCATTTCTACAAGACAAACAGTTTCTTTAGCCTTGCCCTTGCCTTTATATCCTAGGCCATTTGTATTTCTAGCCAATGAGGATGAAGAAGGTTGAATGGGTTCTATGATTCCTTCTTTTCTTAGGCTGATAGGGCCTTGTCCTTCGTAACCCATTTTGTGTACGATAGCTTCTCCTCGCCCATAGAGTTCTGTTGGGAGCCTAGGTGGTTCCTATTGTATGTTCTCTTCTTCTTCGGTATAAAGCCATTGTAGGACATCTCTTTCCTCTGTTTCATCAGATAAGGTCCCCTATTTTACAAAGGGAGCTGTGGGAGGTATAGGAGGAGCATATGGCTTTGGAAAATGCTTAGGTCGACCAAAGGATCTAGGAGATAAAGGCATCTTGGAAAGATTGAGGTTGTGCTCTATGGAGTATTCCCCTACTCCTTTTTCTTTGATGGTAATTTTTTGCTCTTTGGGTCTTGGTGAGGAAGCTTCAGAGGCATGATCGTGTTGTGGGGTAGGGGATGTAGATGGTCTATTGTTTGGTATGATGTAGTCAAGTTTTGAAAGGATAGAGTTGCAATGCTGAAAGGGATCAGGGTTGCCTTGGATGGTGACTTGCTTGCCATTATGCGAGAATTTTATGCATTGGTGATAGGTCAAAGGGACAACTTTCATGGCATGAATCCATGGTCTCCCTAGGAGAATATTATAGGTGAGCTCCCTATCTAGGGCTTGGCACACAACATCTTTTATTATTGGTCCCATTTGTATGGGTAAGACTACTGTTCCCTTTGTAGTTCTCTCCTCTTCATCATAGGCTTTGATAGCAATCTTCTTCCTTGGATTGACAACATTTTCAGAGAACCCCAATGTAAGGACTAGCTTTAACATGTAAATATTTAAACCAGCTCCCCCATCAATGAAAACTCTCTTGATACGGTGCTTATGGATGAAGGCGACGATATGTAGAGGGGTGTTATGAGGTTGAGACACTGAGAGATCATCTTGCTTGGTAAATGATATGGTACTTGAGGAGGTCAGATTACCTACCATGGCTTGAAACTTCTCTTGGGCCAAGTTAGTGGGGACAGTGGTTTCCACTAAGGCTTTATTGAGAATTTCCTTATGGGAAGGAGATAGACACAACAACTCCAAGATAGAAATGTGGGCAAGAGTCTTCTGTAGTTAGTCTATGACATTATACTGACAGAAGTTGGATTGAGAAGGTGATGATCTTGGAGGGATGGTATTCAACATGACTTTACCGCTGCGGGTAATGATACTACAACTAGTTTTGTTAGGTTCTGATTGTTGGTTTGGTGTGACTACATTGATTTGTGGGACATGCTCTGATATGCAATTTATGGTATATTCAAATGGCACTTGCGTAGTTGGCATTACTATTCCCACTGTTCTGATTTTGCCTGTTGTAATTGTTGTTGTTGTTGCCGTTGTTGTTATTGCTGTTGTTGTTATTGCCATTGTTATTGTTGTACGACCTGTCATGATTGAGAAGCGGATCCCTGTAAGCCACATGTGTCTCATTGGAGGTATGTTGTTGGGTTCCTCCTTGATTTTGATCAAGTACATCCTAAATAACATGTTTGAGATAGATACAATTGTTGGTTGTATGTCCCCTTCCTCTATGATACTCACAATAGTCGGTGTCTTTTCAATAGTGAGGTTTGACTATAGGCTCATAATCACTTGTTGGCGGTGGAGAGATTTCATTGTTGGCCAATAACTTCCTTAATACAGATTCTTGGGACTCACCCACTGGTGTGAACTTTCACCTTGGATTTGCACTGAACCATGGTCTTGGCTTCCGAGAGAATGTTTTGTTGGGTGTAACATTGCTTGCCTCTCCTTTGAGAGTGAGTATGGGTTGTTTTTTGGGAGCTGCCACCTTGGTGTCAACTACTCCATCATTGACAACATTCTTATTCTTGGTCCAAAACTTTGATTTGTCAGTCATATAGTTGGAGGTAGGTGTGTCCTTGTATAACTTGATTTGCCCCTTGGTCATCATAGCTTTTTTGATAAACAATCCCATTTCAATGACTTTTGAGAATGAAGTAGGGAATTGTATTTGTATTTGATAGCTAAGATCGGTGTTGAGGCTATGGACAAACATCTCCATTAGTTGCTTCTCAGGTACATCATAAGAGCACTTTCTTGCTAGTTGTCTCCATCTTTGTAGGAAGGTGGTGAATGATTCGCCGCTCTTTTGCTTGGTGTTGCATAAATCAAGCATAGATACTTCGTGTTCAATATTGTAAGAGAAGTGCGTGATAAACTTGTTGACTAGCTCATCAAAAGATTTGATGCCTGGTGGGAGTCGTGAGAACCACTCCATAGCTTGACTACCTAGAGATCTAGGGAATAGTCTCATTAAGTAGGTCTCATTGTGAGCTACTTCCATGCATGCTGCGTTGAATTCCCTAATGTGATCTCTAGGGTCCCCTTTCCCTTTGTATTTGTCAAATTTAGGAACTTTGAATTGAAAGGGAAATGGTGTCATGTTCAAACTTTTATCAAAGGGGTACAGTGCAATATCTTCCAAGGAGTAGGTTTTAGTGTTTGTACCCATCTTGAGATCTGACATTTGTTGTTTAAGACCCTCGAGTTGTTTCCTCATCTCTTCCATAGGAGTGCTTTGGTCTATGGTTTTCTTTCCTTTATCCTCTGCATTTGGGTCTATGGTTTTCCTTTCCTCTTCATGATTATTCTCCACATTTTCTTGGATTGTGCTTATATCGAAATCTGCAGGGAGTTTAATTCCAAGACTAGCAAGATGAAAAAAATACTTGTGAGGGTCCTCATGGAGCACTTTCTCTAGCAAGCGTTGGAATTTCTGATTTTGGATGGATCCTTGATAGTCTTCATTAGAGATTTCCTCATCACTATCATGAGGTGTGATGATGTGGTTGGATGATCTGGCCATTTCAAGTTGCTTTTTGTATTGAGATCTAGTAAGAACCATGCAAGGTGACGTGGGACGAGGTGGAATGGGACTAGAGATTTTGGCAAGGTGCTGATGGAGACTGCTGAGAATAGGATACTTATGACAAGATTTGGACAAAGGACTTTTTCGATCAATGATTCCAAGTAAGATGCCAATACAAGATGATAGCCACTAGTAAGGGTACTCAATACCTGTCTTACTATGTAGGGACTAGTCGTACACCAAGACCACTAGCAAAGTCCTGTGACCTACTAGGGTTACTTGAATCCAAAGTGATACGAAAAAGGGGGCTATGTTGACCTGACATGGGATACTTTTGACTATGGACTAGAAAGACCTGATAGAAGGTGAATGGGATGACCATTGAAAGAGAGATTTTGATGTGAAATGGATGGAAAACTGACTACAAGGTAAGACCTGATCTCAGATTTTGGAACTAGACTGAAATGGGTACTCAGAACTGGTAAAATTTTTCCCTCAAAAATTATGCAAGTGCTCACTGTCGTGTATGCGTTGAAATAGATGCACTGTAGAAACTGATGAATGCGCCATAAGTCGCAACAAATGTGCTACACTGCTAAAATATAAATGCACTGTAACAGGCTATAAAAGTGCTGCAGGTCAGAACGGAGGCGCCGCAGGTCGGCACAAATGCACAGGAACAGAGGACGGATGTGCCGCTCTGGCTTTTCTTAATATTTTTGCAAGTTTTTTGAATTTTTTTGATGTTTTTGGTACTTTGGTTGCAAGGAGGTCTTTTTGATCTGAATTTCTGAATTTATGGCAAGAAGACACATCAAACACAAAGAATATTTTTATGGTTTTTTATTTTTTTGTGATTTTTTTGACTCTTTTTGGACTAAGAAGAAAGCAAGTATAATCTTAGGTTTCAAAGGACAGTATAAAACTGAATTCTCCCTATCTCTAGGTGAGGCATCTTCAGGAGGTAATAATCACCCTTCCCTACACCAGATTATAGAGGCTTTTGGTCTCACTAAAACAAGGATGAGCAATAAAGGCAACCATTCGAGTGGTTATACATGCGGCAACACTACTCTTCATTATGGAGTCTCCCAGCCTACAAGGGTTGTGCCTTGGAGGGTTTTGGGGGAGGTTGGCTATCGGTATAACACAACTGCACTCGTTGTTTGAAGCTTTCGCTCCAAACACAATTTATTTATAGTGGCTTGGAAGGGCTTGGCATCTAGCCTATTACCACTTAGGGTCGTTCCTACTTGGATGAATGGTATCCAAGAGCAGGCCCCTATAAAGAAAAAACACATGCAAAAATGATATGTCTGGCATTTTGGTCACCCAAGATAGGGGATAGTATAGGCCTGGTATCATTCCCAAAACACATAATATAGTTGTTCTTTTCTCCTAGTTAAAATGAGAAAAACTAGATGAGCTATCTACTTGGGCAAGCACAGAACTTTGAAGTGATAACAATATAGCAATGATGAGTTCAATTTTATCCACGTAGCACGAGTTGTCAACTTTGAAATGATGGTCAATCGAGATAGAAATGGTTCAATTTTATCTAGAGAGCAATGATGAGTTCAATTTTTATCCACGTAGCATGAGTTTGTTAACTTTGAAATGATGGTCAATCGAGATAGCAAATGGTTCATTTTTATCCAGATAGCAATGATGAGTTCAATTTTATCTAGATAGCAATGAGTTTTTAACTTTGAAAAGATAGCAATGTTGCAATGCAAGATAGCAATGATTCAATTACCGCTTTCCTTGTTAAAACTATGTGAGATTTGCATGGGCATCCATTTTACTATCCTTTTAGAAATCAAAGTGTGAGCTAACAAGTGCAACTATATGAGTCTAAACTAGTACCTAGCCTGCAAAATAGATCAATAGAATTCTTGCAAAGATGTCAGTGTTAGCAAAAAATCTTTGAAAAAAACCCTAAAATCACTGCCTACAACAGATGTGCCACTTCAGAGACTAAATGCGTAGAAACAGTGAACAGAAGCGTCATATTACATAAGCGCTGAAATAGAGGACAAACGCACCAGAATATAGTGTATATGCACTGAAGTAACAGATGCGCTGTCTCAGGTGGTAAAAGCACTGTAACAGAGTATGTATGCGCTGCAGTAACGAACGTGCCGTGATAGGTAACAGATGCACCAAAAAAGAGATTATATGCGCTGTGTAAATGTATGCACCATGACAGGTAACAAATGCGTGTTAGGAAGTGATGGATGCGCTGTTTCCTCATGTGTACGGCTTTCTAAAACACAAAAACTCAGTTTTGGGTTAGATTTGGGGCTAGGCCCCACGGTGGGTGCCAAAAATGTTAAGGGAAAATTGGATCAACAATGAATAAACAATAATAATCAATATCAAGTTACCCAAAACTCAATGAAATGGTAAACAAAGAAGATTCAGATAAAACAATGAACAAACAACAAAGCAAACCTTCCTTAATTTGAAGCTTCCATTGATTGCCTATCACAATTGATCTTGCATGTATGAAATAGGCCCCTCAGAGAGTGCATTTGCTTGCTATGCTTCAAGAATGTCAATTGGGAATGGCAGTGGTAATATCACAATGAAGAGGAGCTTCACAACAATGGTAGTAGTGCATAGTGCATAGTAGCGAATGTGATCACATGCAATTAAGGAATTGGTGCCAAAGGCGCGCTATAATTCCTGCAGAGTAACAACACTAAAAGCTTGGATGGATGAATGGAAGAATGAGGTTGTTTTATAGACTTGGGAGAAATAATATCAATGGTATAGAAGACTTGAGAAGATCAACAGTTGAGAATAGTTGAGGAACGTGCAACGAATAAGAAGAAGACATGTGTCTTGCTTTCTTTTGCATGAGAGGAGTTAACAAGAATAGAAGAATGAGTTAAAACACTTTAAAAGAATATAATTATTAGTTAAGTGATTTAAAATAAGAAGAAGGGATTTATATGAGAATAAGAAGATATTTTGCTTTATTAAATATTAGGAATATTTAATTGCATGTGCAAAAAGCTTGAATTATATTTAGAGATAACTCAATTTAGAAGAAAAGGCAACTTAAATAAATAATTGATTTATTTAAATTTAGAAAAGATATTATTGGAAGAAACAATTAAATAATTAGAATTATTTAATTCAGAACAGAAGAAAGCAAATTAAATAAATAAATTTATTTAATTGTTGTGCATGATTTGGAAGAATAAATAAAATATTTGATTGTATTTTATTTTTGGTGATTGAGAGGATTTAAATAAATTTGATTGATTTATTCAAATTTGCAAGAATGATTTGATTTAATTAAATAATTAAGAATTATTTAATTGTATGGAAGAATTTAATTAAATAAAGGATTTTATTTAATTTTGACTTTAGAAGAGATAATTAAATATTTTGATATTTAATTAATTTAGAAGAATGTGAATCGTGTCATTTTTAGGCGTATACACTAAACAATAACAATGCTAAATGTGTAAGAACCATAAGTATGTTTAAGTATTAGAAACATCATGATAAGCATGGAATATGGATACATAAGAGATAGAGATCACAAGCATAGATCATAGGAACATAGGGACATCATGGATATATAGCATAGGGATATATTAGTAAACAAGTAACATGGAAAAATATAGGTTCTAAACATAGAACATAGAGATGTTTAGGAACCAAAAAAGGCATAGAGGAAAGCATGGGAGGTAAGGATTGAATATATGAAAGAATAATGAGATTACTTTTGGATACAACTGTGTATGTTTTTGATTCAACATTTTGGATCATGCTCAATGATCCATCATTAGGAAGAGAAGAGTGTAAGATTGAAAAGTAGACTTGGGATTTTTAAAGGAGAAGAGAGGATATGAAGGGAACGGAAAACAAGGGGCCTAAGGAGAGGATAGAAATATGTGACAGGGGTGAGCAAGATAAAGGTTGGAAAATAGAAGAGTTAAAGTCAAATCAATCAAGTATCCAAACAAGTCAAATTAATCAAGTATCCAAACAAGTCAAATCAATTGTGGAAAACTCATGCCTACTATATGAAAGAATACGAGCTAAACAAGTAACATAGGATAGAATATATGGTAATCATGGAATATAGGAACAAAAAGTTATATGGGTTTGACATCTATCATCACCTTGACCACTTGATCCATGCACCACACGCATGTACATACAAATTTGTATAAAAGTATAGACAAGGAAGAATAAGCTAAACATTGCACATTTGTACATGCCTTCTCCAATTCAATAAAGTAATTTGTTCAAAGTCTTTAATGCCTTTGAATATATACATTTGGATTCTAGACTAGGGATTCATTTTATTATTCTATAAACTTGTGAATTACCATCTAATTTGAATGTTTACACACTAATCCACCTAGGTATCAACTTAATAAAGCTCTGGATATAAGCCATTATTTGATTTGAGTAATCTTACTTTGGACACGTTTGTGAAGACTCCTAAAGAGCCTGGACATACAATTGTAAATATGATATAGCCTCCATATAAGCATAAAGATGATATATAATTTTAGTTTGTTGAAGGCAATGTAAATCACTCATTGATGACGACTCTGCTACACCTAAAGTTGAGTCCTTTGTTTGGAACTTTGAAGCATGTAAAGAGGCAAGTGACTTGTAATGCTTAAGTAAACACAAGTCTCAACATGATGTAATTCAACTTGATGACATGTCTAAATGTGACACATTTTAGTTTGTATTGCATGAGGACTTCCTTATTTGAATGCATGTCAAATTTCTAACTAGGTATATTTTTCTGAAGTGTATGAGTTTGAGGCTTTCAATTTTTTGTATTGACTCACTTGAAGATGCTAGCAACCATGTGAACATGATTAATATGGGATCCAGGATTTGTCCTTTTCCCATGTATATGGAGTGGATTGTTGGCCCTTATGATTGTTTACATCATGTTGGCCTAGCATTTGAATAGTTCCTTCGTGACATCAATGAGAATAGATAATGTATAGACTTTATCACACTTTAGGGTTTTCCCATAATGCTAAAATGTTATGACTATCCACTTATTCTATTTTATGCTATCATGAAATGAGGAGCTTCTAAAGGCAAATATGTTGTCCCAAAAGAACGCTCAATGTTATTCATAAAGACATTAGATTGTTAAAATGCAAATTCAAGGGTAGATATTCCTTGGGCTATTTTAGTATAGAGAAGCAAGATTGCAATATGACTATCCTAGGCATTAGAATGGTTGATCATAGGATATTCATGACATTTTCATATTAATGGATGGATTGATGGATGTTTAGGGAGTAAGTTTAAATGTAATGTATGAGAATTCTTATTTATGAAGGATCTAATAGGTCTTATGTCTTATTTGCAGGCCATTCAAGAAAGAAATGAAAAGATATTAAGGACTATCATAACACCTATTACAATTAGGTGCATCAAAGGATTTTCATCTAGGACCTTACCAATATGGGAAGTTATCAAAACCATGTCATGTTTAGAATTAAAGGCTTTATCACCTCTTTGTCCCTATAGGCCTATTATAACAATATGTCGTGCATTTTATTCATATATTGGGGTTGAGAATAAACACTAAGCATTTGTAGTTATGACAAGTGTAAATGGAAATGTATTATAACTTTAGACAATCTATCCTCTCCTAGATTGCATTGACTGAGTGGAAATTGAAAATTCCCTATCAATGTCCTTTACATACTAAAGGTATGGGTGAGAAAGGTAAACTTTGTATGTTGTAGGCAAGGCTTCAAATGTAAAATATATTATGACAATAATGATAAGGACTATTAGGCATGAATGCTATCACTATTATGGATTGTCAAACCAACCATAGGCTGCCATAATAATACACTGTTGACTATCATACCTTTAGGCATGGTGCCATGAACCTTATGAGCAGAATGCATTGGTATTTGTGAGAAATGTATTGCTTATGTTAAGAATAAGTATTTATATTGTTTGAACATCATCAAAAGGTGGACTAAAAATACTACTTTGTCAAAGGAAAACTTTAGTGGAAAAAATCTAAATATGAACTATTGTGCCATCCAAGCACAATCATGACCAACATCAAGGGATAGTCAAGGCATGGTTGTTTTAAGAAACACATTGAAATTGCCCATGGATATTTGAAGTAATTTGCAATATTCATGATCAAGAATCAACTCTGACTGTCTCAACAGTTGTAAAGTTGGCTTCAAGACAATAAAAAATGAGTTTAGGGATTCATTATCACCAAATAATAGAGAAGAATAACCATAAGTGTCAACCCTCAATTTCCTTATACAAGAGGATGACGAAAAGGCCATAGTATTTTCATACCATAATACAACATACAAAAGGAAAATCATGAAGTCGAAACATGTGCAAAGGGTATCTGTGTTAAAGAGGAGAGTTGTGAATGCAAGATGACTATCACTGTCAAAATAAGGTATATTCTCACTATGGATAGTTCTAGGTGATTTGTGGTCAAGAAACATATCAGAGAAACATATATCTATTTTCCAGAAATGGATATCTGTTTTGAGCTGCCAAAATGGATATTTGTTTTGCTTTTTTCGAAGAAAAATGGATATCTATTTTGCTTTGGTACAAAGCAAGACGGATATCCATTTTCATTGTTGACTTTTCATGGATTCTAACGTGTTTTCATGTTCCACTCTCTTCTTTGAACTTCACCCTTCGTGTTGATGACCTTTTTTTATGCAAAATTGATAAAACGAAAAGGGTTTATAGAAAAAAATGTTAGCTTTCTAAAATATAAGATTTGTTTGATTATCATTTTATTAAATAATTATTAATAATTTTCTATATAGTGTGTGTTTGAAATCCTGATGGACACACTAATTGAAAAACATCCATAACTTTCAAACCGTTTCACCTTTTTGAGATCCGAAACCTACGTCACACTCTATGCTTTTCTAGCTATAGGTTAAAAACAAAAAAAATTGAATTTTGATTTTTTTTATCAAGTTAGGTTAGCTAGAAAATTACTTTTTAGTTTTAAAAAAAAGTCATAGTAAAAAAATCATAACTAATTATTTTATCGGAAAAAAATTTCAAATAAATATGCATCACATCCGGGCATGAGTCCTCTACTTATTTTGAAAATTTCAATTTTTTTTACTCATAGTTAGGTTGGCTGGACAGACTTCTCCCCTTGATGCTGGGTTTGGGGACTCTTGTGGTTTGGTGGAAACCCCCATGGTCTCTTCGGATGAAATGGTGAGTTTAGCCAGTGGACCGGGTTTGGAAGACTCTGGTAAGAAAAAAGACCTCTCTTCTTCTCCTATTCTGGGTCTGCACCAAAATCCCTGAAAAAGTGTGCTCCTGATAAGCCCCAGAAGGTGGGGGCAAAGAAGGATCAGGAGAAAGTTAAGATGGCTGGAGAGACATTGGTGGAATTTGGGTCGGTGAAGACATTGGATACTCACTTTTCTCACCTTTTATGATGATTATGTTATCATGGAATGTAATGGGTATGAATAGCATCCCTAGACAAAAGGCTATTCGGGACTTGGTTAGTGCTCATTCTCTAGATGTGGTTTTCCTCCAGGATACGAAGTTATCTGTGGATGGTATGATGCAGTGTGTTTCTAAGATTTGGAATAGACGATTTTGCTAGTGTGTGGGTGCGCAAGGCGACTCAGGAGGTCTTGCTTGCCTCTGGGATCCTCGGCAAATTTCTCTTATTTGGTGGATCTCTAGTAGATTTTTCATCTCTCTGGTTGCAATTAGTTTGGAGATGGGGGAAAGAATTCTTCTTTCTAACATTTATGCTCCAACGGATGTCCCTGGTAAGACTCTCCTGTGGTCTCAAATCAATCTTCTGAGATCTTTGGATCCTTTCCTCCCCCTAGATTATGGCAGGTGACTTCAATGAAATTGCTTCCCTCAAGTAGAAAAGGGGGGGTGTGCCTTGTTTGGACCCCTCTTCTGATCTTCTAAGGGATAATTTGGCTCGGCTCTGACTCGTGGATATCAAACCTTCAAATGGCATGTTTACTTGGAATAATATGAGACTTGGGGATGATGCCATTTCTAAACGATTAGATAGGTTTCTTGTTTCCTATTTTTGGGTGGGTGACAAGTGGCTATCAAGTTCTAAAATTTTAGATTGGTGAGGATCAGACCATTGGCCAATCAAATTCTCTGCCCATTTGGCTGATGGTCCTAAGAAACAAAATTTTAGATTTCAGCTTATGTGGCTCAGGGAGGAGAGTCTTCTTGACTTGGTTTCTAGATGGTGGACTAAAGGACGACCTACTTTTGGTACACCTATGTACTTATTTGTGAAAAGGCTTCAATATGTGAAGTATAAATTGAAACATTGGAATAAGTATCAGTTTGGCAATGTGTTTCAACAGAAAAGGGTTGCCCAAGAGTGCTTGGATTCTATTACCAGGTAGATTTGGGACTAGGGTCTTAATGCAAATTTAAGCAGGCTTGAGGTTAGTGCGGTTAAAGACCTCAAGGAATGGAAGCTTCGTGAGGAAATTTTTTGGAAACAAAAGGCTCGTGTTGATTGGCTTCAGGAAGGGGACATGAATACTTCCTTCTTTCATAAATCAATGAAGGCTCGATGATAAGATAACTTTATCTCTTCTCTCTGTTCTCCTGAGGGTTTTGTTCTTTCTTCCTCTTCAGGGATCTCTAGTGAGGCAGTTCATTTTTTCTCTGCTCTCTTTTGTGAAGATACCCTACCTTCTAGTGAGGAGGAAGTGTCTATCCTGGCTTGTATTCCCTCTCTGGTGACTACGGATATGAATGCTTCTCTTCTTAAACCTATTTCTTTGAAGGAGTTGGAGGATGTGGTGTTTCAGTTGAAAAAAGGGAAGGCTCCTAGTCCTGATGGGTTACCGGCTGAGTTCTTTCAAGAATTTTGGGAAGTCATCAACCTTGATCTATTGGAGGTGGTGCAGGAGTCTTTTAGGAATAAGAAAATGTTGCGAGCCATGAATGCCACGTTTCTTGCTCTTATCCCAAAATGTGAGGGTGGTGATTCTCTGGATCTTTTTCAACCAATTGCTTTGTGCAATGTGGTGTATAAAATCATTATAAAGCTAATTGCTGAATGTTTGAAGCCATGTCTGGATAAGTTGATCTCAAAGGAACAAGGGGGCTTTGTTGCGAGTAGACAGATTTTGGACGGAGTAGTTATTGCGGCTGAGACTATTCACTCTATGGCCTCTTCTAAGGAAAAGGCTATGTTTATAAAGTTGGACATGACTAAAGCTTATGATAGAGTTAACTGGGGTTTTTTGATCAAAATTCTTAGAGCCTACGAGTTCAGTTGTGAGTGGATTGATTGGGTCATGAGCTGTGTGAGGACTTCCTCATTTTCTGTTCTCATAAATGGGGAGTCTTTGGATCTGTTTGGTGCTTCTAGAGGTCTTCAATAGGGGGACCCCTTATCCCCATATTTATTCATCTTGATGGATGAAGGCTTGGGGAGATTCATTAAGTCCCGTGTTATGGATGGGTTCTTTCAGGGTTAGAAATGGAGCAATTCTCTTCCTCCTCAAACTCATCTTCAGTTTGTGGATGATACAACTTTGATGGGTGTTGCTAAGGTGGCTGAAGTGGTTGCTTTGCATTAGATTTTGGATTGTTACCTGGCTGCCTCAGGTCAAAGCATTAATGAAAGTAAGTCTTGCATTTATTTCTTTAATACCCCCAGGCTTATTCAACAACGTATTGCCAGGATCTTAAGGTTTTAGGTGGGGAAACTTCCCTTTATATACCTTGGCATCCCTCTGGATGTGTGCCCACTTCCCAGGTGTTTTTGGTAGGATGCGATGGATAAATTTCGTGGGCTGGTTTGTCACTAGACCTATAGATGGTTATCTACAGTTGGAAGAGTTACTCTATTGAAGTTCATGGTTTAGGCCCTTCCTATATATAGGTGCTTTGTGTTGATGACTCCCTCAAGTTTCATCAAAGATTTTGAGGGCATCTGTCGGTAGTTTCTTTGGTCGGGTAATCTCCTTTCGAAGAAGTGGAGCTTAATTAAGTGGGAAGTTGTTTGTTGGCCAAAGTAGAATGGTGGTCTGGTTTTGTGTAGGATAGATTGGAATGGACAAGCTTTGACTACTAAGTGATACTAGAGATGGTGTTCATATCAACATTAGTATTGGGCTAGGATCCTTACCTTCAACTACCTTGGGGAGGTGGAGGGCGTTGAGGTGCCTCATTTTAGTCTTTTGGGGAGAGGTTCTATGATCTGGGATACTCTTAAGAAGGGGGCTACGCTAGTTAAACAAGGCCTGTTTTGGATCTGCAATAGAGGCTCTGATGCTCTTTTTTGGCATGACTCCTGGGATGGCTTCCCACCTATCCTCTCCTCACACCTCACTTAGGGGACTTATGTAGGATTTTTGTTCAGGCTGGTTGGAGTAGAGTGATAGATTTCAAAGCCCCTCAGCCTTTGGGATAGACTATTGTTTACCAGTGGAAGGATATGTAGGAATGGCCGATGGATGGATCTTTGGAGGATAGGAGGGAGTTGTCCTCCATTTGGGCTGATAGAGTCTGTTGTTCTTTCCTAGAGCAAGATGTGTTGGCTTGGGGTCCAGATCCAAAAGGGAAGTTCACTGTTGCTTCAGGGTATCATGTTTTGGATAGATAGGCTTGGGGTAGTGCTGAGGTTCCTTGGTGGAAAAATATTTGGAATAAATTCTCTTGGCCAAAATGTAATTTCTTTTCTTGGCTGGTGGTTTATGGCAGGTGTTTGACTTGGGATAAACTTTGTAAGCGTGGCTTCCAAGGTCCTTCCTTATGCTTCTTATGTCTAAAAGATGTTGAGACTATTTCACATCTTTTCTTCCAGTGCCCTTTTGCTAGGACTATTTGGCATTTTTGGTGGGGGGCCTGGAGTTTGTAGTACAGACACCCTTCTTCTCTGGAGGAGTTTTGGTAGAACTTTGGACCCATTCCGGTGAGGACTTTGTTTCTGCACATAGCATGGCCAATTGGCCCTAGTTTGATTATATGGCACATCTAGTTGGAGCGCAACCGCAGGGTCTTTCTGGATAAGAAGTTGCTGGTGGGTCAAGTTTTCTCTCACATTCTTGGGGCTTTGCAGGAGACCTTGTATGCTAAATGTGATCTGTCAGCCCCGGTGGATCCTGGTGATACTAGAGTGATTCGTAATCTGGGGATTCTTGTTGGGGGTCCCGAAAGGCCCAAGATTGGGTGGAGCAGGTGTTCTACAAGGAAGGTTTCTAGGGAAGGGCATTGGCTACCCCCTCCCACTGGAGTCTTGAAAATCAATACTGATGGGTCTGCAAGGGGTAACCCTGGGCACGCTGGCATTGGTGGGGTGGGTAGAGACAGTTTTGGGGTGGTTGTGTTTTTCTTCTCAGAATATAGGGGGCTACACTCTAATAATCTTATGGAGGCCTTGGCTATTCTTTTGGCTTTGAAGAAGGCATATGCCCTTGGCTAGAATAAGATTATCTGTGAGTCAGATTCTCAGGTGGTGATAGACTTGATAAATAGAAGGTAGTTTGATGATGTTAGTTGGCAGCTTGCGGTGGTGGCTAAGCAAATCACCAGTCTTGGAGATTTATTTGATTCTATCACCTTCTCTCACATCCCTCAGGAATGGAATAAGGTGGCTGATGGGTTGGCCAAATGGGCTTCTGAGAAGAATGGGACCTGGCTGGTGGATGATTGGGATAGTTTACCTGGGGATCTTGCTCAAGATTTGGTGGATTTGGTCACGGAGGAAGTGAGATGTTGCATGACCACTTCTTGACTTCTTGTTTGTTGTCTCTGGGCCCGTTTGGGCCTCTTGCTGCTTTTATGCTTTGTACTGCTCTCTTTGATCAATAAAGTTTTTACCCTCTTTTATTTAAAAAAAAAGGTTGGCTGGACAGACACCCACTTTTTATTTTTTCTAAAAAATTTAATAGCTGTTCATTGAAATATTCATTTTTCACTAAGTAAATTTAGTTTAAAAAAAAAAAAAAATAGTAGCCTATAAACTATATTCAATTCTCTACAAATTTCATTCTTACATCTTTTTCAAATTGTATAGACAATCCATTCAATTTTTCATATGAACTTGGCATAGTCTGATTTTTTGTATTTTCATTGCCACTTAGAGGTATAGTTTGGCCCATCATGATCTTGCACATGCCCAGGAAGTTGGTTGAAGAAAATCAGAGGTCCTGGCACAAGGCATTGTATGATGCATTGTGGGCTAATCGTATCATGTCCAAGTAAGCAATTGGCATGTCCGCTTTTCAACTCTTGTATGGCTTGAATGCAGAGATACCCATCACATTAGAACTTTTCACTCTAAGATTGGCCAAGTAAATTGAGGATGAGACTTTTGAAAGTCCTATAGACAAGTGTACCATGTTCCTTATTGAACTTGAGTAACAACACGTAAAGGTGGTGGATCGCATTGCTGAACATCAAAGTCAAGTCAAGAAGCTTTTTGACAAGAAGGCCAAGCCACGATATTTCCAAGTTGGAGATCTATTTCTTTTATGGGACAAGAGAAGAGAGCCAAAAGTGATGCATGGAAAGTTTGATTCTTTGTGGAGAGGCCCTTTCTTGATTCACCAACTCTGTGGTGAGAATAGTTTCCTTTTGGCATATCAAGATGGAATGCCATTTCTGCTGCCCCACAACAGACAACATCTGAAGCTTTTTATTGAGTAAAGTTCTAGATAAGTTTGTACATTTTGTATATTTGTGTACAGTATTTTTTTAAGTCATCTTGTGTTGAGTTTGTCAATTGACTCTATAGCCCAATGGATGGATGAAAGAACTTAGAGTTCTAGGATTCTTCTCCCTTCATTCGTTTCAAAGAATGATTGAAGGAATCTCCCTAGTTAGAGCCAACTATTATCCTCAAATTTAGTTGACTCAATTCATGGGATAACCCCTATGAAACTTGTCCATTTCATAGCCCATGACCTCTATGCATGCAAAATGAGGCAAAACTGAATTGGCCTTATGCATAGTAAAACGCCTCAAAAAGTCATTTTGAGTGGCATTAGTTTTCCACTTTTGAAAAATACAAAATCAAGTTTTCATACTTAGCATTTTTCTCTAAGCATGCAAAGTCACAATTTTTTAGTGAACTTGCATTTTTGCCTAATGTGTAATGCCGTAGTTTTAGCGACTTTGCACTCTTGAAAGTTGGAGTTTGTGTAGTTGCGAAGATTTTTTCTGCAACTGCGTCCCAACCCAAGACGTTTGGACATTAATGGCGATTTATTATAGGGGGTATATATATGTTTACCATGTTAAGTTTTTATTTTTACCGTTTATCTTTTACTATTTTTCCCCGTTGTCTTCAAACTCCTCTGCCGCGTCATCTTTGCCATTTTTTGATGGATTTACAACTCATTGTTCATGGATTCCTATTCACTTAATCTTAGGTAGGAGTTTTTGGTTTTGCTGTTGCATTTCCCCTTTATATTTTTTAGTGTTTACAAAGTTTGTTTTCATTTTTTTAATCAAAACCTAGGTTTACCCTAAGTTTTATTATGTGAAACCTTGTGTTGAAATCATGGCTAGGGGTCGTGAAGATTTTCTCTGACCCCCCAGGTAACAAGTCTGGGATGCAACTTGGAGAATAATATCTGAGTGACATCTCTAGAATCAACTGTTAAAACCTTAGGGGTGAAAGTTCAGAACTGTGTCACACTTTTATAAGAGAATGACCAACACAAACATATTTTTCCAAATTAAACATCAAAAAAGTCATATGTATATTATGAATTTTAAAATGACATAAACTAATGAAATGTATAATTTTTAATGTAGTTTATGCTTATAATTTTTAAATTTTTAAAAAAATCACTGGATATTTTTTTAAAATTTTATTGATGAATTTTAAATGCTCATATTTTTTGAAAAAAAGTTACATCGATGGGACGTCAAGAAAAATATAGCAAATTAATTTTTATCTTTAATTTTTTTTTCCTAATTAGTCAACTCAAATATCTAGTGCATGAATTTTTTTTAAATTTTTGATAAATATATATTTTTTTATTTTTTTAAAGTCAATTTTAATCAGAACATAGTAGTTTCCATGGGACGTCAACTTTTTTACATTAATTTAAAAAAAAAGACAAAAAAAACAAAAAAAAACAAACCCTCTTGGAGAGGATTCCATTCTCTAGTGAACCATATAATTTTCAAATTTTTTGAATATATTTTGCCTATTGATATCTATTTTCTAATCAACTTCATGTTCGATGGGAAAAACCTACTTACAATAAACTAAAAAAATATAATAAAAAAAATCAAAATATGAAAAAAAACATATATCTACAATCTACGTTCCGAGTACTACAAAAGGGTATTTGTCAATTTTTTCAAAGTGTATTTTAATGGCAGAAATTAATAGTAGAAGATGATTTTTTTTGAAAATTGTGGGGAAGGGGGGTGGAGTGCCACATAGGATGCCACATAAACAGTTTCGGGCATAACTTTATCGGGCGATATGGTTTCGCCCAGTAATGTTACACCCAAAACTGTGAGGGGCGAGTTCAAGGAGGGTGGAACCTTACCAGGCGGAAACGTTTTGCCTGGAACTACATTTTATAATTAAAGTTTTATAAATAATTGTTTTTAATGTAGATTCCGTACAATACATAATAGCAACGTCAGGGCACAATAGTGGGCTGAGAGAATTTATAGGGCAAATACAAGACAAAAAATTTACAAGTAAGGGTTTTATTTTAATAAACAATAATAAAGTTTATTATTTTCTAATTGATTTAATTTTATTAGGGTTTAATATTTTATTTAAGGGTAAGTGCAGGAAGATGGGGGGCCAAAAAGGGGTCTTAAGTGGCCACTTTTTTTCTGAAATCAGGAAATACTGGCCTTGGATGAGAAATTGAGCATAGTTACACTCAAAATTTGGAGATGCAACCAAAACAATGTTCGTAGTGCTCCGAGTCTACTTTCTAAACTACTATTTTGTTTTGAAAATGGCATAGATTAAGGGGTTCAAAAGAGGGACCCACAGAAATTGGTGTTGTTTCTGTCAAAAAAACATAACATAGCATGTTTTGTGGCTCCCTCAAAAGGTCAACTTTTTTTTGGTATTTTAAAAATTGCTTTAGTGAGAAATTAGCTAATAGCATGTAGTTTATGCCCGATTTTTCTAATAATTTTTTGATGAATATTTGATTTTTTACTAATTTTTAAAGTGGACACATCCTAAAAAATAGAATTTTGGCCGTGCTACCCCTATAAATTTTGAAAACTAATTGAAAATCATTTTTTTATTTTTTTAATATTTGTAGAATGGAGTCTAGTTTCTAAATATGTAATTTTTTTAAAATTTGAATGAATAGTTATTTTACAATGAAAAAAAGACCAAACAGTGGTTTTTGCCTAAAAACAGACACACAAACAAAAGAAATTAAAGATGAAAGGCTTAACATTGTTAAAATGTGAAAAAAATCACATCATCAAATAGCTAAGAGAAAGCCTAACATTACCCATGTGTTCAATTTGTTCAACCTTGAAACACGTGCAAATCTGAGGGTTAGCACGAACGAAATTATGTGAAATTTTGAAGAATATAGAAAAACACGTCTGTGACAGTTCATAAGGCACTCCAAGCCTTTGGGTTGGAAATCCAAAGCAAATCCCAAGCCCAAGGCTTGGGATTCCCAAAGCAAGAAATAATGCGAGTGCGTTATAACGCGCTCACGTTATGTTTTGCCTTGCATTTTTCTTTCCCGCAAGTCTGTCTTTTGTCATGTTTGACATAATGCGAGTGCGTTATAATGCGCTCACATTATGTCCCACTCAAATTTTTTTACGTTCAAGGCTATTAATCATGAGGGTTAAGGGATAAGGGATAGAGTTGAAGGGTTTAGGGATAAGGGATTAGCGTTTAAGGTATAGTATCGAGCCCGTTGAGGGTCTAGGAATAGGGGTAGCGTTTAAGGTTTAGGGATGAGGGATGACAGATTACGGTTGAGGGTTTAGGGTTTAGGGATAGGGTTGAGGGTCGAGGGATCAAAGTTAAGGGTTGAGGGATTAGGGTTTGACATTGAGGGTTGAGGATTGAGGTTCAAGGGTCAAGGGTTTAGGGATAGGGTTTAGGGTCGAGGGATTAGGGTTAAAGTAGAGTGTGGAGGGTGTAAGGATTAGGGATAGGGTTGGAGGGTTTAGGGATAAGGGATTAGGGTTTAAGGTATAGTATCGAGTCTGTTGAGGGTTTAGGAATAGGGATAGCATTTAGGGATTAGGGATGAGGGATTATAGTTGAGGGATGATGGATTAGGGTTGAGGGTTGAGGGATTAGGGATAAGGTTTAGGGTTGAGGGTTGAGAGATTAGGGTTTAAGGTATAGTGTTGAGGGTTGAGGGTTGAGGGTTTAGGATTAGGGTTTAGGGTTGACGGATTAGCATTAATGTTGAGGTTAGGGTTAGAGTGTCGAGGGTAGAGGGATTAGGGATAGGGTTTAGGGTTGAAGGTTTAAGGATTAAGGGTTGAGGCTTTAGGGATGAGGGTTTAAGGCTTAAGATATAGTGTCAAGTGTTGAGGGTGTAGGGATAGGGTTTAAGTTTTAAGGGTTAAGGGTTGAGGGATAGGGATTAGGGTTTAAGGTATAGTGTTGAGGGTCGAGGGATCAGAGTTAAGGGTTCAGGGATTAGGGTTTGACGTTGAGGGTTGAGGGTTGAGGTTCGAGGGTCAAGGGTTTAGGGATAGGGTTGAGGGTCGAGGAATTAGGGTTAAAGTAGAGTGTGGAGGGTATAAGGATTAGGGATAGGGTTTGAGGGTTTAGGGATAAGGGATTAGGGTTTAAGGTATAGTATCGATTCTATTGAGGGTGTAGGAATAGGGATAGCATTTAGGGTTTAGGGATGAGGGATTAGAGTTGAGGGATGACGGATTAGGGTTGAGGGTTGAGGGATTAGGGTTTAGGGATAAGGTTTAGGGTTGAGGGCTGAGGGATTAGGGTTTAAGGTATAGTGTTGAGGGTTTAGGGATAGGGTTTAGGGTTGACGGATTAGGGTTTGACGTTGAGGGTTGAGGATTTAGGGTTTAGGGTTTAGGGTTTAGGGTTAGGGTTGAGAGATGAGGGATCAGAGTTAAGGGTTGAGGGAATAGGGTTTGACGTCGAGGGTTGAGGGTTGAGGTTCAAGGGTCAAGGGTTTAGGGATAGGGTTGAGGTTGAAGGGATTAGGGTTAAAGTAGAGTGTGGAGGGTGTAAGGATTAGGGATAGGGTTGGATGGTTTAGGGATAAGGGATTAGAGTTTAAGGTATAGTATCGAGTTTGTTGAGGGTTTAGGAATAGGGATAGCATTTAGGGTTTAGGGATGAGGGATTAGAGTTGAGGAATGAGGGATTAGGGTTAAGGGTTGAGGGATTAGGGTTTAGGGATAAGGTTTAGGGTTGAGGGATTAGGGTTTAAGGTATAGTGTTGAGGGTTGATGGTTTAGGGATAGGGTTTAGGTTTGAGGGATTAGGGTTTAGGGTTGATGAATTAGGGTTTAATGTTGAGAGTTGAGGGTTAAGGGTTGAGGGTTGAGGTTGAGGGATAGGGTTAATGGTCAAGGGATTAGGGTTAAATAAGAGTGTCGAGGGTAGAGGGATTAGGGTTTAAGGTATAGTATCGAGCCTGTTGAGGGTCTAGGAATAGGGATAGCGTTTAGGATTTAGGAATGAGGGATTAGAGTTGAGGGATGACGGATGACAGATTAGGGTTGAGGGTTGAGGCATTAGGGTTTAGGGACAAGGTTTAGGGTTAGGGTTGAGGGATTAGGGTTTAAGGTATAGTGTTGAGGGTTTAGTATTGGGTTTAGGGTTGAGGGATTAGAGTGAAGGGTTGAGGGATTAGAATTTGACATTGAGGGTTTAGGGTTTAGGGTTAGGGTTGAAGGTCGAGGGATCAGAGTTAAGGGTTGAGGGATTAGGGTTTTATGTTGAGGGTTGAGGGTTGAGGTTCGAGGGTCAAGGGTTTAGGGATAGGGTTGAGGGTCGAGGAATTAGGGTTAAAGTTGAGTGTGGAGGGTATAAGGATTAGGGATAGGGTTGGAGGGTTTAGGGATAAGGGATTAGAGTTTAAGGTATAGTATCGAGTCTGTTGAGGGTTTAGGAATAGGGATAGCATTTAGGGTTTAGGGACAAGGGATTAGAGTTGAGGGATGATGGATTAGGGTTGAGGGTTGAGGGATTAGGGTTTAGGGTTGAGGGTTGAGGGATTAGGGTTTAAGGTATAGTGTTGAGGGTTGATGGTTTAGGGATAGGGTTTAGGTTTGAGGGATTAGGGTTTATGGTTGATGAATTAGGGTTTAATGTTGAGAGTTGAGGGTTGAGGGTTGAGGTTGAGGGATAGGGTTAATGGTCAAGGGATTAGGGTTAAAGAAGAGTGTTGAGGGTAGAGGGATTAGGGTTTAAGGTATAGTATCGAGCCTGTTGAGGGTCTAGGAATAGGGATAGCGTTTAGGGTTTAGGAATGAGGGATTAGAGTTGAGGGATGATGGATGACAGATTAGGGTTGAGGGTTGAGGGATTAGGGTTTAGGGACAAGGTTTAGGGTTAGGGTTGAGGGATTAGGGTTTAAGGTATAGTGTTGAGGGTTTAGGGATAGGGTTTAGGGTTGAGGGATTAGAGTGAAGGGTTGAGGGATTAGAATTTGACGTTGAGGGTTTAGGGTTTAGGATTAGGGTTGAAGGTCGAGGGATCAGAGCTAAGGGTTGAGGGATTAGGGTTTGATGTTGAGGGTTGAGGGTTGAGGTTTGAGGGTCAAGGGTTTAGGGATAGGGTTGAGGGTCGAGGAATTAGGGTTAAAGTAGAGTGTGGAGGGTATAAGGATTAGGGATAGGGTTGGAGGGTTTAGGGATAAGGGATTAGAGTTTAAGGTATAGTATCAAGTCTGTTGAGGGTTTAGGAATAGGGATAGCATTTAGGGTTTAGGGATGAGGGATTAGAGTTGAGGGATGAGGGATTAGGGTTGAGGGTTGAGGGATTAGGGTTTAGGGATAAGGTTTAGGGTTGAGGGTTGAGGGATTAGGGTTTAAGGTATAGTGTTGAGGGTTGATGGTTTAGGGATAGGGTTTAGGTTTGGGGGATTAGGGTTTAGGGTTGATGAATTAGGGTTTAATGTTGAGAGTTGAGGGTTGAGGGTTGAGGGTTGAGGTTGAGGGATAGGGTTAATGGTCAAGGGATTAGGGTTAAATAAGAGTGTCAAGGGTAGAGGGATTAGGGTTTAAGGTATAGTATCGAGCCTGTTGAGGGTCTAGGAATAGGGATAGCGTTTAGGGTTTAGGAATGAGGGATTAGAGTTGAGGGATGACGGATGACAGATTAGGGTTGAGGGTTGAGGCATTAGGGTTTAGGGACAAGGTTTAGGGTTAGGGTTGAGGGATTAGGGTTTGAGGTATAGTGTTGAGGGTTTAGGGATAGGGTTTAGGGATAGGGTTTAGGGTTGAGGGATTAGAGTGAAGGGTTGAGGGATTAGAATTTGACGTTGAGGGTTTAGGGTTTAGGGTTAGGGTTGAAGGTCGAGGGATCAGAGTTAAGGGTTGAGGGATTAGGGTTTGATGTTAAGGGTTGAGGGTTGAGGTTCGAGGGTCAAGGGTTTAGGGTTAGGGTTGAGGGTCGAGGAATTAGGGTTAAAGTAGAGTGTGGAGGGTATAAGGATTAGGGATAGGGTTGGAGGGTTTAGGGATAAGGGATTAGAGTTTAAGGTATAGTATCGAGTCTGTTGAGGGTTTAGGAATAGGGATAGCATTTAGGGTTTAGGGATGAGGGATTAGAGTTGAGGGATGATGGATTAGGGTTGAGGGTTGAGGGATTAGTGTTTAGGGACAAGGTTTAGGGTTGAGGGTTGAGGGATTAGGGTTTAAGGTATAGTGTTGAGGGTTGATTATTTAGGGATAGGGTTTAGGTTTGAGGGATTAGGGTTTAGGGTCGAGAGATCAGAGTTGAGGGTTTAGGGATTAGGGTTTGACGTTGAGGGTTGAGGGCATTTTCTATCACAAACTTGATTATGAGGGCTTGCCCCTTCATTGTTATGCCTATCATATGGCGGAGCATCTGGCAAGCCCTTGCAAGAAAAAGATGTGATCAATGCAAAGGATGTGATGAATCTATAGCAGGACAAAATGCGAGCGCATTATAGTATTTCTATTGAAATGGTAAAAAAGTGGTTACCCCCGTGATCCAGGCCCACATGCTCTATTTTATTACTGATTCTGTGCATGCTTCGACAAAAAAGAAGTGCTTTCATGCTATTGGGAAGTTCACATGCACATTTGACACATTGTACCACCTTTGCATGATCTTTCCACCACCTTTTCTGCTTTGCCAACTTGAGAAGGAGGAAATAACATAGTTTTGACACCAAGCTTGATATATATCTATTCAAGTTTCAATTTTTGTAGTGTTGCAATGTTAATTGTGATTCAATTTTAAGAACTTAACATTGAAAAGGAAGCAAGTGGTGAAAAACTCAAATTGTTGAGGAGTTTGATGCAAGAAGATAAAAACACTACATAATTGGGTACTCTCTCCATTCAAATCTTCATTTTTTAGGTATGTCAAGTCTTTACATGCATGTTCTTTACATTTTCCTTATTTCAGATTGAATTACTTTATCATGCTTTATCATACATGTTTAAAATAGACACATTCCCAATCAAGAAAGCAACCTACAATCTCACATGATGCCATGTATATTTTCTACACTTGGGCTCTTTAATAATTATGTGTAATAAATAAACCTTAGTTCATACCATGATGTCAAACTATACAAGAATAAATCCTTACAACATAAAAAAAATACAATCCCACTATTATCATGTATTCATTTCTTAGGAACTAATATTGGTCTCTTTATCATGCTACAGACAAATTCTCCATCATGCCGAGGAAATGATCAAGAATTAAACCAACAAAGGAAGAGATAGAAGCTAAGAATGCAAAGAAAGCAATGGCTATGAGGAAACTTCGTGAGAAGAGGAAATTAGACACGATAAATGAAGACATACCAATTGAAGAGGAACCACAACCATCACAAGGAGATATGGTATTGGCAGCACAAAGAGAACAAATGGAAAAACTTCGTGGTACGAGAGATTTGAATACCATAGTTGGAGACACGTCCTTTACCGCAAGTCAACATGTAGGGACACCATCTACCACATCTCAAGTTGAGAGTACATCATCACTCACTTGTGATGAAGGAGGTATGCCATCGTTCCCACCTCAACCTCAAGGTATGTCATCTATTCCATCTTCGATCGAAGGTATGCCATCTAACCCATCTCATTTAAATATTGATGAAATTCCTAATGTTGAGATGAATTTACCTAACTTGACACCACCTAGAATTTTGCATAGAAAGCCAAAGTATTTGATTGATATTGATGAGAATATTTTGCAGCTAATGGAAGGTAAGATTCCAAAACGCACTTGTAGAAGATATGCTAATAAGATTTGGAGATTGTTCTTTGAAAAGTTAAATGAGACTGCAAGATGTCAACTATTCGTTGAAATGATGCGAAGTATAAAGTATAGGTCTATCATGAAGATTCTTGGGTTGAGAACATCAGAGGCTTCAAGTGAAAAATCTATTGTCAAGAATCTAATGAGTGCGTATGAGAGTGTGGGTAACACCTCACGCACAAAAGATAGTAATGCAACATGGCATGTGATTACATCGACTATAGTAAGTAGTCAAATGAGGAAAGCTCGTCTCATTAGAAAGACAAGTCAAGAATTGAGAATTAATAGGAAAACTTTATCAAGAGCTGTTGGAAGACGCCAAAGAATTGAGGACACTAATGCCAATGAATTATGGGCGTTCTCGGGGAGACTACCACAAAAAGATAAACCAATTGTTGAAGCATTGAGATCACTAATTGAAGACTTTTGGAAGAATTACACAAGGGTATCTCCGAATCAAAGGGATGTGGTAAGAAGGAGAATCGGTAGTTAGAACCGCGAGCCACATCCAAAGCATTTTTTGGATGAGACTCAAACACAGTTTTATGGTAAATTTCTAGAGAAGTATCCTCAAATTAAAATTTGTCAAAGATATTTAGAAATGCTAAAACCTTTCTATGTTAAGATAAATCACACACGCACTACTTGTTGTTGTAGATTACATATTGAATTTTCTAACCATTTTGATGCTTATAGGTCTATATGTTTAGATATGCATACTAACAATGATTTGCAGGGTTGTGCCATATGTGCCCCACCAACATCTTCAAGAGACTTCATATCAAGAATTTTATGTGAAAGAGAGGAAGGTCAAATATTCTACAAGAAATTATGCTTGGATGGCACATGTCATCGTTGCGGTGGCTTGCAACATTTGCCAATATGTGAACATATGGAAATAACACACGCGGTTGGAAACAAACTAGTAGAGTTTGGCAAGTATAAAACAGTGGCATACAATACAAAAGAAGTTAAAGAAGCAAAGAGGTGTGAATTAGTTATTGAAAAGATTCCAGTGTATCAGTTTATGCCTATATTTCGTGACATCATAGTGTATGAGTATGCAAGACATGCCCATAGAGCTCGATGGTTGGACTTGCAATTCAAGTTATGCAAGGACACATTTCCGGTTGGTAGCATTGTTTCAGTCGTCGACTTTGCAGAGAACTATAGTCTACAGCCACAATGTGAGGTGCAATCACAATATTACAACTCCACACAGGTTTCTATATTTGTGCACATCGCATTCATTCATGCGAATGATAGTACAGAGGATGACAGAAAGATCATAAGGGAGTATAATTTCTATATTAGTGATGATCGCACACATTCTACGGAGTTCGTGCAAGGTTGCTTTCAGGTGTTCTACAATGATTTGGCTAGAAGCGGCATATCGTTCAGTCAGCATATCATATGGTCGGATAATTGTGAGTAACAATTCAAGAACTCGCGAAATTTCTATTAGCTGAGTAGGAGGCATAATTTTATAGGTATTCAACATATGTGGAACTTTTGTGAGGCCAAGCATGGAAAGGGGGAGCATGATGGTGTAGGAGCATGTATCAAAAGAGCCATAGCACAAGAAGAGTTAAAGTATAAAGACAATGCAAAGTTGACAGATGCAAAATTGATTGTCGAGTGGTGTAATGCTTCCATGGGTCCAGGTAATGAAGGTAAGTCTTTAGTTCGTAGATTTTTTTGGTTGATAGATGATACTAACATTGCACTATATGAGGATTGTTGTACACTGACAGGATCAAATGAGATGCACTCTTTCAGAAGCTCAATTGCAGGTTCATGGAGTATCCATACATGAAAGATGTCATGCTTTTGTTCTTCCTGTACAATTCAAGTCTGGGATGAGTGCGAGTCAAAGGAGTGGGTTGACGAATGGCAGTTCAGTTATCTTAGCCCACTTGACACGTATCGACCCCCGACGACATTGGAACTAACACAGATGGAATAGTCAGTTGACTTTGACCACATATCAGATTTAGTTCAACCAGGTAATATAGGGCACGTATATGCATCTAATTTCATCTAGTTCAACCAAGTAATGTCATCTTACTTTGTAGTGTTTTTGTAATGTTGACTAATTTCATCTAATTTGCTACACATATCAATGTAGGGCACGTATATGCAGTTATTGTAGATGAAGATAATGAAGAGGGAACCGATTATTACTTATGTCGTTGTGTTGAGGCCAAAAAGAAATTGGAGGCCCCTGTTACAGATGGAGAAAACATCGAATACCCTACAGGATCAGTGGTTATTACTGGAACATGGCTTAGAAGGTACCCACATAAGAGTGTTAATATTTGGCTATTTCAGGACTTTGACATGCATCAGAAGATTCTTCATTACTCGAACCTTGTCGTGGCATCCAATGTTCATTTGATAAAGTATCGGGGTAGAACTTTGAACAAAATATTGTGGAAGGTGCGTGAGTCTGACCATGAAGCAATACTTGACACAATAAAGAGTAGAGCAGACCCAGATGGTTCATTGGATTAATTTGTAAGTATTCACATTGATTTTGTAAAGTTATGTTACATTGAGTTGTAAGTATGCACATTAATTTGTAAGGTTTGTCTTTTTTTATTTCCTCCTGCATTTTTACACATATGTACACATTTTTACATCATGTTATGCATTTTTGGTGTCCTGCTCCTGATGCGACCAAACTCATAACTCACCTTGCTAGACACCATTTGATGATCTCTCCAACACTCTGGATCCAGGGTACCTAATCATGATGATGACCTATATACCATTCTCCCAAGGCACTCATAATGAATGAAAAGAAGACCAAGGGCACCCAAGCTTAATAGACTTATTTCTTTCAATTTTGATGATCCAAACTCTTGCAATATGACATCCACTTTCATGCCTTTAGATCTTCCTTCACATATAGGGCGCCAAATCAAGTTGAAAAATCTACATAAGTGCACCAAACTGGATGAAAGGAGACATGAAATGCGCCTTAGGACTCCATGCTAAGGTTTGAGCCATTAAAGTCTCTTGATATTAGGCCCTCATGATGATGAAACTTAGAGCTTTTTCCTTTCCTATGCGCTCATCTAAGATGTTTGAATGATAAGGAGCGCCTCGACCTCTATAATGTACATTGGGCACCAAATCAAGGTGATTTTAAGTCACTTTGAGTCATTTGGGGTCAGTTTGAGTCTTTGAGTCATGTTGCAAAAAAGTGTCAATGTTGTCAAGTTGCACAAAGCAACTTTTGTATTTTTGGTGTCCTGCTCGTGATGTGACCAAACTGACTATTCCAACGTGTCTGGATGGGTACATTTACGCTAGGCATGGTCCTGTTTTTCACCCAAACATGTCGAAACAGTCTGAGCTACATTGTACCAACGATATCCCTGAAGAGTCCAAAGTGCAAAAAGGCTGCAATCTTTGACGAGATGTTACTCAAAAACTGTGTCACTTAGAAACATTCTGTCTAAGGCAACACTATCATGTAGAGTGCCTCTACAATAACCTCTCTCGGTGTTTTATAGCTCTGAGGCATTTGCCCGTGGTGAAAGGTTTTCTGCTGCCCCAAAAATCGTCAGGAGGCAGTGTAAAGTTGCAAAGGGGTGTAACTTTCATCCTGCTCCTGATGTGACCAAACTGTCTATTCCAACGCATCCGAATGGGTACATTTACGCTAGGCATGGTCCTATTTTTCACCCAAACATGTCAAAACAGTTGGAGCTACATTGTACCGATGATATCCCTGAAGAGTCCAAAGTGCAAAAAGGCAACAATATTTGACGAGATGTTACTCGAAAACTATGTCACTTAGAAACATTCTGTCTAAGGCAACGCTATCATGTAGAGTGCCTCTACAATAACCTCTCTCAGTTTTTTATAGCTCTGAGGCATTTGCCCGTGGTGAAAGGTTTTCTGCTGCCCCAAAAATCGTCAGAAGGAGGCAGTGTAAATTTGCAAAGGGGTGTAACTTTCGTCCTGCTCCTGATGCGACCAAACTGACTATTCCAACGCGTCCGAATGGGTACATTTACACTAGGCATGGTCCTATTTTTCACCCAAATATGTCGAAACAGTCAGAGCTACATTGTACCGACGATATCCCTGAAGAGTCCAAAGTGCAAAAAGGCTGCAATCTTTGACGAGATGTTACTCAAAAACCGTATCACTTAGAAACATTCCATCTAAGGCAACGCTATCATGTAGAGTGCCTCTACAATAATCTCTCTCAATTTTTTATAGCTTTGAGGCATTTGCCCGTGGTGAAAGGTTTTCTGCTGCCCCAAAAATCGTTAGAAGGAGGCAGTGTAAAGTTGCAAAGGGGTGTAACTTTCGTCCTGCTTCTGATGCGACCAAATTGACTATTCCAATGTGTCTGAATGGGTACATATATGCTAGGCATGGTCCTATTTTTCACCCAAACATGTTGAAATAGTCAGAGCTACATTGTACCGACGATATCCCTGAAGAGTCCAAAGTGCAAAAAGACAGTAATCTTTGACGAGATGTTACTTGAAAACTGTGTCACTTAGAAACATTTTGTCTAAGGTAAAGTGATCACATAGAGTGCCTCTACAATAACCTCTCTCGGTTTTTTATAGCTCTGAGGCATTTGCTCGTGGTGAAAGGTTTTCTGCTACCCCAAAAATTGTCAGAAGGAGGCAGTGTAAAGTTGCAAAGGGGTGTAACTTTCATCCTGCTCCTGATGCGACCAAACTAACTATTCCAATGCGTTCAAATGGGTACATTTACGCTAGGCATGGTCCTATTTTTCACCCAAACATGTCAAAACAGTCGGAGCTACATTGTACCGACGATATCCCTGAAGAGTCCAAAGTGCAAAAAGGCAGCAATCTTTGACCAGATGTTACTCAAAAATTGTGTTACTTAGAAACATTCTATCTAAGGCAACGTGATCATGTAGAGTGCCTCTACAATAACCTCTCTCGGTTTTTTGTAGCTCTGAGGCATTTGCCCGTGGTGTAAGGTTTTCTACTGCCCCAAAAATCGTCAGAAGGAGGTAGTGTAAAGTTGCAAAGGGGTGTAACTTTCATCCTGCTCCTGATGCAACCAAATTGACTATTCCAACACGTCCGAATGGGTACATTTACGCTAGGCATGGTCCTATTTTTCACCCAAACATGTCAAAACAATCGGAGCTACATTGAAACGACGATATCCCTGAAGAGTCCAAAGTGCAAAAAGGCAACAATCTTTGACAAGATGTTACTCGAAAACTGTGTCACTTAGAAACATTCTGTCTAAGGCAACAAGATCACGTAGAGTGCCTCTACAATAACCTCTCTTAGTTTTTTATAGCTCTGAGGCATTTGCCCGTGGTGAAAGGTTTTCTACTGCCCCAAAAATCGTCAGAAGGAGGCATTGTAAAGTTGCAAAGGGGTGTAACTTTCATCCTGCTCCTGATGTGACCAAACTGACTGTTCCAACATGTCCGAATGGGTACATTTACGCTAGGCATGGTCCTATTTTTCACCCAAATATGTCGAAACAGTCAGAGCTACATTGTATCGACGATATCCCTGAAGAGTCCAAAGTGCAAAAAGGCATCAATCTTTGACGAGATGTTACTTGAAAATCATGTCACTTAGAAAAATTCTGTCTAAGGCAACGTGATCACGTAGAGTGCCTCTACAATAACCTCTCTTGATTTTTTATAGCTTTGAGGCATTTGCCCGTGGTGAAAGGTTTTCTGCTGCCCCAAAAATCGTCAGAAGGAAGCAGTGTATTAAGTCAGGATGAAAGCCTATTCACTCTAGGCGCCTATTTTTGACCAAATCACACATGTGCCTTGAACAAGTGATGCTACAAGTGGTGAACAAAATGGGCGCCTTGAAGAATTGAGCTCTCCAAGACATCTTGCAATTGCCTAAAAGTCTAAAATTTACATAAGTGAGTTAAGGTGCCATTTTCCATCTCCAGAGCCTCCTTTGAGCGCCTTAACATGGAGTGAATGTTTTAGTCTATGAAAGATTGCGCCTAAAGAATATAACAACCCCTTCAGTCACTAGGATGAACTAAGTTAACAAAAGGAACTTCATTGAGGGAGGCGCACTTGTGCATCTAGACAACTCCAGTTTAGCGCTTGAGAAAAAACATGTTTAGAGAGACACCTCGAATGAACCCTCTAGAACCAATAAGAATCTTCTCTAGGTCCATAATTAACTCACACCCATATCCAAGTGAAAGTCTCCTTGGTCTTCCTGCTAAAACCTCTAAAGGGTAACCATCTCAACAAGTGTCTCTAATCCCAAGAGAACTCTAGCCTCACCCAAGTCTCGAAGTATGTATGAGAACCTACAACCAATCAGTCCATGTTAAGCTCCAAATGCAACACCACATTATCATGAATCTCTCAAGCACATGACCAATGTACTCAATACCAAGAGAACCAACAAGACTACTGTCAAAAATCCAACTACAAAATTAGGTATCCAAACATGACATCATGATCTAACATCTCCTCCTAGAAGATCACATGCACCAATACAGACATCCTAGTCTCAAGAGAACTTGCATCATGCTAATACTCTAATCTAGAATCAAGAGTCCACCAAGACACACTACCAAACACCTCTAAACCAAGGATCAACATCTATAACCACATGAAGATAACCATTACACCCAACCACTATATAAGATCATCCATCACTAGGTGACGAATACACATCACTATCAAAGCAACATCCATCCTCTCATCCCAATGCAACATACCAATGCACAAATGAGCATAGACAAGGAAAAATAACAAAGTCATCACGTGGATATAGGCAATATGCATTCAAGTCATCCCACTACCTTGTCCGAGGCTCATGCAAAACCCAAAATGATTAGCCTAGTACCATGTGTCATGTCCCCGTTCCTGGCTTGATCATCAAGTGTATAATGGATTAGCCTATTCCTCATTCCCGGAGGCTAATTCCAAATGATGAGGGAATGAATTGATTTCGGACTAACTCTATCTGTTTGTTTTGCAGGAACAAGGTCAGAACCCTAAAATTTGACTAAGTATGGAAGCTTGGGAGCCTAGGCGCCCATTTCACTCTAGTTTTCCTTACTAAGCGCCTAGCACAAGGATCATCCAAATTAAGCGCCTAAGAACCTCAAGGCGTCTATACATGTTTCTAGGGATCATCCAATTGAGCGCCTAGCACAGATAGATGAAGATTGAAAGTTTTCAAGTTAAAGATGTCCTTTGGGTGAACTCACAGCACTAGGCGCATGTGTTGGTTGGAACTCCTTGGATCTGGTGCCTAGGATTGAAAGCCTTTGATGAGGAGAGAAGTATCAAGGCCTGGTGTTGGTTTTTCTTCTGAATCAGCATCAGGGTTTGCCAGTTCCTATGCACATGCAGATTTAGCCAACTAATATAGGAGGTTGCGTGAGCTCCTCCCCTTCACTTCTGGTTCTGCCACACCAAGGGGGTGTCCCTATAACTCAAGATATAACCTTGACTAGCTCAAAGATAGAAAGATCTAACTTGACAACAACAGGCAGAATACTCTCATGTATGGACCAAGATCTGCATGATAGATCACAAGGTTGGCAACATTCTTGGACATAATGTCTGGTTAGGTATGAGAGCATGTAGGGGTTTTCCTACTCCTAATCCTACAACTAACAGGTGGAAGTGATGAAATGGGTGGACATAATGTCCGGGATGCAAGATAAGGGGTTTTGGCTCATAACTACTGATCCAGGAGCAGACTGGTGCCTATCCATTGGGCAAGGAGTCAACTAGACGTATACAACAGATGGTTTGCAACTTTCACTCAAGTTTTAGGGGGTTGGACTGATGCTTGCCTTACAAACATCACCCAAGAATGGGTATCTAACTGCTTCTACTTACAGATATCCCTGCTGACATGCAACCAGATTCAAAAGAAGGAGAATAACATGCAACAAATGGAGACAAGCAGATAGACACATGCAATAAGCATTTTTCATATAACATTAACATTGAAACTGAAAATATGTGCAAAATACACTCATGTTGCAACTCATAAACTCCAAAATGGGATAAAACAACCAAGATCATGCCCTGTTCTTCATTATTTACACAAAAATGCCTCAGGCCTTCAACAACCTTCAAATGAGCAACACAACCTGCTATATACAGCAAGGAAGGTTCCCAACATTAATTACATAGTTGACCAAAAATCCTGCTAGATACACAGTATCAAAAAAATGGCGCTCAACACATTGAATGCGACAGGTAGAAGAGGGGACAGAAGAGGTTCTCGAGCCATGAGCCACCAGCTGTGGATGTACAACTTCAGTCAGGTACCAGATCTATCCACACCATCACCCATACCTCTGTAACAATCACCATTAATGGCGCAACCACCCGCGGCCTACCTGGAAACCATCGCAGCACTCAAAAAGGAATTTCCCGCCAAAACACGTTTTACTAAAGGTTCAAGTTATGCAAGAACATTAATCCCACATGCACGGTGTGGAGACTCCTTCAGTAGTTCAAAAACATGGCCACAAGCTCAATAGGTGTCGAGCGCTTTTGCCACGCTCGACACATGCCTTTCTCTCCAAAAGCCCATCGGCCAAACTTCTACCATTGGCTTACTCCAAAAAACTCTCACCGGTTGTCTCGCCGATCGCCACACTACACTCCCACCATCGGTATGACCAAAGCCATCGGCAAGCACAAAAGATCCTTCGCTGACAACACAAGTCACCCCGATGGTCCTTCAACAACCTCACCTTCTTCGGCAAGACGACCACCATCGGCCCAGCATCTCAAACCTATGCCGATATGCAATTTCTTGCCGATGCCTTCAAAAATCTTGATGACATCATCATCATGTCCTGATGATGTCACCATCACCCGTCTGCATACCGCGCAACTCTCATATCTGGATGACGTCATCGCCATATAGGCGCCGGGGTGATATTAGTAAGATAACCTGATATTTTGAAATATCACCCCCCAAACAAAATATCATGATGCACTGTAGACCGGATGATGATGATGATGACCCCCTTAACTCAAAGAACATCAGGGTGCACCGTAGCTCTACTGCAGGATCGGGATGATATCCAAATATCACTCGATATTGAAACATGATGATCCTGATGAAAAATCTGGTCGACAGAAAATCATGATGATGCTGACCACCTCAGAGAAAATATGATGCTGCTGTTGAAAAATGCTGAGGAGGGCCAACACTTAGAACATTTTTTGGATTTTTAGGGAAGGTGCCTGCATGAAAATTGTTCCAAAACTGAGAGTCAAATCAGGCACCAACAGTGGCTCTGTCTGGGGACGTGCAGGTGCAAGACTGCAGCGAGAACCCCAGATCTCTGGGATGCAGACCAGTCCCTTATCCATTGGGCACAGAGTCAAATACTACACTGACCGGCATCACCAAACACACTTGATGGCCTAAGGCCACCAAGAAAAGGAAAAACATGTATCTCCCTTTGTCAAATATCTTGTTTTCATCTGCATGCACTAGGTCAAGCTTGGAGATACTGCAAAGATCCACCCACAAACAAACCTTGTCATTTGCATATTCAATCCTCTGATTTGGCTCGTCATTGTCACCCCTATGCAGACAACCTTCAGCATCTGGCAACAAGTGGATGCAGAATGTATCAGGCAATGCATACCCACATGGCATAGAACACATGTTATCATCACTATGCATTGCAAAATGATTTCCTAGCTGGACTGAAAACTGAAAACACTCAAAGTCCACCACACAGCTAGGAAAAATAGAGCTCATTGTATATGGTGGCACATCAAAAGAAAAGCTTTCAAAATCACAATTGTGTACATCATGTACACAACCATCTGGTACACCAAGTTGGAAAAGATCAGGCTCCGGCACCTCTTTCAAATTAGGCACATTTTTACAATCACTTACCTGATGTTTGTTGGTCTCTCTTTCATCAGGATGAGAAACAGAATCCAAGTCAAAAACCATGTCAAGATCCTCACCATACTCAGACAGATCCTCATCACCATATGTGTCATATATGGGTGACCCAGGTGCATCAGTTTCATCATAGTATGCCATTTGTTCATGGGCAGTAGAGCATGCATCTTCATCACCAATGGATTCCCCTTGTGGAGGAGTATTAGTCTGTGTGCTTATTTCTTCTCTATCCTGAGCACAATACTCACAATTGTCTCCACAGGTCCATTCAAAAAGTTGCTCATTGCTGTCCACAACCTCGTTATTGTTTTCATGGTCAGATGCCTCATCATTGCAATGGGAATCCTCATTAGTCCTTTCACTGGAACCTTCAATATTCATCTTTTCATCTTCACATGATGCCTTAATTTCTTGGTCATTTGCAGCTTCACAACTATTATTCACACCAAGGCCTGGGGAGAGGGATATCAGCAGGTGCCTATTTCTAAATTTTTCTATATTTTCTGTGAACTTGTATGCCACTTGCATACTTGTCACCTTGAAATCCCTTAGTATTGCACTAGAGCCCTCCTCAAAAGCCTCAAAATATATGCCAACATAGGCTGAAATATCAGGTCTGAAGACTTCTGGGATCTATGAAAGGGCTACTACAAACCTATGACTGAAATCAACACATAGCTCTTTATCTTGTTTTCTGATGTTCATCAATTCTGCAACAAGATCAGCAGGTTCTCTTGCAAATTCCTCTTTAAAATAGTTAGTAAGCTCATCCCAACAGGCAAAAAATCTCTTTGGAAAGCTCAAATACCATTCTTTTGCTTTTGCATCAAAAGACCTAACAAAAAACCTCATCCACATATCCTCATCTCTAAATGAATGTTTTCCCATGAAACTGTGAAAATTTTGGATATGTGCATTCCCATCACATACACTGTGACCACCAAATCTAGGCATCTGACAGTATATCCTAGCAAGCATAGTTTCTACTTTATAATCAACCCATGACAAATCCAGTTGGTCATACAAAGGATCAAAAGGGCTGAGAAGAGGTTTAGCCTTCTGACTGGCAGACATAACAGGGTTATTGCTTTTTAACCGGGCCTGCTCAGCCTCTAAGAATATCAACCTATTTTTTATCTCTTCTATTCTTTTCTCCAACATTTCACCACTGAGTATGGGATAATTCATACTTGGATTCATAAAAAACTTACTCTTAGACATCCCTTGTCTGCCTAAGACCTAAGGCTTCCCCTGGCATCTAACCTATGCAGTAAAATAGTAAATATAAAGGGGAAGTAACAAGGTACCTTTTCTCATACAGATGCAGAAATATGTACATCTTTTAACAAATAACATACATCTATCTTTTATGTGCATTCAGATCTTTATTGCAGAGTCGCCACCTCTCTAGAGAGGAAAAAATTTTTAATAGCTGAAAGCTACTTTTCCAGGTTCATTCCACCAGCAGAGTCGCCATTTTGTTGGTGACTCAGATGGGTCACAAATATATCACCAAGGATGACTAGATATTACTTTTGATCAATCACATCCCAACAGAGTCGTCATTTTGTTGGTGACTCGGATGGGTCACAAATATATCATTTCTTTTATCAGTCCATCCCCAGCGGAGTCGCCATTTTGTTGGTGACTCAGATGGGTCACAAATATATCACCAAGGATGACTAGATATTACTTTTGATCAATCACATCCTTAGTAGAGTCGCCATTTTGTTGGTGACTCAGATGGGTCACAAATATATCACCAAGGATGACTAGATATTACTTTTGATCAATCACATCCCCAGCAGAGTCGCCATTTTGTTGGTTTTTCTTCTGAATCAGCATCAGGGTTTGCCAGTTCCTATGCACATGTAGATTCAGCCAACTAATACAGGAGGTTGCGTGAGCTCCTCCCCTTCACTTCTGGTTCTGCCGCACCAAGGGGGGTGTCCCTATAACTCAAGATATAACCTTGACTAGCTTAAAGATAGAAAGATCTAACTTGACAACAACAGGCAGAATACTCTCATGTATGGACCAAGATCTGCATGATAGATCACAAGGTTGGCAACATTCTTGGACATAATGTCTGGTTAGGTATGAGAGCATGCAGGGGTTTTCCTACTCCTAATCCTACAACTAACAGGTGGAAGTGATGAAATGGGCGGACATAATGTCTGAGATGCAAGACAAGGGGTTTTGGCTCATAACTACTGATCCAGGAGCAGACTGGTGCCTATCCATTGGGCAAGGAGTCAACTAGATGTATACAACAGATGGTTTGCAACTTTCACTCAAGTTTTAGGGGGTTGGACTGATGCTTGCCTTACAAACATCACCCAAGAATGGGTATCTAACTGCTTCTACTTACAGATATCCCTGCTGACATGCAACCAGATTCAAAAGAAGGAGAATAACATGCAGCAAATGGAGACAAGCAGATAGACACATGCAATAAGCATTTTTCATATAACATTAACACTGAAACTAAAAATATGTGCAAAATACACTCATGTTGCAACTCATAAACTCCAAAATGGGATAAAACAGCCAAGATCATGCCCTGTTCTTCATTATTTACACAAAAATGCCTCAGGCCTTCAACAACCTTCAAATGAGCAACACAACCTGCTATATACAGCAAGGAAGGTTCCCAACATTAATTACATAGTTGACCAAAAATCCCGCCAGATACACAGTATCAGAAAAATGGCACTCAACGCATTGAATGCGGCAGGTAGAAGAGGGGACAGAAGAGGTTCTCAAGCCATGAGCCGCCAGCTGTGGATGTACAATTGTAGTCAGGTACCAGATCCGTCCACACCATCGCCCATACCTCTGCAACAATCACCATTAATGGCGCAACCACCCGCGGCCTACCTGGAAACCATCGCAGCACTCAAAAAGGAATTTCCCGCCAAAACACGTTTTACTGAAGGTTCAAGTTATGCAGGAACATTAATCCCACATGCACGGTGCGGAGACTCCTTTAGTAGTTCAAAAACATGGCCACAAGCTCAATAGGTGTCGAGCGCTTTTGCCACGCTCGACACATGCCTTTCTCTCCAAAAGCCCATCGGCCAAACTTCTACCATTGGCTTACCCCAAAAAACTCTCGCCGACCTCAGTTGTCTCACTGATCGCCACACTACACTCCCACCATCGGTATGACCAAAGCCATCGGCAAGCACAAAAGATCCTTCGCCGACAACACAACTCACCCCGATGGTCCTTCAACAACCTCACCTTCTTCGGCAAGACGACCACCATTGGCCCAACATCTCAAACCTATTCCAATATGCAATTTCCTTCTGATGCCTTCAAAAATCTTGATGACGTCATCATCATGTCCTGATGATGTCACCATCACCCATTTGCATACCGCGCAACTCTCATATCCGGATGACGTCATCGCCATATAGGCGCCGGGGTGATATTAGTAAGATAACCTGATATTTTAGAATATCACCCCCCAAAAGAAATATCATGATGCACTGTAGACCAGATGATGATGATGATGACCCCCTTAACTCAAAGAACATCAGGGTGCACCGTAGCTCTACTGCAGGATCAGGATGATATCCAAATATCACCCAATATTGAAACATGATGCTCTTAATGAAAAATCTGGTCGACAGAAAATCATGATGATGCTGACCACCTCGGAGAAAATATGATGCTGCTATTGAAAAATGCTGAGGAGGGCCAACACTTAGAACATTTTTTGGATTTTTAGGGAAGGTGCCTGCATGAAAATTGTTCCAAAACTGAGAGTCAAATCAGGCACCAACACCTGGTCTGGCACCCTCACTTGCCTACCCCACCCTCAGAATGCGCCTAACCTTCATAAGGCGTTAACACTCTATTTTGAGCACCTAGCAGGGGGTAATGGATAGATTGAAGGCTTGGGAGCTAAGGAAAGTCACTTAGATGAATAATCAAGATTGAAATGAGAAACTCCTAGCCAAGGCGCAAAATTCCTCAATTCTGGCATCCAGAAATCAAATCTAAGTAAGGCGCTCTTTCCATTTGCCAACGGCTCTATTAGTGCCCTTGGTTGATGATCTCTCCAGACACCTGAAATGGTGCCCAGTGGATCTTTCAACTTGTATCAGGAAGAAGGGAAGCATTCTCAGTGTTGTTCAGATAATCTAAGTTGTAAAGTTAACAAGGAATAGAGCCAAAGGACAAGGCACACTTATTGGTGTCCATCACCTCAGAAATGCGCCTAATGCAGTTGGTGTCAACTTCCCTCTTTCTAGCCTCCAAATGGCGCCTAGAGTCAAAAAAGGGTTTCACTGAATAATGTTAATGTTTTGAGCATCAAACTCTACTTGGCGCATACCTATGCTCTTGCAACCTCAAATTGGCGCCTAGGGTTCAGTCATCCTCCTAAGGCGTGGTTCTGCTCCTCCATAACCCTGTTTTGGCGCCTAAACTTGGAAGTACCTTGAAGACTTGGATTAAGATGGAATTCACCTCCAGAATGTTAGGTGCTTGATAGAAGATAAGGGCGCTAGGGTAAAAGAGCTTCAAAAGTTTGATGTCAAGTGTGAATTGAGATAATAGGCGTTGATACCAGTTGACATTACTCCAAACATGCACCTAAGAGAGATGCAAGTCCCCAAGACCAATTTTGGAACAAGGTGCTCCATCAGAGGGTAAGATGATAATCCTTGGAAGTCAAGTGTTTCAATGATTCTTTGAGAAATTGACAAGTTGTAACCTAGGCGCCAAAACCCCTGAGAATCCTCCTATCTGGCGCCTAGTTAGAAGAACACTAATATTGCGCCTAAGTGAATTTGAGTGTCAAAATTGAGTCATCAAACCCCACCAGACGTTCATCCATGTCTCTACCACCTCAAGGAAGCGCCCAGCTTAGGATGGCGCCTAGTCTGGTCTCTACTACCTTCAGTTGGCGCTTAACCCTAAGAGTCTTGCAACTATGACGTTCATCCATGCAACAAGCAAGGTGATGCTCCCTTGTGATATTGTGAGGTGTTGACATTCAGTTGACATCATTGAGTTTGATTGAGTTGATCAAGTGTAGACGCCATTGTAAACATCAAGGCTTCAAGGCCTTTCTTTTGTATCTCCATTGAATAAGTTGTAACTTCATGCTATTGAAAGCATTATCCATGTAATAAGACATTGCAAGTTGATTGAGTCAAATAACTAGACAAGTACCCAACTCTAAGGTTGATTCATTCAAGTAGTTATCTTTGATGTATATCTTTGTGTTGTTGAAGTAGTTGATGAATTGATAGCAAGTAAAATTGTTTAAGTAAGGAAAAATTTTCGTAGAACTAGTTGGGTATCTTACACCGTGCTTATCAATCAAACATCACAATGCAATCAAAATCCTAACAACATGCCCATGATCCAAGATCAAGTGCAATCATGCAAAGATATTATCAATCACAAGCCTATTAAGAATGAACTAGAGTCTTCTAGTACCATACTTTTCCATCAAACACCATCATGTAATCCATGGCCTATCAAGCCTATCAAAGAAAATGCAAACATCCTATGTAATACAATCAGACTTTAAATATTTGAAGTAGCCATCTACAAATATCCATTCAAATGTGGATTTATAATGCAAGTATGGACGCCATCAATAAAAAAGATTTGTATTAACCAAATATCCATATAGGCATACATCAATATCTGTCGATATAAGTATAACATATATACAAAATAGCCATATAGGCTTACAAGAATGCCATATAGGCATACAATGTCAACTATGTACAATACAAAATATATGTCCGCAAATGCCATATAGGCATACAACAGAGGAACACAATAAAAAGTTATTCCCCTCTGGCTGGTGAAGAGAATAAATCATGAGCAGCCTTTGATCTTCTAGGGGATGGAGACATGCATGTGGGTGGTCTACTATGAACCCGAGGGCTACTCCTCCTATTTAGTTCTTCCTGCACCTTTATGTAGGAGTCAAGGACAACACTGAGAGGGGGGGTGAATCAGTGTTGTGTGAATTTTTAAATCTTTTTCAATATTTAACTTGCAGAGCACAAAGAAGAGAAAGTTATCATTGAATTGTCAAACACATATGCACATAACTTTGTCAAACACATAAACAAAACTCATGAGTAAAACATACAATCATAGAGAGATGATTAAGACACAAGAATTGCACGAGTGGAAAACCCTCCAGGGGTAGAAAAACCACTCCAGAATTGCCTCACTGGCTTAACTGAAAAACATGCCTCACTGGCAATACAAATTGTATCTAGGAGCACCAACTCCAATCACAAACAGAAGCACCCACTTCCAACATTGATATACCTCACTGGTAAACAAATAGGTCTCACTGACCTACAAGCCTCACTGGCAAACTGAATCTTCACTGCAAGTAACAAACAAGTTCAGAGGGACACTCTGTTTCATTCAATACAAAACATATGTCTGATTCTAATGGCCATTCTATTCAAAATCAATCCTTTTTCTGGATCCCCTCAACCACACTGCATATTCTGTATGTTTCATCTTTGTCTTACTAGTTTCAATGTCTTGATCAATCAAATTCATGATTCATGCACCTGATTGTTATTGCAATTGCATATTGTCTTTCTAATCACCTTATCAATCTCTGTATCTGTATTTGATCCCTGTCAGTTCATCATCAATCTGCACAACATCACTCCCATCATCTTGTTAATCCACACAACTCAATAAAAAACATCTGTAATATCATTAAATAAAATCTAAATATACTTTCACAACCCTTCATATTCTCTTCTCTATTTTTAAAACAAAATATCTTCCCATCAATTCTATGCATTAAAAAATCTTTTGATCTTCCTCTTCTCTGTACATGATCCTTCACATTCTTTGACATTTCAATTTGGACAATTTCTGTATTCAATATTATCCCTGCAAATAAAATCTTCAATTTGATTTTCTCACAAGACAAAAACATCATTCAATCCGTGCATGATGTTTCATATTCTCCAAAATACAAAACCCTTGCAAATTTCTTCAAACAAATTTTTATTATCCTCTTCAAATTCTTCTTCAAAAATAATCTCCTGCAAAATAAAAAATCTTTATCCAATCTGCAACCAAAATTAATTTCTCCTCAGACAAAAACCAAATCCACATTTTCATCTTCAATAAATCTTATTTTCTCTGCAAAGAACTTCTTAAAAAAAAATCCTAGCCAATGTCTCAAGATATACTTCATTTTAAAAAAAAATCTCCAAATCTCCATCAATATTTGCCTTCAAAAAAAATCTCCTTAAAATCATCTCTTGGAGTTTATAGATTAAAAATTTCTAATTTTAAAAATATCTTATCACCATAAAGAAATAAATTTATATCTTACTTTTTTTTAAAAAAAATCTCCATTTAAAATTCTAAATGGTATGGACCGACCACTTTAGAAAATAAAGAAAGTTTCTAAAAAAATTAAAAGCCATAAAAAGGCTTGGAGATCGGTTTTCAAGACTTCCTAAATTTCTCACAAAATTTTAATAGTATTTTTTCCTTAATGCATTGGGCGGGCTCCTCTTAGCCTTTTTGACGGTGATAGTTTAAATTCAAATACATTGTAAGCCCGTCCATTTCATCTTTCAAACAGCCTTTGATATAATATTGGCGCTCATGTGTTAACCATTCCTATCGGTAAAAGGAGATAAGGGCCGGTTATTTATATGGCAAACAAACCCTTGAGCAAGTCACTATAAGTGGCTATTACCTGGAGGAGCAGGTCAAACTAAAAATAAAACAAAAGTGTGAAGTCATATGATAGTCTCAAAAGATGACTATTTTACCATTTAAGCCACATTTAATCTTTGAAGGATATGACCCTTTTTGTGAAACCATTAAACATCTCTGAAATGATAATATTATGCCATTCCTCTGTCTTTTATATATACTCAATGAATATATCCATTAAAGAATCTCTTTGCAACTCCCAAACACTTTAACAACACACTGAAGTATAAATCAACTGAAAGCAATGAAGTAATTGAGAACTCCTGACTTGATCAATCTCTCAACTCTCTTCAATTCCTGCAGCACATTTCTTCAACCGAAAACATGTGAACACCAACAAGCCATGAACCCAAACATTGATAAACAAATACTCCCTTTTATCCTGTGATGAAGCATAACAAGATGAAGACAAATACATATTGGAGGCATCCTGATAAATATTGTTGACATTCTTACATCCTTTGATCTTTGTCATGATGATAACACTGAATCTCCATGAGGTCTTCATGGCACATAATATTCCTTAATCAAGAATCATTTTATAACATCCTCTGCAAATTTTTAATGTCTTTGCATACCTGTGAAGTATAAAACCATTCTCTATATCTGCAAGATGATTTCTCATGCTCCTGAACACTTTTGACATCAATGACAACCTAACACCATCACTTTACCTGTTACAAAAAAAAGTATAGACATTAATATATAGAAATTACATGTTATAAAAAAATGAAACATTTAACAAAATAATCACTTATCGCTAACATATAATCTGTCTCCTCGCTTGCCTCAGTAGCAGGAATAGGCCCTGGTGATGTCATGTCCTATAGAAACCATCCAGATAGAAATTAAACTTCAAATCAATAATCTTTTGATTTTTCAAAAATAGACAACTATAACAATGAATGTAAATTGAAATTTACTAATCTGCCTCATACCCCTGTCAATGCCATAGAGCTATGAATCGCAGAGGCCACACCCTGCTCCATTGCCCTATGAACATGGGGAGATGTATCCGCAGCCTGCATCATCTGGAAATAAAACAACATTATTCAATTACGAAAACTATAATAGTGATGCAAATCATGGCTCCTAACATACACACACATTCATCTAAACATGGAAGTACACACACTAAAACACACAAATCACATACAAAAATTTAGTAAGTACAATTCATTCATTAAACTATTTATTTTATTACCTCCGTAAAGCTTTGAAGTCCACCACCGCTGGCAGGTGTTGCCATGAAATCTACAGTGTTAACCTATTCAACATCCAAAATCAGAAATTAGAATACCATTCATATAACGGTGCTATTCACATGTAATATTTATAATTGTTTACTAGTTACATACCTTGACAGTAGATGATCTAGTGAAAAATGTAGGTGGAGAACCACTGAAAATTGCATCGACGCTATGACCCTAAAATTTCATTAAAATCATCAATTTAAATTAATTAATCTTGTATTTCAAAAATGAAATTTAATAAATTAAATTCAATAAACTTGCTAATATTTACCTGAGTATCAAGGCCGAAAGTCTCACTCAGGAGGGTATCTGTCATCACCATCTGCTCAGCTGCAGATGTAGCCTGTGCACCTACGTCTTGACTGTCCATGGGGTCATAATCACAGGTTGACCCGCAAGCCTGGCAAGTATGCGGTGGGACCCTACTCCTCGCACTATCTCCCAACCCACTCTGTGTTGTAGGATCGGCATGCTCTATGATGCTCTGGGTCAAGGCACTAATCGACCTCAGTGTATCGACCTCAACACTCTCCTTCACAATGGAAGGGATAGAAACATGCTCGTGGGCTGGTCTGCTGATTACTCGTCTCACTACCTGCTGTGCGTCAAGACGTGCCCCTGGTCTATCCTGTGCTGAGCCCCCACCTCTACCCTGGAAGTCCCGCATATCAAAATAGTTTGGCACTTTATTAAGGACAAACTCGCAGTAGAGTTTCCTCAAAAAGTATTGCGGGACCTCATTATTATTGCATGGAGGATGGTCAAAAACCATCCACCACCTCTGCCCGAAATTGTCCCTTATCACTTGGTTGTTGCACCAATGGATAGGGAACCTCTTGCATGTAATGGGTGGAGGTTGATTTGTTTGTGGGTTTGTGAAAATTGAACACAAGTTTAATTTTGTAATTTATAATTTTTTGACATCTTGGTATGACAATTTATCTGCATAGTAATATCTAAACTCTCTCTTTTTATCGGTCCAACTAGTTATTTGCTTGCTAATTGAATTTACATTTGATAACATAGACTCAAGAGATTCGGCAAGCATGGACCTATGCAAGGTTGAAGTGGAAGGATCTTTCAACCTTGCAATTATATCTTCAATTTGTTTTTTGTTGTTTTCAATTTGCCCCATTATATTATCTTGTGTTCCAGGGGCATGTCGAGGAATGAATGGAGGAGGTTGTTGTTCTGCAGGTATTTCCTCCTCAGGATTTTATGGATTTTGAGGAGGAGGAGGAGGAGGAGTTGCATTAACATTTCCTGACAATTAACGAAATATACATCAAAAATCAACAAAAACCTACCTATTTAGAAAGAAATTCAAACAAAAAAACAAAGATAACTCACCCCTTTGGCGTGCTCGACATCGCGGCGGCATTTTGGTGATGAATCGACAAGCTTTTTGTGTTGATTGGCGTTTTGTAGAACGCGAGTGCGTTTTTAAGGGTTTGGAAGCCGCGGGCAGAGGAGAAAATCAGAATGAAATGAAATGAAATTGCTTTTTTTTAATTTATAATAGGTTATAACGCGAGCGCGTTATAACGCACTCGCATTATGACTTAAATTTTTTTGAAAATTTTTTGGCCACTTTTTGGCCCCCCATCTTCTTGCACTTACCCTTAAGTAAGGTTTAATTTTTTTATTTAAGTAGGGTTTAATTTTTTAAAAATTATGTTTTAGGGTTCAATTCAATTTTTATTTGGGTTTAATTTTTTTTAAATACTATTTTAGGGTTTATCTGAATTTTTTAATTAGAGTTTAATTGATTTAAAGTAGGGTTTAATTTTTTAAAGTAGGGTTTCATTGATTTTTTGTTAATCAGGGTTTCTAAAAATTGACAAATACTATACAAAAAAACTCCTAGATTAATAATAAAAAAATCAATACAAATTAACAAAAAATAAACTTAAATTTATGTGAACTTCCCCATCCATATCTGCATTTGCTCTTTCCTCATGTTGTAAGACGATCTTGGAAAACAGAAATGGTGTGGTTTATGTGAACTTCCTTATCCATATCCACGTATGCTCTTTCCTCGCGTCGCAAGACAATCTTGGAAATCATAAATGGTGTGGTTTCATTGATTTTTTGTTAATTAGGGTTTCTAAAAATTGACAAATACTATAAAAAAAACTCCTAGATTAATAACAAAAAAATCAATACAAATTAACAAAAAATAAACTTAAATTTATGTGAACTTCCCCATCCATATCTGCATATGCTCTTTCCCCACATCGTAAGACGATCTTGGAAATCAGAAATGGTGTGGTTTATATGAACTTCTTTATCATATGTATGCTCTTTCCTCGAGTCATAAGATGATCTTGGAAACCAGAAACAGTGTGGTTTCATTGATTTTTTGTTAATTAGGGTTTATAAAAATTGACAAATACTATACAAAAAAATCCTAGATTAGTAATAAAAAAATCAATACAAATTAACAAAAAATAAACTTAAATTTATATAATTAACAATTCCCATCCATATCCGCGTATGCTCTTTCCTCGTGTCGTAGGACAATCTTGGAAATCAGAAATGGTGTGGTTTATGTGAACTTCCCTATCCATATCCGTGTATGCTCTTTCCTCACGTTGTAAGATGATCTTGGAAAGCAAAAACAATGTGGTTTATGTGAACTTCCCTAGTCCATATCTATGTATGCTCTTTCCTCATGTCGTAAGATGATCTTGGAAATCAGAAATGGTATGGATTTTTATTTTTTATTTTTTAGGGTTTTTTTTAGTTGACCTTGCCCTCACATATACATATTTGTGTAGGCTCAAATTAAAAGGTAATTTGTGATGGGGAACAAAAGGAATAGGTCAAGGATTTTTGATCGAAGAAGGTCTGACAAAGATAAAAATCTAAGAAGAATTGAGAGGAATTCAACCTTAAAAGAATTGGTTGAACATAGTCAAGAAGCACAAGATCAAATTACTAATGAACAAGAGGAAGAACATCTTGGGTTTGATCAAATCGAAGAAGAAATTAAACAAGGTGCAGAAAACATTGTGACCAAGGAGGAAATTCAGAACATAACATATTTTAAGGATATGGAAAATCTAACAGATTTAGATGAAGATGTTATTTTTAGTAAGATTTTACCCTAGGAAATGTTACTTGATATTACAATAAAACTTCATTCCAAAAGAATTTGGGATGAATTTTTTGAAGACAAATCTCTAATTGGAAGAGCACAATTATGTGATAAGTTATTTAGGGGTTGATAATAGGGAGAAAAAAACAAATCTAGCTAAAAAGATAATAGATGAAAACTTGCAAGAAGCTTTGAACTCTATTCAAAGTACAAGTAGAACAAATGATTTAAGTGCAGCATGCAAGGCATTGATGACTATGATTTCAATTAAAAAACTATCACTAATGAGACAAGTGAAAGCAATTGGAAAGTTACTGCATGTATCCAGGAAAACTGTTCACAGATATATTTCAAAGAGAAATAAACTTGATGAAAATATAGAAAAAAATTGGGTAAATATTGTTAGGGTTCCCAAAAAAGATAGAATCCCAGAAGATGTGAAGAAACAAGTTATTGAGTATTGGATCAACCACTCTCGTGTTTCCTCCAATAGAAGGGATACTATACAAGTAATAGGTGAAGATGGCAAAAAGTATCATCATCCAAAACATTTTATAGATACAACATAGAGTGAATGTTTTGAAGCATTCAAACAAGAATCTCCACAGGTAAAGATATCTCAAAGGGTGTTTGAAAAGTTGTATCCCTATTTGTATGCATAAATAAGGTGTATGAAAATTGTTGTCGAAATCATGTTGAATTTCATCTACACCTTCAATCGTATAAAAAATTTATGGTAATGGCACCCAAATGTTATCATCCATGCAAGTACAACACAATTTATGAAGTCCCTCTTATGTGAAAAATAGAAGGTTCCAATGAATTCAGTGTGCAATGTATCAAAAATAATTCTAAAAATTGTGGAGATTTGAAGAAGCTTCCTCTGATCTAAAATATTGATCAATCAATGCAAATTATGTGGAAGAGATTTGAATATGAGAAATACACAACTAGGTCAGGAGTGGAATAAAAAAAAATGTTATGAAAGAAAGTGAATTGGGTTATAATGAGTTTTTGAATAAATTTTATAGTCTCATATATCCATACATCCAACATTGTCATGGTGCAAGATGGAAGGCAAATCAGTTTTTCAAAGAATTGTTTTCCACAAGCTCATATTCTTTCGGTTGTGGATTTTGCTGCACATTTAGTCCTCAAATAGAGATTCAGAGTCAGTATTATCATTCAGAGTAGGTTGTAATCTTCGTACATGTTTTTTATAGACATGCTGAGTTGCAATTGGATGGTGTACAAAGTAGCTCGCATGAACGAAATATTATCAAAGAGGTTCATTTTTATATCAGTGATGATATTGGTCATGCTAGAAGCTATGTAGCCCATTGTTTTGGAATGTTTTTGATGATCTGAGACAATTTGGCATACATGCTTCAAGTCACTAGATTTGGTCAGATGGATGTGCTGGTAAGTGTTGACTTTATTAAATCTTTCAATTTTTTAAAAATTATTTCCAACTTTCAAACAACTTTTAATGTTCATTTGTTTACTTTATAGGACAATTCAAATCCTCTAAATCATTTAATTGGTTGAGCCAACAACATGCGAGACGTTCCATAAAATTTGTGTGGATTTTTTTTGAAAGTGGACATGGAAAAGGTGAGCATGACGAAGCTGGTGCATGTGTGAAGCGTGCACTTCGCCAACATGAGCTTACTGGTAACACCATTCGTAGTGTAAAATAAATTGTTGAATGGTGTAAGACTCATTTTAGGGCTCGTGAAGGAAAAAGTGGCTCAATAAGTACCAAACACTATTTTTGGGAAATCAAAGGTATTTCTTGTAATTCTTGTAGATCTATGTTTATTTATGTTTAGTACATGTAGATTTTTTGTTCATACAAATTTAAATTGCCATGATTGTAGATATTGATTGATCAAATCCCTATAATTGTCAAAAGATTGTTGGTACTAGAAGACTTCATCAAGTGATGATGACTAGACATAGCAAACCACTTACAATCCAAATTAGAGAAAAATCATGTTTTTGTGTTGATTGCATTGAGAACAATGCAAATGTTCTACAATGTCAACATATTATTGATGGATATGTTTCATAATGGGAGATGAAACAATTAGTTTCAATGTCTCCTTATGAAGATGATAATATAGATCTCCATGATCCTTTATATTCAGCTGATTTTGAACATGTATCTGATCTAGTTGTTGTAGGTAAATAAACTATTTACATTTATATTGATTATTTAAATAGTAAATTTTTTTCTAAATTGTCTAAGTAACTACTTGTATTTGAATTGACTTTTGAATATGTGTATTTGTTGTAGGAGATATCTTTGCTGTGATTGCATATCCTGATAATACCGAAGGTGTAGATTACTATCTACTCAAATGCACACAACCAAAATGCAAGTTGATAGAATCTATGATAGATGGTGATGGACAAGAGTATCCCATTGGATCTGTAGTGGTTGAAGGTACTTATTATCAACAAATGAAGATAGATAGAAGTGGTATTATATTTGTTGATTATTTGCCAGGACAAAAGGTTCTACATTATAGTCAGTTATAGCAACATGGTTAAATTTGGAAACTTTGCAAAAAATAGGATGTAGCCAACAAAAATGGAAGTTGAGTATTGAAGACCATGAAAATTTTTTAGAGATAATAAAGGATAGAGAGGATCCAGATTTTATGTACCAGGAACTAAGTTAAATGTATGTAAATTACATGTTGCATGCATCAATTTGTATGAAATATGTTCACAATAAAACGTTACAATTTCTAGAGGTACCTACACATGTACAAGTTCATTGAATCTCTTTGATCATTGTATGTAATAGTTGTATTAATTAGTGCATGTAATTGAATTTGAACCATGTACTTTGAGGGACTATGCTATACAATTTAGTTTCATTATTTACTATATTGGTTGCAGTAATTTTTTTTCCTAAGTTGGCCAAATCTTGTCTTAATCATTTCTATGTCAATATGGGTTTGAAGACTATATTTTAAAACCTATCAACAAATTAACATGTTTATAAGTGTCACACATTTTGAGTTTAAATCTCTTCTACTTCGTTGTAGTATCACACATATTGAGCTTAAAGGTATGCTATTGTTTCTTGGTCATCATAATATTGTTTATGTTTATTTATATGTTTAATATTGAATATACAAAAATAATTTCCTTTTAATTTCTATTTATTTTAAAAATTGTTTCTAATTTTACGATTTTAAATATTAACCTCATAACCAAATTTGAATATAATATTTTAATCAAGAGTGCCTATTTACAACATATAAAAATACTTTTAATTTTTCAAAGCCAGCCAAAGAATCACTATGTTTAATATCAATTATTTTCAATTTTAAAATTTTAAATGTGAAGTTGGATAAGGAAAGAAATTAAATTTGGAAACTATAAATAGTTGGAGTTATATATGTTTGGTGCCCACATTTATCAAGGTTACAACTCCTAGCTTAGCTCAAAATTTAAAGGTTAGATATGCATGAAATATCTTAGTTATTTGAAGTGATGCTGAATAAACCAATAAAACTATCTAATACTTGTAAATTCTCAAGACTAAATTCTACCCTAAAGATCTCAAAATGTAAGACATGAAAATTTAGAAAATGTAAAAAAATATTTCAATCTTTTTTAGATTTTGGTAGAAAATACCACTTAGATTATCCATCCTACATCTTAGATTAGTTTCTCCTCGAGAAGTGATGGGTCTCATTACTCCTATATTATATACCAAATGATGGAACTTATATTAAGTTTGGTTCTTATTGAATTAATTTCCATGATGTCCAAATTGTCTTTTCTTCACCATCTGTAGAGCATAATTTTTTAATTATTTATCCTTTTTACCACCATATCAATGACCTAATGAATATGCATTAGAGTGGTGATGTTATGCTCAATTTTTTCTAATGAGTATTCCTATTTAACATTATGTTAAAGATATAATAGAGTGGTAATTTCATGCTTAATTTTATGTTTTGTAGCTACTTAATAACATCACATATACAAGAGTGGAGGAAAATATGGATAAAGTAGAATAGATTCGTCATAGGCTCCATATTATAGATTTATATTTATATTTTTAGTTTCAATTATTGTTGAAAGTAGAACAATATAATCTTCATACATTGCCACATCAAATATTGACAAGATATAAGAATCTCTATCCTCTTTTTAAGTTATAGTATGTTTTAGTCTTATATCTTTTAATTTGAATTTAATTTTAGTTATTACATGATTATTATATTAGACCTAAATTTATTGTAAATTTAAAGTTAATAATCTTACATTCACATTAAAAAAAGAAAAAAATAAGAAACATTTCAAAAATACATTGATATTTTTCCATAAAACTCAATTTAAATTTACATATAATTATACATACATAGCAAGTTTCAACTATATGTATATTTGCAAGTGAATATATACATAGGTATAAGTAAATTTATATGCATCTACAAGTAAACATATACACATTTAAACTATAAGTTAGAACTTAATTTTATCCAAATTAAGACTAAAATGATTACCTACCAATTTGACTATTGACTATATGCACACTTACAAGTACACTTGTGTACATCCACAAGTGGATATATACACACACAAACTAGAGTTAGAAGGTTGAATTTATCCAAATAATATTAGAAAGATTAAAAGCATAATTGATCTTATGCCAATCATTTACTCCTATTGGGAATTTTGTGTGGGAAGTTGATAGCCAAATTTGAGATAGCCAAAATATGTCTCTTTGTGCTATTTTGTAGTCGTCTATATTGACTGATTTAATAAATCATAATTAGGGATTTGTGTTGTGCTTGTAAGCTTGTGCTTTGTGAATTTTTCCTACAGTCTTGTGCTTCAACCCTATGTGTATTTTTAGAACTAGTGTGTTCATCCAATTTTACCAAGAATAATTCAAGTAAGCCCTATTGTCAATCTTTTGGCCTCTATATGAAATCTCCACTATTGGTGCTTTGTCAATTGTTTGTTTCATGTTAATGAGTGGCTTGCTTCAAAATGCCTAATTCTTGTGTCTTTTTCTTCTACACTTTTATTCTTTCATTGTTGACTTTTGATTAGTGGTGGCTAGCAACTTAAGTGATTTATTCAAATCTTAGTGGTGATCTATTTTCAATTCTATAGTCAATTTGTGCCTATGGGTAGTTAGTTAAGCTAGTCCTCTATCCATTTGTTACAAGACCATAATGGTATATGTCATCAACTTGGCCGGTGATTCCTTTGAAGACATGTGACCATGGTTCTTGGATATTAAATTGGATAGCATGGCATGATTATGTAGCCCACAAGAGTTTTATATGTGTTAGAGAGAAATGTTAGCTTTGAGCCTTGGGAGTTAGTGGATTGTTTTCAAGAATGAATAGGATTAGTCAAATCCTCATAAGAAGTTAAATGTATGTAAATTGCATGTTGCATAAAATTATATAAAATTTGTAAAGAAACAAGTTGGAAAGAAAGTATTAAATGACATTTTGAAAGTAGACAAGGTCCTAAAACTATATTTTATTAAATCTTAAATGTTGAAATAAGAAAACATTAAGAGTCATATATGAAGGAAAACATCCATACATCTATAACTAAACATCTAAATGTGCATATACATATCATATATATAAAGAAATAACTAAACATGTAAACATGTAAACTCAAGAACATCAAGTCTAATTGCAACACATAAACTCAACAACATGTAAACTCAATAACATCAGTCTAACTGCAACATCATGAGAGTTCAGGCAAACATAACAAAGAACATCATGCCTAGTTGCAACATCATGACCGGTGCCTCCTATGGGTGGAATGGGTCTCACTCAACCTAGGACTAGAATGATGAGCTAAGTCCTATCTTGAGCCCTATGTTGATCCCTGTCTTGAACCCTATGTATCGAATCTCATCCATCTATGAATATCTAAGTCATATGTAGTAGATCCTTGAACATAAAAATTATCTCTATTCAATTATATTTATATATTAAAAAATATGGAATCTCAAGTACATGTTCAAATTTTATACAATTAAATACTTTACCTCGCATCCAGCCTCAACCACATCCAGTGTTTGCTGCACAGTATCATGTCCTAGCACCACTCTAGTTGGTCCTTGATGTAAGATTGATTAAATAAGAGTCAACACACATGATGCACAAAACTAAATTTTATAATTTAAATATATTATTTACAACAAATAAATTACACTAGATTAAACAAAAAATTTAATATATACCTCATCGTTAGTAACCTATGTAGCTCCCTGGATGACCCTCCCAATCTCACTAAGGTCAGATGAATTAAGGGTCATCACAATGTTATCCTCAAACAAAAGTCAACGAAATGATCCTGTTGGGTAAGGTGGCACAATACCAATATCAGGCTATGATGTAATCTGCTGTGTAGGCACTATGTTAGTCATATGTGTAGCTTGATGATCACTGCACTGCCTGACAAATGTGGCCACATACTCAAGAGGGATCATGTAATATGAACTAACAAACTCATATATAGATAATAGATCCTACGCCAGACATGTATTCAATCTGCGTAGTGCACCCTCTCCATAAGTCTATGCCACATCACGTGGTGAAACTATGTTAGCACATTTGTAAGGATCATAACTAGTGGAAGTTGAATCAACTGATCCTATGCTAGTGCATGGATGCAACATATATCTACCAACATAATCAAATGCCAAGTGGTCAACATCATTGGCAATAGAACCTAAACTCTCAAAAATGTACTATCTCGATGATGCAACTACTGGCTCAGCTGATCATCCTAGATTCAACCTTTTGGGAAGTACCAAAAGGCTGGGACCCACTAATGCCCTCTTATCAATGGGTAGATCCTGATTAGGACATCGGTATTGAGGTTTATCTGAAAACCTCCCAAGATCTTGTCCCGCATGAGGAGGGATAGATGTGAAATCAACATCAAGTCATAAATGAACTGCAACATATAATTTTTGCCAAAAATATAAGGGCAACTCATCATTGTGGGGCCATCTATGATGTGTTGCTAATCACTTAGGATATATAAGTGGTGCAACAACAACATTTGTACACCTGGTGATAGGATAACCCTGAACTCTACCCCATCCAGCATAATGTGGAAACATAGAATGCACCATATCCAATGAAATGACCCTATTAACCGCTGTCCATTTCACTATCCAAATAACAATACTAGCAAGTGACATATAGAAATCCTCAATACTCAAATTATCATATGGATTATATGATTTGACAATGTCAATCATATGGGCAAACTGTGCTCTAATTCCCACCAACCTGTCTCTATTAGACAGGTTTAGTGTACTATGGATCGTCTAATCTAAATGTGTCAAAGCATTATTTAGTCTATCAAGAGTGCCATCATATAAGTCACTCCTAACACTATGTGCATCAACAGTATTAGCACTATCATGTGTATGATCATCACTATGATGAGACTCCATATCATCCATGTGATCTATGAAAAAATATGTACACGTGCATGTATGCGAATCTACATTTTTAAAAAATTGAACATACATTTAATTTATAAAATGAAAATACATTCAATTTTTACATTTAAATTAACAAAACTAAAAACATTTAAAATCTAAAAATTAAATACAGACGAACAATCTACACATTTAAATTAGTTACAAAACTATAAACATTTAAAATTAAAAAAATTAAATACATTCAATCTAAACATTTATATTAACAAAAATAAAAATATTTAAAATTAAAAATTAAATACAAGAAGTGAGGTAATGATTGAACTAAGCTACAAGGTCTTTACTGACCTCTTAACAACTATGAAGCAATCCAAACAATGATAAAGAAGATAAAAGACCTAATAAGGTATTATGTGGAAACTTGATGGTTATGTAATTTCACCCAGTATTGTGGGATCACCCAGAGGGATTAATGTAAAGTTAAACATTTCAAGTGAAATCTTGATTGTAGAAAAGCAATCTATGTCTAGATAGTTAATTAGTCGATATCTTGATTTGACTTCATAATTGTATTAACTTAATTAAGGACATCTTATGAGTTATTTTGAAGGTTTAGATTCTTCCTTAGTGAAAATATATAAATGAAGATTATTTCATTTGTTATAACAAGAAGATACTATTGTATTTAATTATTTGTAATGATAAACCTATGTCATGATAGCTTGATTATGACCTAGCTATGAAGACTAACTATACCTAATATTAATTTTTTATGATTTCATTAATAATAAAAAAAATAATAGATTTTCTTAGGATATCTATTGCTCATTACATTGGAAGACAAGTAAAAATAGAGTATGTTTACTACTATAACACAACTTGTAAGATAAACTAGGCTTATTTGTTTAAACACTCTTAGCTTGTAGATTATACTTTATGGTATCTAGTGGAAGTAATTGATGTATGTCTAATAAGGATAAAGAAATATAATTATACTTTTTTATTAAATATATTAAAGTATTCAAGCTAATAATTCTTAGCATATGATTAAAAAAAGACCTCTTTTAAGTCTTGAATGGATAACATTTAGGATTGGACTTATACATGGAACATGTTGTAACACATATTGAAGATTGGTAAACTGGAAAACCTTAGCGTATTTAAATATCTATTTTGTAGATCCCATTTTAATCTTGGGAAATGTATGACCAATGTCCATACAATGATTTAAATTATGAGGATGTAAACAAATTATTGAACAATTAATAAGATAAATTATACATAAGGGTGGTCCCTATAAATTATTATCTAAAGGCCATTCAAGACTATTGGACATTGTCTAGGGCTTCTCTAAAATATGCTAAAATAAGATGTGAATCATAGAATGACATGATTTAATGTTAGTGAAGCAAAAATGACATGACCACAAGTATGAGTAACTTGAAAGATAAGAACAAAATCAAGAATGATTGTTAGACATAAGGTATTGACATAGGACCAAGTCCATATATTAATAGGATTAACAGTCTAGATATAAATTTAAATCTAGATACATTCAATCTATACATTTGATTGGCAATAAATTATTAAAACGTGGTCTTTAGTTATTTATAATTTTCTACACACATTTAAGTCTATGAAAGAATCATACTTCTAAAACATGATCTCTAAGATAGGACTGATGTTGTCCATAAATATCTTCATAATTTCTATATCTAGGAGGTGATAATGTATTTTTCTTAATATAGATTCATAGCATAAGATAAAGTCACTAAGCTTTTCTTGGTGACTTTGCTTGAAATGTATGAGGTGAGTGAAGCTTAATTTGAGTGAAATCTATATTTTGAAATGGATGATAGGCTTTTGTAATCATGTCAAATGTGTCTAAATGTACCAACAAGGAGTTGAATAAAACCACTCAATTGCATGATCTTTGAATGAACATATTCAAACAATTTGCATAGGATGTGATTGTCATATACATACTCTAGGCATAAGAAATAGAATGTTCCTACAAGATGAAATTCTAGATCTATCTCAAATAGTTCTCCTTGAGGAGTACTAGCTCTAAATCCCATTGTATTTAATTTTCTTCTTGGATAATATTTTGAAGTTTTTAGACTTGTTCAAGTTGTTAATGACTTCAAAAATTGATTGATATACCCTTAGCTTACTCAAGATTGATTCTGACCCAATCCTATCTAATTTTCATATATGCATGAGCTTGATATGCCAAGTGTGAGTGAGAGGATCTATGCGAGTGAACATTCCCTTAGAGTAAATTTATTTATATATCTTTTGTGTCAACTCATTTGTGGTTTGTAGTTTGATGGTTAAATATTACTAGGTTTGGAGCTCATACCTAAAAAATGCAAGGGCCTATGGATTGTGTTTTGTTTTGTTTTTATATTTTGAGCTATTTCAAAGCTAATAAAGTATGTATGTTTACAATTTATACTAAATGCTAAAGTGAAAGCTATTAAATGCAATAAACTAAATCTTATCCTATTTTTTGTGCTTTTCCCAATGAATAAATAAATAATTAGTGATCAACAAATGATTAAAACTAATTTGCAAACACAACTATTGTTTTTGTTTCTTTTCAAAATGACTATTTGTTAATTAATAATCAATTAATATGAATGCAAACAATATTTAGATATCATTTTTCTAATTTCAAATGATTAAAATGCTACTTGTATTCAACTTAAATTAAATGCAAGACTATATGGGATAGGACTCATCTTGACATCATCTTATTCAATGTAGATATAACTTTCAAAATTGTATGAAGGCCAAGGGAGTACACTTATGGAAATTCAGATTTTATTTTCATAGGCAAACACTACCATGGTTTTTCTAGTGTACAAGGTCACTAGCATGCCCACATTAGTGTCTATGTGGACACAAGTTTCAAGAATGTGAGGATAAAGGATTTTAGTTTAGTTTGCATAGCACTTTGTTTAAGGGCCACTTTAAGCTTAGAAATGGGCTAAATGGACCCTAAAACATGTCTAATGGAACATGGATACTAAAATTGTTAGTGTAGGTTTTTTATTCCTTATTATAAGGTTTTTCCTACACATTTATTTAAGCTTGCTTAGGTTAATAAAGCATGTCTTATTATGTGAGTGGCTGCGAGGTGTCACCTTCCTACATGTGAGCATCCATTAGCTATCTTGGGAAGATACTTTGCTATCTTTAGTCCGATAGATGGTTGCTCCTCATTGGTCGGTGTTGCCACCTCCTCCCTCTCTCTTGTCTATATAAGCATGCTACCTAGCTTGTATTTTCATTTGATATTGGAGATAGTTATCTGATGCTATTTTGCCATTCGAGCATTTCACATCAATTTCATGGTATCGTTGTTATTGTTTTTTGCATTTACAGTTTATGTTTCTAACTCTTTCAATTGATTCTGGGTTATAATCTATTTTATAGATTTTAACATAGTATCAGAGCAAGTTTTGTAAGGTTAGATTCTTTGTAGAGATCTTGTAAAATCCTATATGCTCTTCTCTTGCATTTTTCAAATGATCTGGAGAATCAGAAAGGATTTATGAAGATCCGGTAAATCTTGATTTGTTCAAATCTATCAATCAGCTTGCATATTTGGTGTTTTAATCAGTATTACAGGTTGCAACATGCCTTTGCTTGACTTAGGTAGCTGATTCTACCTTTGCATGCCGTTTTTTGGTTGATGGGGTCATTTTTTGCGGCTAAAGGCATCTGTTTTACACTAGATCTACATCTTCTGTACATCAGCAAGAAAAATGCCTTCTGGGGTTTGTTTGCAGCACAGAAAAACCATCTGGGTATCTTTTAGTTTTTGTATGTAGGCTATATATTTTGCAGAAATGAACTTGAAAAGCTACAAAAGACCCCCTCTCCATTGGCAGTTGCAGATTTGAATGTAGTTTTCAAATGCTCCGTTCTTGCTCGTACAGACTCCATTTCTCATGAATTTTTTTTGATCTTAGCTATTTTTTTGTGCTCTATGCACTAGTATAGTCATTTTTTGATTTTAGTGTAGAGATTTTTTAGAAATTGCATATTCTCAATTGGGACACTGCGCAGTCGTCGTTTTGGGAACTCCAAAGAGGCATAACTTTTGCATAAAACCTCGGATTGAGGTGATTCATTTTTTGAAAGTGGATGTTTTTTCGTGAAGTTTGCAGTGGTGCTATTTATTTTACTAGGCATTGGCCCTAAGTATTAGTTTCAGCATATGCTCTTTTTGAGGATCTATAATAGCATTGAGATCAAGTCCACTTAGTATTTCTTGCTGGTGGAAATTGTAAACACACTAAATATAAAGTGCCAAATAAAATTTTCTTGGGGGGGTTCTTTGATTGAGTGGAAAAGGGGGGGTGTCTTGTGTATTCTTGCATCTTTTCTTTCCTCACAACAACAACAACAACAATCTAATTCTGCATTAAGATGGATCAATTAACAGTGCCTATTCTAACACCCTACAACTACTATGAGTGGAAGTCTAAGATGACTATCCAACTTAAGAAGTTAGGACTATATAGAGTAACAATGGGTCTAGAAACTGAACCCACCTTAATTGCAGAAAGGCCTAAATTTCATAACAGGCTAGATGAAGCTTTTGGAACTCTATGCATGTCTGTATCTCCTGATCTTCTTTCTCATGTTGAATCTGCTACAACACCAAATGATGTATGGACTACTTTAGAAAATCTCTTTGGTAAACAAGATGAATTAAGGGGACATCAATTGGAGAATGAGCTAATAGGGTTAAATCCATGTAATTTTGATATAATACAAGACTTCTTCACAAAGCTAAAGGCCATTAGATTATAGTTGAAGCAATGTGGGATTGAAAAGGAAGATCCACAATTGATCTTAAGTAGTCTTTCTAAGCTTGGTCCTAACTACTCAGTGTTTGTTTCTATATTTTATGCCACCAAAGGTGCTCTTGGGACTACCTACAAAATGCCTTCTTTAGATGAATTTGCTACTGAACTCACTAAAGAACAGGATAAATTAGTTCACATGGGCACTATTAAGCCTTCTAAGTCTCATGCCTTGGCTGCAAATCAGGGCACTAAAGATCAGAAAGGGAATGGAAAGCAAAATAAGAAACAAAAGGATCAAGGAGAGAAGAAACAAGGTCCAAAACAAGCTGCAAACAATGCAGCTCCTGAGTCTTCCTCTAAAGACAACATGTCTAAAAAGGAGAAGACAAAGTGTGCCTTTTGTAAGAAACCTAGTCACGATGAGCATAATTGTTTGAAAAAGCAAATAACTCATCTCACTTATCTTCTTGAGAAGAATAATATCAAAGTGCCAGATTCAGCTAAAGAAGATTCTTCACAATCTTCAAAGGACACAAAAAATAGTAAGGGGAAGGGCAAGGCCCTTGTTGTAGTTGCTACACTACCAGATAGTTGGATAATTGACTCAGGTGCTTCTCACCACATGGCCAATACAAAGAAAAATTTCTCATCCTTGGAGTCATGTTCTATGCCTGATATTCTTATGGGTAATGATACACTAGAGGAAGTTCTTGGGAGAGGGTCTGTTGACGTTGGTGATGGGACATTCCATGATGTTCTTTGTGTGCCTTCTTTGTCAACTAATCTCCTATCTGTCTACCAGATCACCCATACAAGTTCTGGCAAGAGAGTTGAATTTACACCTGACTCAGTGGTTATCAGTGATTTGCACAGTGGGTCTACAGTTGCTGTAGGAAAATTTGATAACCATTCTCGACTCTATCACTTTTCTCATTTTTTTCCTGTTTCTCCTTCACTTGTATTGCTCACTCACTCAGATGAGGTGAGCCATTTGTGGCATCAACGGTTTGGCCACTTGAACTATCGCTACTTGTAGCAGCTCAGTCAGCATGACATGGTTATAGGGTTGCCTTCTATTCGATTCTCTGATGGAGTTTGTCAAGGTTGCATTCTTGGCAAGCATCCTGAAGAAAAAATTGAGAAAGGCAAAGCATGGAGAGCCACACAGTTCTTAGAGTTAGTACACAGTGATTTGGCTGGTCCATTTCAACATCCTTCATTCAGCAGAGCGAGATATGTATTGACCTTCATTGGTGATCTTTCCCGATACACCTTTGTATACTTTCTCAAACAAAAGTTTGAAGTCTTTGAGTCTTTTCAGGACTTTAAAGCTTTTGTAGAGAAACAATCTGGGAAGGTTGTCAAGATTCTGCGCACCGATAATGGTGGTGAATATGTCAACCAAAGATTTGAGCAGTTTTATGCCTCAGAGGGCATTGATCTTCAGCACACAGTTCCCTATAGTCCACAGCAAAACAGAGTTGCAGAATGAAAGAATTGGTCATTGAAGGAAATGGCCAATTGCATGATTCACTCCAAATCATTGGCACCTCAGTATTGGGCAGAGGCCATCAACTGTGCGTGTTATATCCAGAACTGGGTTCCTCACCGAGCTGTGAAGGGGGTAACTCCTTTTCAAGCTTGGACTGGTCGGAAACCCACAGTCAAGCACTTTCGAGTATTTGGGTCTCCTACATGGGCCCACATTCCAACAGAGAAACACAAGGCTATGGATCCACAGAGTAGGCCTTGCATATTTGTTGGCTATCCAGATGGTGTCAAAGGCTATAGGCTACTCCACCCTACCACACATGAGCTCTTTATTAAGAGGAGTGTTCGGTTTGAGGAGGATACTTCTTCTACCACTTCTCCATCTTTCATTCCCATGGAGAAACTGTGACTTCATGATGATCATTCTTCTGAGGACCTTCATCCTCTTGAGGAGTCTTCTTCCTCCACTTCAGATGGTGATGATGAGGGTTCATCTTCCTCCTCTCTTAGTCATCATTCAGAGGATGCTGATTCTCCTCCAGATTCTCCTGCCTCTAGGCCTCTTTGGGCTCATTAGACTTTGGAGTCAGCAGGTGATTGGGTTGGTGATCCTTTAGATGTGAGAAGAACAAGGTCACAGTTTGAGTAGGCTCCTCATCTCTTCTTTGCTTCAACTTCTGATCCACAGTCCTTTAGGGAAGCTTTTGGTGTCCCTGAGTGGGATGCTGCTATGCAGGAAGAGTTCAGTTCCTTGGAAAGGAACCATACATGGGATTTAGTCCCACTTCCTAAGGGAAGAAAACTTGTTTGATGCAAGTGGGTCTATCAAACAAAATTTGCTGCAGATGGGTTGATCGATAAACATAAGGCTCGCTTGGTCGCAAAAGGATTCTCCCAAGTTCTTGGGATTGACTACTCTGAGACTTTTGCACCGGTTGCCAAGATGAATTCAATCCGACTTGTCCTTGCCATTGCTGCAGCCCATCACTGGGAAGTTCATCAGATGGATGTGAAGAGTGCTTTTCTTCACGGTGACCTTCAAGAGGAGATATATATGGAGCAGCCACAGGGGTTTGTCCAGGATCCTTCACTTGTCTGCCGACTTCAAAAGTCTCTCTATGGCCTTAAACAGGCCCCTCGAGCCTGGTATGCCAAGATGAACTCCTTTCTTCTATCAGTTGGGTTCACTCGGTGCCATTCTAATCTGAACATCTACATTTTGCAGCAGGATGATACTCTCACTTTCCTTGTTCTCTATGTTGATGACTTGTTGATTACAGGGAGTTCCTCATCCACCATCAAGGCAGTGAAAACTGCCCTTCATGATCATTTTCTGATGTCTGACTTGGGTCTTCTTCACTATTTCTTTGGCATTGAGATTACATAGTCTTTGGCTGGTATCTTTCTTTCTCAGCCCAAGTATGCTCTTGATATGCTCTCCATATTTCGCATAGCTGATTGTAAGCCTGCGCCGACTCCCTTTCTGTTAGGATTCAAACTTGAGGCTTCTTGTTCTTAACCTTTGGTAGATGCTACCTTGTATCACCAATTGGTTGGGAGTCTCATATACTTGACTCACACGAGGCCTGATATTTCATATGCTGTGGGCCTGGTCTCTAGGTTCATGCAGGAGCCCCATGAGCTGCATTGGAAAGTAGCTAAGAGGATTCTTCACTATGTATAGGGCACTCACAGTTATGGGATTCATTATGCAGCAGGCATGGATATTGACTTGGTGGGATACACAGATTCAGATTGGGCAGGTGATTCTCAGGATTGCAAGTCTACTTCAGGGTATTGCTTCTCTCTTGGTTCTGGTCTGATTTCTTGGTCGAGCAAGAAGCAGTCTGCTATTGCTCTTTCATCTATAGAGGCTGAGTATTGAGGAGCAGTTAATGCTGCTACTGAAGCCATTTGGCTTCAACACATTCTCACTGAGTTTGGTATTTCCTTCAGGAAGCCTACGGTCATCTTTTGTGACAACCAGAGTGCTATTCAGATCTCTCGCAATCTGGTCCATCATCAGCAGACCAAACACATTGAGATTCACATGCACTACATTCGGGAGCTGATTCATGAGCAGGTTCTTGATCTTCAGTATTGTCCGACATCAGATTAGACAGCTGACATCTTCACCAAACCCTTCACTGAGAGCAAGTTCATTCATTTGCGAGCTTTGCTTGGGGTGCGGCAGGTGTCCTCCTTTTAGGGGGCTTCTTAGCTCCTTCCTTCTCTCTTTATTCAGGGGGGTGTACTCTCTTTTGTGGGGGGGGCTACTTCTCTTTTGGGGGGGAATTCATTGTACATGGGTACCTCATCAGATTTGATTTGCCGGGACCCATCTCTTTACCCACCTAAGCTATGCTTAAGGGGGGGTGTTAGTGTAGGTTTTTTATTCCTTATTATAAGGTTTTTCCTACACATTTATTTAAGCTTGCTTAGGTTAATAAAGCATGTCTTATTATGTGAGTGGTTGCGAGGTGTCACCTTCCTACATGTGAGCATCCATTAGCTATCTTGGGAAGATACTTTGCTATCTTTAGTCTGATAGATGGTTGCTCCTCATTGGTCGGTGTTACCACCTCCTCCCTCTCTCTTGTCTATATAAGCATGCCACCTAGCTTGTATTTTCATTCGATATTGGAGATAGTTATTTGATGCTATTTTGCCATTCAAGCATTTCACATCAATTTCATGGTATCGTTGTTATTGTTTTTTGCATTTACAGTTTATGTTTCTAACTCTTTCAATTGATTCTAGGTTATAATCTATTTTACGGATTTTAACAAAAATGAGTGTACCACATAAAGTGAAAACTATGAAGTATACATAATTTTTTACTCTACAATTAGACCCCATATTTACCTTCAATTTATCTTCCTTGTAATTTTATATTTCTTATAAAGGAAAAATGCTAACACAAGAAGAAAAGATCCATAGAAAGAAGAAAAGATCTAAAACTCCAAAATATAATTGTGATAATTATTGTTCAAAATCAATCAATTGTAAATATATTATGACATCATCTTGTTCAATGTAGATACAATAAATTAGAAATGACAAATATGTTGTGTCCTTTAAAGAAAAGCATTATAAGGGTGCAAGGGTTTGACACCTTATGCAGCTTTTCAAAATCATATTCTCCTAGATCAATGCAAGATCAATGTGAAAGATCAATGCAACAGAAATTTTATTTGAGTTCATTGTACCATTGGTAAATTAGTGTATGGCAAATTACTGATATTAATGGTAAGAAAGGTCCTTATTAATGGAGCTGAAGTGTATTGAGACACACTATATCAAATAAGAAATCCTAATTTATAGGATGATGTCATACTATGTAGCATTGGAATGTATGCATTTTGAAATGAATGTCATTGTAAGGAAGCATTTCCAACTCTGATATGTAAGGGGCAAAGGGAATGTTACTTTGCAAATGAGCCATGAAATGAAATCATGTGGTTAGATTATTAAACATGATTGTATGTTAAGTTGCCTAGGGAGGTAACAAATTAATTGTATTGATACCTTGCTTCACATAGAGCAATGATACTTAGTCAATATATTGAGTTGATTTTTGAATTTAAGTATATCAGTGATTTTGGTCAATAAGCCAAAAATAGTGGTCCTATAATAAAGTCATTTGTAATCATTCTGTCAGTTTTACTTAGCATGGAAATTGACATTGAAATGAAGAACATATAATACCATTGTTCAGTTGCTTAGTGTACATCAGTAATGTCATGGTATCAAAACTTGGAATGAGGTTCCATCCTTGTAACACACAGAAAACATTATTTGGTTTGTCATGAAAGAACTTCTAAAAATGAACAATACTTTTAAGATATTTAGACTACAAATATGAATGACACTGTGAAATTCTCAGAGAATATGATTTTGAAAAGGTGCATAAGGTGTCAAACCCTTGTACACTTTGATGCATTGGTGTAATACCAAAAAGGTTGGTTCATAAATATTCATATATATATATATATATATATATATATATATATATATATGTTGATCAACATTTTGAAGATTTTTGTAGGTATGGTGAAAGGAAGCAAGGTGTGTAGAAAATGCTTCCTACACTAATCTAATGAGGGGAGATGTATGCAAATTCTTTTTAAACCTTTACAGTTACAGTGATGTTAACACAACAATAGAGATATTGTAGCAATACACACACACATACATAATATAGATAGAAGAGAGAGAGAGAGAAGATATAACATGGGGAAAACCCTTTTGGGAGAAAAACCCCACTCCAAAACCTGCACAATGTATTATCAAAACAAAGAATGTTTACAACACACTTGCAATGCAAGTCTTCCAGAAGTCTTCAACACTTGTATCTGGAGATAATCTGGTAGAATAATAGTACTTGTCAATAACACTATGCATCTCCAACTCTAAGCACCTATATATAAAGAGAAATAGTACAAATGGAGGTAGCTTCTAGAGAAAGTCACACAAGGAACTCGTCCAAATCCATGTGGCCCAATTTCTAAGGCCATAAAACATGCGTATGACACTTTTAAGAGATTCTCTTTTATCCCTTACAATCCCCCAACTTGGGCACCGCACATTTGCCCAATTAAGGTATGACATATGCTCTTACAATGTCATAAAATCCATCATTTATGACAACTCTTACAGCTGTAAGAGAATCTGTCATAATTGACTATTAATAGCAGATTCTCTTACAACCTTGTCATAGTCAAACTTGGGTGCCTACTTCCTCCATGCAAGATGCTTTCTGACACTTGTCTTCACCTGTCATAGAATCTTCTATTTTTGGCTCTTACATGTCATATATTCTGTCATAACTCTTATGCATCATAAACCTCTTACAACACCCGAAAGATGCTAACACATGGTAAAACTCGTCAACCACAAAGTGGGATGCCTATCTCCTCATACGAGGACAAAAATAAATGTAGTCACCTTGCATATAGGATGACACATCACCATGCCAACTCCCACAAAGTGACAAAATATGATTTGCATACAAATTACAATAATAGGCAAAAAATAAATACAATTACATAATAAATGCTAGGAACTTTCAAAGGTTGAGATACCTTAATTCCCAACATTCTCCCACTTGTCGAACACCTTTCAAGAGCCAATGGAAATAACATGATTCAACTACTAGAGATCAAGAGGCCCATAGACTCCGAACACCATCTAAACTTATCAGTGCCCACTTGGTTCATCAATGCATCCACAACATTCTTCAAAGTGTCTATCTTCTCCAATATCACCTTCCCATCCTCTACCATGTCTCACAAAAAATAAAATTATACATCAATATGCTTTGTTTTGGCATGAAAAGTTGAATTCTTTGCTAAGAAAATCGTACTTTGACTGTCACAACAAATATTAATATGTCCTGCATCAACACCAATATATGAACACAATCTCTTAAGCCAAATGGCTTCCTTGCAAGCATGAGTATCTACCATATACTCTACTTCTATTGTGGACAAAGCAACCACAGGTTGTCACTTACTCATCCAACTGATTGCACCATCGAACATAGTAAACACATAAGCACTCATGGATCTCCTACTGTCAATGTCACCCGCCCAATCAGAATCCACATATCCACGGATACTCACAGAATGCAAAGGTCCTATCGAATGACCATGATAACGTAGGGAATACTCAGAAGTACCCTGCAAATATCTAAACTCTTCATTGCATCCCAATGTACCTGTCCAGGATTAGCCATAAACTGATTAAGGACTCCCACTGCTTGGGAAATGTCTGGTCTAGTACAAACCATAGCATACATCAAGTTGCCAACAACACTAGCATAAGGTACTCTACTCATGTCCTCCACCTCAGAAGGAGATTTTGGACAATCATTAACAGATAACTTGGTTCCCAAAGAAATAGGAACACACAATGGTCTGCAATATGCCATGCTAAATATCTCTAACACGGTCTTCACATACTTACTCTGGCTTAACCAAATTTTTCTGTTACCTTTGTCTCTTCTAATTTCTATTCTCAGAATGTACCTAGCTATCCCTAAGTTTTTCATCTCAAACTGTGCTGACAACTGAGACTTCAAATTAGAAATCATATTCTTTCTCTATGTAATGCTCTAGCTGTGACATGTAAATCTCTTCCTCCAAGTCACCATGAAGGAATGCTATCTTTACATCCATCTGCTCCACTTTTAAGTCATAAGCTTCTGCAAGAGATAACAGGAATTGAATAGATGTCAGATTTGCAACGGGAGAGAAAAATTCACCGTAAACAATTCCCTCCACTTGTGAGTACGCCTTTGCAACCAATCTAGCCTTGTACTTCTTAACACTACCATCTGCACTGAATTTCTTCTTGAACACCCATTTACAGCCAATGGGTTTCCGTCCTTCAGGCAAAGGCACCAAGTCCCAAGTTTTGTTTTTCTCCAAAGAAGCCATCTCATCTTCCATGGCCTCCTTCTAGGAACCTGTATCTTTCATGCCCAACGCCTCTGTCATAGTTCTAGGCTCATCAGTGTTAGTAATCAAGGCAAAAGCACAGCTAGAATCTAGCAATGAATAACCAAACATATCAAGTTGCTTCCTTGTTCATGTAGACCTCCTTAAAGGCTGAGGTTGAGGTTCTGCTTCTTCTGAGCTTTCAGAGCTGCTAGAGCTCTCCTCATCTTTAGGTCTCATAGGGTCTTTCGGTTCAGTTTTCTCAGGGGTAGAAGGAAACTGAACCACATCCTCTTTCTTTTCTTTCTCTTCTGGTTGTAGAACAACAGGAGGTGTTAGCTCTCTGAAAATAACACTTCTGCTATATAACAATTTCTCAGCCATAGGATCCCAAAGCTTGTACCCTTTCACACCAACAAAATAGCCAATGAAGATACACTTAACAACCTTGTTCTCCAATTTTGACTTCTTCTCCCTAGGCACATGAGCATATGCCTCACAACCAAAAACATGAAGATGTCTTAATGAGGGCTCCTTGCCAGACCACACATCCATGGGTGTCTTATCAACAAGAGCTAATGTAGGAGACCTATTTACTAGGTAGAAAGCAGTGGCTATAGCTTTAGCCCAAAACTTCTTTTCAAGGCTAGCATCACTAAGCATACTCCTAGCCCTCTCCATCAACGTCTTGTTCATCCTCTCTACAACTCCATTTTGCTAAGGGGTGTATGGAGTTGTCTTATGTCTTTCAATCCCATGGTCTTTACAGAACTTATTGAACTCTGTAGAACAAAACTCACCACCGTTATCAGTTCTCAAACACTTAATCTTTTTACAAGTCTAATTCTCAACAAAAGCTTAAACTCTTTGAACCGACTAAAGACTTCAGACTTGCTTCTAAGAAAATAAACCCATGTCCTTCTACTATAGTCATCAATGAATGAAACACAATATACAGATTTAGAGATTGAAGGAACATTCACATGACCAAACACATCAGAATGAATAAGATCCAACACACCAAAAGACTTATGAGAACTAGAGTAAAACTGAACATAGTTTTGCTTTCCATATATACAATGTTCGCAAAAGTTGAACTTAAGATTACAATCATTTAACCCCTTAACGAGGTTTTTATTTTTCAGGGCTCTAAGACCCTTCTCACCAATGTGGCCATGTCTCTTATGCCATAACATCATCTTCTCAGCTGGAAGTTTCATTTCCAAAGCATGAGCACCCTTAGGTACCCAAAATGCACTACCATTAGAAGTGGAAGCAATACATCTTTTAGCTGCTTGTTCTAATGGTGAAGATGAAGTGACTGAAGCTCTTTTATTTGAAACAGAAGAACTATTACACTATGTAGTGCATGCATCTAGCTGAAACAAAGTACCTCTCCAAGTACCCTTCACAAGCACCATAGCACCTCTAGTCATCTTGCATCCTCTGCTAGAGAAGACAACCTGCACACCTGCATCATTCAATTTACTTACAAAAAGTAGGTTCCATGCCAAGCCTAGGATGTGCATAACCCTAGAGATCCCCTTCACTCATCCATTAGGGAATCAGATTGAGACTCTTCCATGGCCAACAATCTTCAGATGAGAGTCATCACCAAGGTACACTCTTCCACCATCAAACTCTTCATACTTCATAAACTAGTCTTGATGCGAGGTCATGTAAAAAGAGGCACCAAAATCAATTAGTGACACATCATCAGATGTATGGGTGGCCAAGGTTGTGATGAAAGCATCACCATCATCTTGTGACTTGTCAGAATCTGAATCTGAGACATTCTTCTTCTTTTTCTTTTTCTCTTCTTTGCATTCCTTTCAAAAATGTCCAGATTTACCACAGTTCCAACAGAGAACCTTGGAATTTCCAGGAGATTTGGATCTGCCTTTATCATCTTTCTTATCCTTCTTTTTCTTCCCTTTTTCCTTGGGTCTTCCACGAACTGCAAGAGCCTCTTTGGCCCACTCAGATGATTTTCTCCACATCTCTTCAGATAACAATGAAGATACCACTTCATACATTTTGAAGGTGGATGTGGTACTCCCAATGGCCATTACAAGATGATCCCATGAGTCTAACAAAGAACAAAGTAAGGTCATACATCAATCCTCCTCCTCCATCTTTACACAAATGAATGTCAACTGTGCAACTAGACTGTTAAAGGAATTCAGATGGTCTGTAATAGATCCTCCATCCTCCATCCTTAGAGAATACAACTTCTTCCTCAAGAATAACTTGTTCTCCAAGGATTTGTCTTGGTAAACATCTCCCAGCTTCTTCCAAAGTTCTTTCGTAGTCTTCTCCTCATGGACATTTAACAAGATAGAGTCAACTAGATAGAGTCTCACAAGACCCTTAGCCTTCCGATCCTTAATATCCTAATCATCTTGAGACATTGCCGCTGGTTTTACACCAAAAATGGTTTCCCATAGGTCTCTATCAACAAGCATGTCTGAAATTTTTAAGTTTCCACAATTCAAAATTAGTGCCATTAAACTTCTCCACCTCTACTCTTTTGGATGTGCCTGCCATCTCCTTCCTGTAACAAGATTATAGAATACTCTGCATAGACTCCCACTCAATCTAAGATCAACTCAAAAATCCCCTACCCAACAACTAGGACTAAAGGTGATCAAAGCTCTGATACCAATTGAAAGGAAGCAAGGTGCGTAGAAAATGCTTCCTACACTAATCTAATAAGGGGAGATGTATGCAAATTCTTTTTAAACCTTTACAGTTACAGTGATGTTAACACAACAATAGAGATATTGTAGCAATACACACATAGATAGAATGTAGACAGAAGAGAGAGAGACAAGATATAACGTGAGGAAAACCCTTCAAGGAGAAAAACCCCACACTCCAAAACTTGCATAATGTATTATCAAAACAAAGAATGTTTACAACACACTTGCAATGCAAGTCTTCTAGGAGTCTTTGACACTCGTATCTAGAGATAATCTGGCACCATAATAGCACCTATCAATAATACTATGCATCTCCAACTCCAAGCACTTGTATATAAAGAGAAGTAGTACAAATGGAGGTAGCTTCTAGAGCAAGTCACACAAGGAACTCGTCCAAATCCATGTGGCCCAATTTCCAAGGCCATAAAACATGTGTATGACACTTGTAAGAGATTCTCTTTCATCCCTTACAACCCCCCAACTTGGGCACCCCAAATTTGCCCAATTAAGGTATGACAGATGCTCTTACAATGTCATAAAATCCATCATATATGACAACTCTTATAGCTGTAACAGAATATGTCATAACTGACTATTAATAGTAAATTCTCTTACAACCTTGTCATAGTCAAACTTGGGCGCCTACTTCCACCATGTAAGATGCTTTCTGACACTTGTCTTCACCTATCATAGAACCTTCTATTGCTAGCTCTTACATGTCATAGATTCTGTCATAGGAATCTGTCATAACTCTTACACATCATAAACCTCTTATAACACCTAAAAGATGTCGACACATGGAAAAATTTGTCTACCACAAAGTGGGACACCTATCTCCTCATATGAGGACACAAATACATGTAGTCACCTTCCATGTAGGATGACACATCACCGTGCCAACTCCCACAAAGTGACAAAATAGGGTTTGCATACAAATTACAATAATAGGCAAAAAATAAATACAATTAAATAATAAATGCTAGAAACTTGCAAAGGTTTAGACACCTTAATTCCCAACATATGGCCCAAAGGTTCCCTGGAAGAAACTATCTAGAACTTGGTGAAAACATGGGAGATGGAGCTTTCACATAAGACTCAAATGATCATTCTGTAATCCTCTCTATCACATCAATAGCCCATTTCATTTCATCTTCCTCAAACATAATATTGCCTTGCAACATCCTTTAGATTCTCCTACATTAGATTTAAGGTTTGCAGTCACTATTGTATCTCACCCATAACTTATTGGTTTCCTACTCAGACATTTATAATATATAAACTTCCTCAACCAAATAGCCATTAATAAATGTAGATTTCATATCCATCTGTAACACCTTGAAGTGTTTATAAATTGAATTCGCAAGAAAAATTCTAATGGCTTCAAGCCTAGCCACAGGTGCAAATATCTCATCAAAATCTATGCCCTCAACCAGAGCATAGCCCTTGTAGACTAATCTAGCTTTGTTTCTAGTTATTTTCCCATCTTCATTTAGTTTATTTCTAAACACCCACTTTGTGCCTATGACATTCTTATCAGTAGGCCTTGGGACAAGTTCCCAAGTTTGATTTTTCTCTATTTGACTAAGTTCTTTCATGGCCTCACTCTAGCTTTCATCCTTACTAGCTTCTTCATAAGATTCGGGTTTTATTTTAGACAATAAAGAATAGTTTACCTATTCTTGTTGTGCTAGATTTAACTTTCTTCTTGTCATGGCACCATTAGATTTATTTCCAAGAATCTAATTTTTAGAATGATCTCATTTGACAGACTTTGGTGGAGCCTGTGGAGTAGATTTTGGTTCTTCTTCTTCATCAGTATCACTCTCCTCTGTGACTTTTCTTTTGCAACTTCTTCTTCTTATTGTTCATAAATAGGAACCTTTGAATACAAATCATTTCTATGTGACAACTAAGAGAAGTCTTCATCCACTCTAATATTCACACTTTCAACTATCTACTGCAACCTTTTATTGTACCAATTGTAGGTTTTGCTTGTAGTTGAATAACCAAGAAATATTCCATCATCAGACCTTGTCTCAAATTTATTCAAGGTATCATCATCCATTTTTAAAAAGCATCTGCTTCCAAGTATTCTAAAATACTTCACAGATGCAGGTCTGCCTTTCCATAATTCATATGGAGTCTTATCATGATTAACTCTTAACTGACCCCTGTTAAAAATGTAAACAATAGTATGAAATGCTCCTTCCAGTATCTATCAGGAAATTTGACTTCATTCTACATTGTTCTAGCCATTTCCTAGACATTTTTGTTCTTTCTCTAACAACTCCATTTTGTTGAGGTGTTCTAGTTGCAGAAAAATATCTTTTAATCCCATGCTTTTCACAGTACTAATCAAACTCAATAGAAGTGAATTCTCCACCTCTGTCTAATCTTAAGCATTTTATCCTTGAACCAATTTCATTCTCAACCATAGCCCTAAATATTTTAAATCTTTCAAGAGCTTGAGATTTTTCTTTAAGAAACGTTACCCATGTCATTCTTGAATAATCATCTATCAACAACATGAAATATCTTTCTCCATTGATGCTTTTGGTTCTCGTTAGTCCACACAAGTCTGTATGTATCAATTCAAGAGGTTTTGAGGTTGAATATTCCTTTGTCTTGAAGCTGACCCTTATTTCCTTCCCTTCTTGGCATTCTTTACAGAAGGTACTTTCAAACTTTCTAATACTAGTAATATTCTGACTGCATTCCTCTTGCTGACCTTCACTAGATGGTCAAAGTTGATGTGGCCCATCCTTTTGTTCCATAACCAACTCTCATCAGTTTGACCTAATAGACATCTTCCACCCTTCGCCTCCTTCAGATGGTATAGGTTTTTGTTTGTTCTATTCGCCTCAGCAATAAGTTTACTAGAGCTAGCTTTTCGTATCTCACATCCACTAGCATGAAATAACAAGTTATACCCCTTGTCACAAATATGGATGATATTGAACAAATTATGTTGTAATCCCTCTACATACAACACATCTTGAGCATTAGTTTTACCATCTATGCATAATGTACCTTTTCCATCTATCTTAGCAGTGGTGTTATCACCGAACTTGACAGAACCACCATTACATTTCCCCAAAATGGTGAACTTGCTCTTATCTCTAGTCATATGACTAGAGCATCCACTATCTATCACCCAAGGATTGCCTTGTCCTTTAGAATGAAAAGATGTTTGAACTAATATAGACTTTTCATCCTTCTTTTCTACCCAACGCCTTTTGAACTTTTCTCTTTTTTTCCAGAATGCTTTGCTAGTTATTTCTCCTGAGGAGGGGTGCAAACTCTTTCTTATGATGTGCAAAAGATTGTGCATTTTTTGTATAGAAGCATGTGCAAGTCTGTATTGTCTTGGAGGAGTAAATCCCCTTTTCTCCTATCTAGAAGGCTATATAAACACACTTCTACAAAACTTGGCAATATGCCCATAGTTGTAACAAATATCATTCATATCAACTAGCAGTTTGAACTAACATAGACTTTTATCCTTCTTTTCTACCCAACACCTTTTCTCCTTTTCTCCAGAATGCTTTGTTGGTTCTTTCTCTTGAGTAGGGGGTGTAGACACTTTCTTGTGATGTGCAAAAGATTGTACTTTTTTCTATTTTTGTATAGAAGCATGTGCAGGCTTGTCTTACCTTAGAGGAGTAAATCCCCTTTTCTCTTGTCTAGAAGGCTATATAAACACACTTCTACAAAACTTAGCAATATGCCCATAGTTGTTACAATTATAAAAAATATCATTCATATCAACTAAAGGGGCAAAAGGATTTTTTCTTACAAAATCATGTCTATCCATTCTCCTAGGTCTAATTTTGCAGTTTATTGCTTTATGTCCAAACTGATTACATGAAAAATAGTAACCATAAAATGCATAATTGAACTTGGTTTGTCTTACAAGTTGATCTTTGAATCTCCTCTTTGGATTGTGAACTTTGATGAAACCATCATCTTCCTTTCTGAAATCTTTAGTCTTCTTATCCTTCATGAATCCTTTAGGCTTCCTAGAATCAACACATTTCTTAGGCGTAGCATAGCTTGATTTGCCCTATTCTTCAACTATCTTTTTGCAGGGAGCAGCTTTCTTGACAGTCTTATCTTCTGCGTTCTTCTTAGAGACAACATCTTTGAAACTCTTGTTTTCAACATATCCTAACCCAACCATGTTGGAAAAGGATCTTTGACAGCCAATTATTTGATCAACAATTTTTGAGCTCTTTTCAAACTTGAGGCTTCTATTTAACTATTAATTCACCTTTTCTAACTCCTTCCCGAGCGAGACAACTTCAGCCTCTAATTTTTGACACTCTTCTAGTTTGTTTTTCAAATCCAAACTATTCTTTTAGACTCAGCTAACTGCAGTTTCAAATCTACAACAAGTTTATCAGATTCTTCAAACATAACTTGTACTTTCCATTTTGTTTTCTTTCATACCTTAGATCATCTAGAGAAGAAATAAATTCACCTTCCAAATCAACTTCACCCTCTTCTTCCTCATTAGAGTCTTCACAACAATATTTTGTAGGAGTATTTTCATCTTATTTAATTTCAACTCCATAAAGGTAGTTTCATAATCTTAACTTGCAGAAGAACAATCATCTAAATAACTAATTTCTCTATCTACATATACACTCATTTTCTTCTTATTAAAGTTTCTCCTTTTATATTTTGAAACTTCTTGATTCCTAGAACTATCTCCCTTTTGTTTTTAACCTAAGGGACATTTAGAGGCAAAGTGACCAATCTTTCCACAATTAAAACATTTGAAGGGTAGCTTACCTTTGTATTTTTGAGAGCCCTTCTTTAATTTTCTAACAAAATTTGCTTCTTCTTCATTTGAACTAGTACTTTGTTTTGAATCTTCTTCAATCTCCTTAGCTTTGGAAGTCTTGAATGCTACTTATTTCTTTGTTGAACTAGTATTCTCACTTCTCATCTCATATGTGGTGAGTGATGTAAATAATTCATCCATAGAAAACTTATCCAGATCTTTTGCTTCCTTAATTTCAGAGACTTTAGTGTCAAACCTCTATGGGAGAGAACTTAGAACCTTCTTTACAACTACCTTATCTTATATGTCTTCTCCAAGACCTCTAATTGTATTTACTACCTCATCTACTTTGAGCATGTATTCTACAATATTCTCATCATCTTTCATCTTTAGAGACTCAAATTTGCCTCTATGGGTTTGTAGTTTTGATTGCTTGACTTTATCATCACCCTCATAGATTTTGTGTAGCTTATTCCATATGTCTTTAACAGTTTTACAATGCATGACTTTTACAAATTCTATATTGGTTAGACCACACAGTATAGCATTCGTTGCTTTGGCATTGTTTTCACAATCTTTCTTATCAGCTACAGTGGGATTAGATGTTGATGGTGTGTACCCATCTAAAATAGATTTCCATACATTAAATCCAAGAGAGATTAGGTAAGTCTCCATTTTGATGCTCTAGAAAGAATAATTGGATCCATCAAATAATGGTACTTTATTTGAAGAAGAACCCTCATGTCTTGCCATAGTGTTCTTGAGACCAGATCTTCCTTAAGTGGTTAAAATTTCTTCAAGGAACCCGAGGCTCTGATACCAATTGTTGAAAGAACACTAATACACTGAGAGGGGGGATGAATCTATGTCTGTTGAAACTTTAAAATGAAAGCAATAGTCAAGAATTAAAAGCACACATAAATCACATACACACAAGGAAACACCAGATTTACATGAAAAACCCAAAAGGGAAAAACCACGGTGAGAATGTTGCTTGAGTCTACTTCTCAAATCCAACCTCACAATAAAAGATTTTACAGATGTTTTGTAAGCACCAACTTATAGGTACATTGAGACCCAAGACAATGTTTTGAGGCTTCAACCTTCAGGTACACTATACACCTAATTGAGCACCAAACCAATACAATGAGGCACCAACCCATGAATCCTTACAAATTTTGATGTGCATACGTTGGTTCTTCACTAACCTGAAATGCACCCTTCAATTCATATATAGTCTCACCCACACTCTTGCACTTTATGTTTTTATTAACACAGTCTTTTCCTCTCTCTATGCTCTCTACATTCTTTGTTTACTTTAATAGAGCCTCCCCTCTTCTCAATACAATTTGCCTATGAACATTTGTATGTTCGTGCAAACTCTACACTCTATGCCTGTAAAAGAAAAATGTTTAGTTTGGTTGAGTAACCTATTCACAACAAATTCATTGTATATAAACACACTTGATTTTTTAGTTGAACCACCGTCAACTGCTACATAACCAAATGTTGACATTTTCTAGTCATTTTATACCAGATTGCAATTAGTGGAACTATCATGCAATAGACTTCTAGCTTAGAACTATATGTTGGTGAAATTTCCCATCATCCCTATAAAATCCTCAAAATAAATGTTCACCTTAGAGACTGTAAGATCATCCTAAGAAAACTATCACTTATGTGGCCTTTTTGTCCACTCAAACTATTGCTTATGTGGCCAATTTAATTTTTGCAAGTATGACATTGGATAAAAAACACATACCTTTATCATAAAAAATGCAATATTACAAACTTAGGCCTATGTCACTTTTATTGGCAAATTTTATCTTTTTAAAACCTACCTTTATCACTCTTTGTTGGTGAAATCTTATATTTCCTAAGGCAATCTCTATCAACAAAAGGTTTATATTACAAACCATCTGTCTTTTCACTTTTGTCGCCTCTATCGGCAAAACCTTTTTCAAACCTCAGTCAATTCAATCATAAATGCTTATCGGGGAAAGTTGCTTTTTCCAAACCTATCATAAATGCTATCGACAAATGTTGCCTTTCTCAAACCTTAGTCGCAAATGCTATCAATGAATGTTTCTTTTCTCGAGCCTCTATCTTTGTTTCTTCAATCGGCGAACTTGGCCATTTTTGAACCATCCCCTTCTTATGCTTTATCAGTGAATTCATACTTTTCAAACTTGGACTTTATCTCTTATGCCTTCACTTTTGTCAGCAATTTAGAGAGATTTCAAACTGATGAACTTAGCTTTTTCAATAGACATTGCTTTCCTTCACCGCTACCAGCTAGTCAGCAAATCAGACAATTTTTGAACTAGCAAACAAGTTCAGAAAATAAATAACTTCCTGACAATGCTTCTAACGCTCTGCTCCAATGCTTCCATCAGCAAGTTGGAGGAATACAAAACTTATGAACTGCTGAAAATTTTAAATGTTTCATCTTCTTCCAAGACTTCAATGGAACACTTCCCCTATGCTGTCGGTGAATCGAGAAAAGTCAAAATTGATGAACTTGTTGATTCTAGAACTGCAAAAATCTCCAACTGACTATAACTTAGCCAATTTTTACCCAAACTTCATAGAAATGAAACCAGGGATACCCATTTGGGTCTTTAACAAAATGAAGTCTTCAAATTGAACACACAACCTAAAATTCAACACTCTCCATAATGTACCGATCATTTGTTCCTTTCTTTGACATCAATGACAACAATTCAACACATATGTGCATAATAAAATTGTTGATACCCCTCTTCTACTGATTTAATGGTAACAAAACGAGTCCACTTCCATAAGGGATAGGTTCCAACTTGTTCTTGCAAACACCAATGTTTGGTTAGAAGGTAAAGGGATAAATATAAAACTTTTCAAGATAGGTTCGAAAGTGGAACATGTTGAAGGTGCTTCTAGCAAGAGAGAAGAGTTGAGGACTAAGAACAAGGAAGATACTCCTAGTTCTTAATAGAAGATAAAGTTTGTTTTCAAGAACAAATGAGAGAAAGGTAAAGGTAAAGAAAAAGATGGAACATTTGCTTAGGTAGATGTTGAAGAAAATCCTTCCATTGCTGAATCACAAGTCCCTCTTGTCACCTCTTAGTTGGAGTCCTCTTAGGTAATACCTCCTTCCTCACCTCCTATGGTTTCAGTATTGCAATCCTTACCTGTGGTGTTTGCTACCCATACTATGACTGTTCAAACCATTCATTCATCTCTATCATCACCCACTAGTGAGTCATTGTTTCAAAGTCCTTATCATGGCAATATGGAACATATGTTTGGTTCACTTTCTTCTTTGCCTAGTCCAATAGGTTTGTCATCACCAATTACTGATACATTCATTACTACTCAGTTGGATTTTGATAAGTTCATATTTTCTCTGCACCCAAAGTATCAAGTAATGTGACCTCCACTACTGTGTTAACTCAAACACCACCAATTGTCACCACCACTTCCATTCCAGTTGTTATTCCATCCATCTCATGACCCATTGTTACTATCACCCCATCGCCACAATAATTGGTGATACAAATTGAAGAAGATTCATATATTCTTCCCCCTTGGTTAATGTCTCAGAAACCAAAGATGAAGAAACAAGCTGTGTCCCTTGATGATTTTGATTTTGGTCAACTAGTTCTAGCAAAGCCCAACTCAACAAAGAAGGCCAAAACAATATCAAGGGTGATTGTTGATTCATATAGAAATAAGTATGCTAAGGTTTCCATACCTCCAAAGGACAAAAGTATTGAATAAATCCAAGTTTTTGATTATGCAATTTCAAGGATAGAACTTGGTAAGAAAACACATGAAAGTGTAAAGGACTTGCAAGCAACATTGGCTGCCTTGCTTGAAAGACATGACAGAGACAAGTTATCAACTTAAGATACATGTAGAATAACTAAGTTCTGTTCTTCTTAAGATAGCCCAATCTTCAAAGCAAGTAGAACCTGTTAACACATGTGTTGATGAAGAAGCCATCCAAAAGGATGAGAAGATTGGAGCTCAATGTTGGGTAGTTAGTGCCTGGATAGAAAGACTATTGACCCAAGGGACTTAACTAATACGGTCTTCTATTGAACTTTACAACAACTTGGGTGAAGTAAAAGCATAAGTGAACCAGACACTTGATATGTTTTCACAAGACTTGCAACTAATAGAGCAAGATATTCATACATGGACCTACCTGCGTGCGACTTCAAGTTGGAAATTCTAGTAGAACATGGGGTGATCCCCAATAGAAAGATGTTTGTAGAATACAGGGAGACAATGATAAACAAGAAAGAAGTTCTTCAAAGTTTGACCAAGGATTTCAAGGAAGCCCTAGATATGAGCATAGACAAGGGGATGGATATTTCAGATAAGATTGAGGAGCTTCCTTGCCAAATGTTGGATGATAGTTAGAAGACCCTCCCTATAGATATAGTTGTTTAAGAATTCACTACACTAGTACACATTGAAATAGAGACAGAAGATTTCACATTGGCTTTGATTGATAAGCTAGTGGATTTTCAAGTAATTCTGGATAAGTTGCAAAGGATTCTAAATAGACACAAGAGCATTCCTGTCACTATAGTGGAACTCCATCACAAGAGTCCTTACTACCTCTAGAGACACACCGGGACCAGAAGATAATGAAGTCTAAGTGGCCCTGAAGAGATATGAAGATTTTATGGAGAATGATAAAGAGGAAGAAATTCTTGTGTCTTTGGACACTTAGATTATTTTCAAAGCTTTCATATGTAGTTTTGCTATATGTAAATGACATCTTATATGTCTTTTTGTAATATGTAATTTGCACGTAGGAGAAGTACAGGGTCCCAAACAAAATTGGACTTTGTCTTGAATAAGTCAAAGTAGTTGTAACTTTCATATTTTTTCTCGTAGCTTCCCTCTATGAATAAGAGGGGGCTCTTTTGTAAATATTATCTTTTATCTATTGAAGAGAAATGCTACCACATTAAGAATCATATTGAAGATTTGTGTTCAAATTGTAAATCTTTGTTCAATCAATATAATAAAAGCAAGTGGGCATTCAATCTTTATGCTAGAACAAGCTTGTGGTGTATTGGGAATGTTCTTATGTCTTTTCCATTGCATTTTCTTGTGCATTTGATCGAATTGTGGTATGGATCTAAATAATTTGAAAGGTGTTCTAAATCTGATTTTGAAGTCTTTAGGCTGAAATATCACTTCTAGATTTGTGTCTTATGTTTGTGATTGGAGGTGACTTGAAAGACTTTGGGTTGCGAGTTATCATATGAGATTGTTTAATCTTCTATTGGAATATGGTGGAGACTTTGGGATGCACTCTATTCCATACCTTTTCATTTTCCAATTAGCGTAAGGAGAAACAAAATGTTGCAAGGTGTGCACCCTTGGTCTCCTTGTGCTGTGTAGCGTAGAACTCAGGTTCGTGATAAGGCTTAACTACCTCCCATGGATTCATTAACTCTGGCGGTTGTATCAGGCATTAACATGTTGATCTTTTGGTGCAATGGCAACCGTCTTGCTAACAAATGGTATCAGAGCCTTGTCACGGATTTGAACTCCTCGCTTGCGTTGGGGGGATTGTTGTAAGGTGTGTGCCCTTGGTCTCCTTGTGCTGTGCAGTGCAGCACTCAGGTTCATGACAAGGTTTAACCACCTCCCATGGATTCATTAACTCTGGCGGTTGTATTGGGCATTAACAGGTCGATCTTTTGGTGCAATGACAACCATCTTGCTAACACAAAAGACTTTGAGCTTTTGTGTGTTTCTTGTTATTGACACACCCTGGTATCATTTTGGTTACTCTTACATTTAGCTAATTTGGATATCAATTATTATTGCTCCAATAAGTAGTTTATAGTTTATCACATATTGTAAGCATCAAAAGGTTTTTTTGTAAGTGAACATCAATTCTGAAAAAAGAGAATCAGATGATATGGAAATATCCACATGATAGATTTAGTGTAAATAAGCATAGTTAATTATTTGTTGATCATAGTTAGCAATAAGAAGGGTGCCTCCCCTTTCTAAGAGGAGAGATATAATCTCATCATACTGTGGTTAATATAATCATTTTATTATCAGTTTGTTGATAACAAAATATTCACCCAATAGGTTTGTATGAGATTTGGATGATAGAATTAAGGTTGGGATGATTTGGGATTTGGGTTATACTAAAATTTGGATGATATTAGAAATTTTGATTTGGATGGATTTGGGATGAAAGGTTTTGAATGATGATTGATTGAAATTATACGGGATGAAATGGGGATGAAGGTACAAAATGAAAATAAAAAATGTTTCCTAAGGCCAAAGGGAATGGATGTGGGATAATGGACTTGGACTAGAGTTTGGATAAGGTGAATTTTTTTTGGACTTGGATGGAATTGAGATGAAAGTTTAGGGATATTGATTGGAATTGGAATGGATGGATGAGGTCAAAGGTCCAAAGTGAAAATCAAGATATTTCCTAAGGTCAAATGGTATCATATGGGATGATAGAAATTTGACAAAGGATGGACTTAGGTTAATGGATGACTTTGGGATGGTTTTCAAGGATTGCCATGTCACAAGGATGATAAAATCTTGCTAGGAAGGTCGACTATATGTCACTTAATGATTTTTGGACACAGAGATAAATGGTGCTAAAAGATGGCCCAAAGGCACTAATAGAGTAACTGTATGCACTAAAGGGTAAGCTAAAAGCATTGACAGAAGGTATTTTGGCACTAATAGTCAAACAAAAGGCATTGACAGGGTTTCCAATGACACCAAACAGAGGATTGAAGGTGGTGTTTGTCTATTCAAAGGTTGAAATGGATTTGATTTTGTGGAAAATTTTGGATCTTTTGGATTCAAAGGTTCTTGGTAAGTAATTTATCAAGCAAGAAAACACAATGGCTTGATTCAAAAGAGTGGACTTGGATTATTGTCTTGTACAAGTTTTGACAAATAAGACACACCATTCACATGAACATTCTATAAATTAGTCAAGTGGGAGTGTCACATCCAATGAACCCACTCAGGTGCGATTTCAATCTTTGCTTTTAGAAAATGGTGACTTCCACCTCCTTGATACCATCTACCATTGGTTGGTTGTCTAAAAAATGCAAGGTCATGGACCACCTTACACCTCTTATCTTAGAAATGAAATGTCTTGCCTAAGGTTTATTCCAACTCAACACAATAGAGGTAATAGTATGGGATCTTCTCCTCCTACTATAGTGATGCACTGAGGATGTGACGATAAAAAGGTCTTAAGCTAGGATTGTATAAACTTCTAGGGAGTCCTCCATACACGCAAGGTACGTGAGGCCCAAACTGTGAATGCTAGTCCATTGAAGGGATGTGGCACAAGTAGTCAAGAAAGAACCATGTCACCTTGTGTCCAGAATCACCTGGGGCCCCAAGGCTATCACAATGACAATACAACTAGATTGGGATACAAGTTTCCTTTTCCCCCCTTTGATATACCCCACCGGTACATGTGGTTGAGGTCATCCCTTAGGGTGATGAAATCCCCAAGTAGGCCTCCTAAGAAGAAATTACCCCTTGCTTTTGATCATCCAAGACCACACTAGGTTTGAGGGGAGAGCATACACAAGAAATGTAACCCCTTTGGGACACACATAAAAGAAAGAAAAGTTTACAAGTAGACTTTTGATCCCCAAGATCACCCTAAGGTGTGAGGGGAGAGCATACATCTACAAGAAAACAAGACAAAGCAAACAAGTTAAATTTCTAACTACTCTAACTTTAGTGCAACTAAGATTTAGTGATAAAAACAAGCTTAGACAAGCGAATTTACACCAGATAAGTTAGTAGTTTGATAAAAGATCTTGGACAAATGTATGTGGTATCTACACAAACAAGTTAGATCCCTGCACAGATTTGCAAACTTTGTCAAAAAAATGACACTAAAATAGAAATAGAAAGTGCTAATAGATAGATAGACTGCGCTAAATAGAGAGAAAATGGTGCTAATATAGAGACTATTTGTGCTAAAACAAACAATAATTATGCTAAACTAGAGCCTAAAAGTGCTAAAACAGACACTTAATGTGCTAAAACAGACTCAAATTGTACTAACAGAGCCACAAATTGTGCTAAAATAGTGAAAAACATATTTATACCTATTTGTTGTTTGTCATAGGAACTTATTGTGCTACCCTGAGTGTTGAAGGTGCTAAACTAACAAAGAATGGAAGACCTACACAAAAGAAAAGATTATTCTCTTCCAAATGGTCAAATAAGAGGTTAGATAACCTACAAGGTTAGTCTAACAATGTATACAATAGTTTGTCACTCAAAAATAGAGTTGTTAGTGTAATATATGCAAGCTAAAATCCAAGCCTAGGTACTTCTTCCAAAATATATTAAACAAAGTGATATTATAACACCCTAAGTTCTAGAAACTCTATTAAAGCAGAAAGCAATAACCGCGCAGACAACAAACAATGAGGACAATTAGAGATACAAGCATTTGTAAGAAAATTTTTTTTGACACTGACACGTGAAATGATGCTGAAACATGTGTAGATAGCACTGACAGAGCATCAGATGGAGCTAACAGAGCTGCTGATGGTGCTGAAAGAGTCCCCGAAGGCACTAAATTGTGAAAAAAGGCGTGACTACAAGAACAAAGTGTGCTGATACAACCTGCAACATTAAAATCTTCACAAAAATACTCACAAAAGAGGTTAGTTCAGGACCTGAGGTCCCACTGGGCATGCCAAATGAAGATGAGAAAGAAATCCAAAGACCAAAAACATGAAAGGAAACTTAAAAACCAAGCATTATACCTTCACAAGCCCTTGAATATCCCTCACTCCTTGATAAGGTTGAGGAGAATGCACCCAAAGTCCTCTTAGCTTTACCCAAATGGTGATTATGAATGTGGATTGCTCTCAAATTACACAAAATATTGGCATAATAAGGCTATGAGGAGATGAGATGAAGAGGGATTTTTGCATAATAAACTTACTTCAAACTTGGATGTGAAAATGGCTTGTATGTATAGGCAAATTGGAGGGGAAATGGGATCAATGGCTAGGATTGAAAGTTCAAATCCAATGGTGGAGATGGGAGGATGAGATGGAGGGGTTAGATTTTATCAACATTATTTGAAGGTTGTGTTTAAAAGTGAATTTTAAATTCACCTTGGGAATACTTAGCATTAATTAGGATTAAGACACATGAGGAAATAAAAAATTAATTTCCTTGGGAGGTGTTGGAATTAAAAATTCCATTTTTTTGGTGAATGGGATGACATGTGACCACATGTGTACATTTGGCAAACACATGCATGAGCTCTTTGCATAAAAAAGAGCTCTAACATGAAAGAGGAAAGGTGAGGTGGAAGGGTCATGTGACTCTTTTGAATAAAAGATATTTTTTTATTCAAGGGGTGTGGGAGAAGGTGTTAAGCAAGATGTGGCCAAGTTAATTAAGTGATTAACTTAATTAATGTGGCTGTAGTTAATCAGTGAGTGGGATAATCAGGGGTTAAAATTAATTAAATAATGGTTTCTTTAATTAATTTAGGTCTAGGGGTTATGTAGGCTAGGGTAGCTAATTAAATAATTAGTATTTATTCAATTAAACTAGGTTTAGGCTCTAGGGTAGATTAATTAAATAAGCATGTTTTATTTAATTAATCAAGATTAGGAAGATGGATAAATTAACCAAATAAATATTAGGAATATTTATTTAATTAATTGTGGATGAAGCTATAAGGTCTAGTGATGAATTAATTAAATTAATTCATTACTAAGGAATAATTTGGGGTAAATGGCTAAGGACGAATGGTTAGGGATGGCTTAGGGTTAATTAATTAAATAATTTTAATTTTTATTTAATTAATTGATGAAAGGGAGTAATTAGTAGTGTGGTTGATGCATGAAAGTGGCTTGCAGGGTCAAGACATTTTTAGGTTTCTACAAAAGCATTTTAAGCAAAAATAGAACAACAAACTATTACTAGCTATAGAGTACGCCATTTTTTTTAAATTTTTATATAATAGGTTTATACTTATATGATTCTCATTGAACTTCTATATCAAAAGAAAAATTAGAGGTTGTCTCTCCCCTTGTAAAATTTGACATTTCCCCATGGCAAATGCTAAGATAATACATTTGGTTTCATAACTTATAGAAAACATTATTTCATTCCACTTAAACATCATATTTTCTAAAGTTTAAGATGGAAAATGATCTTGGGACCTATGGGTTATGGCTCACAATGTAACTTAGGTTAAATAAATTTAGGTATCAAGTTTGTGTTTTTAGCTATTAATAAGTATAGTAACACCACTTCCTAAAAAAGACATAAACTAAATGAAAATTGCAATGGAAAAAAAACCAACTTATTAACTCTATGTTTCCAAGAGAACTTCCTTGTATGAGAGAGTACTAGTCAAATAAAAATATTTATTTAACAAGAATTAAACCTAATACCACTAAAGTTGCCATCTCTTAATTGAGATCTCATGATGTATAAATCAATCTTTCCAAAAATTCACGATTAATCCAACTACTATGCTTATATAAGTGAATTGTCAAAGTTATGATTCTAAACACCCTTCACAAGTGGTCGAGAAATAAAAATTGAAAAGCAATATTTGTCCAACCTTTAATTATGGTTAACCCCAATATATTTTGAATGTATTTCTTTACCATGTATCAATTATTATATAATGCTCCATATATATAAAATAACTCATTTATTTATAAAGTACTTTTACACCTTAGAAGTATAGTTGATTGTAACTTAAAGAAATGTAGTTCTTTCCTTACATTATGAAGTTAATACGCTACCACAAATAGCTACCATAAATGAATGACACTTCATACCTACATGATTATTTGTCCCCTATTCACCAGTCCCACTATATATCTTGGTAAATAGGTGGATGGAAATAGGTTACATAAGATAATTTTCCTCATCTAAAGATTACCAACTTGATGACCTTTTAAAATGTTATCTTGAGTTAGTTGTTGTGGAATGGTCTTTACTATAACATATTTATAGAGAAACAATATAGTTATAATGAAAAAATATTGTGGTATGTGCTTAAATACTATGTGGACATAACTCAGATCTACACATTTAAATACATTACAACTAAACCATGGGAAAAGGAATGACACACCTAACATCATGAATTCTTCAAGAAGACTACCCCTTAACTTTAACCACAAAACTTCCTCATAATGAATCAGCACAGTTACTTATTGAGCCACATGTAGGTTACTTGGAACAATTGGATTTGGAAAAGGCCCCCCACAAGTCATATCTAACACCAAAGCATCAACCTTAATTGAAAACTTGAATTGGAGAGAGATAAATCTAGGAAGTAGTTTGTCACCCACGAAGAAAAAGTGACTAGAGATTATTATACAACTATCTGTTCTTAATGAAGAAGATATAGAATTTTCTCATTAATATATTTAAAAAGAAACCCCACAAAGGAATCAATGATTAATAATAATCCCCCTTGAAAAAAATCTCCATCTCGATATAGAGCTTTAGAGTTTCATCATGGGCAAGAAGAGATGCGTTTATGGATAACATAAGGAATACTATCTAATTAATGATAAAGATGGAGTTTAAGAACATTTAGAGGTCAAGTTTGTTGACAAAGTTTAAGGCATATTGGAAAGTGCTAAGAGAGAATAGGAATGTTCACAACACACACATAGGAAATAAAAATTCTAGTGACCCATATAAAGGAACATGAAAAAAGTGTTGGCTAATCCTTTAAGTCCTAGATAGAAGAGGAAGATGTTGTTCATTTTATTAGTGATGAGAAAAAATAACCAATTAGCCACTATAGAAATGTGCATACAAATTTAAACATCCATTAGATGGACAAATGCATATGATTAGTTGTAGTAATCTCCAACTACTCTTATGAGGAATGCTAATTCATTAGTATAAGAACACATCATCCGATGAATGCAATACCTTAAAAACTATAGAATGATTTTGAGAAAGAGTCTAAATTGATTAGAAACAAAATGATTCTAACATGATTGCCACTAGAATTACACCTTCCAACAAAAGTAACATGAGTCTATTAGGGTCTTCAATAAAAGTTTAGAGACCTAAAATTGACATGTCTTGTGACATCACCTTGTCAATACCACCTTGAGACACCTTATGACACATTTTTTCCTAGGACCCTTACATAACCCTTCCATCACATAATTAGTTAAATAAATTATATTTATTTAACTAATACCTCTTTATCCTATTTTTATCCTCTCTAGACAAATTAATTAAATAAATTTAGTATTTATTTAATTAATTAATTCTTTTTCTCCATCATCCTCATCCAATTAATTAAATAAATTATATTTATTTAATTAATCACATTTTTAAACCCTTCTATCCAAATTAATTAAATAAATTAAAGATTTATTTAATTAATATTTTCCACATCATCCCTCTCCAAAAATTAAATAATTTTATTATTTAATTCCCCATTTGTCTTTATCCTCACATGACTAGAAGATTCTAGAAATCCTTACTACAAGGAAGCCTCTAGAAGATTCTTAATCCTTATCCTTGAATTAATTCCTCTCATTCAATCCTCATGTGACACTTGTCACATGACTACAACTCTAAGCCTTGATCCATATCTCATTTAATCCTATCCATCCATCACTAATCTAATCCTATCCATCCATTCTTATCTCTCACCTCCTATAATGAAGCCTCAACCAAGCCATTTAGAGATCCACATATCCATAGAACATCATGTTGAACACACTAGGATACTGAGAGGGGGGGGCGAATTAGTATCTAAACAACTTTAACTTATTCGAAGCAGATTAAAACTTAAGCATCACAGTATTAACATAAGCATGAAAGATTAGAACAATGGACATCAACACATAACACCAAATATACATGGAAAACCCAAGAAGAGAAAAACCACGGTGAGAATTAACTCACAATATATGAAGCTCAAATAACTTTGTTTTAGGGCTACAACCCAAGGAAGCTACTACTCCCTACAGACTTTGTTTTAGGGTTACAACCCAAGAAAGCAACTACTCCCTAAAAACTTTGCTTTAGGGCCACTCCCAAGGAAGCTACTACTCCCTGAATACTTTGTTTTAGGGTCACTCCCAAGGAAGCTACTACTCCCTAAATTGAGAACACATTTAGAACATATTACAGTATGCCAGTCTTTCTATTGTCTAAAAACTGACATTGAAATTCACGCCTTTGATGATTGCAATACTACCTCTTCACACTTCCTTTTGATGATCAGATCAATTAGGCACACTCTGCACTGGATCAGTATCACATATAAGTCTTCAAGATGAATTAGGACATCATCTACAACTTCTTCTCTTTCTCCTTTAGTCACACATCATAATGCAGTCATTCTAATCTTTTTCTTTCTTGCAAACCTTATCAATCACTTTGCAATCACGGGTCATCCCACAATATTGGGTTACACTTTTTGGCCAAACTTGACATTGAAATCAACATTTTGAACTAAATATTCACTTTCTAACACCTATAGCTGCTAAACCATTAGGAATTTGAAGATGATGCGAACTCGTGATTTGTGAGATTTTTTTTCTGTAGATTCTAAATATATTTATAAAAAAAGATTGGAGTTAAATTGTAAAATTTTTTACGTCTCCTTTGATAACTAGTTTTTAATAGTAAAAAATATTTTTTTTTAAAGTGATGTGTATTCTGTCACACAAATTTTTTTTCTACAAAGGATAAAATTCTGATTCTTTTGAATTTAGATTGGTAACACCAATATCTATAGGATGTATTTAGTTTCATAATGTTTTGTTGAATATTTTTTTAATTAAGTTTTGAAGTCAAACCAATTATAATTTATACATAGGCATATTTTGTCCAACATTACTTTTTTTGTATGTATCAAAATTCAATTTTTTTTGTTGGAATAAGGACATCAATACCTAGAGGACATTATTTTTTAGAATTTTTTTTCTCTGTTTTCCTATTTTTTGTATGTGTGAAACAAAGACCTTGATGTTCATTGAAAAACCTACATTCACAAGAAATAGAAAATAAATATAATAATCAAATTAAATATATTTAAATTATACTTTTTGGGAAGCTTATAATAGGGACTACATACTTACAAAACATAAATTTTAAATGATTTCATTTGATCCCCCAAAAGGTAAATCAAAAGTGGTTTTTTATAGTATTTTGATATGTGAAAAGGAGACTCCATTATAGGTATGGTTTAAAACTAGCAGGTTCTATCCAAGGGGGTTTGAATCTAAGGAGGTTTGATCAAATCCTCTTCAATTAAAATCCTTTAAATGGAACCTTTCAAGGCTTAAATCTTTATATTTTCTAAAAATATGTGATTTCAACAAAAATCAGGATGTCCCAGAAAGTGTAACCCATTATTGTGGTAGCACGCAAGAAATACATCTCACCAATCATAGAAATCTCAAACTCTGTTTGCATCTCCTCTACAAACCTCTTACATATCATCATCTCCACCAAAGATGATGTCATAAACATATATTGCAACTATCAATATTATGTCTCCTTCTTCCTTGATGTAAATATTGCTATTTGTAGTACCTTTCTTGAAGCCCTACTGAAGTAAGTACTTATCCAATCTAGCATACCAAGCTCTAGGTGCTTGCTTGAGACCATATAGAGCCTTCTTAAGTCTACACACCATGTTTGGATATTCTGATAACTAGAAAACATCTAGTTTCTTAATGTAGACTTCTTCCTCTAGATCACCATTCAAAAATGTTGACTTAACATCCATATGATATACTTTAAAGTTCTTATGAGTAACAAGGGCAAGAAACATCTTGATTTCCTCCATTCTGGCTATTGGAGCAAAATTCTCCTCAAAATCAATGCATTCAAATTGAGAGTAGCCCTTACATACCAACCTTTCTTTTTTCCTTACAACTTTACCTTCTTCATTCAGTTTATTCCGAAACACCCACTTTGTTCCTATGGCATTCTTGTTGGCTAGTCTGGGAACCAATTCCCATGTCTAATTTTTCTCTATCTAATCCAATTCTTTTTCCATTGCCTTTATCCATCCATCATCTTTGATAGCATTAGCAAAGGTTTTGGGTTCTACTTTTGATAACAAACACAAGTTTACTTGCCATGTGTCTTAGCAAGACTTCTCCTTGTCTGCACACCTTCATCCTTATCTCCAATGATCTAATTTGCTGAGTGGTTCTTCTGAACATACTTTGCTAGAGTCTTAGGCATCTTCTTTGGTTCTTGTTCCTTTTCTTCTTTCACTTCTTCTTCTTCATCTTCAATACATGGAAAGATATCAAATTCAAAGTCCTTTGATTCTTGTGAGATTTGATACATGTCTTCATCTACCTTGACATTTGTGCTTTCAATCATCTTTCCAAAGCTCTTATTGTAGCATCTATAAGCCTTGCTTCTGGTTGAGTAACAAAGAAATATTCCTTCATCACTTCTTGAATCAAACTTTCCTAGGTCTTCTTCATCTCTTCTAATATAGCATTTGCTGCCAAAGATCCTGAAGTATCTGATAGTGGGAGGTCTTCCATACCATAGCTCACAAGGGGTCTTAGTGCTATTGAAACTCAATTGCACTCTATTAATTAGATAGACAATAGTGTGAACTACTCCCTTCCAGTACATATCATGGAGATCTGCATCTTTCAACATTGCCCTAGCCATCTCTTACACAATTCTATTCTTCCTTTCTACTACCCCATTTTGCTGAGGGGTCCTAGGAGCTGATAGATGTCTCCTAATACCACGATCTTTACAAAACTTTTCAAATTCATTTGAAGTGAACTCACCTCCTCTATCAGACCTTAAACACTTGATCTTAGCATCCACTTCATTTTCAACCATATCTTTGAACACCTTAAAATTATCAAGGGCATCTAATTTTTCTCTTAGGAAAGTAACCCAAGTCATTCTAGAATAATCATCAATAAGCAACATAAAATACCTCTCACCTTGTTGACTCTTTACTCTTGTAGGGAGACATAGATCAGTGTGAATTAGCTCCAATGGATTTGAAGAAGAATACTCCTTGCTTTCAAAAAAATTTTTTGTCTGCTTTCCCATTTGACATTCCTTGCATACTGTGTTTGCAGGCTTGATTGTTTTGGGCATGTCTCTCACTGCATGAGTAGAACTGATCTTTACCATATTATCAAAATTATTCTATCCCATTATTTTGTACCACAACCAACACTCATTGGATTGAGCCAACAAACATGTTCTTCCATTTACCTCCTTCAGATGATAGATATCACCATATGTCTTGATACCTTTTGCAACTAGTTTTTTGGACCCTGCCTTCCTAATTTCACAACCCTTGGCATGAAAGGTGAGATTATACTCTTTGCTACACATTTTATTGACACTGAGAAGATTGTGTTTTAGCCCTTTGACATAGAGGACATCCTCAGTCCTATTCTTCCCATCAATAGTTATAGAACCTTTTCCACAGATTTGTGTTGACTCATCACCACTAAACTTGACAACACTACCATCCCACTTCTCAAAGCTGATAAACTTCTCCTTGTCACTAGTCATATGATTTGAGCAGCCACTATCAATTACCCAAGTCTTAGATTCATCTCTTACATGAAAAGCAATCCATACAACCATTGTTCTGTCATTGTTTTGATTTGTTTGCAAGACATCAGTCTTCTCACATTTTCCAACATCATCCTTTTTGTCAACAATACTCAAGGCCATGAAAAGTGTTTCATCATTTGAATCATCATGATCCTCATCTTCTAAAGAGTAACTACTCTCTATGGAATACAGACTTCTTTTGAACTTGTCTCTCTTGTTACTACCCCTTGATTCCTTAAAAGGACATTTAGAAGCAAAGTGACCAACCTTTCCAAAATTGAAAAATTTGAAGGATAACTTACCTTTGTATTTCCCAGTTCCTTTCTTTAGCTGTCTCACAAAATTTTCTTAGACTTCATCAGATCTCTCATCTTCATCAACAACTTCTTCCTTTGTCTTCATACTGACTTTTGAAGCAACTTCTTTCTTTGGAGCATCACTGCCAAACTCTCTCATTTCAAAGGTAGTAAGGGAACCAAATAGTTTGTCTAGAGTGTATGTATCCAAGTCTTAATTCTCCTCAATAGTAGATACCTTATGATTATAAAATTTGGGAAGAGATCTTAGAAACTTCTTCACAATCTCATCTTATTTCACTTCTCCACCAAGACTTGTGATGCCATTGACCAATTCATTCACCTAGAGTATATATCCAACAATTTCTTCATCCTCTATCATTTTTAGGGTTTCAAATTTGCTTTTGAAGATTTGCATCTTCACTTTCTTTACTTTCTTATCTCCTTCATAAATGGTTTCAAGTTTAACCTAAACCTCTTTAACAAAACTGTAACTCATTACCTTTGAAAGTTCTGAATTAGCTAACCCACTCATGATAGAAAACTTTGCCTTGGCATTGTTATTTTATTCTTTAACTTCATCTAGATTTGTAGGAATAGTAGCAGGAACTTTGTAACTAGTCTTGACAGATTGCCAAACACTCAATTCTAGAGAATTGATATAGCCTTCCATCCTTAGCTTCCAAAAAGCATAATTTGTTCCATCGAACCTAGGTATCTTACTAAATCCATTATGTGCCATCCCAACCCTTCCTCAAGAAGTTAAGATTCCTTCAAAGGAATTTAGATTTGATACCTATTGTTGAACACAATAGGATACTGAGAGGGTGTTGAATCAATATCTAAACAACTTCAACTTATCCAGAGCATATTAAAACTTAAGCATCAAAGTATTAACATAAGAATGAAAGATTAAGACAATGCACATCAACACATAAAACTAGATATACATGGAAAACCCAAGAAGGGAAAAACCACGATGAGGATTAACTCGCAATATATGAAGCTCAAATAAAAATATTGTTTTAGGGCTACAACCCAAGAAAGCTACTACTATCTACAAACTTTGTTTTAGGGATATAACCCAAGGAAGAAAATACTCATTGAAAAATATGCTTTAGGGTCACTCCCAAGGAAGCTACTATTCATTGAATACTTTGTTTTAGGGTCACTCCCAAGGAAGCTACTACTCCTTGAATTAAGAACACATTTAGAACAGATTACAGCATGACAATCTTTCATATACTATCTGAAAACTGACATTGAAATTCACACCTTTGATGATTACATTACTACCTCTTCACACTTATAAATCAAGACAACATCTACAACTTTTGCTCTTTCTCCTTTAGTCATACATCATAATGTAGTCATTTTGCTCTTTTTATTGCTTGCGAACCTTATCAATCACTTTGCAATCACACCTCACCTAACTCAATTTGATTTATAATTTATACAAGATATTACATTGATTACATTGCTTTTCATCAAGAGACAACATGAAAAATACATTTAAAAGTCAGATAGACAACACACAACATGAAACCTGTAGAGGACATGTCGTAAACAAGACTACATGCTACACTAGCAGAAGACCCATGCCTTGTGGAAAACAACACTTGCTTAATTAGGTCCAAAACATCCTTCACAACATCAAACACCAAGGAATTACATCCACACAGTCTGCTCATTTGAAAATAGGACAGCCTTAAGCAAAGACATATGAAACTTGAAGCATAATGACCACAACAACTTGAAAACCCTGTGCGGTACTGGAAACAAGAAAGATCTTCATGAAACTTTTCTAGATAAGTCTATAGGACTCATAGAACATATACAAACACTCCTTTACCTCTACACATCAAATATTTTGCATCACACATCTTCAATCATGAACTCTGAGAACAACTTGTCATCCATAACATACTGCAACATACTGTCATTAAGAAACTAAGCTTGCGGACCACCAATAACCTTGAAACTACAAGGAAGCATGTAATACACATTCATAAACATGTCCACAAAACCACAAAGGCAAACATTCATATCTAGAGGAATTTGGATCATTCCACCAGGCCTTCAACACCAGATCACTATGCCATAACACATGCCAATACTCTATCATGCATAACTTTCATAGTAGAAAGAAAAAATGATCAAAAAATTTTGAATTATCACCTTCATTGCACATTGAACATAGTCCCAGAACTGTATAGCCATATCTGCAAATGCGGAGGAATGTAGAGCATTCTATTTCCATATAGTAATTGTCTTCAAAACTATCTTCAAACTACAAAACACACTTTCGATAATCAAATCATCATGAAACTTGGATCACGCCACTAGTAATATCTTCTCAAAACTAGAAACACATTTGTTCATCTTAGTGCTTCTAGTTCCCATTTTAATCTATCGTTATAACATACACCCCACTATATATGTTTTGCACTGACTGATTATTTTTGTGTTTTTTCTGGTTTGAAGTTTAAGTTTTCATTGCATGTGTTTGCATGTATGGGTTTTGCAACAATAACATAGAAAATGTAACATAGATGGAAAACCCAGAAAAAGTAGAATAGATATCAACAAACTAACACCAACCTAGATTGTATTTAGCCAAACTATGAATTATGAGTACATACCCATATCACCGTTTATAACTTCATCCGAATGTTGTAGCCGAACCAGCAACCAAGCCTCTATGAAATGCTCACAACTCAATAGAATGAATAAATATTGTATCACAACCAGTTGCAGCAATAAATACAACCTAAATAGCCAAGATTTGGAGTGATGAACATCACCAACAATGAAGGAACAACAACCAAGGAAACCCATGACCTGTCCCTAATGGTACGACCCTCTAGGAGTGAAATATCAGCAGCAAATGGTCCATTAATACCTCTAGAATCTCCTCAACCAATCTGCAGTCAGCTATAGCCTGAATACCAAAAGAATGGAACCCAAACTTCGAAGTAAATATAAAAAAATTTCAATGAAATACAAGGTACAACTTGCTAGGGGTGGTACAACTTGCTTGGGGAGTATGACCTACACAAAATAGCACTACTGCAACATAAACTTAGTCACAAACACCTTTTTCTATCCTCCAAAACTCTTGTATAGGCTACACAATCAAACTCCATTGAATGTCTTCATTTCTTGCTCAAATGAACTCCAAAATGTGTCCGCTGAATGCACAAATGGAACCTCAGTGTGAAGCTCCTCTAACCCCCTTTTTGATGTACTCTTTCATACATGAGGAAAGGTGAATCTGCAAAGGATTTCATCTTTGCAATTCGATAATCTAACACCAGAGCCAAGCTCAAACCCTAAGCATGGGCAAAACTCAATATGAGAGCCAAAATATTATCAACCAAGCATGAAGAAATGAAACTTCATTTTGTTCTTTTATCTCCCTCAACTCCAACGCCCAAGATGAGAGGGAATTTTTAATTAACTTTTAATTTCAAACAACCCCTTATCTCTCTATGAGGGTGGGTGCCCATCCCTAGACACATAACATTGCACTTTAAGTTATAACTTAATGTTATAAAGTTAAGTTATAATATAACTTAAAGTCATCTCCAAAATATAATAAGTTAAAACTTTAATTTAACTTATATTAAATTGACAAAGCTCTAGAGGATTCAAGCCCACAGATCTCATGCCCTGGCTCCTGCACTGCCTTGCTAAAAATAGAAACTAGCTCTGACATGACTTACTATAAATAGTAAGTCCCTAGAATGACTTCCTAACCACATCCATTAGCCTACTGAAGTCAAATTACAGGCTAATCCTGATCCCTTGAAGTGATGAGCTAAGTGGGGGACATTACAGTCTGCCCTTCCCAAGATTGCTTGTTCTCAAGCAACCTCAACTCTGGATGCTGTAATATCTTCTCACTCTATGATGTGGCATCCTCAACTGGTAGATTCTTCCACTTGACCAAGTACTCTTTGATTACCTATTTCCTCAAATGTCTTTCCTAGGTGTCAATGATGGCCTCTGGTACTAGGATTAACTTACCCTCCTCATCCAATGGTGGAAGCTTTGTAGAAGGAACTATATTGTGGTCAAGAGCTTTCTTTAGCCTGGAAACATGGAACACATTATGTACCTGACTATCTGATGGAAGCTTAAGCTCATAAGCCACCTCACCCACTTGTCTGATAATCCTGAAAGGACCATAAAATTTGGGTTTTAACTTCTCTGTTCCACTCTTCTTGAGAGTGGACTGTCTGTAGGGTTGGAGCCTCAAGTAGGCCATGTCTCCAACCTCAAAACTCCTCTCCACTTAGTGTTGATAAGCATACAACTTCTACCAATTCTGTGCATGTTGTATATTCTCCTTAAGCTCCCTAAGAATGTCTTGGCTATCCTACAAAAGATCCTTAGCCTTAGGTACTTGACTGTTACCAAGCAAGAGATCTGTAAACCATGGGGCATCGTAACCATATAATGCCCTGAAAGGAGTCATCTAAATAGACATGTGATGTGTAGTATTGTAGCAGTACTCCCCTAGGTGCAACCATTTGATCTAGGCCTTCTGCTGCACCGACACATAATTACGTAGGTACCCTTCTAACCATTTGTTCACCACCTCTATTTGCCCATCTGTCTGTGGGTGGTAGCTGGTGCTAGGAGTTAACTTTGTGCCACATAATCTGAACAACTCTTGCCAAAATATACTTAGGAACTTGTTGTCCCTGTCACTAACAATGCTCTTGGGTACCCCATGCAACCTAAATATCTCCTGGAATAACAAATCAGCCACTTGAGCAGCTGTAAAGGTTGCTGAAATTTCAAAGAAGTATGCAAATTTGGTGAGTCTGTCGACCACCACATAAATACAGTCCTTTCCTTACACCTTAAACAACCCCATAATAAAGTCCATGGAGATACATTTCCACTTCTGATTGGGAATGGGTAATGGCTGTAGTAAACCTGCAAGAAAGGTATGCTCATGCTTGTTTTGTTGGCAAATGGGACACTCACGAACATACTTCTACACTTCATCCTTCAATCCTTTCCATGTAAACATCTCTTGAATCTATTTGTATGTCTTAAAGAATCTAGGATGGCTAGCCATTGGTGTATCATGGAAAGTTTTGATTACCTTATGCTTAAACTGTGAGTTGGGCACCAAAAATATCCCATCTTTGTACATGATCAAATCACTCACCACATAATATCTCTCATCTCTGATTGTGCCCTCAATGACTCTGGCTACCCAAGAGTCCTTAACATACTCTCATATAATCATCTCCCTCCAATTAGCAGAGATCTCCCCTACTAAACACAAGTGCGGTCATCATGACAAGGCATTTGCAACTGTGTTCCTTTTACCTTTGACATACTCAATGTCAAAATCATATGCCTGTAATCTTCTAACCCACTTTTGATGTCTATCATTCAGATCCTTCTGGTTCATGAAATATTTAATGCTATTATGATTAGTCCTGATTATGAACTTGTACTCCCAACCAGATATGCCCTGAACTTGGCCAATGCATGCATAATGGCCAACATCTCTCGGTCATAAACTGAGTAACTCCTCTCCACACCTTGAAGATTCCTACTCTCAAAAGCTATCAGGTGCTTCTCTTGCATGAGAACTGCTCCTATCCCCTCTCTAGAAGCATCACACTATAACTCAAACAGTTTAGTGAAATCTGGGATAGCAAGCACTAGGCATGTAGTCATCAAGTGCTTGAAGTTATCAAAGCACTTCTAAGTCCTATCATTCCATTCAAAGGCTCCCTTCTTTGTTAGATTTGTTAATGGTGTATTTGTCTGAGAGAACCCTTTCATGAACCATTTGTTGAATCTACAAAGCCCAAAAAACCCCTTAAGATGTGTGAGGTTTGTGGGTGGAGGCCAATCAACAATCGCCTTTATCTTCTCTAGATCCATTCTAACCCCATCAACACTGATAATGTGGCCAAGGTAGAGTAATTTTGTCATACCAAAATCACATTTTGACTCCTTGGCATAAAGTGAGTTACTCTCCAAAATGCTCAGCACCTCCTCAAGGTGTCTCATGTGGTCCTCCCAAGTCCTACTGAAAATCAATATGTCATCAAAGAAAATCAGAACAAACTTCCTGAGCTACTGTCTAAAAATCTAGTTCATAGAACTTTGGAAAGTCATAGGTGCATTGGTCAAACCAAAGGGCATCACTAGGAATTTGAAGTGACCATAATGACATTTGAAAGCCATTTTTTCTATGTCCTTGGCCCTCATGCAGATTTGGTGATACTCAGATCTCAAGTCAATTTTAGAAAAATAATAGGCACCATGTAACTCATCTATCCTCAGAATTAGATACCTATTTTTGATGGTCTTCTTATTTAAGGCTCTATAATCTATACACATCCTGATAGTCCCATACTTCTTTTTGATGAGTACAACTATAGAAGCAAATGGGCTCTTTCTAGGCCGAATGTGTCCCATCTCTAGAAGCTCTTTGATGGTTTTCTCAATTTCATCCTTAAGCCTCTTCAGATGATGGTAATGAGTGATCATGATGGGCTTGGTCCCATCCTTTAACTTGATCACATGCTCTATGCCTCTATCAGGAGGCACTCCTCATGGTATATCCCCAAACACTTTACTGTGCTTGGTTAGCAACTTCTGAATATCAGGATGATAGCTGTTCTTCTGTCATGGTGGGGACTCTGGGATAATAAGGCACTCTGCTTCCCACTCAACCTGGTCATGTCTCAAAAGTCTCTCCATACTCTTCAATGATACCACTCGAGGTCCACCATCTGATATACCTCTCAAACATATTTTCTTCCTATTACATTCGAACCACATCTCCATTTTCTTCACATTAATGGTGAATTCCTCTAACTAGCTCATCCAGTGCAGACCAAGTACCACATCTGTATCCCCAATGCCAACCACATAAAAATCATCAACCAACTCATAATCACCCATGTTGATCTTCAATCTTGATATCTTCCTGTTGCACTGCATTTTGAATCTGTCAGCTACCATCACCTGGAAGCCTTTGAATTCCTCTATTTTGAACCCCCTGTGAGCTACTAACCCCTCGTCAATAAAATTATGAGTAGCTCCTGTATCAATGAGAGTAATAATGCATTGTCCACCAAGTACACCATGCACCCTGAAAGAACCAACCTTCTAGAAACTAGATAGCTGAGCAATAATGCCTCTACTGCTAGTACTGTGCTATGAAGCTCTCTCATCTCCACTATCTCCCTGATTGGAAGGTTGATCAAAATCTAAATCAGATGCCTCAGATTGAGTCTCCTTAGCTGAATAGTACTCAATCAATTTAGCCTTAGCCTTATGTGGACACTTATGTGAGTGATCCGATTGTTCTTTGCAATCAAAGAAAAGTTTCTTCCTCCTATACTCATTGACCTGATCATCAGTCAACCTCTTTGACTTTTCCTTATGTTGCTCAACATCTCTATGGAATTGTTTCTTCTCCTTCTCCTTGTCCGTCCTATGTGGAAACCCCTTAGACTGAAATTTACTCCTCCACACTGATGACTCCATGTCTCGGGCCTTTTTCATGGCCTCCTGGAGTGTAGCAGGGTCAAAGCCCTTAACCCAACCACGAAGTGGGTCTGATAATCCATCAATGAAGAGAATAACCAATCTACTCTCAGAAATATTAGATACAATAATAGATAGGTCCTGAAACTTAGAAATGTAGGAGTCTAATTATCCACTCTACCTTAGTTGTGCCAACTCCTTAAACTATAACTCTAGGTCCTTCCTATCAAATCTATCGATCAATCTGGATGTAAACTCCACGTATGAAGTAATCTAATTGTGACCTAGTGTAATCTTCCTATTACTCCACCACTTATGTGCTACCCCCTCCAAATACAAAGTTGCATAAGTAATGGCATCCTCCTCAGGCATAGGACTGATCTGTAGGTAGCTGTCTAATTTTTGGACCCAAGCTCTAGCGGTAGTCTTTCTCGATCCATCAAAATAGGGAAGTGTCATCTTACTTACCTTTTTCTATAACTCCTAGTTCTGAGGTCTACCTCCTTTGCAAGGTCTATTCGTCATCCTAACATTAGAGTACTCCACAAAGGTCATTTATGCTCTGAAGTCTACACTAGAAGCTCTCCAATCCCTCAGAATCTCCTCTTGAAACTCAGCCTGTGTGGGATCCTGCTCAAGAACTTAGTTCTTGGGGACAAATGTAGGGATACCAAGTCTATCACCCACTATAAATGATGAAGCCCTTCTGTGCGTAACCAAGGTCTCATCCTCATCATCTCTAAATCTATGTCTATCATCCTGGTTCCTCTCTCCATTATTCCTATACCCCTGATTCCTGTCACCATTGTGTCTATCACCCACATTATGTCGGTTCCTATCTCCATCATTATTTTTGTTCCTGTCACCATCATTGGTTCTATGTCTATCACCATCATTGTTTCTATTCTGGTCTCCTCCATTGTACCTATTTATGTCATGATGATTATCCCTATTATTCAACCCATCTCACAAGTGAGTGAGAGTATGTCCTATTTCAGCTTATTTCTCCATCATGTCCCATCTAGAATCCCTCAATTCCCTTTCTACGGCCACCGAGCTCCTAGTGAGCACATTGAAGATCTCTCACAAACTAGGCTCCTCAACCTCTCTATCACCCATTTCTTGTATAGGTTCTGTAACTAGTGGTAACTCTCTTGAAAATGGGTCTGTGTGTGAAACTAGGGAATCGTCCTTAGTAGTGACAACCTTTATCATTGACTCAAATGGATCTACTATGGGTACTGGTTGTTCAGGTTATTCTAACTGTGGTAACTCTCTTCCCTATGTCCTCTATGAATTTCGTGATCCTGGTCTCGGTCTAAAATCATATCTATCTGTAGGTCGCATGTCTCATTTTTATCAACTATATGTCATATTAACCCCGCATGATGGCAATATTTTCTGCTCTGATACCACTATAATGTACACCCCACTGTATATGTTTTGCACTGACTGATTTTTTTTGTGTTTTTGCTGGTTTGAAGTTTAAGTTTTCATTGCATGTGTTTGCATGTATGGTTTTTGCAACAATAACATAGAAAATGTAACATATATGGAAAACCTAGAAAAAGTAGAATAGATATCAACAAACTAACACCAACCTAGATTGCATTTAGCAAGAATATGAATTATGAGTACATACCCATATCACCGTTTACAACTTCATTCAGATGTCATAGCCAGACCAACAACCAAGCCTCTATGAAATGCTCACAACTCAATAGAATAAATAAATATTGTATCACAACCAGTTGCAGCAATAAATACAACCTAAATAGCTAAGATTTGGAGTGATGAACACCACTAACAATGAAGGAACAACAACCAAGGAAACCCACGACCTATTCCTGATGGTACAACCCTCTAGGAGTGAAATATCAATAGCAAATGGTCCATTAATACCTCTAGAATCTCCTCAACCAATTTGCAGTCAGCTACAACCCCAATGCCAAAGGAATGCAACCCAAACTCATAACTAAATTGTTGATAACTGAGAGGGGGGGTGAATCAGTTATCTTAAATTTATTCAACTTTCTGTTCTTCTTTAATAATTAGTGTAGCATCAAAGCAAACAAGCATGAAAGTAGAAACAAAGTCAATACACATAACACAATGATTTTAACATGGAAAACCCGGTAAAGGGAAAAACCACGGGGTGATTAACCCAAGAATGTATTCTCTGTTAGAAGAATAGAAGTACAAAATGGCACCTAACAATTTAGGGCTCACTACTTAAGCATACTGCTCACAAGAGGCTCACTGCCTACAAGAGAGGAAGATAACACAATGTTTGAATTGATGAGAAGCATCCACACATGCTAAGATTCAGTTCCGGTTGAGCTCAATAAACTAATCTGCTGCACTTCATTCTTACTTTCTTTTGGTTCAACTGTCTTATCACATTCCGGACCTGTCTTACTGCCTTCACACTACTCTTCTGCTTTTATTCACACAATTACACATTCACACCACACCTTCATATCTAATTTTATCTGGTATATATATCCATACAAGTAATTTCACCACCTTTCTAGTTGGCATCCGGAATAGTCAATATTTTCCCAAGCTTTGATCTATCAGCTGGATCCTTGCTTACCAAGTGATGCAGATCTAGGAGATGCTTGAAGAAGTCATCAATCATGTCTGCCAATCATGAATGATACCTCAAGAAACTTAGTCATCAGCAATATCTCTTCAGGATTTAGATCTGACACTCTGTCGGTACAGCTCTTCTTCTGTCTACTCTGCCAAATAGGAACCCAACACTCAAGTGCTCATATCTTTTCACCCTTCCATCACCGGAGGCTAAATCCTTGGAATCTATTAGTCAAGGTACTCCTCTTGACTTCCCCAAATCTGTACTTCACTGAGATACTTCCTCTGAGAGATCTAGACCTAACTGTCAGACCTTGCTGACTGCTCTATTCTTGCTTATCGGATCATAACATTTTTTCAATCTGACTTCTGGTAGAGACTCATCATGTCTTGTAGATGTGTGGGATAACCTTTGTTGCCATCAATGACAACATACATAAATCCATATAGTGTCTCTTGCCAACAATCACCCCCTTTGGCATTGATGGCAACACTTAGTGAAAAATGACTAAGTGTCACACTATACTCCCCCTTGGCTGATGCTCTATTTTTATATACATTTTTCGGAGCTCCCCCTTAGCTGGATTCCTCATTTTTCACTACTCCTCACTCCCCCTTTGACATCAATGGCAAACGGTAGGGTCCGCACACCAAAATTCTCAAAAAGTCAACTATACTTAGCCGCATAAATATATATATATAGCATACTTACATATACTGAAGTATGTCTGCAAAAGTTGTCTTCAATTGGAGGAATTCTATTGCCCAACTTTGCTTCATCCTGTCCAAAATTGAAATGTGACCACTCAATAGGAATGCAAACGCGTCTGCCCTTTTTAGATTTGTCGAATCACTAGTCCGAGCTGTGATCTGAGCTTCTTTTATGGCCCCATGCATGGCCTCTAACTTAGGGATAATTATCCCTCTAAGTTCACCCAACCTTCTTATTCTATTTTTCTTTTCCTTCTCAAGCTTCTTGATTTCATTCAAGACTGCAATAATCTAACATTCTTGATTTATTATGGAAGAGGAGAGAGGATCAAAATTCTTAGAGAGTTTTGTCAGTTTGTCCTCCTGTTCTTTCACTTTATTCTCAATATCCAATGTTACTTTGGACCATGATAAACAAAATTTGTACATTTCCCCGCCATCTTTAAGAGAATTTTCTAAGCTCTTTATCCCAATATTCATATTCATCCTATCATTAGTTATTAACCCTTGCACCTCTGATAATCCTTTTGCCAAAAATTCCTTCCGGACCTTATCTTCTATTGACTTCTCTAGGGAATCAAAATGTGTGCTAACACTATTGACTAGAGATTTGAGATTACCGGATGAGGAGGCTGAGGGATCCTTCTGAAAAGATGGCATGATCTTTTCTAATACTCTGGATGCAACTTCTATTAGTTCACAGTCTTCCATGTGAGACTTCAGGATTTTTTCTTTAGCCTTTGCATTAGCAAATGAAGCTATCTTCATTGTTTGTACTGGGGAAAGAGAATCAAAATCAAATGGCCCTTGTAGAAGTTCCAGTTCATCAATCTCCATAATCTCTTTGTTTAAGAATTCTTTGATAGTTTCTGCAGTGTCTCTTGCCGGAGATAGATTCTTCTTCTCTTCTGCAGTCTTAGAGCTGTCTCTTAGAGCTTTCTCTCCTTCTACACTCTTACCACTAACAGTTGTGGTCTTCTCTATTGAAGTCTTCTTTCCTTCTGCAACCTTAGTACCGTCATCTTCTTTTTCCTTCACTCCTTTTTCTTTATCCTCTATTCTTTCTTCTCCTTTGGATCCGAAGTCAGCAGGGGAAACTGGAGGAGTGATGTTTGTTTGTTCACAGGCCACCTCTTTCGGAGCAGAGGATTCCAAGCCCTTATCATTTTCTTCACTGGTGTCCATTACTTCTTTTGTCATTGCCTCAGTAAATTCTTTTTCAACACTTGTAGCCGAGGGATCAACACCCAAGTCCTCTATAATAGGAATGTTGAATCTTGAGTATGCATTTCGGAGGATCTCTTCTGTCTCTTTTGCTATTTTTTTAGTTTCTCTGAGCATAAGTTGATTCATTCTTGCTTTGCTCCGGAACTCATCCTTGCAATCTTTAAAGATCAAGTTCATTTGCTTTGAATCAATTGAAGGATATAGTTAAATGGCTATCTATTCTCGGATCTCAAGATCTTTTGCCATAGCATTATTCTTTCTTATTTCTAACTCTTTCTCTAGGCTTTTGGGAATAAACGATATAATTTCAATAAAAGCCTTATTGTAGATATTTAGATACTTAACTGCTGCTTCCTGCAAGATCTTTTGGTCAACCTCATTATAATGATCATAGAATATAGCCATTGGTTGAAGGTTTCCATCCACAGTAACTGATTTGACGACATCATCTAATGATAGAGTGGGCTTTTCAACAAACTCTTCTGCCATCTCTTCCTTGTCCTCACCAGTAGAGGGTTCACCAGATACTTTCTTCTTTTTCCTCATTTTCCTTACCTCCCCATCTGACTCAGTCTCTTCATCATCCTTCTGACTGATGTAAGACCTTGTGGCCTTTGTCTTAGTTCTTTTCTCTGCTTTACTAGATGATTTTGCTTCCGGTTTTGATTTATTTGAACTCTTATCAGTGGTAGGTGCAGAGCTCCTAGAAGATCTGGTCTGGGAGGAGGATTCTACCGGAACACTTTGCTTTTCTACCTCTTTCTTCTCTTTCTCAGTCCTTTCCTTCTTTTCCCTATTGGCATCAAGTGCCTCTTTTGAGATGCCAAAGCTTTTGGCAATGTTTTCTACTTCTTTTCTTGCCTTTCTTTTCATCTCTAGTTGCCTTAGCTCAACATGGATCTTCACACTCAATTCTTCAAAGGTTCCAAACCTTTTTGCCTTGGGATGCTTTGGTTGGCTCAGCATGTGCTAAACATGTAGCTCTACAATTTTCTCATCCACCTCATACCCCATTGGCTTGATCCACACTGTTCTTGGTTCCACTGCCTCCATTAGGCACTGATCAGTCTCTACCATAAAGCATACTGTGTCTTTGTATTTCTCAACTAGAGATTGGGGAATTCTCTCTCTAGTTTGCATCATGTTCTGGAAGTTTTTGAAGAAACCCCAGAGAGCTGTGTTTTGTGCTTTGTCATCACCAAGTCCATGCAAATAATCCTTGATTTGTATGGCAACCGGTCTATCATTCTGCCATACCCATCCACTGGATCTGGGTAGCTCATTCATAAAGTAGAAGAATAAGCACAATATTAACCCACCATACTTAAATGAATTCTTTTTATCTTTCTTTATTTTCTGCAGATTCTCCAAGAGTTGGTTTAGAAGAAGCTGACAAAGGTCATAGTCTGAATTCTTTCTTAACATTTCATAAGCAGTGTAGATAGCAGTTCCAAGTACTGAATTCTCCCTACTAGAATGATATATCTTGTATCCGATGATCATGGAGGCAAACTTGATATCCGGATCAATGATATCTTCTATTGCCATTGCTCTATTGTCAAACCTAGATCCGGTAGCCTCACTTACAGTCTGATTCTTGACAGATTTGAGAATAGGTATCCCACCGGATGAGTGCAAACTGGTAACTACCCTAATGGCATCTTTTGTGATCTTGAATGGTCCATTCAACCACATGAAGTTGTCATGTATTCTATTCAAGACATACTGGACCCATTCATCCTCAGCAAAGTAGGGGAAATGTATACACTATGCAAAGTGCTTGTCCCGGAGGGCCTTGTATTGGGGTTTGAGCTCAAATGAATCATCTATTAGTTGTTTGTGGTAGATATCCCTCAATTTGAACTCTCTAAATTCTTCAATGTTTGTGTGAATGTAAACCCTAATATCTTCTGTATGCAAGACACCATGCGGAACACTGGAAAATGCTCCTAGGGGATCTACTTCCAAGGATTTTTAGGGATGTTTCTTGAATTTGGGGTGAGGCCTATCAGTGATCTTCACAATATTCAGAGTAGTCATCTTTAAAAATATTTGTAGAGGGATATTTAAGAATAGAAAATACCTTTTGTGCCTTTAGGTTTCACGGAGTGAGCCAGATCAATTGCTGGATGAATCGACTTCTGCAAATTATCTTTGATGGGCTTGAGGAAATTTGTTGTAGAGCTCCTTTTTGCTTCTTCTTGAATACAGAATGAACAAATGTTTAATAAGAAGAACCCTTATATTACTCCGCAAACCCTAATACCGAGTTACAATAAATGTTCAACTTAAGTCATTCTGGTTTGCCTTGTTTTCCTTATTTGGATGACTTGATGAACTGGATCAATCTTGTTCTAAACATCTTGTGGATCTTTCACATCTTAACCACAAATTATTTAGATTATTCTTTGAGAACCCTTTAATCCGCAACCTTCCTTGTGCCAACTTCGGCACTAATTTACTGGCTAGGGGAAAAAGTTTTTCCTTGTGTCTCCCCCTGAGCCAGAGCTCACTTTTTAATTTCCAGAAGGAATATCAGCACCAGATTCTAGTGTGGATCCATCCCCTACATTTTCTGTACTTTTCTTCACCCAAATCTTGTTCATCTCACTTTAAACTTCATCCACATTCACTTTTCCTTTTCCCTTGTCTTGATTTTGGTTATGATGTACCAGACCTCTTTTGTCTTGATTCTTGCTTCTACAGAATTTGGCAATATGACCAGATCTATTGCAATTGTGGAAAACAACATTTCTTTGCATATTTGATTGATGTCATCTTGATCTGCATTGATAAGCCATATGATCCATTCTATTGCATGCAAAGCATCTACCATTGAATGAATTGTTCATTTGCATATTTCTGCAATCATGAGATTTGTGACCATACCTTTTGCAATTAAAACACTATCTGGAGAAGGATGTATTAGTCTGATTCATTCTCTTTCTACACTGATTAGCTTTGTGACCAAAGTTATTGCAATTGTGGTAGAATCCATTGAAGGATGGATATTTTTGAGCATTAGGTTGCCTTAACAGAGGTATTCTAGGCATGTTCCTTAGATTTTCTGATCCAAAATTCTTCTGACCAGATCCGGAGCTTTCACCTTTCTCATATCCCAAGCCACGCTTGTCATCTACCCTCTTTTGGCTTTCAAGAACTTCAAGTTGAGCCAAACTTATCTTGAATCTCTTTGTATTCATTTGCTGTTTGAAGATCCCTTTTAAGAGAGACAATTTGATCCTCAAGTGTTTCTTCATTATCTTTAGAATCTTCAAGATCAGATTCAAGATGTCTGATTACTCTATCCATCTTGTAGCAGTCTTCTGATTTCTTCTTGAGAGATTGTCTTAGATTATCTTCAGTCTTTCTTTTCTCTTCAATTTCTTGGGTAAACTTCATAACTCCTGATTCCATTTCATGTCTTACCATAATGATCTCTTTTGATAATTTTTCACATAACTTGGTTTTTTCCTTCAGATCTCCATTTGTATCATTTGCTTTATTTTGATTTGCTAATTGCTGAAGTAGATCCTTTCTCTTTTTCATAGAGAGACTTAGTTTCCCTTTTAGTTCATTTATGAAATCATCAGCCTGTTTGAGTCTTTCCTTCAATTCATTGACTTTAGAATTAGATTGCTCAAGATCATCTAGGGCAGACTAAAGTTGTTCCCTCATACCATACACATCCATTTTAATTCCCAGATCTTCCTCAAGCTATTAGGCTCTTTTTTGGAGGAACTTGGCTCTGATACCAATTGTTGATAACTGAGAGGGGGGTGAATCAGTTATCTTAAATTTATTCAACTTTCTGTTCTTCTTTAATAATTAGTGCAACATCAAAGCAAACAAGAATGAAAGTAGAAACAAAGTCAATACACATAACACAATGATTTTGACATGGAAAACCCGGTAAAGGGAAAAACCATGGGGTGATTAACCCAAGAATGTATTCTCTATTAGAAGAATAGAAGTACAAAATGGCACCTAACAATTTAGGGCTCATTGCTCGAGCATACCACTCACAAGATTCTCACTGCCTACAAGAGAGGAAGATAACACAATGTTTGAACTGATGAGAAGCATCCACACATGCTAAGATTCAGTTCTGGTTGAGCTCAATAAACTGATCTACTGCACTTCATTCTTACTTTCTTTTGGTTCAGTTGTCCTGTCACATTCCAGACCTGTCTTACTGCCTTCACACTACTCTTCTACTTTTATTCACACAATTACACATTCACACCACACCTTCATATCTAAATTCATCTGGTATATATATCCGTACAAGTAATTTCACCACCTTTCTAGTCGGCATCTGGAATAGTTAATATTTTCCTAAGCTTTGATATGTCGGCTGGATCCTTGCTTACCAAGTGATGCAGATCTAGGAGATGCTTGAAGAAGTCATCAATCATGTCAGCCAATCATGAATGATACCTCAAGAAACTTAGTCATCAGCAATATCTCTTCTAGATTTGGGTCTGACACTCTATCGAAATAGTTCTTCTGTCTACTCTGCCAAACAGGAACCCAACACTCAAGTGATCATATCTTTTCACCCTTCCATCACCGGAGGCTAAATCCTTGGAATCTATTATTCAAGGTACTCCTCTTGACTTCCCCAAATCCACACTTCACTGAGATACTTCCTCTGGGAGATCCAGACCTAACTGTCGAACCTTGCTGACTGCTTTGTTCTTGCTTACCGGATCATAACACTTCTTCAATCTGACTTCTGGTAGAGACTCATCATGTCTTGCAGATGTGTGGGATAACCTTTGTTTCCATCAATGACAACATACATGAATCCATATAGTGTCTCTTTCCAACATAAATATCATAAATTTTAATGAAATGCAAGGTACGACTTGCTTGTGGTGGTAAGACCTACTTGGGGAGTACAACCTACACAAAACAGCACTACTACAACATAAGCTCAGTCACAAACACCCTTTTCCATCCTCCAAAACTCTTCTACAGGCTACATAATCAAACTCCATTGAATGTCTTCATTTCATGCTCAAATGAACTCCAAAATGTGTCCGCTGAATGCACAAATGGAACCTCAATGTGAAGCTCCTCTAACCCCCTTCCTGATGCACTCTTTTGTACATGAGGAAAGGTGAATCTGCAAAGGATTTCATCTCTGCAATTCGATAATCTAACACCAAAGCCAAGTTCAAACCCTAAGCATGGGCAAAACTCAATATGAGAGCCAAAATATTATCAACCAAGCATGAGGAAATGAAACTTCATTTTGCTCTTTTATCTCCCTCAACTCTAATGTCCAAGATGAGAGGGAATTTTTAATTAACTTTTAATTTTAAACAACCCCTTATCTCTCTATGAGGGTGGGTGCCCATCCCTAGGCAAATAACATTGCACTTCAAGTTATAACTTTTAGTTATAAAATTAAGTTATAATATAACTTAAAGTCACCTCCAAAATATAATAGGTTAAATCTTTAATTTAACTTATATTAAATTGACAAAGCTCTAGAGGATTCAACCCTGTAGATCTCGTGCCCTAGCTCCTGCACTACCCTGCTAAAAATAGAAACTGGCTCTGACCACATCCATTAGCCTATGTAAGTCAAATTATAGGCTAATCCTAATTCCCTGGAGTGATGAGCTAAGTGGGGGACATTACAATCTTCATACTTAATTGTACATTGATCAAGGTATGACATCCAACCATGAATTGTATCTTCTTTTCTGGATAGGGCATGATATCCAACCATGAACTATACCTTCTTTGTATATGACATCAAATCATGAACTATGTCTTCTCTGTTGGATAGGACATGACATCCAACCATGAACTCCATCACACATCCAAGATAGTGTTGACATCAATGAATATATACACCTAAAAATGACACGACTCTATCCAAATAAATATTTTAATATTTTTTTAAGTCTATTTCCTCTATCAATAAATAAATAATTAAATTTATTTATTCAATTCATATTTCTCTAAGTTAATTAAATATCAAAAATATTTAATTACTTCTTCTAAAGTCAAAATTAAATAAAAACCTTTATTTAATTTATTTCTTCCAAACAATTAAATAATTTCTAATTATTTAATTAAATCATGCATTCTTCCAAATTTAAATAAATCATTTAAATTTATTTAAATCCTCTTAGTCTCTAAAATAAAATATAATAAAATATTTTATTTTATTCTTCTATCTTGCACAAGATAAATTAAATAAATTTATTTATTTAATTTGCTTTCTTCTAAAAATATCTTCTTGCTTTCTTTCTAAAAATGCAACTCATGCATATCTAATTAATTAATTTAATTAGATATTTCATCTATTATTCCTCTCATCTTTTTAGGATTTATTTCCTTTAAAGCAAAAAATCAAATCAAATCTTCTTCCCTCTCGATAATCAATTAAATAAATTCTATTTATTTAATTAATTTCCTTATTCTTCCATTTTCCATCAAATGATTAAATAATTTTAAATTATTTAATTATTGCATCCTTCTTCTAAAAATAAATAAAATTAAATATTTTATTTATTTATTCATCATGCACATAAATTAAATAAATTTTATTTATTTAATTTATATTTCATCCACTCTTATCTTTATCATTTTCTTCTAAAAATAAATCTTCTTGTCATGCAAAAGTAAAAGTTGAGTTAACTGATTTAAAGCTATCAACAAAGCTCTTAAATTAGAAAAATATATTCTAATTTAAGAAACAAAAACTCATCCTCATCAAGAAAGTAGTTAACTCAACAAAGCTTCATTTTAAATGACACATGTCCTTCTATTCGCGCATGTTCTCTCAAACATTCTCCTCCGTTGATCTTCTCATTTCTTCTCCACCATTGATCTTCTCTTAGACAACTATATAAATACAACCCTCTTCTTCTATCTTTCATATCCATCATTCGAGTAAACTTATGTTGTAGGAACTATAGCGTGCCATTGGCACCCTATTACATATCACTTCATCATCCATCATTCAAGTAAACTTATGTTGCAGGAACTATAGCGCTCCACTGGCACACCATTGCATATCACTTCATCATCCATCATTCGAGTAAACTTATGCTGCAGGAACTATAGTGCGCCATTGGCACCCCATTGCATATCACTTCATCATCCATCCATTTCATAGTGTGTTGAAGATCATCTTCAACCACACCAAGTATCAGAGCCAACTTCTCCTTGTCATCTTGAGGAATCGAAGTGAGGAAGCAAGCTTCTTGAGGGCCATTTTCATCTCCAAAAGATCAAGCAAGAAAAGACGAACAATGGAAGTCGATAGGTAAAGGTTGTAAGTATCTCTCTTTGTTGTTTTAAATCTCCTTTTACCTTCATATTTCATTGATGTTTGGGTTTTTAATATTCAATTGATTATCCCATTTTTACCCTTACAATGACAACCCTAGGAACCATATGTGTAACACATCATGCTGTCAAAATCACTCTAGATCCTTATATCAATCATCTTCATACTAGTTGTTATGTTGCAGAAATCATGAGCAATCAACATTTCATTCTATCCATCAAAGATCATAGAGAACATAGCTAGTAGATTAGGGTGCATCTACTCTATTCTATCGAAGTGTGATGTTTTGGTTTGAAGGTGAAGGTATTGGGTTAGTCACATTTATATTCTTATTACCTTTGATCCATTTTTCTACATACATTTTTGGCATGCCCCGCTAGTCTAACCCTTGTCATTTGTAGGTTTATACATTTTATTTGGTGCATGTAATCTTTTTTGTGTCAAGATTTGGTAAGGGCAGGGGAAAAAAGTTGGGGGGCCAAAAAGTGGCCAACTTTTAAAAAAAAAATTTAAGCCATAACGCGAGCGCATTATAATGTGCTCGCGTTATGGCTTGGTGATGCCAAGCTTAAGGCTCGGCAACACCAAGACATAATGTGCTCATGTTATAACATGAGCACGTTATGCTCTACTATTAAAAAAACTGTTGTTAAAGCTTATCATTCACACAAATGTAGATGTTCATATTATAGAAGACTGTATTATATTAGAATATTAGAGATCCCTTAATAACAAAATTGCTTTGCCTTATGTTAGGTTGTTAAACTCATCATTTTTGACACTCTTCTCTTAACAAAATAAGAGGACTAAGTATAGAAGGTAGAGAATTTGATCTTACTAGTTTGCATATTGGTCAGTTTACATTCCGTGACTTCATTTTCATTGAATAAAAAGGTTTATTTGATCTTTGAAATAAGGGGCAGAGTTCACTGTCATGTGCTTTTCTAGATGAGAGGGTCCATAATGTCTAGGGTTCTTCCAAGAATGGCCTACAACAGAAATAAGTTTTTGTTATACCAATCCTCCTGGTAAAGCTACAATTCAAATTCCTGCTTTGAAAGTTGAAATATATTAAATTAGACTTACAATTTTGATTTTCTTCCATTGCTTCAACATCATTATTGTTTTCCCCATTAGAAACCAATTCACTCAGCAACTTGTTACCCATTGGTTGACTTAAACTGCATACTCTGTTAGAAGAAGACCATCTTTTATCTGTATCAATGTTGTTATTCATAAGCTGAAGAGCATTCATATTTTTAACACACCTTGTTCTTTGAAATATTTTAACCTTAAAATATGACTTGGATATGTACTTAAACACAACAAAATCTCCAATCTCCAGCCCATGATGATTCACAAAATTTTCCCAACCCTGCCTAAATTCTAGTTTATTTATGGTACCCCCTATTGTACATCCCTAAACCCTAAACCCTAATCCCTTAACCCTAATCCCTAATCCCTAAACCATAAACCACAATCCCTAATTATAATTTATGGTACCCTAATCCCTCAAACTTAAACCCTAATCCCTCAACCTTAAACCCTAATCCCTTATCCCTAAACCATAAACCCTATCCCTAAAGCCTCAACCCTCAACACTTAAACCTTTGTTACATCAAAAAATGTCCCCTTGGGGGCTTTTCCCTCTTAAGGTTTAGCTCTCGGGTCTTGTTTATGCATTTAGAGTATTTTTCATGTTAATCTGAGTTCTTGATGAGAAAACCCTAAAGTTCTATGGCAATTTGGACTTAGGGGATGCACTTATGACAAACCCTGCCTAAAATAGGGAGGGTGGACTTGGGAGCCCGCACCCTAGTCTGGCCCTATTTTAGGTTAGGCCCAATTTTTAAGTGTTGGTTTGTGACTGTTATTTAGGTTCTATGTCGACATGGTAAGTTTCAATTACAAAATTCTTGGGGGGAATGTTTGTAGTTGCATATATAAGCATGTTTAGGCATTCATTTGTAAATGAGATGGGATTTTAGATTGACAAGATTATGTGAAAGTGATTCAAGGCATTCATTGTGTGTTGTAGACAGACTTTGTGTTGTTTTTGTGTTTGTATTTGCAGATTTGGCATCAATCTCCTCATGGCATGAAGAGCATCTTCCTTCCATGAGATCTTCACTACAAGGTGATATCAATTGTGTTTTCAATCATTTATCATTTAGATTTTACCTCTATCCCATACGGATACACACTCTTTCTCTAACAACAATGTTCGAAAGACTTGAATGTCTCTCTGTGGCTTGACTGAGGCAAGCCTCTAAACACCACAACCCCCAACCCATTTTTCTATGATTGCAGGTTAAAGGTTATAGGAGTAGGAAAAGTGGAGTTGTAGGAGAGCATTGCAAATTGTCAGAATTGCAGATTTGAAGAGAAAATAGGGACCTAGACTTAGGCACCCGCTCATTACTCCTCCAAATCCCACAACAAGAAAATCTCTAAAACAATAGGAATAGGTTGCAGACAATGTTTCCAAATCCTGACAAAAATGGTGGCACTGGACTAGGGCACTTGCTCATTAGTCCCTGACTATTCTACTTTCTAAACTTCAAAATCTGGTACGCATTTGTTTATCATTTAGTATCTCTGTGTGCGAGCATTTTCTATGATTTGTCAATTTGCTTCTGAATTTGCATAATTAGGGTTTTGAGCATAATTGGGAATAATTGAACATCAAACCTACACAATTCCAAATTTCTCTACATTCCAAGTGATTGAAGGCCTGATCATAGATTCCTACTCAACCTAAAGTCCTTGAATGTTTAGTGGTAAAAGGAGGATTCACATAAACCATCAAATCAAACCACATCCAAATTTTACCCTAAACATTTTGGTGAACCCATGTTTTTAATGAATTTGGTACCTTGCTAAGTGTTTTTCTTTAGATTTAAATTCATTTCATTGTTCATCTTATTGCATTCAAAAAATTACAAAAAAATGAAAAATTTGAAAAAAAATTGCACTATAGGGTTTGCATTTTCATAAAGTTTTCATCAATTGATTTGAATTTCATTAAAATTATAATTTTTACATCATACCTGAGGTAAATTATAGAAAATTACAAAATTACTATCACTTGCATTGCATTTTCATTATAAAATTGCTAGGGTTTTGTCGAAAATTTTGAATTTTTCAAATAACCTAGTAAATTCAAAAACTAGTGTTTGTTGGTAAAATCTTGTTTCAGATTTTTCTACTGATCTTAGACACTCATTAAAATTTAAATTCAGCTGTAGTGTCACATTTTAGTGTAAATTTGCACTTAGATTTCAAAAACTTTGGATTTTTACATAGAAAATTTCAACAAAAAACTAGCATTTTTCATTGATTTTTCATTAGATTTGCACTTGCATTTTGCATTGTAGGGTTTGAAAATTATTTTCATATCTGAGTGGAATTAATTTTTAAACATAAATAAGATTACAAAACATTCATATAGCATTTTTCATTCATTTGGACCAAGGCCTCATGCCTAGGGTTTGAAAACCTAGATTTTTCACTAGATTTGGCCTTATCGTCTCTCTAGATTTGCATCCTAGGCATGTTGTAAAGGATTTTTATTCACTAATTGGCTATTATCAGGGTTAATATATACTTCCCATCATAAAATTATTTTCAGCACCTCTTTATTGGCCTCTTATAGTGAAAATTTGGTGAAACAATACATATTTTAGCTATATTTTCCCTAGGGTTTGACCTTGAGTTGCACTATAAGAATTTTGTGATGGATTTTTTGGCATTAGGTGGCTTTTATTACTGTTATAATTTGTTTTCAATCATCATTTTACTCACAACACCCTTTGTCACATTTGTTTGCATTGAAATTTGGTGAAAAAATGCATATTTTGGCTATATTTGACCTAGGGTTTGACCTAGATGTGCACTCCAAGCATGTTGTGAAAGATTTTATGGATTTAGGTGACTTATGTTGCTGATATAATATTTTTAACCTCCTAAAATTATTTACAACACCCCTTTTGTCGGGTCTTTGCATTGAAAATTTATGAAAAATTGCATATTTTAGTGCATTTTCACTAAGTTTCAACTTAGCATCATTCTAGGTTTTCATCAAAAGTGTGTTGTGAAGGATTTTATGGATTTATTGGACTGATATCAGACATAGTATTTACTACCCCTGATCAATCTCCTTGCAACACCCTTTCTTTCACTTATTTGCATTGAAAAAAGTTTAAAAATCAAGCATTTTGGATCTTAAACATATCCCGCTCCTAGGGTTTGTTCTATTAGTTTGTGCATTTTATGTTGCATGCTATTGGATCAGCCTTATGACCTAATTCCCTAATAGAAACATTCATTTAAGGAGAAATAGAAGACTCATAGGATCTAGTCCCCTTGAAGAAAACAATGTTCAGACCTCTAAAAATCCATTGAATACCTTCTTTACAAAAGGAGAGACACAAATTTTGTAAGATATTATACCTCCTACAACCATTATGGAAGATCAAGTATTTAATGATGTCTAAGACACTATTGAGGTGGTTGCACATGTACCTGATGAGTAAATAAACAAACTTGACAAAGATTTAGCCAAATTTCAAGCATTTGTTGAAATAGAAAGAATAGCAAAAGAAGTCGTACTTGTGATTCACCATGTAAGAGAATTGATAAAAGAAGGACAAGATGGTATTGATGTTATCCGAGTTTCAACGCATATTATGCAAACTAATGTCATGCCAGTGATTGAATGTGCAAAAGTTATTAACATGTCGTCACTGTCTCATACGCAAGTATTGGCACCTATACTGACTACTGGAATATCTACATTCACATCGACAATTTTAACAACCAATGCGAATGCTTGTAGTAATGCTATCACTAGTATTGGAGTATCTAATGGAACTAGTTCACAAAATTACAAAGCTATGGGATTTAATTATTAGAATTTGGTTTCAAAGGGGACCTCTTCTATGAATAATTGTTCTCAACCACCTCTTACATATAACTACTCGCAACCACCTTCCACCTATCGCTATGTCCAACCACCACTGAACTATTAATAGCCTCCACTTATCACAACTTAGGTTCATTCACCTCCTCACTTTGGCTCTAATTCCTCTTAGCAAATTGCATCTCCCAATGATACCATATTAAACCAACTTCTACAAGGCATGACTGCTTTACAACAAAAGGTGACAAATTTGACAAATTCTTCACAATCTAATATACCAACCTATCATACCCGTAATCCCTTATCTTATGAAATCTTGAGAACTCCTATGCCTAAAAGGTTTGAGACTCCTTGCTTGAAAAATATGGTGGAAAAGGTGATCCTAATACTCATGTGGCAGCATTCATAGCTATGTGTAGCGATTTCTACTTTGAAAAGGACTTGTTAGAAAAACTTTTCCCATGATCTCTCAAAGATAGTACTTTAGAATGGTTTTTCTCTTTACCTCTGAATTCAATACACCCCTTTTTGCAGTTGGTTGATCAATTTTTACAACATTTTCAATCAAACATTGGACCTCAAGTGTCTTTGATTGATTTAGTTCATTGCAAGAAAGGTTTGAAAGAGAAGTTAACTAAGTTTATTAGTTGGTATCAATCTCTTTATGCACAAATTCAATATCAGATGAAAGATGAGGATGTTTAGAAGGTGTTTATTACAAATCTACAACCTAACATCTGTGATAAGATTCTTTTGATGAAGTATAACTCCTTTCAACATTTATGCACCACCCTTTGTGATTATCAACTTTCATCTAGTCAGTATGAAAACCAAAACTCATCGGCTCAAATTGGTCAATCCATGGGTGGACCATCACAAAACAAGATTAAGAAGAATAATAACAAGAGCTTCATCAAGATTAATGGAACAAATTCAAATGTGTCTGCTATTACAAATCTGAAGAAGGCACTGTATTAGCAAAGAAAGTTTACTCCGATATCTGAGTCTTACCATTCTATCATGAATCAAGTTGTGAGTAATAATCTTATGAAGCTTCCCCCAATTAAGCCTTTGGATCCTAGAAAACCTCAAGGACCTGTTTTTGATGCTAATGCCTTTTGTCATTATCATCGAACACAAGGACATGATACTGAACAATGTATGCATCTTAAACATGAAATACAAGACCTCATTGACTCGAATGTGATACAGGTATTAGGTGTGAATGACAATGGAAATAAGTCAGTTGCTCCATCAAATCAGAATTTACAAATCTTTACTAATCCCTTCCCTAAGCATACTGATACAAATATGATGGAACAAGGTTTAGTGGAAGTAGACGATGATAATTATTTGGAATATGATAAAATCATGGGCATAATAGAATTGGATAAGGAAAAGTTGGAAAACCCACTTGGTCCATGCAGAAATGGAATTATGCTAAGGTTCCTCCTCCGTTATCCTTACAAGGATCAGGAGATAACCAAGATACATCAGAAAAACAAATGGAACAACTGATACAAACAACTATAATAGAGCAAAAGAGTGAGATAGTACTGGATGATTCTTGTTACTATGATAGACAAAATCAACAACGAAAACTCGCTAAAAATCTGAAAAAGAGTTAGACGATTATCATTAGTTGGAAATAATAGTGGTTCTCCTCCTCACAAGCAACAAAAGGTCTCACTTACACAAGGATTTGAGAAACAAGCATTACATAGATTTTCTGATTACAAGCAAGACTCTCATAAGAACCACTCAACCCTCACACAAAACTTGATTGAGTACCTCTCCAAGAGGTTCGCAAGCTCTAAAATATAGTTTGATAACACTACCAGGTAAGTATCCCTAACCCTTTATCTCTCATGATGTGTTTCCCCCGTGATGTGTTATGTGTTGTTTAGGCCTCCTGGGATGACCCTTGATTCTCTTGTAAGGTATAGGATACTAGGAGATTGCCTCTATTGTGACCCTTCTATTTGTATCATCATTCTTCTATATTGCCTCTCCTTTATTTTCATTGTTGTGTGTTGTGTCTTATGGACATAGCATTAGAGTTGGTGACTTGGGGGCACCCTCCTACGTGTCTGTCCCTAAGGCACTTATTTCTCCTCTCTTGATTTATTGTTTCCCTTCCTCTAGTGTTTCTATCTAGAGGGCAGATGATGAAAAAACATATTATATTGATGTGGACCTAGCATCCCTTTAGCAAGAAATCAGAAATTGGACTTAGTTCCTATATGACGATGGGGTTGATATATTTTATCCGACACTTGGCTAGTAGAATCACTTTGTGCACTTTGTCGTGTGATCTTGATGATGCCTTATCTCTCTTACAAACCTAACAATACTGCTACTTTGTGCACTTTGTTTGTGTTTGAATCTCACCTTGGTGACACTTGGTTATGAGATTTTCATGATATAGCCTCATGGTTATCCTCGATCTTTGAATTCATAGTATAACCTTAGCTCTTTGTGTGACTGATCATATGCATTGATGTTGTTATTTATCATGATCATATGGACACTAACACTTTTCTTACAGGGATGTATTTGTGGGAACATTTGGTAATTGTAAAGTACATGTCACCTCTGAGGGGCATGGACTTTACGAGAGCTCATGTTCCCTTGTGTGTTTTCTTCCTACCTTAACGTGCTTGATATCGATACCCGATATCAACCACCTTAAGGTGGGGGCATATATAAGGTAAGATGTCTATTATAGATGTTAGCAATGTGCCTATTCTCAGGTGTAGTTTAAAGACTAGTGGCGATGAGTCCCTCTTGCACTCTGAGATTTGTTTGAAATCTATCATTTAAGCCCTCCACGGATCTCTTTTCTATCTTAAGCCCTCTGCGGAGGTGGGGATGGTGTATTTCTTGTAGAGAGTACACATCCTGTCCTTTTCAAAAGTTCTTATCATGAGGTGGGGAGCGATTATGTGACTAACTCAACCCTTAAGCATGTCTTTAGTGATTATTGTGGTGAAGCCCAATTGTTGGTGTGTGCCTGAGATGGTTTTGAACCTAGAAATAGGAACACTCCATTGCTTGTCTGCCATGTTTTCTCTGTGTCTTCCAAGTGTGTGTGTATTGCATGTTTGTTCTCAAGCATAGTTCAAAGACCGGTGGTGATGAGTCCCTCCTGTGATTTGGGATTTGTATGGTGTGTGTAGAGGAAAACTAATGCATCGTAGACTTAGCATAATTTAGGGGTAAACCTATCTGAATAGTCCACTCTATCATTGCATTTCTACATTAAATTATCAACCAAGGAGCATAAGATTATGATGGAACTTGCATTATATGTGCCTCCAAGACTCATATCTATCCTAAACTATATTATCCAAACCTACTTAAAGTATTCTACTTGGCTGGAATTCTCAAAAATACAAAAATAGTAAAAACCAACTACAGAACCCAGTGGCTATGGATACCTGCAACAAAAGTTGTAGATAACTATATTCAACAAGGAATTATAGAATTAACTCAGAATATTTAGAACGATAAAAGAAATTAACACTAACCTTCGAAGGACTTATAGTAGACAAGGCATGCACTCATTCATGAATCACAACTACTGGCAATAGTAATCAGAATATTTTACTTAACTCACAATGCAATTTATGAAATATAAGAGAAATAGATTTAACTAGAAATGCATAAATAAATAAGGAAATAGATGAAGTGAAGATCAATACCTTGAGTGGCCAGATCAGGGGACTATCTCACTTAACTGGAAATCAACTCTACTTCAGATTCTCATGCATTCTTATAACACATAGTTGTATTCAATTCATATCATAAACAAAATCTTCTCAGATTATATTCAATAAAACATGTCTGGATCTTCCAACATAGAAAAATAGAGTAATAGCTGAGCAATTATAAAAATAAAGTAACTTGGATAGAACTAACTTTACATCAAACTCATCCCTCCTAACTTACATGCAACTACTAACTACCTTCAACCATCAATACATTCCTAGATACTAGGATACAGAGTAAGATTTATTAACTCTAACTGAACAAAGGAAGCAGATTCCTATTCAAATAGAAATTCCTATACAATGGCTCAAATGTGAAACACATAACCTGCGATGAGAATCCTAGAACAAGTCTTCTTCTTCTGTATTTATTCTTCTATAATGATCACGTTCAACTTGAGTTGGTGCTTGATTGTAACTTCCTTTAATGCCCTATTTTGCAATGTGCTATGAATTCTCCTTTCTTCGATGCCACATACTCACTGTCACACAGGGTTAATCCATAGAACATATGCATGCAAATAACCTTCATAATTAAACTATAAAATTTCATCTATATGCATACATACTCATGTCTAACTCATTCAATTGACAAATATTATCACCATGTTTCATATTGACATAATAGGTTCAAGGTTTGTAGAATATATAAAAGACAACATATTATGATGGTAATGTCTTGGAAAGCATCTAGAATATCATAGGCATAAAGGTTGAAAGCATATAACAATAACATAAAAGAATCCAATATTTGAACCCATCATTGCACTTGTTTTGTTTGGCGTGTATTGTGTGTGTGTTGCCCCATATGCAGTTTAAAGACCGGTGGTGATGAGTCCCTCCTTCATTATGGGTGGTGTGTTTACTTTCTTGCACTTGCATCTACATTTCATATATATGAAAAAGAAAAAGAAAAGAAAATCATCAGTCTTCTCTACATTCACTGTGTTCACTATGTTTTGCATGTATTCAATGCTATATTCTCTATGTTTTGCATGACTATAACTGTCTTCTCTATGTTTTGCGTGCCTGTTATTGTCTTCTCTGTGATTGGCATGTCTTCTCTGTGCTAGGCATGTTTGTTGTGCTTGTTGACTATACTTTAATGCATGTATTGGCCTTGCATTTATACATACATTAAAGTGGGGGCTAAATGTTACGTCAAAAAATGTCCCCTTGGGGGCTTTTCCCTCTTAAGGTTTAGCTCCCAGGTCCTATTTATGCATTTAGAATATTTTTCATGTTAATCTAACTTCCCGATGAGAAAACCCTAAAGTTCCATGGCAATTTGGTCTCAGGGGATGCACTTATGACAAGCCATGCCTAAAATAAGGGGGGTGGACTTGGGCATCCCCACCCTAGTCCTGCCCTATTTTAGGTTAGGCCTAATTTTTAAGTGTTCATTTGTGATCATTATTTAGGTCCTATGCCGACTCGGTAAGTTTCAATTATGAAATTCTTGGTGGGAATGTCTGTAGTTGCATATATAATCATGTTTAGGCATTCATTTGTTAACGAAATGGCATTTTGGATTGACAAGCTTATGTGAAGGTGATTCAAGGAATTTATTGTGTGTTGTAGAGTAGACATTATGTTGTTATTGTGTTTGTATTTGCAGATTTGGCATCTATCTCCTCATGGCATGAAGAGAATCTTCCTTCCATGAGATCTTCACTAAAAGGTGATATTAATTGTGTTTCCAATCACTTATCATTTGGATTTTGCCTCTATCCCGTAAGGATACAAACTCTTTCTCTGACAATGGTGTTCGAAAGACTTGAATGTCTCTCTGGGGCTTGACTGAAGCAAGCCTCTAAACACCACAATCCCTAACCCATTTTCCATGATTTTAGGTTACAGGTTGTAGGAGAGCATTGAAGATTGTTAGAATTGTAGATTTGAAGAGAAAATAGGGACTTAGACTCAGGCACCTACTATTTAGTCCTCTAAATCCTGCAATAGGAAAATCTCTAAAACAATAGGAATAGGTTGCGGATAAGGTTTCCTGATCCTCACAAAAATGGTGACACTGGACTAGGGTGCCCACTCATTAGTCCTTGATTGTTCCACTTTCCAAACTTTGAAATCAGGTACGTATTTGATTATCATTTAGTATCTCTGTGTAAATATTTTCTATGATTTGTCAGTTTGCTTCTGAATTTGCATAATTAGGGTTTTGAGCATAATTGGGCATAATTGAACAACAAACCTACATAATTCTAATTTTCCCTACATTCCAAGTGATTGAAGGCCTGATAGTAGATTCCTACTTGACCTAAAGTCCTTGAATGTTTAGTGGTAAAAGGAGGATTCACATAAACCATCAAATCAAACCACATCCAAATTTTACCCTAAATAACCTTAAATCTTAAATCCTATCCCTAAATCCTCAACCCTCGACACTATACCTTAAACCCTAATCCCTCTACCCTAAAGCTTTAAAGCCTCAACCCTTATCCACCCCTCTCCTCCCCTATCTATCTCACCCCATCTCTCCCCTATCTCTCAACCCTTAGCCATCTAGGTCTCTCTCTTATCCCTAATGCCTCAACTCTCAACCCTTAAATCTTAA